>OZ005651.1:237121479-238321479 GCA_963930645.1 Salticus scenicus
AAATCCGTCGAAAACTGGAGTTCGAAAATTTTTGCGAATCCGATACATTCTTCTTACGTATACGGAAGAAAGTAAAAAAAAAAAAAAAAAAATTCACTCCAATCCATAAACTACACGACTTATTCGAAGTCTGCAATGAAAAGTGCAAAGTTCGTCCTCTCTAACTGTTTAAGTTCAATTGGAAATTTGCCAACTATAACATTATATGGTAAAAAAAAAAAAAAATTGACATCTGAATAATTACATTTCAGTTAACTGAAAAAAAAACTATTAAACAGATATTTATTAATGAAAAATCTCGATTAAATCAACGTTCTTTGATATCGGTTTCTTTGTTTGGGAGCTACAATGCTTGACAGATACACACATGCTCACAAGATAGATAAAAAAAATGCTTCAAACTTACAAAACCTCTCATTTTTGGTCGGTTGACTCGTTAAAATTATGGAGCTGGTGTGCTCCTGTCTAAATCAGCTTCTGAATATTAGTAATAACAAAGTATCTCATTTTATTTATTTTTATATTGATTAGTTTGTGTCTAAAAAACGGCTTGAGATTGTATTTAAACTATGATTAATTATTCAGTATTATAGTAATAATGATTCTGCATTAAATCCAAATTGTATATTGAATATGAAAAATTGCATAATTTTAATTTAATAACAATTGGTATGTTTAGATATCTTTCTTAGTTCTGCATACGCATTATCGTTAATAATATTCAATAACGCTAGCATCGCATCAGAAAAATTCAATATAGAAACAGTGAGATATCATTTAATGCATTTATTATAGCATCTTTGAAAAAATATAAATTGAAAATAAGTTCTTTCGAATTTTTTCCACATCTCAGTTGTTTGGTATTATTGATTTTTTACCATGTTTGAAAACCAATAAACTTTCGACAAAAGATAAATGCAGTTTTGTAATATTTTATTTCCCTTTTTATCGATTCTCACCTATATTTTCAAAAGACAACGACAGAATTTTTGATATATGCGGTAATGACTTATACGTGACAAATCTTATTCTCCCATGACAAACAATATTTAATCTTATGAAAATTAGAGATTAAATAAATGATATGTGTATATGAGAAAGAATAGAACAATTAATAATAATTACCATTAGTTAAATAATCTTGTACTACACTCAAAAGAAAATCTGTTGTTTAGTTATACACTACATTTAGTATAATATACAAATGTAATTATACAATAACAGTGACATAATCTAGAAATTACCACCGTAGCCTCTTAAAATACCCAGTAACAGGGGTGAAAGAGCTCCGTCTGTTGGCGGAATTCCCACACCACTATTTTTTAACTATAATCTATAAAACGCGAAACATTTTTACCCATCCCGGGTGATTCAAATTAAATAAGGTACGTTTAGACCCCATCTACACTGTTAAAAAAATGCAATTTTGTTGCCAGAAATTCTCTGTAAAAATTACAGAAAAATACGTTTTCTCAACGTAATTTACGACTTTTTTCTCAAACTACAGAGAATTTCTGACAACAAAATTGCAATTTTTTAACAGTGTATACAAAAACTACTGACTGAATCACAAATATATTTTAGAAACATACTCTCCTGTATACTTTCCTGTGAGGATTTAATTTTTGAACTAAAAAAAATAGTACATGTTTTGACCGATACAAGTAAAAAAATAGAACTGTGCTGACAGAAATTGCCAAGAAATACCGTAATTTTCTGCGTATAATCCGCAGATAAGATATGTCATTCCTCCACCAGAAATTTTGTTTAGCACAAAATCTGTATTATTTTGAAGAAACAGCTCGTACAAATAGAACCTCATGTGCTAATTATAATTTCTGGTGCAGAACTGATTTACTTGACCTGCGGATTATACACAGAAAATTACGGTACTGGCGTTTCTGTTTATATAAATAGCATTCAAAGGAAATTTTATCGAATTATGCAAGTTACCACTCATTTTACCAGACTGACCATTATTAATTCATAGGTGCCAAACTTGTACGGATTTTTAACACCAGTATTTCTTTGCAAAACATTTTATCATGTTTGATCGCAGAAAACTGCTAAAAAACTTATGAAAATTTTCGAATAAAAATTTCCAGTGGCAAAATAATAAAAAGCAAAATAGTATTTTCCAATAAAATTAACGGTGGATAACTGGTAGAAAACTGTTGCTAAAAATTTCTATTAAATATTATTGGTAATACATCTTCTGAGAAAATTGGAAAAGTTGGTATCATTTAGCAACAGCTCACGTGCAACATCTCATGATTTGGTACTCATTATTTAACAATACGGAGAATGTATTGCGCGAGTATTTGCGTGAATTTCGGAGAAAACCGTGGAAAACTCCGAATGGCTAGGTCGACTTGGGATCGAACCCGACACATTCCGTCTACAAACTTTGAGAGCAGAAACTATCGGCTACTGGTGAGTTCAAGACAAATTGAAACTGACACGGATATAATTATTTTTGTACCAAGTACAAAATTATTATATTTTATTAAGAAAAATTTCTTGTAAAACCAGTGTATCTGGTCTGCAGCTTATTCACCGCAGAAAATACGGCACTTTTAGTTTATATTTAACAAAATTCCCTTATTAACATAAGGGGACGTTTAAAAGAAATAAAAGAATTCTGTCTTATTGGCGATGTGAAAGTTTGGTTCTCCGACAACATTACTTTCTGAAAAAAATAAATTCCTAATGAACGTATGCATATTTGCTAGCATCCTAATTAATATTCCGTAGTGTTGTTAGTCCTGCCCTTTTTTTCACACCAATAAACTTTTAGAGTAATATTCTCCGAATGCAATAACGATTAAATAAGAAGAAATATACTCTAAAAAGATACTGGTGTGAAAAAGAAGGTGGGGCTAACAATACTACGGAATATTAATTAGACCAATATTTTTGATAAGTTAGAGAAAATTCATATTTTCGAAAGGAAATTAATTTTATAAGAAATTAGTTGTATCTGTAAATCAAATCTTTATATCTGTAAATCGACATCATTGTTTCGTAAAAATAATTTTATGCTTCTTTTAACGAAGAATTTGTTTTTTCTATTGTAAGTCAAAATTATTTAATAAAAAGTGGTGTTTTAAGTCTTGAATGTTCTTAGTAAGGCTCTGTTTTTCTTCATTAAAAGAGATACTGTGATTCCACATGATTAACATATATTTACTTATTTATTTTGAAAGTGGAATTATCTTTAAAAAAATTTAATAAATTGTAACGTTATGATATAAATATTTCTTAGTTTAAAATACACGTGAAATTCGTGTTCCAAGATTGGTTATCAAAACATCTAACTATTGAATAATGCATCAAGTACGTATATTTATAACATTCGTGGAAATCATTTAAATTCATATTTTACGTTTTCAGTGTCATAATGAACAAAATATATACTCTAAAAATGATTTCGTGTCACAGTGTAGAATATTTTAAAGTCAGTGTTGATACTGCAAATCGCAATACATTATACACAAAAAAACATTTTGTAGGAGGAAAAGAAATATTTATACATAATTCAGAAGGTAACCACATCGTTCTCAAGTTTAAAAAAGTTATTTAACACTCAAGAAAGTAGCATGGAAAGTCACGAATCCGCATACATTTACAAAAGAATATTTTAAAACTTATAATATTTATTAAATATTTCATTTTATAAAATCTATTTTAAGAAAAGTGTTAGGAATCATACAATAAATTCTCCCGCAAAATATCGCCTTTTGTAAAAGAAATGTAAATATTTGTTGTTGATGGCTAATTCCTTAGCAAAAATTTTAATTTTAAGAAAAATGTATTTACCCTTGCTTTTGAAATAGTATTCTGGCCAAAATCTAAAGATCTCAGAAATGAAATTTTAAGGGTAAGTGATATATATTATTTATTTTTCAATAAAAAAATTTTCTAGTAAAGATAAATACTGCATGATATATAGATAAATTTATAAAAGCCAATTTTTATTAGAAATCCCATATAATTAATATAAATGCGTGGCATTTATGAAATTTTGTATATTTTAGCATATTTTGCTGAAATTGTAGTCTCTTATGATATAAAACACGTTTTTATTAAATTTTTACTACTAATATATTTGCATAACCGGCAAGCTTATTTCAAATAATTTAGAATGTAATTTTAAATTTTTCTAATTATATAAAAATAGTAAAGAATGTTTAATTAATACTTATTAAATCGATGACAATTTTCGCTTTATTTTCGGAAGATTTAACACCACTATATTATAACAGTAACTTCCAATACATTTAATCTTTGATAAGCGTGATTCCATGGAAGGAGGTAACATCAGTCACAAAGAGGGATAATATTTCCTCTTTTTCTGCCACCAGTATCACCATACAGAAATTTTAACGGAATATTTGCTGTGATTTTTATGATTGAACAGGATAGTGATTATATTTAGAAAATATTGGTGGAAGAAGAATTATGTCTGTGTGACTGACGTTACATATTTCATGGAATTGTCCGTAACTGATTCATAACTAGAGTAATTTTCGAAACAAGTGCTATACGTCAGAAAAGTTAGTTTTACACCAGAAATTTTACTTAACAACCATAATTATATTTTACTAGTCACTAAAATATTGCATTTTACTATATAAAATTTTTAGTGTGAAATGGACTTGTCTGATCTGCGGCGTTTATGCCAAAAATTAATGTAATCGTCTTAATTAGTGATTGTAACTCTCCTACCCATACCCTCCAACCACAGCCTCCATAACTAGATGCCTGTCACGTAGCTCGGAAACTAGGCAACAGTTGAAGCGGTAGACAGCGCCACCTAGTACATATTATAGGACTTTTTTATTCAGCTGTCACCAATAATTTAAAGAAGTGATACATGATATATATAATCGACGTTTCTTCAATTCTATTCGCCTTTTATGTATACATGCTTGCCAACCATCTCATTATGATGCGTAGTACTTTTAGTCACCGCCTTTTTTTGTACACCAGTAATTTTTTAGAGTAATTTCATTCTTATTTAATCGTAACACTATTTGGAGAGAATTGCTCTAAATATAAAGTGGTGTGGGAAAAGGGGCGTTAACAAGTCTACGCTTATTAATGAGATGGTTGGCAGTCCTGTGTATATCATATCCTACTTTTAAAAATTTTTGGTGGCTATTGAATAAAAATTTGCGCAATCTGTATCAGGTGGCGCTGTCTACCGTTTGAACTGTTGCCTAGCTTCCGAGCTACCCGACAGGCATCTAGTTAAAGAGGCTATGCTCCAACATACTAATGAATATTCCGTAGTATTGTTAGCCCTGCCTTTTTTTTCACACCAGTATATTTTTATACAGTATTTTTCTTCTTATTAAATCGCAATTGCATTTGGAGAATATTACTCTAAAAATTTATTGGTGGGAGAGAAAGGGCGGGACTAACAATACTTCGGAATATTAATTAGGATGTTGGAGGATATGCTCCTACCTGATCCAGGATGCTTCGAAACTATGGTATTAGCCGTAAATGTATACGACTCAAAACATTTGGAAACTGCGAATCTTCTTTTACAAAGGTCTTTTAACTTACAGTGTTTACATAAAAGGCATATAATACTATATCTAGAACAAGGTGTAATAGAATAGAATATAGATAAACTCCTTTGAACGTTTGCAGAAATTTAAAAAACGAATTGTGTTTCTACATAGAATAACATCTCTTATAAAAATAACCAAAGCAACGTAATGAATTTTGGTAACATTCTAGTAATTAAAAGTATTTTCATTATTAATGATACAGAAAATTAACAAGAATTTTTAAATTATCTAGGAAAATATTTGACTTAGTGCTCCGCATATATTGTCATACAAAGAGTGTGATTTTGTTAACAGTTTACATAGAATATTTAATATCTATTATATTTGAAGTACTAACAGCAATTCAACTCTTTAACGTTCACTACATACTTTCTATTGAAAAATGCTAAACTAACTTCATAATTGGCATAGATGCCAACATTTTAATTTATTTCGGAGTATTTTTAGTCCAGCCTTTTTTTCATACCACTTATTTTCAAAGGATAATTTTTTTCTTATTTTATCCAAATTATATATTGGAAAAAAATTTTCTATAAATAAAGTGGTGCGAAATAAAGGCGAGGCTAAAAATACTCTGGAATAAATTAAAATATTGGCATCTGTGCTATTAGACACTTAGCTGATCACAAATATGTAAAAAAAAAAGTATTATCACTTTTAATTTTTGAGAAATATTTGGTTTGAAACATCTATATATTTATCAGATAAAATTAAAATAATAATTAATTTAATTAAAAAATAATTTTGTAAGCAAGCACTATAAGTTACACAAACTCGAAATAGTTGTTTTAAATCAAAATAATAAAACGGCCTTTCATTATGTGAAAAAACTAGGCACAAATGCGTCATCAAAGCAGCAAGGTGCACTCTCGCCTGCCAAGAAATTTAAAGTGACTTCTTTCTATAACATCCTTTGAAACATTATTTGTTGAATTTCGGAGTAGTGTTGCCATCCAACGAAGAAGATAAAACCAAAAGTTTAAAAATCGATTGAAACAAGGAATATACATTAAAAATTGTTGAAACAAAAAATTTTACATATTTGTTTTCTGTAAAAACCAATAAACGTTAAAGACCTAAAAAATAATAAAGGGTATCTCTGCTGTTTAAAAATATGTTCTTGAAAATTAGAAAAACTACCTGCTTAATTTTTCTAAGTAATTTTGACTTGAGTATAAGTATCCTGTGATCTCAGTTTTATGTGTAAGGATACAGTTTTAAAATTGTAAGGTTACAGAAATGGTAAATATATTAGTGCAATAAAGATGTTTAGATCAACGCTGCGTTTAATATTTCATTACTGATGTAAGTTTCTTTTATTATTTCTTTAGGTCAATCGTACTTGTATCAAATTAAAGAGCTATTTATTCGATTCAAGAAATTGTATAGCTATCACTGGTGTTATCTCAGGAATAGTATGATATTATATAGGAAAACAAAGCAACTGTATTGGGCCCTTGGCTTAACGTTAAAGCTCTCGTCTGCAGTTCTGTAGCTCTTCAGTTCGATTTCAACTATTTTTAAACTACTACTCTGAGCGGTAATATAAGCTCGAAATTAAATAATTTTGTTTCGGAAACAATATACAGCACTTGCGCACGGTAACTAATATTTTCATCATATTTCAGCAGAGTGCTGTCTAATACCTCTGCTAAAAAATGCTGTATAATACAAATTTACTAATTATACAGAAATGTACAGAAGTATGGTCATTATATAGAATTACTTCAAGATTTTGTGTTAAATACACAGATAAAATATCTGCCAAATATATGAAAAAAATTATGACAAATTTCAACACATGATTAAAACGTATAAATCGTATTGGTACAAGGGATATGTGGAAAGTCTTTTCCCTTAGCATGTTTAGCACATTATATGCGGGAAATGTACTTCTACTTCTTTTTGAAGTCTTTTACCATTAGAGAGCTAATTACCTGATACCTATTTTAAAAACTAATTTATTTTAAACTTTATTTTATTCGTTTATTTATTTATTTATTTATTTATTTACTGTACTGAGTTGAACCATTTCTCACCATCTTTCTTGTTGTTGTATGACCTGTTAAATTTATATATATATATATATATATATATATGTATATATATATATATATATGTTAATTTAAAAAAAATTAAATTAAATTAAAATTTATAAGGGAAAATTCGTAACATATTGCAATTCGCCCAAAGTGCTTTGTCCTGCTGATTCCCTATGTGCGCAATCTCTTCTACCGCGCGAACTCTCCTAGCTTTACCCTATACAAAGGCCTTGAAAAAATTGTCTTGTCCCTCAGTTTAAATAAAAGAAAACTGTTACACTTTTTTTTTCATCACACATTTTTTCCTTTTCAATAATTTTAAAGTTAAAATGAATTTTTATTTAAAACCTTTTGAACCAATTATCTGATCAAATAAAAAATCCAACGTTACCTAGGTTTTGTCCTGAAGTGCAGCAATTTTCGTAGCGCGAATTAAAACCTGACATATTATATATACATTTATACTTGATTCAAGCTGGTTTGCCGCAAATTCCCCAACGCTAAAATTGCTGTTTTAAAACAAGAACCATGCCGTACTTTAAAACGGAAAGCAGTTTTTATAATTTAAAAAAAAATATTTTTTTTTTGTTTGTTCTCTTTTGTGTGGTCTATCTTTAATCTTTCTGCTTAGTTATGTATTGCTGTTCTTAAAAAACCTTTTTAATATTTGTGATTCATATTTCCCTGAGCTCAAGAATTTGTAATTTTATATAATTTTGCACAAGACATCCCTATTACCTCTCTTCCTATTTTTTTTTTTTAGAACCTTTTCTGATCTGTGTTTTAGCTCACTTTCCCTATGTCTGGTTGCATAGATGCAGATACTAGGGACCTAGGTGTTATGCATTCAGGGATGGATCATTAGAGCAGAATTCATACCAGTATTTTTTTAATGATTTTCTCTGCCAACGAAATCGCTAGTTTAAGAAGAAGAAAAATGCTGTTTCAGTAATAGCGGTATGAGGTCTGCGCCAATATTCCATACCTTCTCCTCGAACATCGTCCTATTTTGAACAATAACCCACACTTTTGCGTTCCTCACGTATAAAACACCGACTGCGCGCGTAAATCCGAGGTGAAATACATTCGCAAGCTAGTGTTGCCAAACTTAGAGAATTTTTTATTCAGTAATCACCAATAATTTTGAGGAGTAATGTTTGATATACTACATGATAGAAGATATATCTTCAATGCGATTAGCTAAACATTACAATAAAAGAAATAGTGGTAGATATCGAATAATAAAGTCCCTAAAATTGACAACACTGTTGCCAACCACACTACAATTTTCCTACTCACAGTTGCCAAGTTTTGGATTTTGGCGGGAGACCTCATACCAGAAATTTTCAGTAAAATATATCCACTGTGTTTATAGAAAAAATTTCTCCCAAAAAAAAAAAAAAAAAAAAAAAAAAAATCTATATATATATATATATATATATATATATAACTTCGATAAAATAAGAAAAAATTACTATTAAAAAATAAGTGGCATGAAATAAAAACGCTCGGCTACAAATACTCCAGAAAAAAATTAAATGTTGGCACCTATGGGACATACAATCACCACTATTTTTCTTCAATAATATTTGACTTATTTATGTTAGATACTACATGCTTTATTTTGAAAATGATTTTAAGAATTTAGTAGTGTCACAAAAAATCGATTTCACACATCCCCAAATAGACGCTTCACTTATATAAAAATAGTTCTCTCTGTATTTTAATAAGAAATTTTGTGTAGCGTACGTTAAAAGTAATTTCTAAAAAATAATGGCTTGCGTTTGCCCAAGTACTGATTTTATCATTCGATCATTTCCATGCATTAAAAAAAACAGTTTATATGATGTATATCTTTCAAATTTTATTCCCGATATTCTTGTGCTGTTCTTATATAATATGAATTATATTGTTGTATATCAGCTAATAAAAAGTGATTACGTTTTGACAAATGCAGTAAAAAATGACTTAATTGAAATGCTAAAAGCGCAATGAATATTCAATTTATGTAATATTTATTGTATATAATGCATACTTTGTGTATATTTACATAAGTTTCGTTAGTGCTGGATATTTCTTTTTATTATTATTATTACCGATTTCAAAATATTTGCGAAAGTTTCAGATCATTTCCATCGCTTTTTTTTTTTTTTAGAATTTTTTTCCCTTCCCGTAAAATTCTTCTGAATTAAAGTTCTGTTCTATTCAAAGCAAATTATTAATAGGGAAAAAGTTAAAGAACAATATTTTTTCAAGATCAAGCCTTTTACGACCAATCAATCTTTTACTAAATATTAATATGTGTGTATATATAATATATATATACATAGATAAAATATATCATGTCAGTAATTAATAACTGTTAACACTGAAAAGTTTAAAGATATTAATTTCCATACAATGTAAAGGTCTTTCTATGTATTTGAAGTGGAATTAACCGAACTGAAATATTGATCCTCATATTCATCGTTAAAGGAATTTATCATCATCGAATAGTTAGTAGCTTTTCATCTGATGTGAACATTTTCAGCGTATAATATAGTATTTGCAATTATTCTGTTAAATAGGATTTTAATTCCAAGGGAATGAAGGAAAACATAATATATAGAACCCAGTTTACATCCACAGTTAAAATCATGAAATATGCATACATTTGTATTTAAAATTTTTGAAAAATGCATTTATATTGTTTAATTCCTTTTTATGTTTATTCTAATTTAAGATATGTTATGTAATGGATGATAGAGGGATAAGAAAAATGTATATTAGTAATAAAAAATTCAGTGTTTTGTTTAATTAGAATATATTTCTATCATTATACATGAACATAAAAGGTGTCCTGAAAAAAAGGTTGAGATTACGATCTCTGTTACATAATAGAGATAAATACTCTATTATAGTGCAGTGAAATAGGGCGATTAAAAACAAACTCCAAGGTAAACTAATAATGTTGGCACATTTGAAATTAATTTATAAGAATAATAAATGAAAACGGTGCTGCCAAAGCTGCGCTAGAGACCACACCTAATGTTTATATCACTAAAATTGTCCACTTATATGGAAGTTTTAGGGAAATTATCCCGATAAGAAAATGTTAAATATGGAGATAACCCTATAAGTAATATTCTTTTTAGTTCCCCATCATGCTATTGATTTGGGAAACTTATGGCAATATCACACGAGAAATTTCATCGCAATATTTTAATAAACATAATAAAGTTGCATAAGGGGAAGATTCAAAAACCGCTGATAATCAACATTTTAGACCATCTGTTGGAAAAGTTAATCATGTTGTGTTTAGTAAAGAGTTAAGCGAAATCGCTCGTGCGATATAACTATTAGTAATTGTAAAAATTTTCAACTTTTCTTTTACACGTTTAGCGGCTTAAAGAATCCCAAAGCCCTAAAATTTATATGATATCCTCTCGTGTATTAGTCATTTATTTAGTATATTATCCTATTAATACATATTTAATTGTAAAAATAATTAACTATAAAAAACTGAACTTTGAAAACTTCCTAAGTTAATTTATATTTACGAATTGTTTAATAGGGAGAATAGAATTCCAGAATAGGGCAAAATTTCGCATAAACTTCCAGTTTTAGGAATATTTTCATCTTAAAGATGTCAAATTACTTTTAAAATATCATTTAGGATACTGATGTAAACATCTTCGACTATGAATTTTCTAATTTAAAAATTTTGTAAGTTGTTCGAAATTTACAATTTTCTTAACGTGGTTGAACACTATTCAGTAATGTATTTATACGAAACATGGATATTTATACGAAATTTTGTATAAATGTCCATTTTCAGGAATACAGAACTGCCAACCTAATCAGGGGTATTGTTAGTACCGCCCCTATTTCCACACCACTAAATTTTTAAAGTAATTATTTTCAAATGTGTTTACGAGGATTTAAGAAAAAAAATTTCTAAAAAAAAAAAAAACTGGTGTGGAAAAAGGGGCGGTACTAACAATCCTCCGGATTAGGTTGGCAGCTTTGGGGATATTTTTATCGTAAAGCAGAGTTGACAACATTTTAATTTATTCCGGAGCATTTGTAACCCTGCCTTTAGTTCACACCACTTTATTTATAAAATAATTTTATCAAAGTTATAATTAAGATAATATAAGAAATAATTACTATTTAAAAAGAAGTGATGTGAAATAAAGACGGGGCTAAACAAGATTCGGAATAAATTTAAATATTGGCAACTCTGATAAAGATGTCAGAGCACTTTTAAAATATCATTTGTGATATTGGCCGGTGGGTCATTGACTATTAATGTTCTAATTTGAAAATTTAGTAAATTATTCGAAATTTAAATATTTTCTTAATATAGCAGAATAGAGCAATATTTCACGTAGCGTTATGGAAATCGTTGCATTGAAAATAATATGAAATTGCATGAAAACAAAATCCGAAACGGAGCCCAATAAAATTAACCATTTAGGATAAAGTAAATGTATCGAAATGAACTGTCGGTAGTCTATTAGCTGAGGCATTACAGTGTGTTACGTTGTTGAACGAATGGTCAAATTCATTTCTCTTAACCAAAATATAGTATTTCCTGAAGTAGAAATTTATGAGAACAAATATATGATGATAACTGAGCATAGTCCACCTATGTCAACTAGTTTGTTATGAAGGTAAATTTAATTCCATATCGGTAAGTAATGAAATAACTTTTCTACTACTATTTAAGACATATACACAGCTGCCAACTTTTTTAATTTATTTCGGTATGTTGTTAGTACCCGCCATTTTTTCCCCACTGTATTCTTTGTGAAGCAATTTTCTTTAATATGTAATTGCGATGAAATGTGAATAAAATTACTCTACAAAGAATACGGTGTGAAAAAGGGCGGATATTAACAACATTCCAGAATAAATGAAAAATGGCAGCTATGCATACATGATATGTTTATTTATTTATTTTCTCGTGTAATATGTATTACCGCAATTTCCAGCCTATAATCCACAGGTCATAAAAATCAGTGTCACACCAAAAACTTTAATTTACAAAAGAGGCTATGTTGGTAAGAAATAAATATTTGTTTAAAAATAGCTTTGTCTGTTAATTGAAATTTCCAGTGTAAAACAGATTTAACAGACTTGAAGATTACAGACTGGAAAATGCAGTTTTATTTTTTATTACCAATTTTATTTTTATTTTATTATTTATTTCATTTTATTTATTTATTTTTTATATTAGACTAATCCAACACAGTCATTTTTTTTAATACCACTATTTTTATAAAGTATTCTCCGTATTATTCAATTCAAGATAACTACTGAAAACGATTATTAATTTTTTCTATTAAAAAAATGGTAATTATAAAATTAACCGCGTCGTTCGCTGCTAATCAAATAATTTTCATATTCGGGTAAAAATATTTATTCAATATTTACTCGTACAGATATAATTACATTATCATTACATTTATTGTGATTAATTATATAGTAAGAAATCTTAAACTTTAATTTATGCTGAAATTGCTTTAAGAAGTTAAGGATCAAAATATTAATCAAAAATAGGAATTTAAAAAAAATGCTACTCGTAGTTTATCATTTTAAAACAATGGGCTTTTTCTTTTAATCTGCCTTAATACATTAAAACATATTTCTATATGATGTTAAAATATCGTTTCTCTTTATAAAATTTGTTTTACTAATAATCCAAGTTTTATCTAAATACTTAAAATAATAATGTAACTACAACTAAAACGCATCCTTTATTAATATAAATATTATTAACATTTTAAAAAGGAGAAAAAAATATTCAAATTACTATTTTTATTACTTTTTTTTTTTTTGGCGAAAAATGAGTTTTGTTAAAAATAATTTTGTACCAAAGCGTTTCGTGCGCTTTAATTATGCAATACATATGTTCATAATTAAATGTTTATATTTTATAGTAATATATCTTATTTCATACGTTAAAAAAATCTAATTAAATTTGATAATGTATACCTTTAAATTACTAAAATATAGCTACAAAATACTTTTGTTGTTCATTGAAAAATGCTTTATAGTGTTAAAAATAAGTTTAATTCAGTAGCTTTTATAATAATTAATTATATTTAATAACTGTTATAAAATTGTAGTCTTCAGTTTTAAAATTTAACTAAACTTTCATTATCTTTAAAATAAATTATTATATTTAAATAATTTTGAAACATATTTTAATATTATTTATTAAAAAAAAAAAAAAAAAAAAAAAAATGTATTTAAACATGTTTTTGTCCCCCGAGGAAAGTAAATGAGAGATTCAGTTTTTAGAATACTCTAAATTACAAATTCAATTAATTAAAAAGCTTTAAAACGATCACTAGAGCCGTTTTAATAATTTAATTTTAAAAGGCGTTTATTCAGATTGCTTTTTAATTCAAAGAAAGAAGCCATTAACAAGCCATTATATTTTAGTTTTTTTTTTTTTGTCTCGTTTGTTGGCGTATTACTTCACACACACACACACACACATATATATATATATATATATATATATATATATATATATATATATATATATATATATATATATACATTTCTATTTTTTATGAATTATTATTTGAGAAAATATTTCTTATCTACATATTTGAATATAGATTTAATTAACAATGAACATTAAGTTATATTTTTTAAAAAATTGCACAAAACATGAAATGTTAAAGTTAAGCTCGAAAATGGAGTCATAGACACCAATGCAAATAATAATTTATTTTATGTTCTTTTATTTATTTGTTTATTTTATTGCAGAAAAATAGTACAAATGATTTCTGTAAAGATAATAGCGGTATTTAATCTTACGGCCAGTAAGATCTCCGTTTTAATTTTGATGTTGTTTATTTCGTCAAATAGCGAATAAAAAGTTTAGTCAATTTTCAGTACATCCCGTATTTTACAAATTTGAACTGATAGAATCACAATTTGAAAACGAAGAAACTTTTAGATTGAGTTTATCGTCAATTGGGAATGTCAGCATTATTATATGCTTGGTTAGTTTTGTGATGTTCCAGTCATTTTATCGCATGAGGGTTAATTAGACCAAAACCTACAGGTTAAAGGAGACTTCGTTACAGATTACATGCACCGTTGACTAGAAACTAACGCTATAACCACTAGACAGGATAGTGGATCATGATTTTCTCACAGCAAAGTTATATAAAATTAATACTAAAGCACTGATTTTTAAACTTGAATGACTGGTGAAAATAAATCGTTCGAATATTCCTTAATGGAATACAATTTAAAAATTAAAATGAGTTATTTTTACTAATTTTTAAAACTAATCATAATTAAAGAGCTTGAATGTCGAACAAACTGCCGGAGTTAAATATTTATTTAAAAACTAAATCCACATTATTTTTTCTGATCTTTTGTTTTACTTTTTAAGGTATTTTTATAAAAAATTATTATCGAAAAAAAAATAATAATAATAATAATAATCACTTATAAATGTTTTATCATTCTTTCTTTTCAGCGTTTCCAATTGAAAAACAAATTTGCCTGTTTCTATATTTTAATTATTGTAAATATTATTAATAACAATATTGTTATTTTTATTTCACTATTTAATAAAATATACAAAAACAAATTTATTAACAAAATATGTGCAATAATTATTGTTATTTCTAAGACATAACTAATCAAATACCATAAGTGAAGATATACTAACATTTCTAAATATTTCCGGAGCATTATAAGTGCCTGCCTTTTATTCACTCAACACTTTTCAAAGAATAGTTTTCTTCTTGTTAAAACCAAGGAAATCTTCAACTTCTGAATGCCAAAGAGAATTTTTTTTATCTCTTTGGCGTTCAAAACGTTGAAGATTTCCTTGGTTTTAATGATCCAGTGCCAAGACCATACTTGCCAACCGTCTCATTAATAACCGTACAATTGTTAACGCCCCTTTTTTCACACAGTTTTATTTTTAGATTAATTCTCTTGAAAAAGTGTTACGATTAAATAAGAGTAAAATTACTCTAAAAAATGACTGGCGTGAAAAAAAAAAGGCGGGTACTAAAAATTGTACGGTCCATTGTTATAACGCCATTCTTCTGAACGACTTAAAGCGAGTCTTCGCGACTCTTTGTAAAATATATATTGCAGGCTCTTTCATTTAATCAAAATAATTATTTAATATTTTCAAAGCATTTTAATTTTCGGTAATAATCTTCAAAATGATATATGAGTATTCTTCTTACCTGTAAAATTCTTCTGTAGAAAAGGAAGAAAAAACATTTACTTAAATTTAAAAATTCACCTCTTCTTAATCTTGAAAAATATAAGAGTTTATTAATTACACAGCTTGAATGATGATATCTACAATGAAGATGCACAAAAATATATACATATTCGAAATTTCAGAACATCCATTTCTTTCTATCTATAGCAATACTATTTCTAAAATTATACTTTGAGAAAAATGGATTTATAATAAAACTATGCTAATCTATGAGCTACTTTTTCTATTTCTCAAACTATAGCTCCTTGAATAATAAAATCAGGCTAAAAAGGCCAGGAGAGCAAACTACTATTTCATGACCTGTTGCTCTCCATTCTAAAACAGAACTTAAACTATAAGTCCCGGGAGAATAAACACGAATGTTCTTCGAATCTCATCTCAACGGGTCCTCTGGCACCCTCTAGTGAGGCAAAAGTATATCAATACCTAACATCCTCCCACCTTTAATTTTTTAGGTGAGAGCTAAAAAATTAAAGTTAATTAATTAAGAAAATTTAAACTTATAAAACAACATGCTAAGAAAAAATTAAAGCTATAAACTACCAATAGTAAAAATTAAAGCTATAAACTACAAATAGTAAAAATTAAAGTTACAAACTAATGAAAATAAAGAAAAATAAAAATAAAATATTTTAGAGTTCAATGCAATTTTAAACAATTGTGATTGTCTTTAGAAAAGTTTTTTATAGTTTTTGACCACTTTCAGTTTATTGTCTCTTTTACTGCTTGTATCACTGGATCTTCAGCATCTGATATCTCTAAGGCATAGAGTTTTTGAAGTTGTCTAATCAATGTCCCAGGATGCATTTTCACTTCCACAACTCTGGCACGGCCATCTCGGCTGGAAAAATTTTTCACTACTCTTCCTATTGGCCACTGTAGTCTTTTCACACTGTTGATTTCTACTAGCACAATGTCACCTTGTTTAACAGGTTTACATTTCTCTCTATTTCGTTGTACCAACTGCGCTAGATACTCTTTCCGAAATCTACTTTGTAGTTGCTTTCGAACACTTTGGCAGTGCTTGTATCGTGCTCTCAGTTTTTTAGCATCAATGGCATCCAGATCTGGCACACCGATTTCTTGAATGTCTTGCAGAAAACAGGAAGGTGTCAAAGGAATAAACTTGTCTGGTTCTTCTGATAGGTATGTTAAAGGTCGACTGTTCATTATGGCTTCAAATTCGCACAAGATAGTAGAGAGATCTTCAAAATTGAGGGAAGATTTTCCAAGAGTTCTCAGTAGGAGGTTTTTTACGCTTCTAATGAGACGCTCCCACCATCCGCCCCACCACGCAGCGGTTGGGGGGATGAACTTCCATTTTATTGGAGCTATGTCATCCGTCTTTTGAATTTGATTCCAGTCAAGAGATTTAAAGAGATTGTTGGCACCGCGAAAGTTAGTTCCATTGTCACTGTAGATTGTCGAAATTCTTCCTCTTCGGGCTACAAATCTTCTTAGCGCTTGTATGAATCCCTCTGTTGAAAGATTCGTCACTAATTCCAAGTGTATGGCTCGATATACTGCACAGGTAAAAATGACTATCCATACTTTGGACTTGTTTTTCAGGTAAAGAGGACCACATAAGTCGATGCCAACTACTTCAAAAACTTTTGAGTCTCTGACTCTGTCAAAAGTTAAATGGATGTGAGGAGTAACAAATGGTTTGGAAGAAAAATTTTTACACTTTGTGCATTTTATCAATTCACTTCGGATGTTACGCTTTGCAGAAATAATCCAGTAATGTTCACGTAAGATCGAACCAACTGTCTGAAGTCCAGCATGGCAATTCTTCAAGTGGCAGTCTCTAATTAGGCACCTTACAACATGATGTTTTGATGGCAACAATATAGGATACTTGAAAGAAAAGGTGTCTTCTCGATCTAACAACTTTGTTTTGACTCTTAGAATATTGTCTTGATCTTTCATAACAACAAGTCCTTTTATTGTTTCTCGCACATCACCAAAACTTTCTAACTGTATGCGTGGCCTGAGAAATTTTTCCGCCTCTTCCTTTTCTTCTGCCGAAAGTTCAGCTGGGAAAATATGATTTCTATTTCTACATTTTGTTGCAAATCTTCTTATCCAACAAATAATATTTACAAGTTTACTAAATTTCGAAATTCTTTCATAATTCATAAATGGATCTACATTTGGACTCTAAAATAATGACACTGCAGTTTTCTTTCTTTCCGACATAACTAAGACTTCATTAGGGACAATCTTCGGTTGGGGCCAGTTACTTTTTTCATCTTCTAGCCATTTAGGTCCCTCCCACCATCCCGATTCCACAAGGTATTTAGGACTACAACCACGGGAAGGCAGGTCTGCCGGATTTTGACTTCCTGGAACTAAGTACCACTGGTGAGGGTTCGTAAGTTGGCATATTTCTCTGATTCTGTTGCCCACAAAGGTACCCCACTGGTCATTTCTTTTAATCCAGGCCAAAACTGTCGAAGAATCAGTCCAAAAGTAAGTTGGTACTGTAGGTATGTCCAAAGCTTCTATGACATACTTTAATAGTCTGGATCCCAACACACAGGCAAGCAGCTCAAGACGAGGAATCGTTAGAGCCTTTTTTGGAGCCAACCGTGATTTTGCTCCCAAAAATTGAATTGAAACTCTTTTTTCTTCTTCGCACCGTAGAAAAATTACTGTTGCATAGGCACTTTGACTTGCATCGCAGAAAATATGTAGGGACCAATCTTCTTTATTTCCATAACCTATTCTTCTCGGGATCTTCAATTCTGTTAGCTGTTTTAATTCGCTGTACCATTTCTGAAAGTCTCTTTGAATTTTCTCTGGAAGCGGAGTGTCCCATGCTGATTTGCTGGACCAAGATTCTTGAATTATTATCTTGGCTGGTAACAACGCTGGAGCTAGAAAACCGATGGGATCGAAAATTCCTTGAGTTATGGATAGAATTTGACGTTTTGATGGATTCACTATTTCTAAGTCAAATTTATTGCAGACCATCAAGCTATCATCTGTTCTGTCCCATTTAATTCCTAAAACTGGAATTGGAGTTGAGAAGTCTTCCTTTTCATTTTCTAAAGACAACTTTTCTACTTCTTTTACAGGACCGAATTGCCACAATCTTAGGTCCATTTTAGCTTCAGCCATGATTTCTGTTGCCTTAGATTTAAATTCTTCCAATTCGGACGTGTTGTTTACAGATGTGACGCAGTTATCTACATAGAATGTCTTCTGAAGTTTCTGAGCAATTGCCTTAAGTTCTTCTGGACACCCATTCAAATGATGTCTGATAACTGCGCCAAGTAAAATTGGACTGGAAGTAATGCCAAACACCACTCTATTATGCTGATAGACTTTTATTTCATTCATTTTCTTTCACCACAGGAACCTTAAAAAATGCCGATCTTCCTCTTTTATTTCGATCTGAAGGAACACTCTTCTAATGTCGGATACAACAGCGATTGCCTTTTCTCTGAATCTTAACAATATTGCGGAAATCTCTTCTAATAAATTTGGTCCTTTAAAGAGACAATTATTTAGTGACGGTGCTCTTCCGATTTTGCATGATGCATCAAAAACTGGTCTGATGGAGGTGGTAGAACTATCAGGCTTGATGACTGGATGGTGGCATAAGTAGTGTTCACTAACTTCTTTCAGTTCTGTTTGAGGGACTTCCTGTATGACATTTTCTCTTTGCCATTCCTTGAAAACTAGACCGTAATCCTCAAATTTATTTAATTTCTTTAATCTTCGGGTAGTACTGAATAATCTTCTTTCTGCTTCATTTCTATTTGAGGGAATATTGACATTGTTGGAAATCCATGGAAGACCCACTCGATAACGACCATCTTCATTTCTGGTGAGTTGTCTAAGAAACATATCGTGGGCTTGCTCTTATTCTTCTCTTTAGGACAAGGTTTGTGCAGGGTCGTTGATTCGTATCGTTTCGAGTCGCTACAAGTCTGGAACATTCCAATCTTTTATGTACAGATTTGTCATTAATACCGCTGTACCGCTATTGAAGCAACCCTGAGATGGAAGCCCTGTTTTTCCACTAACTGTCCACCCAAGTTTGGTTTCTATTGCTGTGAGTCCATTTTCTAATTGCTTGACTCGACCCGTTAACAGTTGAACGTAAACGTAACTCCCGATCAAGATTTCTATTTCTGTACTACCAGGGCCGATATCGGACAACCACAGCTTATTTTTCTTGAGTTTTCTGCATAGATTTCCCTTTGGAATTCGAGGAATTTCTCCACAAATTTTTTCTTGTTCTAGAAGATCAAGCTCATGTATGGAACTGACCCGATTATTCGATGCACCCACTGTAACTCTAAATATATTATGCTGTTTAGCTTCTATCTGTGTACCCCCAAAAACTGTATGGGCAATTATTTCTGTACCAATGGGTTTTAGCTTGAGCTCTTTTGCAGTTTTCTTTAAGATGTAACTTTTTTGAGAACCACTGTCCATAAGACAACGCACCTTTTTTTGGCCTTTTTCCCCTTTTACATTTATTTCTAACGTCATAAGGGCTATTTCCTGGGAGCATTGTTTGGCGACAGTGTTCTGTATTACTTCGGGAGGTTTGCTTCTACTATTATCACCCCCTTTCCTTATCTCTGGACAAAATAATTCTGTGTGTGGTTTCGAACAAACGTGGCACTTAATAAAAACCTTGCACGTTTTTGCCCGGTGTCCAATCCAACAGCAATTTTTTTCTTTTACTTTATTTTTCTTTTCGTCAAGGGAGAGCGATCTGGCTGTTATGCAGTCTTTACTCTCATGCGTTTTACCGCAAAATATACAGCTTAATTCTTTTGCAGCGAATAAGCCTGCAGCAGTGGGGACCCTGTTATCTCTCTTGTAGAATTTATTTTTAACATTTTCCCTGGGTGAATTAATTTCAAAACCCGACATGAAAAAATTGTAATCTTTCTTCACCTGCCACTTCCCTTTTCAAAAAATTCAGCAATAGTGACAAGTTCGATTTCTGTGTGGTTTCCTTATCACCTAACTCAGTAGAATCTTCCCTGGCCCCAACATTAAGTCTTTGAAACGTTCTAATAATATCTTCGGGTAAACAGGATTCTATCATTGGGTACAGCCACGATCAATGTTTACACCCATGCTTTCCAACGATCTCAAGTGTGCTTCTATCTTGGTCACTAAATTACACAAATTTTTGCTATTTCCCCCTAGTCTGTACATTAGCTGTAATTAATTTCAAAAATTCCCGAACATATACTTCGATAAAGATATCTTTATCCCCATAGCGTTCTTCAAAAGCCTTTACTGCCTTTAAATAATTTTCTGATGTTACAGGGTAACTTTCGAGTAATTCTCTGGCTCGAGTTCCTGGTTCTACGCACTGTAAAAGGTACTGAAATTTGTCATCGTTGTCTAATTCTTCATCTTCATCAATTTTCTTAAATTGGGCCCAAAAGGGCAAATAATTTATCAATTTTGAATCAAATTTCTTGATAGCTAATTTTTGTAATTTATATCGCTTTGTTTTCAAAATTGTTTCGTTTTCCATTTTATTTTGGCCTGTGTAATTAAAATTTACATTTGAATTCAACTTTTCATTAATTAGTCTTTTAACTGTGATAAATTCATCACAGTATGCTTCGCTTTCTTCCGCTTCTTTTATAATCAAAGCTTCATCGCATTTACTATCTTCCGACATAATGTCTAATATTTCATTATCAAATGTCTTTAATTCTGTCATTAAACCCTCTAATTTATTTAAATTATCTAAAAGTATACCCCTCTCAAGATCTTCTTTCTCTAGTTCTGTTTTTAAAATATTTAAAGTTTTAGTAAAGGAAGATCGTAATGGCGTTCTTCGCTTTTTATTTTTTCCGTTTCTGATTTTTAAACAAAAACAGAACAGTTTTATGTTAATTAACTTCTTCGTTATTTATGCCTTTTAATTTAAATGTAAAAACCTTCACTTTTCTATTTACCAAGAAGATTTTATTTTAAGAACAACTCGGAAAAAATTCTATTCCGAGAACAATTTTTCTTTTTGTAAAATGTAAACAAAAGAAAATAACATTTTATTATTTTTTATTTTACTCTTATAGCAATATTTATTTTCAACTGAATAATAATTTTTATTCATTTATTAACTGTAAAAATTTATTGAATTAAACAATCACAAAATGTAATCCAAGAACAAATTAAAATCGAAACTTTCTATTATTTGCAAACTCTGTTTTCATTCAGAAATTCTAAAATAATACTTAATTTCATTATCATTGCGAAATAAAAAAATAAAACAATAAACATTCAATGCAATCAGATTTTGACATCATCTAATATTTGCCATGAAAAAAAATACTTTTTATTATTTTCTTCATCAAATGAATGCTTCTTTTTCAAGGTCAACTCAACACTCAATTGCCTTCTTTATTCTAGTTTTATTTATTTCAATCATAAAAAACTATTTTATTTTGACCTTGATAAATTTACGTTTTAAATGTACAAATAATATAGCAAATAAAAAATCTTGTTTTATTTCAATCAATCAAACACTTTTAATTTTATTTACTTTGAAAAAGGAATATTGTAAATAGTTTTCAATCTAAGATTTCTTTTGAGAAACATTTCATATAATAATAATATTATCTTTAAACCATTTTTGTTTCAAATGAAAATAATTCTTTACGTTTCAGTTAATATAATCAATATTAATATAAACAATATTTCCAGTATTTAATATAAACAATATGTCCCGTCTACGGACGCCATAAAATTATGTTATAACGCCATTCTTCTGAACGGCTTAAAGCGAGTCTTCGCGACTCTTTGTAAAATATATATTGCAGGCTCTTTCATTTAATCAAAATAATTATTTAATATTTTCAAAGCATTTTAATTTTCGGTAATAATCTTCAAAATGATATATGAGTATTCTTCTTACCTGTAAAATTCTTCTGTAGAAAAGGAAGAAAAAACATTTACTTAAATTTAAAAATTCACCTCTTCTTAATCTTGAAAAATATAAGAGTTTATTAATTACACAGCTTGAATGATGATATCTACAATGAAGATGCACAAAAATATATACATATTCGAAATTTCAGAACATCCATTTCTTTCTATCTATAGCAATACTATTTCTAAAATTATACTTTGAGAAAAATGGATTTATAATAAAACTATGCTAATCTATGAGCTACTTTTTCTATTTCTTAAACTATAGCTCCTTGAATAATAAAATCAGGTCAAAAAGGCCCCGAGAGCAAACTACTATTTCATGACCTGTTGCTCTCCATTCTAAAACAGAACTTAAACTATAAGTCCCGGGAGAATAAACACGAATGTTCTTCGAATCTCATCTCAACGGGACATCTGGCACCCTCTAGTGAGGCAAAAGTATATCAATACCTAACAGTCCATAATGCAGAGATGCCAACCTAATCCGGAAAATTGTTTGTACCGCCCCTTTTTCTACACCAATATATTTTTAGAGTATTTGTTTTCTTAATTCATCGAAAATATATTTGAAGAGAATTACTCTAAAAATTAAGTGGTGTAGAAAACTTTAATAACTAACAATTTGCCGGATTAGGTTGGCAGCTCTGATAATGAGATGGTTGGAAAATATGCAAGTCTTATTTTCATATTCCAGTTTTCTTCTTATTTACCATATTTTTCTGCGTATAATCCACAGGTCAGATAAACCTGTTTTACGCCCCGATACTTAATTAACCCTTTGTGGCGCAAGGTAATTGCGATCACTTAAATTACACTGCCAACGGAATTCAAGAACTAATTTAAAAGAAAGGAAATTGACGACATTTTTCTGATATGCCATAAAAGTAGAATTTTGCAAAAAGATTTCCGGGATAAGTTTTTGCGGTTGAAAATTAAAATCAGATGATGCTGTAGTGGCATCACCGCCCCTGAAAGGATTAACAAACAAATCTATATTTCTACTAAGAAATATTTCGTAGAAATATAGCTTTGTCCGTTGATAAAATTTCTGATGTGCGAAATCACTCCTACCCTATAAGGAGAGATTGCGCAAAATAGCTCTCTTGGTTTTATTACTACAGTTGTTTTAAATTACAACAGAGCAATACAATAGCAATGGAAATGCATAAAAGAAGGATTAATTCAAAGGTATGCACCAGTAGTTTAGCAAAAGATTAAATTTGGATTTTTTGTATAATTTTGTTGAATTGTGCGCAAATTCTCCTTGCTTTACCTTATACAGACTTTATTGGAAAGAATAAAGTTATATCAGAAAGGCGATGTCTGTACGGTATCAAAAATATAATATCTGTACAGGTGTATTCAGTGTTGCCAGATATTGAGACTTTTTTCCTAGTTGTCATCAATAACTTTGAGAGGTGATATTTAAAACACGCAATAGACGATTTTTTCATCCGCTTCGTCTTTTAGATACGTACAGTCGGGGGGGGGGGGGGGGGGGAGAAACGCAACACTCAACGTAACTTCGTTGCTAATCGATGTAGGAAAATGTAATAGGTATCGTTCGACTGGGAATTGTGAGTAGTTTCAGAAAATAAAGTGAAATTTTGAATTGGGGGTCGTCTACATATTAAAACGCGTTTTTTTCAATGGTAATGCCCCATTTTTATATTATATTTGAATTCCTGGGATCACGACAACGCAAAAAAAGTATATTGGTTGTATATTTTACTTATTTTTTCACAGAGTTATAAGCGTTCAAAGTATGAAGGTGCTAATGTTAAATTCATATTTCAAACTTTTATTAATATCTTCACAAAAAATAACTTGATCGATATATTTTTTTTTTAGAAGATACAGTGAATAAACCCAAACATAATCTATCATTACTTTTGATTCTGAAAAATATTTTTAATTCTGAAACATATTAATGAATTCATATTTATAAAAATTATGAATTATGACCTATATTAATTTTTGCATAAAATGAATCCTAATGCTGAAAAATATGGGTGTGCAAATTTGCAGCTCATTCCAGTTATTAGTTTTCGTGATATAAATAAATCTTTCTTTTCGAGTGGTTTAGTGGGCCGTCTCTTATAAAGTTTTGCATGAGATAACGAATCAAATCTAAAAAATAACAAATAAAATAACAAAATATTTTTATTTTTTACTTACGGGTCAGATTATATAACAACAACGTCAAACGCAAAGAAATGAAGCAAAAAATATGATCGTTAGTCATTAGTCATCCAGAATTCCTGTTCTCTAAAGAAGACAAGCCCCGCCTTCATCGTTCTTCAAAACAAAACAATACAGAAGAGAAAAGAAAAGTAAATGTGACATCGAGTATTCATGTTAAACCCCTTATTTTATGTTGACAAAAATATGCACAAGTGGTATTTACTTCATCGATTGCTGGTGAGAAATTTTGATTCTTTTAAACGAACACTAAAAGAAAAAAATTAACTAAATAGGCGTGGTTTACTGTTTTAAATAGAAAAATAGGCTTAATATTTCAAAACAAATTTTCTGTATTCACAATTATATTACAAATGGATATACATTATAATTATATTCTTTCTAATCAATATATTTCTATCCACAGTATACTTTATTCCAAAAATATGAACAATGGGTACACATCTAAGAAATAAGTAACACACAAATTACGAAAGAAGCGCCCACTGACAGAGTTACAGATTTTCAAATGGCGTGAATCTATGTCAGCAGTCGCGAAAGGATTAATTAAGAAATTATAATTTCATAGAAATTATAAAACATATCGTACCGATCCAAAGAGTTCAACTGACCCAAAACTGGTAATTGCGATTAAAATTGTTTAATATTTACTTCATGAACCCTTACAATAATTTATCCGAAAAAATTTGGTTTATACGTTGATGTATATATATATATTATTTCATTTCGTATATTAAGTTACACCTACAAAAGAAAATTTAAGCTTTATTGGTGATCAGTACAGCCATAATAGACACTCTTACTTGAACAATATTGTACTTTTTTCAAAGAGTACTGTCTGGACCAATCGCAAGTGTAATGTATTTAAATAGACCTAAAATTATCTACAAAAGTACTGAAGTATATACAAATCTAAAAAACTGAATTCTGGTTAATTAAGAAACTGGAAACGTAAATGTTTTTATTAATTTATATCATTCTTTTTTTCCTGAAAGATTTCCTGTGTCAAACATTAAAATTTCGACTATTTCTTATAGGATCTTAATTTTATTTTTCTACATTTAGAGATAACCCGCTAACACATTTTTGATTACAACTCTATAAATACGAAAGATAAAGTATACAAAGTATACAAACAGTATACTTTTCCGCACTGCCAGACTCTCAGAAATTCGAATATAAAATCAAAATTGGGTGTTGCTATTGAAAAAAATCAAATTTGGCGCTCATTTCAATATGTAGATGACCCCTAATTCAAAATTCGACGACATTTTCAGAAAGTGCATTTAATTTCCTGTTGAATTATGTCTGTTAGATGTTCCTGTGTCAATAAATAACGAAATAACAGCGGGTGTTGCGTTTTTTTTTTTTTTTTTTTTTTTTTTTTTTTTTTTTTTCCCGACTGTACAAATGTCACTTCTCATAATAATTGGTGCTTAATAAAAAAAAAAAGTCGTGTAATCTGGCAACACTGTTTCTAATTAATATTTCGTAAAATTTCTAGTACTTGCTCGTTTTTTTCACACCACTTTATTTTTATAAAAATTTTCGCCAAATGTGATTACGATTACACAGTTGACAAATTTATAATTTATTTCGGAGCATTATTAGTCATGCCTTCCTTTCGACCATTTCGTACCGTATGTGAGCAAAGCAGGTCTAAGAATGCTTGGGAATAAATTATATAACTTCGAAACTGTACGATTAAATAAAAGAAAAATACTTTTAAAAAGACTGGTGCGATACAAAAAGGCTGGTACTAACAGTTTCATGGAATTAAAAAAAGTATTTTTATGGAAAAGTTTTGTGGAATATTAACACTTTTGCGACCGCTGACGTAGATTCACGTCATTTAAAAATCTGTAACTCCGCCAGTAGCCATTTCTCTCCCAATTTGTATGTTATTTATTTCTTAAGCATATACCCAATATTCATATTTGTACTTTCAATATACTATGGATACAAATGTTTTGATCAGAAAAAGTATTATTATAATGTATATTCATTTGTACTACAAATGTGAATACGGAAAATTTTATTCTGAAATACTGTAACTTAGAAGAATAATGCCCACAGGCGGACCTTACTGTCAAAAAGACAAAAGCATACAAGAATGTGGCAGCATAGCCTCCTAAACTAGATGCCTGTCGTGTGGCTCGAAAACTTGGCAACAGTTGAAGCGGTTGACAGCGCCACCTGGTACAGATTGAGAGACTTTTTTATTCAACAGCCACCGAAAATTTTTAAAAGTGGGATTTGATATACATAAAAGGCGAATAGAATCGAAGAAACGTCGATTACATATCACATATCATTTCTTAAAATTATTGGTGAATGTTGAATAAAAAAGTCTCGAAATCTGTACCACTTGGCGCTGTCTACCGCTTCAACTGTTACCAAGTTTCCGAGCCACGCGTCAAGCATTTAGTTTAGGAGGCTATGGTGGCAGTATGGCTTTAGATTTAAATATGAGACAGTGTGAATTCTCGAATTGAATTCTACGGTGTCAGAGAGTAAACAAAAAAGTGTATATGTCTAAGAAGAGAAATAATAAGCGTAAAATATATGAATTTTGGAAAACATTACCAATAACACAAATGGCAGCATTTTAATTTATTTCGTAGCATTGTAAGTACCCGCCTTTTTTCACATCATATTTTGTATAGAGTAATTTTGTTTATTCTGTAATTACGATTAAATCAGAAAAAAATTACTCTACCAAAAAAGTAGTGTAAAAAAGGGTGGAAGTAACAATGCTAAGGAATTAAACAGAAATGTTTTCAGCTTTGCCCATACTTGCCAACATCCTAATTAATATTCCGTAGTGTTATTAGTCCCGCCCTTCTTTTCATACCAATAAGTTTTTGGAGTAATATTCTACAAATGCAATTACGATTAAACAAGAAGAAAATTACTCTAAAAAGGTATTAGTGTAAAAAAAGAAGGCGGGGCTAAGAATACTACGGCGGCATAGCTGCCAATATTTTAATTTATTCCGGAGTACTTTTAGCCCCGCCTTTATTTCGCACCACCTTATTTATAGAAAAATTTTCTCCAATATATAACTTCGATAAAATAAGAAAAAATTACTTTTAAAAAATAAGTGGCACGAAATAAAGGCGGGGCTAAAAGTACTCCGGAATAAATTAAAATATTGGCAGCAATGCTAATATTAATTAGTATGTTGGCAAGTATGGCTTTTCCAATAATTGAAACAAATTTGCATACAAATCACGCGATCATTTCCTGATAAATAAATTATAATATTTTTCACTTAAAGTTTGCTGATTGAAAAAAAAAAATTGTATCGATATACAAAATGAAAAAGATTCTGTAATATTAAAAAATATATCGAGTAATTTACAAAAATAAATAAATAAATAAATAAATAAATAAATAAAAATAAATATAAATATAAAAAGAGTAGTAACAAATACTTTTAAAGCAAAACATATCGCTCAAGACATTATTATATAATTATGTTTTATGGATATCAGAATGAAAAGAGCTCAGAGGAAAGAAAAAATAATTCTTTTCCGTAAAAATTGAATTTTTTTCTTAATAAAATCTTACAGCTTATCTAAGAAACAATGCTCTTCCTCCGTACTATTAATCGATTAGCAGTCTTTTCTTTTCCATGCTTAGCTTCACAGGACTTATTTCATTATTTTTCATTCATTCTATTTCCATGTTATTCCCTTTGTTTTACTTTCTGTGTCATCAAAAATATTGGAAGAATGTTTTTATTCTCATTAGATCATTTATCTAATTTATAGATTTACCAAGATTTACCGTATATATTATGGAGACATACTTCTTTCTTGACTTTTATATTTAAAGCATAATTAATTCCGAGATATTTCTAGCAAGTTTCAGAATATGAGTTTTTTGTTACAATTTCTTTTAAGTTTCTGTTATTAGCATGTTTCGTAATTTGCAGTATAATGAATCAATTTCATGCAAAATTTAAGTTTTCTCTTTTAAGGAATATCTAAGTCTTGCTAAAAAATTAAATAACTCATTACTAACATAAGCTTATATAGCATTGCATGTACTGCATTAAATTTTCACATATCAGCTGATCTTTATTTATTCTAACAAATGCAAAAATTATACTGTTAAAGAGAATTAGTTTGTTTATAATATTTTTTAACGCGTAGCAAAATATTTTATATGCATTACAAAATTTCTGTGGAAAAATATTAAAAAATATATAAATACACAATCATTTTTATAGACTTTAAAATATAAACTTTGAAAAAAATCAATCTGTATTTTCTTTATTTGAAATATCTAAATTTATATTTTCAGTAGGATTGCATGAATTTTATTCATATTTGTTAGAAGATTCTAAAAATACGGGATTTAAAAATCCTATCTGCCAAAGACAGCTACATCTGTGTTCAATAATTCTTCAGACTGAAGTATCAGTTTCGAAAAGCCATGGATTTTGGTAGATTAGGTTATTTTTCTTTTTGATAAAATAAAAATTACGTTTCGAATTCGCAAAACATGTGTTAGACATTGTGAAATATATTTGTGTGTAACCATAGAATTTAAATATGAGGGAAAATATAAATTCGGAATAATTCTTAAGATAACTAAAAACTTGTAATTTTAAAAATTAATAAATAAATCGAGAAGTCAAATAAATAAATAAAAATAAAAAATAAAAATATAGCAAAATATATTCGTGTGTTAAAAAAATGTTTTTGATCTTTAATTTAATACCATTATTTCCAATATCAAGCACCAGTATTTTCGTCATTTAAATAAATAAATAAAAATAAAAGGTAAAATACATTCATGTGTTGAAATACATTTTTATCCAAATAAATGCTCTCTTAACTTCTTAAAAAATTATCAAGTATTAGTATTTAACCCTTTCAGTGGCAAACAAATTTTTTCATTTAAAATCAACAACTATCGAAAACCACTACCAATATTGAAACACAAGAAATACATGAAGTTATGTCTCTAAGCTATAAAAGAAAAATTCTAAGTCCTGTCGTACTGAATTAAGTTCTGATTACAAAGAATGTAAGCACAGTTTTCTGTTTTTTTTTTTTTTTTTTTTTTTTTTTTTTTTTTAGATAATACATGTCATTGTTATCTTTTAGTTTAAAGAACTAAATATAGCAGTTATAGGCACTTTGCAAAAATAATTTCTTAAAATGCCCAAAATAATAAAATGTATAAAATCTTACCTGTAAATCACCATTGCTTGCATAAAATATATTTTATATACAAAGCAATCTAATTTTCAAAAAGAAATATCATATAAATTTTTAAAAGAACTTTCAAAAATAAGGGAAAATATCGTATGCGTAAGAGAACACAGAGTTTACATCAAAAATTAAAACAAAGAATAAAAAGTCGAGTTCAATTAAAAGTCGAGTTGTCAATTATTCATTTTAAAGTATCTAAATACCTAGATACAATGTTTAATTAGTTACAGAAACGTTTTTTGTTCATATATCTGTAAATCTAATTAAAATTTTGAAAGGGTCGATGTATGTAATTTTAAGTTGGGTATAGACCTAAACCTGAGCCAAGTGACACTAAATTCCTCCCTGTCGATTTCAGGTGATATCCGGTCGAATAAAAAACGATCTGTATATTTCCACCCCTCCTATGCGCACAGACGAATTATTCGGAAATCATTTTTGGGTTCCCCTAATGTCTAAAACGTAAAGCTAACGCATTTTTTTTTCAGTTCAATTCGTTTTACTGAAAAATACCTTATGGCGCATGCGCAGGCGTTTTTTACTGATATCTCTAAACCTAATGAAAAATTTAAAATTTTCAATGTATATAATTTTAAGTTGGGTACAGGCATAAATTCCTGCAAAGTGTCGTTGAATTCCATCTAGCTGTTCTCGCGTGATACTCCGACAAAAATACCATTACAGTCATAGAGATACAACGACATACAAACATACACATACACACAGAGAGAACTTTCTAAAGTCAATTTCAGCTTATTAAATCGACGAAATGATATCTGACATATTCCTTTAAAAATAAATAGAGGTGACAAATATGATTAAAAAATTAGAAAGGTTGGCAGCTATGTCTTTTTTAAAAGAAATATGTGGAGTTTTGCGCGGTAAACAGTGTTGCCAGATCTCGCGTATTTTTTATTTTATAAACACCAATCCTTTTTAATTGTAACATTTACCTAATCACTTCGAAGATCATTAGTTTATTATATCAAATATCACTTCTCAAAATGACACTGCGCTGAAAAAAAGAAAAAAAAAATTATCCCTGATACCATTCTTGCTGTTTCTTAAGTGAAATGACCTCCTGAATCCGAATATGACTCCCATTTTGCCCAGTCACCCACCGTTTTCTCGGGACACCACCTCCTTCCCCAATTTTTATCACTGTTCGGTAATTTTATGGTCATGAATTTGATTTAGAGAATGAAAAAAAAATTAATTTAACAGTTAAAAACAAAAATATATTTTTTAATAAATAACATTAATAATAGATTAAAAAAATATAAGAAATGTAATACATAATTTCAGAGGCAAATCCCCCATAAATTTTTCCCTTGCCACAAATGTTCATGCTTTAGAATTTTCCAACTCTGTAGCCCCTCAGAAGATATTTACAGTTAAAATAATTCTCCCCCCCCCTAAAAATCAAATTTATAGACATAAAATTACCGAAAAGGGATAAAAATAGGTGGCTGTTCCTAAAACACTGTGGGTGTAAGCAGGGATGGAACACGGGCGCAGAATTCATACCACTATGAATGTAAGAAAATTTTCTACCTCTTAAATCAACGATATTATAGGTAAAGAAATTTCTTAAACGGATTCCGGTATGAATTCTGCGCCCGTGTTCCATCCCTGGTGTAAGGCAAAATGGGCGTCATATTCGGATTCAGGAGGTCATTTTACATAAGAATTTGCAAAAATGGTTAGAGCCATTTTCATGCCGAGCAGTGTTATTGGTGATAGTTGAATAAACAATCCTCCAGATCTGGCAACACTGGTAGTAAACAGAACCTTAATAAACCTAAAAAAAAAAAAAAAAAAAAAAAAAAAAAAAAAAATCGATAAAGTAAACACTGAAAAATTTCAGAATATAATATTCTATACATACAAAGTAAAGATATTAAAAATATATAGTATTTGAACATAAATCTTCGATACTTTTGATAAGACAAAACTGGAAAGTTTGAGAAATATCTGTTGTTTTACTGGATTAATATAACCTTTGAAAAAGAAAATACCAGATGGAACATACAGACAAATTATAGGAGCAAAAATATTCTCACACTATGTCACAAGTGAGATTTAGGTGGAGATAGATAAATCAGCTTTAGGGAGGAGAATACGTATCGATTTGTTCCATCCGGTCAAAAGTTATATATCTTACATTAAAAAGAAAGTAAAAGCTTTCCAGAAAACGGAATTTATCTTGAATTGTTTTGGTTTGTTGTAAAAATAATTTCCATTATTTTTAGGACTATATTTAAAGACACGCTAAATATATCCTTATTATTCAACAGTATCTACTAAAAATATAGTAGAATTAGTAAATAGGATTCATTTATCCAAATTCTTTTACTAAAAATTAAACTTGAAATTATGTAAAAATATAATGTGAGTTTTAAAATACGGTTTTACTTAAAAAGTTAAAATTTTAAATTAAAAAATAAAATTGGAGGACATGAAAAGTCAATTTTGTGTGATTTAAATTAAGGCAAAAGCATTATTGTAAGCGATTTTTGATTTAATTGTTATTACTAGTTATTCTGTCCCAATATTCTTAAATAATCACAAAAATATTACGATTTATTTCATTAGATTTATTTTATATGATTTATACATGTAGTTATATTATGTATGAATTAATTAAATCTAATCCAGTTTTTTTCTAGGATTTTAAACATTTTTCATAGCTGCCAATATTTTAATTTATTCCGGAGTACTTTTATCCCCGCCTTTATTTTGCACCACTTTATTTATACAAAAAATTTCTTCAATATATAACTTCGATAAAATAAGAAAAAACTACTTTTAAAAAATAAGTGGTGCTAAATAGAGGCAGGGCTAAAATTACTCCGGAATAAATTAACCCTTTGCACTCGGCATATTTTCCGTAAGACACGCCTTTTAGCGTTCCTTTAAAACGTCACACGTATAGTTTTCAACTTACTAACTTTTGGCTGCCGAAAAACTGTAATAATTTGTTTTATTTTACTTCATTATTAAATAAAATAAATCTTTGTGTTAAAATTTTCCGGTAGCCGAACGGTAGCCTATAGTTACACGTTTTAGAAAAATAACATTTCGTTTGCAGAGAAACACCTTAAGGCGTGGCTCGATTTTTTAATGTCCCCTCAGAAGGGACATGCGAGCGATAAGGGTTAAAATATTGGCCGTTTTTTTTTCCTCTAATATCTATAAATATAGGATAGAAGGAAAGAATACGAAATGAGGCGTAGTTATAAAAAAAAATTTCAAACAAATATAATCAATTTTGGTTTATCAACCAAATGTAACGAAACATTTTTGATTGAGACAGGAAAAAAAAAAAAAATCTTGCAACTTTTGCCACAAGTTGGATATGACTTTATGTACTACAGTTTAATAAGCAAATTATCCAAAAAAATTATATAAATCCAAATTCCTTATATAACTTTTATTTCAGCATCATTCATACAGTTCAGTGAGTTTAGACTGTTTATGAGAACAGTGAATCTTCGTGTTCAATTGAGATTGAAGCTACAATTAGGCAAAAAGTTGACCAATTACACAAGATCTTTTAAATCTAAAAGTTATCCACACTTACTAACATGCCATCATTACTTTTGTTCTCTAAGCTTTGACAGCATAAAGACCTGCACGTGAAGTCGAGCACTTGACGGTGCAAGACAAATTAAGTACCAGATTAAGTCATACCTCTAGTCTACTAGAATATTGTATGAATAATTAATCTCCTGCCAACTACCGATCGCGTTCAATGCTTCTGGCTTCTAACTGGAATTCACTTTAACGAACAAGTTCAACGTAATCGATCCTTATTAAAACAGGGGCAAACTACCACCAATTCTTAAAAAAATATTTTTGGCTTAGTATTGAAAGAAATTATTTGTTAAAAAAAGGAGACGATTATTATTTTCTGAATAGTTGCATCTGTTTGGCTTTGCACGAGCTAGCTTTATAAACACAGCGAGGGGTGGTGAAAATGAAAGATTTTGGTATTGCGGATTTTATCAAGCCATACAGACTGGTTATAATAGCGTTCCCAACTTTTATAATTTATTCACGAGCATTTTTAGCCCTACCTCTTTTTCATACCGGAAATTTTGAAAAATGATTTTTTTTCTTATTTAATCGTTGTCGCATATTAAAGAGAAATAATCTATAAAATTTTCGGTGCGAAAAGAAGGCGGGGCTAAAAATGATCGTGAATAAATTATAAAAGTTGGGAACGCTGGATTATAATTAATTCTTTGTTGGAGTCTTAAAGTTCTTTAAACAGTGTTACCAAATTTAATAATGGAAGAATAACCCTCGAAGTGATTGGTAACTGTTACAATTAAAATTTAGTGGTGAATGTTGAACAAAAAAGTTCTCCAAATTTGGCAAAACTGAAAAGAAGAGGGAAATTAAATGGGATCGGCAAAAGTTTAATCATTCTGAAGCTAAAATTTGGCAGCTACTTACCCCTGAATTCCAAAATCGGTAAGTGGACGACTCATGTGATGTGCTCGAGGTATATCCACATCTCTCTCTCTCTATATATATATGTATATATATATATATATAAATTAATTTTAAAAAAGATCCATAAAAAATGCTTTTTATGGGAATACGATAAATTTAACAGATGGAGTACTAGTGGCAAGTAATAAAAAAAAAAAATCAATAAATGCTAAAACTGTTTATGCATTGCTTATGAATCAGTTTTCTTTCCTAAAATGCCCGTTTTCCCGTGTAAAACGCCACCCAATGAGCATTGTTACTAAAAAAATTAATTATTTGAGCACATTTCTTGAAATGTGCAGATACCAAATTTGGAGGCAATCAGCTCATCTTTTTTAGAGATCGCACACGGCGAAGGATTCTTATATTCTTCTCTCTTATCTTATAGAAGTATTTTGTTGTAACATTCTGCATAGCTACCACAAAGTTACCACATCTTTCGCTTTTAGCGGGAGACTTCATATCGATATTTTTAGTAGTAAAATTCAATGTATTGATATGAAGGTCAGATATAACAAATATTTTTATAAAAAAATAGGAATAATAAACCTTCTTTTAAAATGTAATTATGGGCAATTATGCTACCAACTTTCCCGTTTTCTTCTCGAAGACTTTATATTTGAAACTGTCTATAACAGTTTCCGATTTATTAAGTCGTAAAAAAATAATATGACGGATTTTTATTAAAAATTAGTAATGATAAATCGAATGATAAAATAATAATAATAATAAATAAATAAATAAATGCTGGGATTTATGTTTCTACAGCAAAATAACTTTTTCGTTTATTTTACTTCATAAAAAGTATTATAACCAAGTAGTGCATGCACTAAGCAAGCAGGAACCTGCACCAAGCGGAATTCCTGCATTTTGACTACTGGCGTCCATTAATAGCGAAAGTTGAATTACAACCGCATTGTATATTAATTTAAAGGTTTAAAAATAACTCTGCGTTAAAGGTTAAAAATATTTTTTTGTTTGTGGAGAAATAATTGACTAATTTAAATGGAAATTTTTTCGATGTTATTTAAAAAAGTAATTTATTTGAAATTAGTGACCAGCGTAGTGGTCGCAAACTAGCAGTATTATTAAAACCCAGATAAACTACTACGTCAGAAACGCCAAAGAAAAATATTTGAGATGCATACAGCTGTTTCGGTAGCCTAAAGCGTTCCGTCTGTTACGGAAATCTCTCCACCAGGGGTCGCTGTGTGTCAAGACACGGCGATACATGTACTGTTTTTTCAGTGTGTGGCAGGCAATGGTAAAGGAAGGATCTAAATAGGAGATCCTAAATATTTCAACTTGTAATATATGTATATAGATCAGATGTAATTACATGTAAATAGTCATTAAATATCAGTTAAGAAAGACGGATTGTTTGTTTTGCACCTGAAATATTTTACTACTGAATCATTGGTCAAATTTGGTGCATACGGCTCGGGAAAATGGTTTATTGGAAACAAAAAGTTTTTCTTATGTCATAACGCCAATGATTAAAAAAAGAAAGCAATTATCTACTGAAGTAAAAATGATGACTCAACCACTCAGCTCGTATGAAAGATCAATGGAAAAAAAAAAAAAAAAAAAAAAAAAAAAAAAAACGACATCTTCAAAAATGATGTTTAACGGAATCTGAGTTGAAAATGAAAAATAGATGTGGTTTATGAAAACGGAAGTAATTCCCATTTTTTTTGTTATTTATGTTCATTTGGATAACATATTAGGAAGTAAGCTGTTTTAAAATTAATAATGGATAAATTAACTAAATGTACTGAAAAGAGAAGTTCTGTTAGAGCTAGTATTACTAAATTAATTAAGAAAGATTTTGAAAGCGAAACTTTCGATTCTTTAAATGAGTTATTAGAAACTTTAGATATCAAATCTAAATTATTGAAAGAGTATGATGATGAAATAGAGGATCTTATTAATGATCCAGTTAAATTTAAAAATGAAATAACTCAATCAGAGGAATATGAAGACAAAATTATTACTATTAAAATTAAACTTAAATCTAAAATTAAAGAAATAAACAATAAACAGCAAAATCAAAGTACTAATGTAAGTACATCAAGCTGTACAGAACATAATTTTTCGGCATTGAAATTGCCGCAGTTACAGGTTCCACAATTTTCTGGTTCTGGTATTTCAAATTTCATGGAATTCCTAAATTGTTTTGATAACGCGATAGGGTCGAACGAATCCCTGAGTAAAATTGAGAAGTTTCAATATTTAAAAAGTTTGCTTACTCCCCCAGCTTATAATGTCGTTGCGGAATTCGAGTTAAATGAAAAGAATTATGATTCTTGTTTAGAACTTTTAAAACAACGTTATGGGCGTACTGACTTTATTTTTAATTCATACATGTCTAAATTACTTAATTTAGAACCAGTGAGGAATTCATCAAACATTAAAGGCTTGCGTAAATTATATGATGAGATAGAGATAAATATAAGGAATTTACGCTCGTTAAATGTTACTGAAGGATCATACGGTCATTTATTAAACCCCTTACTTCTTAAATTACTACCCCAAGATTTGGTTTTAGATTTTCATAGAAAAAGAAAGAAGGAAATTAATTGTGAAGTTTCAGAAATAATGACGTTTTTAAGAAATGAAGTGGAATCGCGTGAAATTTGTGAAACCGTAACAAATTCTTTTAAGGATAATGAAACTAAACGTTCCGCTTTTCAGGGTTATCAAACAGGACAAACATATCAAAAAAACTTCTCCAAACATAAAAATATACCAACCGCAGCAACATTACTCACACAAATAAAGAATTCATGTATATTTTGCGACCTAACTTCTCATGATTCTGTAAATTGTAGAAAAGTGGATATAGAACAGAAAATAAACAAACTTAAGTCTCAAGCTCGGTGTTGGTTATGTTTTAAACCGAAACACATAAGCAAAGTATGTAGGTCAGGTATTGTTTGTAAAATATGTTTTTCTAGATTTCATCACGAGTCAGTTTGTAGAAAAAATTGTAAATCCTCTAATTTATCGGTAGAGCGCAATAGAGAAAATTGTAAAAATTCACGTAGTTTAAATTATAATGAAAACGAAAATGAACGGGATAACTCTAATGTTTCTGAAGTTATTTCTTCTATTTCTCAATGTAATGCAAATACAAACTGTTCTAAAAATGTTTATTTGCAAACTTGCACTGTTATTGCTAAATCGGAAAATAAATCTTGCTTATCTAGATTAATGTTTGACTGTGGAAGTTCGAGATCATTTATTAGTGAAAAATTAGCGAATGATTTAAAATTAAAAACCATTCGTAATGAAACTTTATCAGTTTATTCTTTTGGAATGAAATGCCCAACGGATAAAATTTATCGAGTTGTTGAAGTAACACTGGAAAGTACAAATTCTTCTTTTCAAAAATCTCAGGAATTGTTTGTTTCTCGAACTATAACGGGCGCTACTGTGAAATATCCTGATTCAAAAATAAAAGATTTAATGCAGAGACGGAATTTGAAGTTGGCTGATTCAGATAGCTCGGATAACAATATTAACATCCTCTTAGGGGCCGATGTTTGTTGGGAATTAATTTATGGGGAAAGGGTACCTATAAATAAACATTTGTCAGCTTTGAATAGTGCATTTGGATGGCTGATTATTGGATCAGACGATATTGAAAGTAGTTGTTCTGAAAACATGATTATTGTAAATAATGCTATTTTAAATGATTTAAGATTATTTTGGGAAATTGAAGAATTTCCGAATGAAACCAAAAATCTATCGGAAAAGGATAATCAGTTAATTAAGGATTTTGAGGATTCTTTAAAATTTAATGGGGAACGGTATGTGTGTAGATTAATGTGGAAAGATAATACAGGACCCCCGTTAAAATTGGATTCTAATTATGAGGTCGCGAGCAAACGTTTCAATTCATTAAAATTTAAATTGAATAAAAATCCTGAAATTTTTGATCAGTATAAGGAAATTGTATCGAATCAATTGAAATGTAATATTGTAGGAAAATGTACTGACGAGGATATGAATTCAGGTTATTATATGCCCCACAGAGCAGTAATAAGGGATAACAAAGAAACTACTCGCGTTCGGATGGTTTATGATTGCAGCTCTAAAGCAAATGAAAGTAAAAATTCTTTAAATGATTCTCTTGAATCGGGAGTTTATCTATATCCAAATTTATTGGATATTATACTTAAATTTCGGGAAAATCAAGTTGCATTTTGTGGAGATCTAGAGAAAGCTTTCCTTATGATTGAAATTGCGGAAGAGGATAGAGAATATCTAAAATTTTTGTGGTTTCCGGACGAGCCCGATAATCCGGTACAGACACTTCAACTTAATCGTTTACCCTTTGGGTTAACGACGTCTCCATTTGCGCTAGCTTGCGTTTTGAAATTTCACATAGGGAAATATAAAGAGGATTATCCTAATTGTTATGAAATGTTAAATTCTTTATATGTTGACGATTTGTACAGTGGAGCTAAAACTGCGCAGGATGGTTATGAGTTAACCTCTTTGGCAATAGAAATATTACGCGCTGCTGGATTTAAACTTAGGAAATTAAAAACTAATTGTGATGAGTTGAAACAACTTTGGTGTGAAAACGGGTGTGAGAAAAATATGGATTTCGGGGAAGGAGAAGGATTTTTGGGATTAAAGTGGGATCCAAGAAAGGATAAAATTAAATTAGATTTAAGGGATGTTCGGGATTCCTTGGAATTTGAAATCACCAAACGACATGTATTGAGAATAATTTCTAAGATATTCGATCCTTGTGGACTGATTAGTCCATTTATAATAAGAGTTAAAATTCTTATTCAAGAATTGTGGGAAAGAGGTCTACTATGGGATGAAAGCTTACCACATGACTTAGAAAAAAAGTGGAGATCATGGTGTTCTGAACTTTCTGAATTAGAAAATTTTAGCATCGAACGTAAACTTTTTTCAATGGAAAATGTTAATGAAATATCGCTTCATGTTTTTGTTGATGCCAGTCCTAAAGCGTATGGAGCTGTAGCGTATTTTCGTTATTTAACAAGTGAAGGAAAAATTAACATAAGTTTTGTGATTTCAAAAAGTAAAGTTGCTCCTCTAAAAAGTTTAACTTTAGCCAGATTAGAATTAATGGCAGCACTTGTAGGTGCTCGTTTAGGAAATTACATTCAGACCATTTTTCCAGCCATTACTCAAAAAATACGTTTCTGGAGTGACTCAAAAATTGTTCTTCACTGGTTAAAAAATTCATCCAAGGTTTGGAAACCATTTGTAGCCAACAGAGTGGCTCAAATGCAATCACTTTCCCTTCCTGAATGCTGGAATTTTTGTAGTGGATCAGAGAACCCTGCAGATCTCACTACTAGGGGAGAATCAACTAAAAATATTATTTCCAGTTCCTTGTGGTGGACGGGCCCTCCTTGGTTGTCTCAACCCGTTCACTTATGGCCTGATCCAATTTACATTCGCCAACCAGATGACAGTAATGGTGAACAATTAATTTCTAAAGAGCTACGAGGTGTAGCAGTAAATACTGTCTGTTCTACTAATCATTATTCTCTCTTAAAGATCATTGAAGTAAATAAATACAGTAACCTTTCTCGACTTTTGCGCGTGACAGATTGGGTAAAAAGGTTTGCCCACAATGCCAATCCTGGTCACGGCACCAAATGCCGGTGACCTATATGTGCTTCAGAACTTAAGGAAGCCTTTGACTCTTGGATTAAGACAATTCAACAGGAGCATTTTGGGAGTGAAATTCAGTAACTTCTCCCCCAGGGTACTGTAAATAAAAACTCACGAATTTACAATTTGAACTGCGAACTTAACCAAAATAACCTTTTGTTTTTGAAAGGACGCTTGCAATTTTCAAGTAATGATGAGCAGGCCAAACACCCCCTGCTGCTTCCTAACAATGATAAATTCGTTGAATTACTCATCTTTGATGCTCATATAAAAATGGGCCATTTGGGTGTAGATGCTACTTTAACTCACCTAAGAGAACGATTCTGGATTCTTAAATGTAGACAGTTCGTAAAAAGAGTCCTAAAAAACTGTTTGATTTGTAGACGTTTTTCAGTGAAAGCAGGTAATCAGGTGGTAGCTCCTCTACCTCCTGACAGAATTCAGGAACATCCCCCTTTTGATGTTTCTGGTTTAGACTTTGCTGGACCCTTTTTTACTACTGACTGTAAAAAATGTTATTTACTTATTTTTACCTGTGCAGTCACAAGAGCTGTACATTTGGAATTAGTTGTTGATATGAGTACATATTCATTTTTATTGGGCTTAAGACGTTTTATTTCTCGTAGAGGTTTATGTTCAGTTATATATTCTGATAATGCTAAAGCCTTTAAAAGGGCAAAAGGTGAACTAAAAAAATTTTGGAGTGAAATTGATAAACCTGAGGTAAAAAACTTGTTTGCCTCTAAAGGTATAGAATGGAAATTTATCGTTGAAAGGAGTCCTTGGTGGGGAGGCTTCTGGGAAAGGCAGACACGTACAATTAAAACTTGCTTGAAGAAAATTATTGGTAAATCTTCTCTTTCTCTTAAAGAATTCGAAACAGTTTTTCTAGAAATTGAGGCAATGATTAATTCTAGTCCTATTACGTATCTGTATAGTGAACCATCAGAACCTTCCCCACTCACTCCTTCTCACTTTCTAGTTGGAAAAAGATTAATTTCTTTACCTGTAACTAAGGTTAAAAAAGACGAATTAATTGTAAGCAGAAATTCTTTGGTAAAAAGATATAAATATCAGCAAACTCTTTTAACTCATTTTTGGAACAGGTGGAGAAAAGAGTATTTGCTTAATCTTAGATCTGCTTATATATCTCCACAACCAGGTAAGATTTCATCATTCAAGGTAAATGATGTGGTTTTAATTAATGATGAGCGCTATCCTAGAAACATATGGATGATGGGTAGAATTTTAAATGTATATCCAGGACGAGATGGTAAAATTCGTTCTCTTCTCATCAAAACCCCTAAAGGTAACATTAAGCGCTCAGTGCAACTTGTATATAATTTAGAAATTAATCCTTAATAATAAACTGAATAAGTAAAAATTGTTATCTTGTATAATGTTGATTATTATTTATGTATATATTGCTATTTGAGTACTAAAAATTTTATTTAGATTGTTTGAATATTATTTGTAAATTTCTGTTAATGCTTAACATTATATTTTTCTTATTTTTAACTGATAGTAATTTAGATGTTCAAATTATTTTTCAATATGTGGATTTAATAATTGATTATTTTATGATTGTAATTTTTTTTGGAAATTGATGGTGAACTCATGTGAGTTCAGTGGGGAGTGTTACGGAAATCTCTCCACCAGGGGTCGCTGTGTGTCAAGACACGGCGATACATGTACTGTTTTTTCAGTGTGTGGCAGGCAATGGTAAAGGAAGGATCTAAATAGGAGATCCTAAATATTTCAACTTGTAATATATGTATATAGATCATATGTAATTACATGTAAATAGTCATTAAATATCAGTTAAGAAAGACGGATTGTTTGTTTTGCACCTGAAATATTTTACTACTGAATCATTGGTCAAACCGTCTTCAGTGCAAAAAGAATTCTGAATCTGGAGAAGTGCTCGTATATATAGGAGAGGGACCGAATTTAGTTCAACCAATAGGATTACGGGAAAGGTGGGGAGTGTGGCCAATAGAAATTTAGGAATGTTAGCTGTGTAAACAGTAGAAAAATTAAGAAAATGTGGACTGAATGTAAAATTTCCAACAATCAGACAAATAGGGAACGGCGAAATCACAATTAACAAGATTTTTAAAAATTTTATAAATATGAAAAGCTTCAAAGAAATCGAATTAATGAATGAATTTAGGTCTGCAAATTATTTTAGCTGAAATTAATTTAAAATTATGATTTTCCTCCCAGCAATGTTTAGAAATAGCCGATTTATTGTTTTCTTGTTTGCGGACATAATTCATATGTTCTTTTAGACGAAATTTAAGACTGCGTTTTAGTTTGGCCAATATATGATAAACCACAGTGACAGGAAATACTATAAATGCCCCAAGAATTATGCATATAAATGGGATCTTTTAACTGAGAAAAGGTGAGTTTATTGGAAGGCGAAAATATTATTTTAAAATCATATTGTTTGAGAATTTTAGCTATGGTTTGACTGGATTTAGGAAAATAGGGTAAAACAATACTGATATTAGAAGAGACTGATTTAGTAGACGAAATACGAAGGAGTTGTAATTTATGGATAGCTTTGTCTATAATGGAAGGGTCATAACCTCTGTCAGTTGCAATGGCTTTCAGGTATTTAATTTCAGATTTTAATAAAATAGGATTTGAACAAATATTATGAGCACGGTTTACAAAAGTATAGAAAGCAGCCATTTTTTGGTTAGGTGGGTGACATGAACGCGCATGGGGAGGAAGGGAAACTGCAAAATTTTTACGACAGACTGTGATTGAAAATCCATTTACAGTGCGATAGACGAGGGTATCAAGAAATGGAAGGGAGCCATTATTTTCTATTTCATATGTAAACTGGATATTACTGTCGATTGAATTTAAAGTTTCTAAGACATGATCAATATTGTGACGAGGTATGTCGATAAGCGTGAAGATCGATAAGCCCTCTCCTATATATACGAGCACTTCTCCAGATTCAGAATTCTTTTTGCACTGAAGACGGTCCGCTTTAGGCTACCGAAAATGCTGTATGCATCTCAAATAATTTTCTTTCGCGTTTCTGACGTAGCAGTTTATTCGGGTTTTAATATTCCAACGCCAAGTCTCCTGTTATTATTAGCAGTATTATTGTATGTCTTGTTACTATATGAATGTAATTTTGACATATCAGTTTTAGTTCCTGCTTAGTGATGTTTTACAATGGAAAAACACTGCTTTATTTTATTTAAATTCAATGTTATTTTTTCTTTCAATATGTGAAAGTCATCATTCAACCATTTTTTTTTTTTTTCTTATCAACACATATTTATAAAAGACACTTTATATTTTCACCTTTTAAAAATTTCGTTAAGATTAAAGAAAGAGTTAAACTAAAAGCTTGCATATATAAACACATAGCTCAAAATCAAAATACATTTTAGAAAATTTTATAAAATTGATCTTATTTAGCATCGTTTTACGTATGAATAAAACTGAAATTATAGGTTTGTTTTAGAAACAGGTAATTAATGTTTACACTACGCATAATGAAATTAATATTTAATGATTTTTTTCACAATGCTTTAAATTTTACATGTGGAAATTATTTTTATTAAGAACTTCAACATGAAGTGTATAACATTTTATTTTTATGCATTTCATTCCAATTAAATATTCATTATTTTAGTATAATGCAATTACATTGTATTATTTGTAAGCTTTTAGACAATTAGGAATAAATGCAACAGAATATTTTAAAAGTAATTAAAGATATTTCCAATGCGTAATAAAAATGAATGAAACATTAAAAAAAAAAACTTCATTTTCTCTTAAAAATTTATTTTTTTCGCTTTTCGTTCATTAAAGATATTTTTAAAGCATTTAATAAAATTTTCAAAACAATTTAATAATTTTTTTTTCCTTCTTTCTATCAAAACACTTAATGATAGTAATTACACTAAATGTTCAGCGTGGTGTGTAAAAAAAAAACAGGAATATTTAAAGCCCATAGAAAATATGAAATATGAAATATTAAGAATTAATATAATTAAGAAAAAACAGATTTGATATATATATATATATATATATATATTTTTTTTTTTTTTTTTTTTTTTTTTTACATTCATTATTCGTAAACAAATTACATTAAAACTTTGAAGAGTATGGAAAATCAAAATTTTCAGCATACATGAGACATATATTGAAAACAATTAACGCTTTCTCTTGTTTCATATATTTAAATGAAAACAGGGAAAAAATATTTTATTTGGACTGTTGTATTTTCATTTTACGAAGTAGTGAATACATGTTCATAGATATGTTAACATTCCTAATTTATTTCTGAACATTTTTAGAACCCATCATTTTCTTCGCAATTTCTTAGTAATTTCTTCAGTATGTAATTACGATTAAATAAGAAAACAATACTCTCCAAAAAAGTGATGTGAAAAAGAAAAAAAAATGCGAGTACTACAATTACTCCGGAATAAATTAAATATGTTGGCATATATGTGTTTATTAATGTATAGATAGTGCAGTGAATTTAATAATTTTTAAATTAACACTTTCGCTACCGCATGTTTTTGTCATTTTGATAGTAAGATCCGCCTGCAGGCGTTAATCTCACAAGTTACAATATTTCGGAGCAAAATTTTCTGTATTCACATTTATATTACAAATAGATATCCATTATAATTATGCTCTTTCTAAGCAAAGTATTTCTATCTGTAGTACATTTCATTGAAAAAATATTAAAACCTATCGCTCGTATGTCCCTTCTGAGGGAACATTAAAAAATCGAGCCACGCCTTAAGGTGCTCCTCTGCAAATGAATTGTTATTTTTCTAAAACGTGTAACTATAGGCTACCTTTCGGCTACCGGAAAATTTTAACAGAAATATTCATTACTTTAAAACCCGAATAAACTACTACGTCAGAAACGCCAAAGAAAAATGTTTGAGGTGCATACAGCTGTTTCGGTAGCCTTAAGCGTACTGCCTTCAGTGCAGAAAGAATTTTGAATCTGGAGAAGTGCTCGTATATATAGGAGAGGGACCGGATTTAGTTCAACCAATAGGATTATGGAAGAGGTGGGGAGTGTGGCCAATAGGAATTTAGGAATGTGAAGCTGTGTAAACAGTAGAAAAATTAAGAAAATGTGGACTGAATGTAAAATTTCCAACAATCAGACAAATAGGGAACAGCGAAATCACAATTTACAAGGTTTTTAAATTTTTTATAAATATTTACGTGTGACGTTTTAAAGGCACGCCAAAAGGCGTGTCTTACTGTTCAAAATAGGAAAATATGCCGAGCGCAAAAGGTTAATAATTGCTTCCTCGCAGCGAGGACCGCGCGCCGCAAAGGGTTAAGAAATAAACAACATACAAATGGCAAAAGAAACGCCCACTGCCGGAGTTACAGAGTTTCAGATGACGTGGATATACGTCAGCGGTCGCGAAAGTGCTAACATGTTCTTCCGCGCGTCACCCATATCTGGTTGACGAGTATATTTTCGTGTCTGCCCCTTCACCAAATATGGGTGACGCTCTATTTGTTCAAGTTAATAGGATTTTAAGTTGGTTTTGTAAAAGGTATTTAATGGAATAAGCACTGAAGTATAAATATAGGCTATACAACATGAAAAGGCTAAAAATATACACATTATACCCAGGGCCTGATTAAGGGGGGAGCTCACTCATACCGGAATATTTTTACAATTATTTTTTACACCATGTTATAGAAATTCCACGCTTTGAGGAGGAAATATTTTTTATAAAAAATGAACGGTGTAAAACAATCCAATTTACTCACCGTTATTAGACACCAGAATTATTTTAAAATATTTTTTAATGAAAATTTTCTGTTTATTATAGGAGGAAAGTATTTGTTAAAAAATAACGGTGTAAGTATAAATAATGTGTAAAGAGCGAGCTTCCCCCTTAATCAGGCCCTGATTATACTATACTTTTTATTAGTTTATATTTAGGATAACATATTGCATTATACTATGTCGCATGGTGTTCTTTAAAACATTCTACACACATTTGAAGTGATTTTTGGACTATTGAACAATAGGTCGAATTTTTATTTTTTATAGTTTTCTTCGTTTCTTTTCATTCGGCACTTTGCCTCTTCTTCTGGTAACACAGAGCGCACATCTTCTTACAGGCTTGCCTTGATGATTCTCACGAATCTCTAAATGGTGGGACACGTTCCTTGATTTATTTCTATTATTGTCGGGCATAGCATTTTCCATGGGCGACCAGTTGGAAACTAGAAGTCCCCGAAATTTTCTTATTTCTATTTTTTTTTTTTTTTTTTTTTTGGCTCTCTGGCATACGTTATCGCCGACGGTCGGATTTGGGTCCGGCGAGACACTCAGCCGAATCACGCTTGGTGACGAGCGTGTTAAGTTACTTATTCTCTAAAAATGTGAAATTTCTAAGAGCATTTAAATACTATTGACTTTATGTCTAAGTTCTTTTAACCCTTTGCAAACGGCAGCATTTACAATTTAAACAGTAAACCCAGCTTTTGGCGTTCCTTTAGAATATTTCTATATACACAAAAGCATTTTAAGTATTAAAGTTTAAATTATTTAAATTTTAACCACAGAAATGGATGCGATTGATGCCACTGGCATGTATATTTACGCCGACTTCTTTTAACGAGTTAAATATGAATAAGCATTTTTTTTTCTTTTTTTTATAATGTATTGTTTTAAGGCAACGGCTAAAAGCTGCCTGAAAGAAAACTTGGATGAATATTTGCCGACACTAGTCTACAATTGATAAATATATGGCCAGATACTGTTTTCATGCCTGCTAATATTCTAATTAATATTCTGCAAAATGTTCAGTACCTGCCTTTTTTTATATACCAACCATTCTTTTTGGAGTATTTTTTTTCTGATTTAATCATAAATACATTTGAAGAAAATTAATGTAAAAATTAAGTTGTGTTGGAAAAGGGACGTGTACTAAAAATTTCAAGGAATATTAATTAGGATATTGGCAGGTATGTATTTTGCAAGATATACATTTTTACCAAGATAGTACTTGTTATGTTAAACAAGATATGAAAATAATCTTGTGTCGTATCGTCTGGCGTAATATCCGCAGGCGTGTTAAATCAGTTTCACACCAAAAATATTAACAGTTTCGCGACCACTGACGTAGATTCACGTCATTTGAAAATCTATAACTCCACCAGTGGGCGTTTCATTCAAAATTTGTATGTCATTTATTTCTTAAAAATATACCCAATATTCATATTTGTACAGTCGGGGGAAAAAAAACGCAACACCCGCTGTAATTTCGTTATTAATTGACGCAGGAACATCTAATACACATCATTCAACAGGAAATTCAAAGCACTTTCTGAATATGCCGTCAAATTTTGAATTAGGGGTCATGAACATATTGAAATGAGCGCAAACTTTGATTTTTTTCAATAGCAACACACAATTTTGACTTCATTTTCGAATTTCTGAGAGTCTGGCAGTGCGGAAAAGTATACTGTTTGTATACTTTATCTTTAGTATTTATAGAGTTATAATCAAAAATGTGTTAGGGGGTTATCTATAAACGTAGAAAAATAAAATTAAGATCCTATAAAAAAAAAAAAAAATTTATTGTTTCACACCGGAAATCTTTCAGGAAAAAAAAAAATATTTATAGCAATTAATAAAACGTTGACTCCCTTTCAGTTCCTTAATTATCCTGAATTCAATTTTTTAGATTTATATATACTTCAGTACTGTTTTAGATAATTTTAGGTCTATTTAAATACATTACACTTGCGATTACTCCATACAGTACTCTGTGAAAAAAGCGCAATATTTTTCAAGTAAAAGTGTCTATTATGGCTGTACTGATCACCAATAAAGCTTAAATTTTCTTTCGTAGGTGTAACATAATATACGAAATGAAATAATATATATATATATATATATATATATATACAACAACGCATAAACTAAATCTTTTCGGATAAATTATTGTAAGTGTTCATGAAGTAAATATTAAACAATTTCAATCGCACTTACCAGTTTTGGATCAGTTGAAATCTTTGGAACTGTACGATTCGTTTTATAATTTCTATGAAAATATAATTTCTTAATAAACCCTCTCGCGACCGCTTACGTAGATTCACGCCATTTGAAAATCTGTAACTCTGTCAGTGGGCGTTTCTTTCGTAATTTGTGTGTTACATATTTCTTAAGTGTGTACCCAGTGTTCATATTTTTGCAATAAAATATACTATGGATAGAAATATATTGATTAGAAAGAATATAACTATAATGTATATCCATTTGTAACATAATTGTGAATACAGAAAATTTGTTCTGAAATATTTTATTTTGAGAGTATAATGCCCGTAGGCGGATCTTACTGTCAAAAAGACAAAATCCTGCAGTCGCAAAAAGTGTTAAAATATATTTATAAAAGTTAAAGTATGTTTTTAAATATGTATAAAGTTAAAATATATTAATAAAATTTTAAAGAATAAAGTGTCCTTGAAATAATAATCGTCCCCCTATAAAATAAATAAACAAGTAAATAAATAAAATAAAATAAAACATTATATGAAGAAAATGATTAAGCCTTTTTTAACTATGACGGTAATTAAGAAACGATTTTACAGGTCTGTCTTGCATTCCAATTCCATTCGTTTTTTATATTTGACAATTTCACATTAAACCTATTTTTCTATTTAAAACAGTAAACCCCGCCTATTTAGTTAATTTTTTTTCTTCTAGTATTTGTTTAAAAGATTCAAAATTAATCACCAATTAATCGATGAAGTAAATATCACTTGTGCATAGTTTTGTCAACATAAAATAAGGGGTTTAACACGAATACTCAATGTTTATTTACTTTTCTTTACTGTATTGTTTTGTTTTGAAGAACGATGAAGGCGGGGCTTGTCTTCTTTAGAAAACAGAAATTCTTAATGCTAACACTAATGTCTAAATTCATCTTTTTTGTTTCATTTCTTTACGTTTGACGTTGTTGTTATATAATTTTACCCGTAAATAAAAAATAAAAGTATTTTGTTTGATTTTCTTTGTTATTTTTTAAGATTTGATTCGTTATCTCATGCAAAACTATATAAGAGACGGCCCCCTAAACCACTCCAAAAGAAAGATTTATTTATATCTCGAAAACTAATAATTGGAATGAGCTGCAAATTTGCACACCCATATTTTTCAGCATTAGGATTCATTTTATGTAAAAATTAATATAGGTCATAATTCATAATTTTTATGAATATGAATTTATTAATATTTTTCAATCAAAAGTAATGATGTATTATGTTTGGGTTTCTTCACTGTATCTCGTAAAAAAAAAAATTATATCGATCAAGTTATTTTTTATGAAGATATTAATAAAAGTTTGAAATATGAATTTAACATTAGCACCTTCAAACTTTGAACGCTTATAACTCTGTGAAAAAATGAGTAAAATATACAACCAATATACTTTTTCGCGTTGTCGCGATCCCAGGAATTCAAATATAAAATAAAAATAGGGTGTTACTATTGAAAAAATCAAAGTTGGTGCGCGTTTTAATATGTAGACGACCCCCAATTCAAAATTTCAGTTCATTTTCTGAAACTACTCACAATTCCCCGTCGAATGATACATATTACATTTTTCTACATTGATTAGCAACGAAGTTACGTTGAGTGTAACGTTTTTTTTTTCCCCGACTGTACAATTAATGTACTATGGATACAAATTCTTTAATTAGAGAGAGTATAATTATGATGTATGTTCATTTGTATTATAAATTTGAATACAAAAAATTTTGTTCTGAAATATCTTATTTTGAGAGAACAACGCCCACAGGTGGACCTTGCTGTCAAAAAGACAAAATCATGCGGTCGCAAATGTGCTGATTCACAGACAAAACTACTTTTATACAGGCTTTTGTCTCTAACAAAAATACCCCCCCCCCTTTTTTTTTTTTCTGGTGGGAAATAACCTGTGAATTATACACTGGAAAATGAGGTAAATATTTTAAACTAGAAAATCTATTCTCAAGAATCCAGTATTTGAAAAGCGAGACTGCCTTCGATCAGCGTTACATGCAATTTTGTAGAGAGTATATGTATTCGACTTATGTAACGGAATGGCTTGTAAAAGTTGTTGAAGTTCGAAGCATGCTGAAGCTAAATTTTTGTTAAGAACATTATAACATACCTGCTTCAGATTACTAACATGAATAGCGCTCAATTAAAGCTAGGACACATTGATTTTATTTATAATTGGCAAAACCTCGTCGTTACATTAATAAGATAATTATTTTAAATAAAACATAATGTCTGTTTTGTGCTGCTTGAATTTGATTCATAGACACTTTTTTATTTTAGTAATAACATAGCTGACAAGTTACTACTAACGAAAAATCTATTTCATACCACAATAAAGAAAAAGTAAAACTTGTCCTATTAAATTGCAGATAATTATTAGAAAAGAATACATTAAAAAATTCCCGGTATCAAGTTTACGGACAATCTGTAATAACTCGGTATCTCTGGGTTTCAACCATTCTGATTTTTTAATAGCAATTTATTTTTTATAGAAAGTTTTTATAAGCTATTGTAGCAGTTTGAATTATTAAATATGGTGAAAATTTCTATGAAAAATTACGTGTTACTAAAAATCAGAACGATTGTCAGCTATGGTAATAAGCATTTCTAATTAACACTTTCGCGACCGCTGACATAGATTCACGTCATTTGGGAACTTGTAACTCCTCCTTTCTTTTGCAATTGTTATGTTGCTATGTCAGGGGTCGTACTCTCCGCCCTTTTTTCAGGACACTCTCAAATATGAGAAATTTCCGCCTCTGTTCCTACCACTATTTTTTTAGGATGATCTCTAACCAGATTAATCTGGAGACATTTCTATAAAAAGTACCATAAAAATTTCTGCATGAAATTATTGGTGGCTAAATAGGAGAAAATTTCTTATTCTTAAGTGTGTCCTGAAAAAGGGGCGGAGAGTACGACCCCTGCTATGTTTCTTAAAAATATTCCTTATATTCATATTTGTTCAATCAAAATACTATGGATAGAAATGCTTTCACTAGAAAGAGTATAATTAATATGTATATTCATATGAAATATAAATATGGATACAGAAAACCTTGTTCTGAAATAATGTAGCTTGAAAGAATAACACCCAAAGGCGGAACATGCTACCAAAAAGACTAAAACATGCGGTATCGAAAGTGTTAAAACACAGAATTTATGTCATAAATAAGTAAAATATTGTGAGAAAGTAGCAATTGTAGCGTTCTTGAGCTTAATCAGGCCCTGAACTTTATTAGAGCTTTAAACACCACTAAATAAAATTTATGGCGGATTACGCATAAAAGAAAGTAACGGATAGACACTTAACGCAAAGTCAATTCTGAAGGGAACTATACAAAACACAATAATTATAACAAGAAATATTTTTCGAGTTCTGGAATTCCATGCCTTTTTTTCTCGCTAGTATTGATAGACAATTAAAGAATGATTTCTTAATTTTTACAAAGAGATATACGAGTTTCCCGATCGGAGAAACAAAACATGTTCAAGAGATATTTACAACAATGCCCGAAACAAACATGAGAATGTTGCAATATTACATCTGAGCTTAGTAAAGAAAGTAAAATGGGGGCAAACATGAAAAAAAAAAAAATACGCGGTAGAACACTATAACCCTATAACTACTATAACTATACACTATAACTAACTATAATATTTCTAACACTATAATATTTCTAAAGTAAAAAAATCCATTTCCATCTAAAACCGTCAAAAAAATTCCAAGTAGGCCTATAGAAGTACGATGCACAGTAAACATGTCGGTTATTTTCGACTTTCGCACTGTAAAAACTGTTGTATTTTCCCTGTTGTTGGCTTGAATTAAAATTGGGTTTTTTGCAGGTTAGTAATTCAAATTGTTTTTCGAGGCTCTCGAACTCGCGGATAATCCGCTCGTGGATAATCGGTGCTCCACTGTATTTCTGTCAAAACAACATGGAACATTGCTGCCAATATTTTAATTTATTCCGGAGTAATTTTAGCCCCGCCTCTGTTCCGTACCACTTATTTTTTAAAAGTAATTTTTTCTTATTTTATCGAAGTTATGTATTGAAGAAAATTTTTCTACAAATAAAGTGGTGCGAAATAAAGGCGGGGCTAAAAGTACTCCGGAATAAATTAAAATATTGGCAGCTGTGATGGAATGACATTTACGAGGTACGTATTCGCTCTTTCCAAGTTCAGGAAGATCATTATTCTCGCTAGCTGGAAAATAAAATGTGGTAGCTACAGAAAAATTTAACATTTTTTTTTTTTAATTTTCCGTTCATCATGAACAGAATCTGATTAAGACTGGGGCACACTAACACCACATTTTATCAAATTTTTTGAAATATTTATTATAGAAATAGTTTCATTAGGAAATGGTTTTCATATTAAAAATATAATGCCGAATAATTGAGTCGACGCCTCGCGAATAGACATAACCGTTGTGTAAAAAATAACGACAAACAATCCTTATTCATTTACAGATTATTTTTCAGATTGAGGAATGTTTGTCTGTTGTAAGGAAAAAACATTTCTCTACGGCGCGTTCCTAAAGTCAAATCTCGTTCAACTCGTCGAGTTAGTTTTTGCACTAGGCGTTCGTAAAGTCTCTCAATGCATTTGATGCGTTTCATAACTGTATTCATAAACCAAAATTGGTGCATTTAGTTTTCCAACTTTGAGTTTGTGCAAACTGTAACGGGCGCAAACGATAACTTTGTTTCCTCCACGAGATCGCGTTTTTTTTTTTTTTTTTTTTTTTTTTTTTAATCAAAATATTGCGTGTGTTCTTATTTGTATTTTGTACGTAAAAATTTAATTTAATTTATCTTGATAATTTAATATAAACTTTTTCCGTAATAATTTGTATTTTATTTTTATTTTATTTTTTTTTTTTTTGTAAACAAATAATTTTGTGTCGTTTAAGGAAATAAAAATAATAATAATTACTTTATTAAAAATATATTTCTTTTATAAAATTTAAGTTAATTTATTAAAAAATTAAAATAATGTTTTGTCATTATTTATTAAGGTAAGCTTTTAAAATTTATAATTTTTGAATAGCAGTTTGATGTCCTTAATTAAATGTACAAAAAATTTACATATTCAGATGTATAATATTTTCTTATGAAAATATATATATATATATATCACTCTTTTACATTTTATACATAAATTGAAAAATAAATTATAATTTTTTAAGAGTACTTCTTAAAAAATGTTTATTTTATTTTATTTTATTTATTAAGAAATATTCCTTCATATTTAAGTTTGTTGAATGAAAAAAAGATTTTTTTTTTCAAAGTTAGCTTTATAAATATTTTTCATATCATAGAAAAGAATATTAATGAGTGTTTATTTGTTATTTTTTTATTTAATAAAAATATATGATCTTTTTATTCAGCAAATTAAAATTATTAAGAAAATTTCTTAAAAATTAAGCAAATAAAATTAAATAAAATACATTTTTTAAGTACAACTAATAGATAAAAAATGAGAAATTTTTAATTTAATAATAATAATAATAATAATAATAATATATACAGTAGATGATCAAATTATTAGATTATTTCTTTTTTGACATTTTTTTTTTCGATTTTTTGAATATATATTGTATATATATATACTAGACGAATTAGCCTGAAACTTTTGAAAGGCAAAGAGAATTTAAAAACTAACATTTTCCACTACTGATTTAGTCCAATGTGTAATTAGGGGACCAACCACAAATTAAAAAGAAAAAGAAAAAATACTTTGGATCACCATGTATCATAAAAACCTACAACACTTTAACGCATTGTTGCGCATACTATGTAGAATAATTGTATATGTATATTTGTGTGTGGGGGGGGGATGCGTAGTTATTTAGACATATATATATATATATATATATACAGAGCTGCCAACCTAATCCGGCAAATTGTTAGTACCGCCCCTTTTTCTACAACACTTAATTTTTAGAGCAATTCTCTTCAAATGTATCTACGATGAATTAAGAAGAAAAATACTCTAAAAATTAAGTGGTGTAGAAAAAGGGGCGGTACTAGCAATTTGCCGGATTAGGTTGGCAGGAAATTTTTTTTTTTTTTTGCTTTGAACAAGAACGGATTTTCAAAAAATTTTACAAAAGATGCAGAAAAATTGACAAACCATTACACTGTAACATAAAATTCACACATGTAATATTCGCTGAGATATGAGCATTTATAGTAAATATTTTCTTTTTGCGCGGGCACGAAAGATAGAAAAGTTTTTATTACATACGTTGAAAGGTAGATATATTGGGCAACTTCGGTCAAAAGTTCATTTGGATAGAGTAAAAGGTAAGCACACTGTCGGCAAAAGAATGAGCTAGATTTTAGATATTTTCCAGAGTTGAAATTTCATAAGGGTTTTTTCCCATGCCACTTATTTAATTTGAAGATCCAATTATTTCAACCGGTTCCAAAAGTTCTTTTTTGTGAAAAACCCCTTATGACACAGAAATCTTTGTAAATAAATAAAAATATGTTACAGTTACAAGCCTATAAGTTAGAGTTGCACAACGTATTCAGTTTTCAATGTATGTAACAAAACTTTTTCTATCTTTCGCACATGCGCTGTAAAAAACTATTTACTATAAATACTCATACCTCAGCGAATATTACACGTGTGAAATTTATGTTTCAGAATAATGCTTTTCTAATATTTTGTCAATTTTGTCTGCAAGTTTTGTAAATTTTATGGAAATCTGTTCTTCGGTCATTCCATATCAAATCAACGCTAAAAAAAACATGCATTTTTAACCTGACCCCCTCAAATTTTTATGAAATTGGGCTCATTTATTTGTCCTATTGAGAAATGAATGTGTATACCAATTAATAAGTCCCTATCTCTTTTTGTTTTCGATATACAGGGCTGCAAAAATGGGTGAAAAATGCGAATTTTTATAATTCTTCTGCTACAAATATACCCATATTTTGTTCCCTAATTAACTTCGAAATACAAGATTGGTGTCATTAGAAAGCTTATAATACAAGCCTTTATATGATATATCACATGTATATATATATATATATTTAAAATTTTCATTTTAAGGTCAAACATTTTTATCTTTGACCTTCAATAACTCAAAAAGTACATATTTAATTTTCTTTTTAAAATTACATGTTATTTTTACCTTTATTATCTATGAGTTCTAAAATTTCAACATAGGACGGCCATGGGATGCTGAGTTATAAATTAAAATGCAACTCTTTATCAGTATTTTCATAATAACATAACGTAAGTTTTACACATATTTTGTTCCCTAATTAACTTAAAGATATAAAATTGGCATCACTAAAAAGTATATAACACGATTTTAAATGATATGTCACATGTATCTATTTTTTAAAAATTTCATTTTAAGGTAAAATATTTTGATCTTTGATCTTCAATATCTAAAAAAGTGCACATTTAGTTTTCATTTAAAAATCATACAGTCATGTTTGTGAAAATTGCAACACCATGAAGGAATTAAGCAAATTGAACCAAACTTACAGGAAATGTAAAGTGAGGTAAGGCATGCAAATGATTAGAATTACAAAGCGATTGCGTAGGGGAGACCGGGGTTACTTGTGCCAGGGTGCAAGTAGTGCCATAGAGCTTCCTGAATGAGCCCATAGGTTGAAAAACCTGTCACGTCATGTGAGTGAACAGGTTGATTATTGTAGTGTGCTGTGTATGTTTGGAAGTATGGCGTTGCGTTGTCTTTGAGGTAAAATTATTTATCGTGCTTTCTATTGCAAAAGTAAATTTTGGGATCTACGTTGGAATCGTCATTGCTACGAGAGATCGTCAGGTATGTAAACTTCCCTAGCATTATTTGAATATTCAATTTTTGAGCTGTTATTCTATGTACTTCATTTGTTAATCATGACAACCATTCGGAAACTAATTAATAAAGTTCAAAACGGCGTAACGCGGGACTAGTTGTGACGAAGTGTAGGAGGCACGTTGTGACAGTTTCACTACTTGCCCCGGCATGATTTTTAAAGCAGGTTTTTATATTTCAGAAAAAAATTGTGCGAAATTACAAAAGGCATGCTGAAACTTTATAAGATTATGAGAGGTATTCAATAGAAGTAAATTACGGAGGGTGCAGTTTAAGGAAAGCCCGAGAAATGTTTTGTGTAAACACAATGTCACATAGATATATGAATAAAAAGAAGAGTACTAATACGGAAAAAATATTGAAAAGGGATCTAAAAAACCACGTATGATATTCGCACAGTATGAAAAGGCGAAACAGTGCATTACAAAAAAAAAAAAAAGAAAAAGAAAAGAAAGAAAGAAAATGAGAAAAGAAAAACCTACGTTATTAAAAAAGATGAAGTAGCAAAAATCGGATATCTCTTAGCATGACGAAAATTGCTTATGTCTAGTTTGCTTAGAGCAATACAAAATTTCTAGACCCAGAAGAAACTGGGTGCAATGCATGACATGTAAAAGATGAGCTCATGTAAAATGTACCAAAAATGAACCTTATTATATTTAAATTAACTGGAAATCAAACGATGAACAAACGATGACAATGAATGATTAAAAATATAGGTAGACCTATAGGATATAGACATACACGTTGCAATAAGCTACCGAATCAAAGATCAATACGGCCAAAAATTTGTGTTGGCCTACTTTTTATTTATTTCCTGATTAACACAGTTTTTTCCCTTTATTTTTATTGTTAAGTGTCTCTAAAGGTAGCTTTATAAAAGACTAAGAATTTACAAGTGTTAGTAATTTAATTATTTTTATTCATTTGGATTACAGGGTTATTAAGAAAATGAAAGAGTTTTTATTGTGTTAAGAACGATATAAATGAATAAATATTTAATTGTTGATATAAATATCGCATTTAATTACCTATCTCACGTAATTTGTATATGTTACAATGTGTTTGTATGTGTAATTTGTTTGTCACAATGTGCCCCAAGCATGTCACTACTAGCCCCGCTACTGGGCAACTTGTGACAAATTTCGGGGTTACGCAGAATTCATTTTATGGTATGAAAAACGTTAATATTATGAATAGTAGCTTTATAAATACTCTACACAAGGTTAACCCTTTGGTATGATGTACTAAATGTTTCACTTCAGTTCCAATCTTACAGCTACTATCAAAAATGACGAAGACGTCACTTCTAGCCTTGGTCTCCCCTATGCGTGGAACGAGAACCTGGAACAGTCGCTTGTTCTAGGTATATAAAGAACTGTAAAGGCGCGTTGAAATCTGTTTATCGTCCTCTGTCTGCGGTAAACATTTCATTGGTGGTCAATATGCCTCGTCAAGAGCGGTGGGTGCCATACCAAAATCTGACGGAGTTAGTACGAAGCCACGTCGTTGGTATGCGAGAGGGTGGATTTTCGTATCAAGAAATCGCAGCCCGCACGCAGTGTAATGTCACAACAGTGACGCGTGTTTGAAAGAAATGGACAGAGGAGAATCAAACAAGCCGAAAACTTGGCAGTGGGGCACGCAATAGAACAACGGCACGAGACGACAGACACCTCGTCCGCATGGCTGTGACGGACCGTACAGCGTCCTCTCTTATGTTAGTACAACGTTTGAGCACGGCTACAGGTATTGTGTTGTCTAGCTCCACGGTTCGTCCACGTTTGCTGCAGCATGAACTGCGTACAAGGGTTCCTCTATGCAGGATTTCCCTCTCGCTGAATCACAGACTTCAATGGGCTCAGCAACACAGCACGTGGCATGCTCAGTGGCAACAAATTATTTTCTCCGATGAATCTCGCTACAATCCGGAGTACAATGATGGAAGAGTACTTGTCGGACGTTACAGGGGTGAACGTCTGCTCGCATAGTGTGTTATCCAGCGTCATACTGCACAGACGCCTAGCATCATGGTATGGAGAACTATTGGGTATAATTTTCGATCCCATCTAGTGCACATTTCGGGTAACCTCAACAGTGATCGCTATAAGGGAAATTTTGGAGCCAGAGGTCCTTCCCATTCTTCGACGCATTTCGAGTACTGTATTTAAGCAGAATATTGTCCGTGCACATGTTTCTCAGACTTTACCTTCATTAAAATTTCAAATAATTAAATATTTTTTTCATCTATTGAAAGTATGAAGATTTACATGTTTTTTCATACTAAACAAATACAGGGCTTTAAGTATTGCAAATAAATGTTGTCTACTGTTTTATGTAGTGCAGTCAGGAAACCAGCATGCTGAAAAGTGATGTGAATGTAAAGCGTACGGAATTGGGCAAAATATTTCAAAAGCCCTTCAGTGAAACATTAGCAAAAACATAGTTTTTGTAGGGTGATTCATTTTTTTTTTCCTTTTAAAAGATGAACGTCTTATTATAAATAAATTATTATAGTCAGTAGCTCCAAAAATGCCTATAAAGGTATAAAACCTGAAAATTTTATGGAGGTAAACAATGGTACAGTATCAAGAAGTCCGATAATAGACAATGTCTTTGACAAATGATACATGAACAGCTATTTCCAAACACTGCAGAAATTTACCTTAGTTATGTTTTGTAATAATAGGCTAATCTAGAAGGTAATGTTTGTTCTCGTGAACATGAAGAAAAATTTAAAGCCTAAAGGCGATGTGGGCATTTTGGCCAACACCATATTCTCAATGCTACTGAGAAAATTTATCCTTGTTTTAACAATATTATATTCATATTTAAAAAACCAAAATGGATTATTTTAAGCTAGATTAATGAGAAGGAACTATTTTGACATGCTTAGATTTTATACCTTAATTATATACAAAATCTAAGTGTTGATTTGGAATGTCATTTGGAAGCCAGCCATCCTCTACCGTTTTGAATAGATGAAATTGATTATTTGCATTATTTTCTCCAGATAACAAATAATTATTTTTGTAAAATTCTAAAACCTATTAAATAGACTTATTGATTGAGACACTGTAACAAAAATTCACCCTACCCGCTACGGATATGCCAGCATTTTTAATTTATTCCGGCACATTGTTAGTATCCGCTTTTTTTCATGCCTTTTTTTTTTTTTTTTAAGAGTAATCAAATTAATAGTACTGTAATTTTCCAGGGTTCCCACGGCCTGATTTTTTTCATCATTTTTTTCTTACACCAGTATTTTCTAAAAATAAATTTCTTCTTAAATGTACTCTGTACATTTGAGAATAAATTTACTCTTTAACTACATTTCTTGCGACCATGGAAGCCCCTGCGCAAGTGCGGATTCAACGAGTCCACTAGTAAAATAGGGGAGACAAGCTTTTCGTTGAGAGAAAATAAGCGATTAGGGAATACCGAAAGACTGGATGTTTACTAAATTCAAACCTGTTAGTCAACTTGGAAACCCTCCAAATTTTCGACTCGTCCTCACTGCTAGGCGTAGGAAACGTTGTTACACTATATCTTAACCCGTTAGTACTCGCTATAGACAGCGCCACCTATTACAGACTGCGCACTTTTTATTTAATTGTCACCAATAATTTTAAAAAATGATGTGATCGACGTTTCTTCGAGTTTATTCGCGTTTTATGTGTATAAAATGCCACTTCTAAAAATTTTAGGTTGCTATCGAATAAAAAAATCTGGCAATACTTAACGATGGGCGGCAAATCGACCAACTAGCGACTACTAACGGGTTAAACTTATTCTGGTGGAAGAGTCCTGTAAAAAAGGCGTGGCCGTGGGAACCCTGTTTTTGGTGTTTAATCTGCAGGTAAGATCTGTCATTCCTCTACCAGAAATTTTATTCAACAGAAAAATCTATATCTTTTCAATGAAACAGCTCGTAGAAATATATACACTGATGGAAAAAAAAATCCCAACACCAAGAAAAAATTATTGTACAGTAATGAAATTTCAGCAATACATTTGTCTAGGTAACATATTTAATTGATTAAAGTTTCAAGATCACAGGTAGAGCCATTGGCGAGAAGAGCCATTTCAAATGTGAAATGTTGGTACAGTCGGGGAAAAAAAAAAAACGCAACACTCAACGTAACTTCGTTGCTAATCAATGTAGAAAAATGTAGTAGGTATCATTCGACAGGGAATTGTGAGTAGTTTCAGAAGATGAACAGAAATTTTGAATTGGGGGTCGTCTACATATTAAAACGCGCACCAACTTTGATTTTTTCAATAGTAACCCCCTATTTTTATTTTATATTTGAATTCCTGGGGTCGCGACAACGCGAAAAAGTATATTGATTATATATTTTACTCATTTTTTCACAGAGTTATAAGCGTTCAAAGTTTGAAGGTGCTAATGTTAAATTCATATTTCAAACTTTTATTAATATCTTCATAAAAAATAACTTGATCGATATATTTTTTTTTTTTTTTTTTTTACGAGATAAAGTGAAGAAACCCAAACATAATCCATCATTACTTTTGGTTCTGGAAAATATTTTTAATTTTGAAAAATATTAATAAATTCATATTCCTAAAAATTATGAATTATGACCTATATTAATTTTTACATAAAATGAATCCTAATGCTGAAAAATATGGGTGTGCAAATTTGCAGCTCATTCCAGTTATTAGTTTTCGAGATATAAATAAATCTTTCTTTTGGTGTGGTTTAGGGGGCCTTCTCTTATATAGTTTTGCATGAGATAACGAATCAAATCTAAAAAATAACAAAGAAAATTAAACAAAATACTTTTATTTTTTATTTACGGGTCAAATTATATAACAGCAGAGTAAAACGCAAAGAAATGAAACAAAACTGATGCTTTTTAGACATTAGTGTTAGCATCAAGAATTCCTGTTTTCTAAAGAAGACAAGCCCCGCCTTCATCGTTCTTCAAAACAAAACAATACATTAAAGAAAAGTAAATGTGACACTGAGTATTCGTGTTAAACCCCTTATTTTATGTTGACAAGAATATGCACAAGTGGTATTTACTTCATCGATTAATTGGTGATTAATTTTGAATCTTTTAAACAAACACTAGAAGAAAAAAATTAACTAAATAGGCGGGGTTTACTGTTTTAAATAGAAAAATGGGTTTAATGTGAAATTGTCAAATATAAAAAACGAATGCAATTGGAATGCAAGACAGACCTGTAAAATCGTTTCTTAACTACCATCATAGTTAAAAAAGGCTTAATCATTTGCTTCATATATTGCTTTATTTTATTTTATTTATTTACTTATTTATTTATTTTGTAGGGGGACGATTATTATTTTAAGGACACTTTATTCTTTAAAATTTTATTAATACATTTTAACTTTATACATTTTTAAAAACATACTTTACCTTTTATAAATATATTGTAACACTTTTTGCGACTGCAGGATTTTATCTTTTTGACAGTAAGACCCGCCTACGGGCGTTATACTCTCAAAATAAAATATTTCAGAACAAATTTTCTGTATTCACAATTATATTACAAATGGATATACATTATAATTATATTCTTTCTAATCAATACATTTCTATCCATAGTATATTTTATTGCAAAAATATGAACACTGGGTACACACTTAAGAAATATGTAACACACAAATTACGAAAGAAACGCCCACTAACAGAGTTACAGATTTTCAAATGGCGTGAATCTACGTAAGCGGTCGCGAAAGGGTTAATTAAGAAATTATATTTTCATAGAAATTATAAAACGAATCGTACAGTTCCACAGATTTCAACTGATCCAAAACTGGTAAGTGCGATTAAAATTGTTTAATATTTACTTCATGAACACTTACAATAATTTATCCGAAAAGATTTAGTTTATGCGTTGTTGTGTACACACACATATGTATATATATATATTATTTCATTTCGTATATTATGTTACACCTACGAAAGAAAATTTAAGCCTTATTGGTGATCAGTACAGCCACAATAGACACTTTTACTTGAAAAATATTGCGCGTTTTTCACAGAGTACTGTATGGAGTAATCGCAAGTGTAATGTATTTAAATAGACGTAAAATTATCTAAAAAAGTACTGAAGTATATATAAATCTAAAAAATTGAATTCAGGATAATTAAGGAACTGAAAACGGGGCAACGTTTTATTAATATGAATATTTTTTTTCCTGAAAGATTTCCGGTGTGAAACATTAAAATTTTCTATATTTCTTATAGGATCTTAATTTTATTTTTCTACATTTATAGATAACCCCCTAACACATTTTTCATTATAACTCTATAATTACTAAAGATAAAGTATACAAACAATATACTTTTCCGCACTGCCAGACTCTCAAAAATTCGAAAATGAAGTCAAAATTGGGTGTTGCTATTGAAAAAATCAAAGTTTGCGCTCATTTCAATATGTTCATGACCCTTAATTCAAAATTTGACGGCATATTCAGAAAGTGCTTTGAATTTCCTGTTGAATGATGTGTATTAGATGTTTCTGCGTCAATTAATAACGAAATTACAGCGGGTGTTGCGTTTTTTTTTCCCCGACTGTACAGTCACCCAAAAAAAAAACGCCACCCCCCCACCTAATTTCGCCGTAAATTATCGTAGAAACATTTGACTGGTACCGATCGATTTGTAATAACGTCTAGTTTATAACGGTATAGTTAAATTTTGTCTAAGGGGTCGTCTACATATTAAAACTGGCATTAACTTCATTTTCTTCAATGGCAACCCCTATTTTTGACTTCATATTCAGATTTGTGAGATCAAGGCGGTTCGAAAAACATACCTATTTATATACCTTAAATCAATTTTAAATAGAGTTACACGTGAAAATGTATTAGGGGTCCGTCTATACATTTAGAAAATATAATTCACGATCTACCACCCAGTATACATTATTTATTAAATTTCACACCGGAAAAAAAAATTCAGAAATGTTAATTATAAAATAAAAAAAATGACTAATTCACAGAACTTTCTGAGTTAGTTTATGAATTAAAAGATTTTTATTGGTTTCTATTGATTAAACATCAGATAGTTCACTTCATACGAAGAAAATTAAATAGCTTGAATAGATATTAAAATATCTATCAAAAGAAAAAAAAAAAAGATGAATGGTTTTAAATTTGTTTGAAAATTCAAAATTATTTTAACTCAAGCTGCCGTATAATTGTCTGAAACGGCGGCACTCAACCTGGTTCCCACGGCTGTTTCACAGTGACAATGGGAGTTTTTTCTGATACTGCAGTACTTTCATTTTCTTTAATTGACTTTTTTTAAATATTAAAACAGATTTTTTTTATTTTTATTTATTTATTTTTTTAATTAATTATTATTATTTTTTTTTCATGATATTATTAAAAACTTTTACATAAATCTCCACGATATTCTTTTGCTTTTATATTTTATAATGTGTAACAAATTAATATGTAAAATAATAAATCCTACTACTTAATGGGATGTTATAAAATTCTACACTTTAACACAGATACCGAAGTGGACGGTGGGTGTAGAAAGGCTGACTACCCTTAATCTAAATCTTCACTTGAAAAGTTCAAAATGTTACATAACTCTTTTTTTTTTTTTTTTTTTTAAGGAAAAAAGAAGAAGATAAGGAGGAGAAAGACGGATCAAAACGAATATAAAGCATATTGAACGTTAATACCCTTTAAACACTGGAAAAAGGCGGGGTTTTGTATTGTGTGTCATTTGGGAGCTGTAGAGTGCCAGAAAATTACTTCATGTAATAAAACTTTTCATTTAAAGGGTATTTAAAGCAGCATTATATTTAATACATAGACTATTCAGAAAAAAAATACCATTCATCTGGTTCATGAAAAATAAAGAACATTTTCTGGCATTGCTCTATGTATATACATTCTTGTCAACCTATCCCGGAAGATTACTGGTCCCGCCCCTTTCCGTACATTTTTTTCACATCAGTCCTTTTAGAGCCGTGTCAGGCATAGGTGGCTGACACTGATCTTTCCATTTAGGCTAAGTCAGCCGGCAGTGTAAAATATGATATAAAACTACAGATCTTACATAGTTTTAAGTAATTACTGACAATTTATTTAAAATTTACTTCATGTTATTTTATTTTTTTTTTTTAAATAGGATTTTTATAGGATTATATCGTTAAGGCCTAATGGAGTTTATTGAAACTCGATAAACATAACACGCTTCTAAGCAGCACGTGTGGCCTGAATGGGATTTCCATAAGAATTCGCGTGGCGCTCAATGAGTTAATCGTAAATGTATTTGAAGTTAATTACTCTAAAAATTAAATTGTGTACACACAGGGGCGGGAACTAACAATGTTACGGGTTAGGTTGGCAAGTATGCATATATATTTTGCTTGATTCATAAAAATTTATAACATATTTTCTTCTTTTTTTTTAGTATTTTGTGTTTATATCTCTCATTAAAAATAAATACAGTATTCATATATAAACATTTCCATACAGTAATGTATATAAACATATTGATTAAAGAAGATTTGTTGATATTATATAATTATTCTTCTATCTGTATAGTATATTAACACAAATATATTTTGTAAATTTCGCAGCATCGAAAAACAGCAACATAGCTTCCATATCAAGGCTTAATGTAAATAGCCACGCCTTTTCACAAACATTCTAAAACTTTATAATATAAAGCAAAATAATTTTGCATATTTGTAATTAAATCATTTAAGTTTTGTCTTCAATAATCTATGTAGTAAATACCATTGTGATTTATGCATACCAGCGTCACATACAGAGTCAAATAGGAATATGCAAATTTGTCTTTTTTTTTAAATAGTGTTTCAGCGAATCAGAGGCGGGGCTTCTTTTCTTTTGAAATTCTTTCACAATCCCTCGCCTACATTGTGATAACTTTACAAAAATATGCTAATTTGTATAATAAACATCGAAATATTGCTTAGGAAACAATAAAAATAACATAAAGGTAAATTAAAATAGTTTTCCGTCAAATTATATACAAACATTTACTCATAGAGGATACAGATTATAACAAGTGACGGCCCCCTAACAGGAATAAAAAGTGAAATATTACTGTAACTCAAAAAATAATGTTAGGAACGACCTGTAAATTTGGAAACCTATGCTTTTGATGATGCCCGTTCTATTCGTGCAAAAATTAACATAGGTCATAATTCATAATTTTTTCAAATATGAATTCATTAATAATTTTCATAATTCAAAAAATGTTTTTTTAGCAAAAATTTGCATGGAATATGTTTGGGTTACTTCATTGTAACGAATAAAAAAAACAGAATTTAAATATCATCATTATTTCGGAAGATATGATTTAATGTTTGTCACATTCATTTAACATTAGCACCCCCAAACTTTGACAGCTTATAACTCTATGAAAATTGAGCGAAATATATAAACTATACCATTTTCCATGATGGTTTGATCCAAAGAATTCAAATAGATTATAAAAAATGGGGGTTACCATTGAAAAAAATGAAGTTGATGTCAGGTTTAATATGTAGACGCCCCCCTAAGTAAAATCTAACTATAACATTATAAACTAGACGTTATTACAAACTGATTGGTACCAGTCGCATGTTTCTACGATAATTTACGGCAAAATTAGGTGGGGGGGGTGGCGTTTTTTTTTTGGGTGACTGTACATTAGTAACCGGTGTAACCGCCAGAATTTTGAATGCAAGTATGCAAACGTTCATGCATTGTGTCGTACAGGTGTCGGATATCAGTTTGTGGGATGGAGTTCCATGCCTGTTGCACTTGGGCGGTCAATGCAGGGACGGTTAATGCTGGTTGTAGATGACGCTGGAGTTGTCGTCCAATGATGTCCCATACGTGCTCGATTGGAGAAAGATCTGGTGATCTAGCAGGCCAAGGCAACATGTCGACACTCTGTAGAGCATGTTGGGTTACAACAGCGGTATGAGGGCGAGTGTTATCCTGTTGGAAAACACCTTGGATGCTGTTCATGAATGGCAGCACAACAGGTTGTATCACTAGACTGACGTACAAATTTGCAGTCAGGGTGCGTGGGATTACCACGAGAGTGCTCCTGCTGTCATACGAAATTGCTCCCCAAACCATAACTCCAGGAGTAGGCCCTGTGTGTCTAGGCCGCAGACAGGTCGCTAGCAGGCGTTAACCTGGCCTCCTTCTAACCAACACACGGCTATCACTGCGACCAAGGCAGAACCGGCTTTCATCAGAAAACAGAACAGATCTCCACTCCGTCCTCCAATGAGCTCTAGCTTGACACCACTCACGTCGCAAACGGCAGTGGTTTGGAGTCAGTGGAATGCACGATACAGGGCGTCTGGCTCGGAGCTGTCTTTGAAGTAACCGATTTGTAACAGTTCGTTGTGTCACTGTGGTGCCAACTGCAGCTCGAATTTCAGCTGCAGACGCAGTACGATTAGCCACAGCCATACGCCGAACACGGCGGTCTTCCCTCTCAGTAGTGCCACGTGGCCGCCCGGAACCCGGTCTTCTTGAGGCAGTACCTTCCCTTGACCACTGCTGCCAACACTCATGCACAGTGGATACATCCCTGCCAAGTCTTTCTGCAATATCGCGGAAAGAAAACCCACCTTCTCGTAGCCCTACTACACGACCTCGTTCAAACTCAGTGAGCTGTTGATAATGGCTTCTTCGTCTTCTTAGAGGCATCCTTGACTAACATTAACCCACTACGTCAAATCTCAACTGTAAATAACGATCACGAACCTTACAGCGCTTATTTAAAGCAAACCTCATTTGCATGTTCATAGTGTCGTTACTAGCACCACACTTATGCGCGTAGCTCGAAATTTGAATCGACGTCATCTTTCAGATGTATAAACACCCTTACCAAATTTCGTTTATCTAGCACAGCTCCTTCCTGGTGTTGGGATTTTTTTTCCATCAGTGTATTTGTCCATTAAAATTTCCGGTGCAAAACTGACTTACCAAATCTGCGTATTTTACGCCGAAAATTACGGTAATTACATATTGGAGAGAATTAATCCGCGAAAAGTGGTGTGAAAAAAAGGCTGGCACTGACAATGTTTATGAATAAATTAGAAATGTTGGTATATCTGTCTCTAAGCTAATTTTTATATTAATATAATCCAATGTTTTTTTCATTTAATTTATGGCAGAAACTGATAATTTTTAAGACTCTTATCCCATAAGAGCATAACTACCCAAATTTACCGATTTTTGAATACCGGCATTTGATACCCTTTATAAGATTTTTTCAAGTAAGTTTTTTTAACTAAGTTTTTCTGTAATAAAATAAGAGGAAAATTTTTACTTAGAAAAAGCGTTATTAAAACACCCTAGCTATTAATACCCACAACTTAGTAGCTCTGTAGCTATGTTAGAAAATAATAGAAATAATGCTTAGTATATTATAATGTTCTTGATTAATTTCACTATTATTTTAAAGAAGATATTTTATATATTTAGAAAAAAAATTATGTAATTTCTTAAAGATCAACATTTTTTAATCTAAATCTATTATTTTTATTATTTATTGGAGAAGCCTAAAGATGATTTTTAGCAAAGTTGGTACGAAATCTTTTGGGAAATTATAATGACACTATATTCAGGGGTGGAAAATTGGCGCAGATTTCATACCGGTAATTATGAAACAAAATTTCCGTCTTCTTAAACCGACGATTTTATTAGTAGAGAAAATTTTCAAACAAATACCAGTATGAGTTCTGCGCCAATTTTCCACCCCTGCTATGTTATAAGATAAAGTATTATAAAAGGAAAAGATTGAATTTTTTTGTGACGGGAATTAAAAAATTGTATTTTTAAATTATCACAGAGGACCGCACACTTCATGCTTAATTTCAAATTTTAGTGTGATAGATAGGTAATTTTTCTGTAAGCTTCGTTGAAATATGTATAAATTCTGGATATTATAAGCATTTACTTTGCGAAATCATTTGGAAGTTTTCAAATAAACACTAATGATGGTACAGGATTTTTTTTTTTTTTTTTTTTTTTTTTTTTTTTGGTGGGGGGGGGGGATATATTCACGCATTGGATAAAAATAGTATATTGTAATTCTTGGCATAAACACCGCAGATCAGATATATCCGTTTAACACCATAAATTTTATTTAATAAAATGTCAAGTTACAGTAACTGGTCCAGTATGATTATGTGGCTTAACCCTTATCGCTCTATATCCCTTCTGAGGGGACATTAAAATATCGAGCCACGCCCTAAGATGTGCCTCTGCAAATGAAATGTTATTTTTCTAAAGCGTGTAACTATAGGCTACCTTTCAGCTACCGGAAAATTTTAACAGAAAGATTTATTTTATTTTATGATGAAGCAAAATAAAACAAATTATTACAATTTTTCGGTAGCCAAAACGTAGTAAGTCGGAAACTATACGTGTGACGTTTTAAAGGAACGCCAAAAGGCGTGTCCTACGGAAAATATGCCGAGCGCAAAGGGTTAAATAACATTTCTCGTACAAAACAGATTTGCCTGAAATGCGATGTTTACGCTGGTAGTTATTGTAACAATTTTATAGAAAACCGCAATATGTCAAGTTATTTACGATAATAAAAGAATCAAAAGTGTCTGGTATTTAAAATATTTAGGCGTTATCTTAAATGCACTGATCGCAGAAACATTTTTAAAAATCCTAAGTTTGTCCTTTATGTGACCAAACTTAAATACGAATTTGCAAAGTATTATTATTATTATTATTATTTTAAATCTTACAAAAATTCTATTAAGTATAAAATGGATTAAGTATACAATAGTATCCGAAATACTGTTAAATATACAATTCACTAATACTAAATGAAACATACCAGTTAACAAACTAATATTTTAAAACTGTTTATTTGTATTTTAGTTGCTATGTGAAAATTCCTTAATTTTCTTGAATAACAAAACTGACAGTAATAATTATAAAAATTGATTAAGATGTTTTTTGTAGAAATTATTATAAAAATTTATATTATATTTAAGTGAGATTTTCCTTTCCTTGGTTCGTTAATAAAATACTTTTAATTTGCCAGAGCATTTCCAAATCTTACGAGAATAAATTTAATTAAATATAGAATTCCTTTTTACAACTTAAATAAAATATTCCTTTTGGTATCTTTTTCGCATTCACATTTTAATAAATATGCAGCTTAATGTAAATTCTATAAATATTTAATTTTCTATATCTTAAAGAAAAGAGGGGGAAAAAATGAAGTTCCTAGAGAAATTTTCGAGAGATTAAATTAAGATTCGTAAATTAATTTGTTAAAAAATTATGTTACACACTTTAAACGCAGGAGAAATTGATTTTAAGTTTCATTTTGTAAGAATTATGCTGTGAAAACTGCTGTAGATGTTAGAATTATAAATTAATAATTAATTATATCAGTTATTTATTGATTTTCAATTTAAAATGAGTCTTTTAGGATGAAATTAATCACTTTTTTTTTTTTTTTTTTTTTTTTTTTTTATCTTGATCTCTCTCGCTCTTTTTTCTTACTGTAATAAATATAGTCTGTCTTTTATGCGGCTGAAACGATATTCTAGAGACAATTTTCTATGCTATACTAAAATGTGATTTATTTTCATGACGTTAAAGGCGATGAAATATGCAATTAATTATGGAAAATATGTTTTGAGGGAATTATATTCATACTACAGTCTAAAAGATATTTTAATTTAAAGGATTTAAATGTAAAAGTAAAAAAAAAAAGAAAAGAAAAAAGAGAAACATTTGAAAGTAATTTAGTTTAATTTTATCTATATAGTTATACAAAAATTTTGGTGGACTAAAATAATTGTATAATTTCTTTTATATTTTTGAATCTATTGTAATGAAATAGAAAAAATACATATGAAGGAAAATTTTCGAAATAAAATTACTTGAAGAATAAATTACTACTAAGTACGTAACATCAGATAAAATTACTTTCATTTACAAAAACAGTCTGTCTTTTTCTTATATAAGATATCAATTTGTAGTTTAACAGGCGATTAGTAGTTGATATTTGCAAAAAAAGTATTTGATTATTTTAGGCAATGTCTCACTGTTCACGTATATTAATCAATGCAATATTAAATTATCGGTAAATTAACCTTATGAAATTATTTCTAAACTTATAATTTTTTGCAGAAATATGCACAATATTACTTTTTTGTTGTTTTATACAAAGTGTTTTTTTTTAAATACGAGTATTAACCAATACATATAAATGTCGTTTTATTATATTTATAAAATAAGAAGCGTTAAAAAGAAAGCAGTTAAAAGGAAACAAAAAGAGGTAAGATTATGTATAGTATTTAAACTTAAATTAGAGTCAACTTTAAAGTTATGATAGACCTTTTGAATAACACCGGCATCATAAGAGATATACTATAATGCCCATTTAAAAGATGAGATATTTTTGTTTTTCTGGAAAAGGTATGTAGATGATATTTTTATAGTTACAAACCAACCTGGTACAAAAGATATTTTAGATTTTTGCTAATTTCCCATGCTCATCGATCCAATTTACAACTGAAATTGTGTATACTGATAAACTACCTCTCTTGATATCATTAATGAACTTAAAGCTGTCAATAACATTTGAAAATTTAAAATTTCCGTTTAAAGGAAGTTCACTTTTTTTTGGCAATAACGTAACTTCAGTTGAACTTACCCCTCTCTCATAAAATTTCTGTTGTTCACACACTTTTACATTCCGACAAACACTATTTTAGTAATTCTGAAATTTTGCAATTGAATTATCTAAACTTTTTTCTGATTAAAGAAAATAATGGTTATCCCCTACCAAATTAAAAGAATTTTTAATTAAACTTCTTCCCTTTTCACAAATAACATCCTCTTGAAGTTAAAAATCCCATTCACTTTACATCTCCATTCCTTATTGAAAAGATATTTCAGAGACTACAGCTTAATTACTTAAAACTGCTAATATTTCTACTTCCTTTGAACCCTAACAATGTAATAATAATTTAATTTCTAATTATAAACCCATTATTTCCATCTTAAACCTATTGACATTAGCTATTTTGTCTCTTATAAAACTTGTATTTCGATATATACAGGTGAAACTGACAAAACCAGTGAGATTAGAATTAAAGAACTTAAACGCTCTATAACTTTAAGGCTAAGCTTGTTAACCATACCTTAGATACTCATCACGTTTTTGACTTAAAAAATGTTAAAATCTTAGTTTCCGGTATAAACAATTATGACTTGCGCATTTTCTTAGAGAGCTTCTTTACAAAGCTACAGCTCTCTCCCCTGAATGAAACTAAAATAGACCTACGGAATATTGAATCCCCTTCTGATGGTTTTATTCAGGGATGGAACACGGGCGCAGAACTCATACCACTATCAATGTTAGAAAATTTTCTACTTCTTATATCAACGATATTATAGGTCAAGAAATTTCTTAAACAAATTCCGGTATGAATTCTGCGCCCATGTTCCATCCCTGTTTTATTACTAGAATGCATACCTGCCCAGAGCCTGATTAAGGGGGACACATTATCTCCGCTCTCACCGGAATATTTTTACAATTATTTTTTACTTCATGTCATAGAAATTCCACGCTTTGAGGAGGAAATATTTTTTGTAAAAAATGAACGGTGTAAAACAATCCAATTTAATCACCGTTATTAGACACCAGAATACTTTTAAAATAATTTTTAATGAGAATTTTCTGTCTATTATAGGAGGAAAGTATTTGTTAAGAAATAACGGTGTAAGTATAAATAATGTGTGCTTCCCCCTTAACCCTTTCAGGGGCACATAGTAAAAATGATTGAATTTCCTTTTAAATATATATATATCATAAAGTAAACATCCCCTACAAGTCATATTTGATGAAGAAAAAAATTCAGCATGTGGGGATTTTTTTGTGGGTGGTGGCTAGGCGTTCTAGCCACTGTGTCTATCCACCTAAAAGATGCTCCTAAAAATCAAACTAAAATTAATGATCTAAGATAATATGTAAATCTGTTGTATTTAAAAGGTGCATTACAGTATATTTACACTACCAAATACTTTTGAATAAAAAATTATTTTTCATAAAAATGTATAAAAGAAACTTCAAAAAATTTTCCCGCAACTTGTCCATTTAAAAAAGTCACAGGCACATCCTGCTTAAAGTTACTGTAGTTCTGCCTTCTCTATTTCAATTTTAGAAGTACACATTAACTTTTCATAAAAGTGGATAAAAAAAGTAGCCACTGCACACTTAGAGAAAAATTTCTAAAGTAGGTGGATAGACCCTCTAGCCACCGCCCCTGAAAGGGTTAATCAGGCTCTGCACCTGCCAACCATCTCATTATGAAGCGTAAAATTTTTAGTACCCGCCTTTTTATTCACACCAGTCATTTTTTAGAGTAATTTTATTCTTATTTAATCCTAACAACATTTGAAGATAATTACTCTAAAAATAAAGTGGTGTAGAAAAGGGGGCGTTTTTTCAAGGGGCGTTAACAATTTTACGCTTATTAATGAGATGGCTAGCAGCTATGAGAATGTAATTATTGGACTTGTGGCGATTAGACACTGATAAAGACTGATTTACAGCCGAAAAGTTTATTATGTTTTTTATGCTTTTTAAATTGTGCTTGCATCTTTAATTGTAAATAATTAGCTCATTTTAAATGTTGATTTAATTTTGTGCAAAATAAGACATATAATTGCTCAGCTGAACTAAGTTTGTGTTTTGTTTATTGCATAACACATTGCAGCAATATAGGTAATAATAGGAATTCTCTGTATTCTATTACATGAGACATACAAAAAAAAAAAAAAAAATAGCACGTTAACAGCATTAGACAGTACAATTAAAAATGTTCAAAATATTCTGAGTAGTAAAGTTTAACAACTGGCCAGTCTGATTCAACCAGAAGAAATGTACAGAATGGTTTGCAATTACAGTTTAAAAGTGGTTTTGTATTACTCTTATTTATAAAATAATATTTTGAATTAGTTTAAGTTCCAGTTATTATTCTGTAAAATATTTGATCAAATAAGCAACTTCGAATAATATTAATAAAACTCCATTAATAAAAAATATAAAAAACCTAGTAATATATTTTAATCAATGGAAATAAAATGTTCGTCTAGCTCATAGTTGCCAACATTTACGCTTTTTGACTACCGGAAAATTTTAATTAAAAAAATATTTTATTTAATTAGTAAAAACTGTTACATAAGTATAAGAAAAAACCTTTTAAGATTTTCTGTTAACCAAAAGGCGTAAAAGTTGTCAGTTATGCTAGCTAAACTTCACAATTCGGAAAGGTAGCGTTTTGTTATTATCAAGAAGAATTCCTGGACAAACGATACCTCATTAGATTTCAAAGTTTTACCAAAGGTACCACTTAAATATCATAAAAAGGTATATATGCCAATAATATGCATTGATTAAAACTTTCTGTCAAGGAAATAAATCATCTTTTTTATAGATGATAATGAATATAAATTATTGAATGAATATTATTTTTAAATAACACTTGTAATAACTATCAGACTAAAATAAGAGTAAATTTGTACTTTTTTCCAACATGTAATAACAAATAAGTAAGAAGAGAATTATTCTTTATTACTATTATTATAAACGAGAGTTCTGGCTTCTAGGCGCCAATGGGTTAGCTATATATTAAAGGGTTTTGACAGTTTATTTATTTATTTTTTAGAAATAACCAACTTAAACGAAATTTTCTGGCTTTCTTTTTTCTTTTTTTTTTTTTTTTTTAAATAGTATAAAAATTGTTACAGAAGATATATTTTTAGAAATAGTGGCTCAAACAAATACAATACATAGTCGCATTTTTCTTTTTTTTTTTTTTTTTACTATACTGTACAAATAAATTCATTAATAAAATGACTCTCAACTATTATAAGGTAATTATTTATAACATCGAATTTCTATCAATTAATACGATGTATACATCAGCATTTGTTAAATCGTATAGTTTAATGTATTTATCACTATGTAATTTGTAAATATTGTTTGGCATGTGTCCAAAATATTAAATTCTAACTGCTGAATATATTTTTGTTACTTTATTATACTTCATAAATATTAAGAACACGCAACTAGAATTCTTCCAATGAATTATGTTTAAAATTGACTTAACAGTAAATCAGTACTTGAGAGCTCCTATTAAGTAAGAAAAACCTCTATAGGAAATATTGCGATTAAAATAACCATATACGTTATGTTAAAAGTAGACTTGGCGCTAAATAAATAAATGCAAAAATATATTCAACTTATAGAAACGCCAAAAGGAATAATGAAAATTGTAGAAAGCTGTTTCGGTAGCATTGAGCGTACTGTCATCAATGCATGATGACGGTATATTCAATGCTGCTGAATCAGCTATCTGATATTAGATACTTATTAGAGAAAACAAGAAGTTAATTAGATTAAGTAAAACTAAGCGATCATTTGACATTGTTCAACTCTGACAGCTCTCCTTTTAAAAGCATAGCTGAGAATATTTATATTTTCTATATAAAGATTAATACCCCTATTTTTTAAGTAAGAACATAGATGTTATATTTCTGCGATTTAATATTTTGAAGCTACTATTAGGGCTCGCAGCATTCCTGAATTTTTACCTATGTTTTATTACATTGTCACCACTCTTTTATAATAATCACTTTTAAGAATACTGTAGCATTAAAACCATCAAGATATATATATATATATATATATTTTTTTTTTTTTTTTAAATAGTGGTAACAATATAATGAAACGCGCATAAAATTTTAGAAACGGTGCAAGCCCTGTACCATTATGAATTGTTGATATGAAATTAACAGCCAGGTAAAAGCCTATTGAAATATTTACAAAGATTATACGAAATATGTACTATTTCACAAAATATTGCTAGAAAAATTCTTTGACGTCCGCATACTGTATTAATATGAAAACAGTATTTGAAAGCTTTAGCTTATAAAGAACATTTTAGAATAATGATGCTTAAGGAATTTATCATATTGCAACACTGGCGTAAAATTCAAGTATATTTTAAATAACTGAAAATTTCTTAAACACCAAATTACTTTGTAAAGGTGCAAGGTCAAATTGTTAACTACATAGATTCTGATCGCCTTATTTCAAACTATAACCAACTTTGTACGGTATAAACTAGATTTATCACCCAGCAGTCCCCTTTAACTTGGAAACATCATGATTGATGTGATTAATTTACAGTAGAACGATGAATAATGCTTTTAGTTGAAGTTAATCATTCAATAGCATATGAAAGATTTCATTTTCCTAATAAATTGCATGACGTTAAGACAAGCCTTGCAAATTGCAATATTCTATAGTAACTATCGAAACAAAGGTTAACGTTTATCAACATATTTATTCTTTAATGTTATTAAAAATAAGCTATATTAAGGAGTTTATCAAACAATAACGAATATCACACACATTTCACTGTTTTCAAAAATATGAAATATGTGTTACAGAAATTAAAGATTTTTAATTTTCAATATATATAGTTTTAGATTTTATAGAATAGTTTTCAGTTTTTTTATAATAAAAATGATTTTAGTATAGCTATTTATATTAAATTAATATATAATAATTTACATTTTATATATGTCTAAATTATTGCGTCGATTAATCTGCAATTACTGTGGGGGAAAAAAATTGTAAAGTGTGGCGATTTTTACATGGTACTCACAAAGGAAAATTTGGATACCAGAATTTTTATATAATAAATTTTTTTAATGGATACCAACGGATATAAACGATTAGATAAGTGAAAAATTACTATAGAAAAGTAGTGATATTCCTTTTAGAAAATCTTCGTTATTTCCCCGCCTAATTATTGTTTATCGTTTTGTACTGCAATTTCTGGTATATTAGCCCCAAGTCAAATAAATCCTTTTAACATAAAAAATTTTATTAAACAGATATAATTATATGTTTACCAGGTACTGAAACATTACATTTCATTGCATAAATTGTCTAGTGAAAAAAAAATGCATCTTACCTGCAGCTTATATACCAAAAATTAAGCTATAAAAACTGCCTTTTATATCTGCAAATTCACGTGTTTGAATTTTATTTATTAAAGATTTAAAAAAAAAAAAATTATATTACAGATTTTATTTTATTTTTATTTATTTATTTATTTATTGAGATGTAAGAAATCATATGTAAACATGACGGTCATGCTTAATGGTAACTTTTGCCATAGTTGTGAACGCTATGTTTCTGTAATTTTATAGCAGTTTGCTCTTATTTAATAAAAATGAAAATTTCTACAAAAATTTCCGATAAACAAAAGGCGTTTGACTACTATAATTGTACGCAGGATGACTATAAATAAAATGAAGCACAAACTTCTCTATATAGCTCGTTCTACTTATCGGATTTTAATGACACTTTTCATATGTTTCATATAGACTATAGGAACGAGATATATACAATAAAAGTAGTTTTAGCTTTAACTATCAGGTGAAAATATAAAGATTAATATCGTGAGTAACAAGCAGCAGAGCATATATTATTAAAAAATAAAATACACTTCATTGAAAAATGTAGAATAAACATTTAAGGCATAATATACCATACCCACCGTATACAGAGTTGCCAACTTTTATAATTTATTCCGGAGCATCTTTAGCAGCGCCTTCTTTTCACATCAAAATTTTATAGAATACTTTCCTCCAATATAAGACGATGACTAAATTAAAAAAAAAAAGTCTTCTAAATTACTGGTATGAAAAAAAAGGCGGGGCTGAAAAAAATGCTCCGGAATAAATTATAAAAGTTGGCATCTCTGCATGTAATTCCATAAAATATCTAGTGTCAGTAGCACGCAGAGATATTTGTACAATCAATGCAATATGAATACAAATACTTTGATTGGAAAGAGTGTAATAAATGTCCATCTATATTATAAATATGAATACGGAAAACACTGATTTAAAATAATGTTACATACAAGATTAATGCCCACAGGCGGAGCTTACTGTCAAAAAGTCAAAAACATGCTGTCGCGAAAGTGTTAACTATATAAAATCATACTTGCCAACCATCTCATTATAAACCGTACAATTTTTAGTACCCGCCTTTTTTTTCACACCAATAATTTTTTAGAGTAATTTTAGTCTTCTTTAATCGTAACAACATTTCGAGAGAATAACTCTAAAAATAAAGTGGTGTGAGAAAAGGAGCGTTTTTTCAGGAGGCGTTAACAATTGTACGGTTATTAATGAGATGGTTAGCAAGTATGTAAAATGAAGAGTTGCCAATATTTTAATTTAGCAACGCAAAAATATATTTTTAGCCACGCCTTTAATCCATACCACTTATTTTTTAAGAGTAATTTTTTCTTATTTTATCGCAGTTATGTATTAGAGAATTTTTTTCTATAAATAAAGTGGTGCGAAATAAAGACGGAGCTAAAAATACTCCGGAAAAATTACAGTGTTGGCAATTCTGAAAATGTCATAAATTCATTGCTTAAAAGTTTTAAGCCAGTAAAAAACAAATTGATTTATGACAAAAAAATTTCTATCCAACTAAGGATCTTTGATGTTTTTTTTTTTGTTTTTTTTTTTTTTTTTTTTTGTAACGTCCTGTTTCGAAAAATAAATGTCCTAGAAAATATTCATCTGAAATCATATTTGAACTCTCTCACAGACTCCAGCCTACATATATCTTTTTCCCACTTATATAGGAGGGTGGTTAAAGCCCCACCTTTTTTTCCCTGATTCTTCAACCAGAATATTTATATGGTAATTTATACTCAATTAATGGTGCAAACATACTACTAAAAAATCCGAAATAAAAATATTGTCGGAAGAATCAGGAGAAAAACGTTGTCTGTGACCTCCCTGTATATAATCCCTGTATACAAATAAAAGTATAAAACATGAATATTTTTATGCAAGAAAAAATATGCAAGTTTATTGATAATTTGTTTCTGCAATCTACATATTATACTTTCGTTTAATTAGAAATCACGATCAAATAACATTTTAATTAATACTCCGCAGTGCAGTCATTATCCACCCCTTTCCCCATACCACTTTTATATATATATATATATATATATATAATTTTCTCCAAATGTAATTACGATTAAATAGGGAAAAGTGCATTTAAAAAGATGGTGTGAAATAAATTAATAATAATATTCCAGAATATTAATTAGAATGTAGGCAAGTATTGTATAGGAAACACTCAAACTTACATTTTAAATATCAATAAATTTCTTGAAAATCTTCAACAGTAACTCATAACATTAGTCAATATATACAGTCGGGGGGAAAAAACGCAACACCCGCTGTAATTTCGTCATTAATTAACGCAGAAAATTCTAACAGACATCATTAAACAGGAAATTAAGTGCACTTTTTGAAAATGATGTGAAATTATGAATTAGGGATCGCTTACATATTGAAATGAATACAAACTTTGATTTCTTCAATAGCAACACACTTCATTTTGACTTCATATTTGAATTTCTAAGAGTCTGGCAGTGCTGAAAGGTATATAGTCTGTATACTTTGTTTTTAGTATTCATAGGGTTATAACCAAAGATGTGTTATTTGTAAATCTAGAAAAATAAAATTAAATTCGTACCAGAATAGAGAAATTTTTATTTTTTCACTCTGGAAAATTTGTAAGAAAAAAATAACTAAAAAATAAATTATAAAGGAAACCTTATCATCTTTGCAGTACCTTCGGTATCAATGATTTATGTTTTATAGATACTTAAATACTTTGTTAGGTAATACGTTTTAAGTATATTTAAATACATTGCACTTAATATTTGTGATTTTTTTCAGTTAAAAAGAGTCTATCATGGCTATACTGATCATTAATAAAACTTCAATTTTCTTTCACATTATTTTGTAGGTGTGGGATAATATACGAACTGAAATAATATAGCTATATATATCTACAACAACGCATAGACTAAGTCTTTTCAGATAGTTTATTGTGTAGTATCATGAAGTAAACATTAAACAAATTTAATCGTACATACCAATTTTGGGTCAGTTTAACTCTTTGAAACGCTAAGATTTGTTTTATAATTTTTATGAAAATGTACTTTCTTAGTTACAATATATTTATAAAAGTAATTTTTAAGAATAAATTATCCTTAAAACATACCTGCCAATATTCTTATTTACATTTTAACATACTAATTAACATACTAATTAACACTCTCGCGACCAGTGCTGCCAGATTTGAGGGAAATTTTTATTCAACACCACCGTTAAATTTTACTTGTATCGGTTATCTAATTACATAGACGATTTCGGTAAATGATGTTTCGAAACAATTAGTAAACTGTTTCAATTAAAATTTATTGGTGGATGTTAAATAAAAATTTCCCTCAATCTGGCAGCACTGCTCGCGACTGCTGACGTAGATTCACGTCTTTTGAAAATCTGTAACTCCACTAGTGGGCGTTCCTTTCGCAATTTGTATGTCATTTATTTCTTAAAAATATACACATTATTCATATTTGTACAACCAATATACTATGGATATAGATACTTTGATTAGAAAGAGTATAATTATAATATACAGTCAGCCAAAAAAAAAAGCCACCCCCCCCACCTAATTTCGCCGTAAATTATCGTAGAAACATGCGACTGATACCGATCAGTTTGTAATAACGTCTAGTTTATAATGTTATAGTTAGATTTTACTTAGGGGGTCGTCTACATATTAAAACTGACATCAACTTCATTTTTTCCAATAGTAACCCCCCTTTTTTATAATTTATTTGAATTCTTTGGATGAAATCATCACGGAAAATGGTATAGTTTATATATTTCGCTCAATTTTTCATAGAGTTATAAGCTGTCAAAGTTTGGGGATGCTAATGTTAAATGAATGTGACAAACATTAAATCATATCTTCCGAAATAATTATGATATTTAAATTCTGTTTTTTTATTCGTTAGAATGAAGTGACCCAAACATATTCCATGCAAATTTTTGCTAAAAAAAACATTTTTTGAATTATGAAAATTATTAATAAATTCATATTTGAAAAAATTATGAATTATGACCTATGCTAATTTTTGCACGAATAGAACAGGCATCATCAAAAACATGGGTTTCCAAATTTACAGCTCGTTCCTAACATTATTTTTTGAGTTACAGTGATATTTCACTTTTTATTCCTGTTAGGGGGCCGTCACTTGTTATAATCTGTATCCTCTATAAGTAAATGTTTGTATATAATTTGACGGAAAACTATTTTAATTTACCTTTATGTTATTTTTATTGTTTCCTAAGCAATATTTCGATGTTTATTATACAAATTGGCATATTTTTGTAAAGTTATCACAATGTAGGCGAGGGATTGTGAAAGAATTTCAAAAGAAAAGAAGACCCGCCACTGATTCGCTAAAACACTATTTAAAAAAAAGGACTAATTTGCATATTCCTATTTGACTCTATATGTGACGCTGGTATGCATAAATCACAATGGTATTTACTACATCGATTATTGAAGACAAAACTTAAATGATTTAATTACAAATATGCAAAACTATTTTGTTTTATATTATAAAGTTTTAGAAAATTCGTGAAAAGGCGTGGCTTACGGTACAAGAGAGGAATATATCCGATCCTAATATGTTAAGTCTTTCTTCATAAGTATTAAATATCTTTTTCTAGTTTTTCCGCTGCTAAAATTCTATTTTAACCCTGTTACACTTTTTTTCGCTTTTCAATATTCAAGAGTACGTACACCTCTAGTTAAATATCATATTTTAGAAAACACGGTACAGCGAAACTGATTGCATGAAACAGCAATTATGCATTCGACAATCGTTTTATTATGATTATTATGAATATTTAATAATTTTCAAAAGATTTTTTACCATGAGTTTTCTGTTTTAATTTTGTTGTGACATATTTGCATTTGGTTACTGTACCGTTTGTAAGCTTTGTGTTATTTAAAATTTATAACATAACTAGCTGACCCGACAAACGTTGTTTTGTCATATAAATTATTTATAGAGAATATTTTGCTAGAAAGAAATAACTAACTTATTGTAAGTGTGTAAGGTTGTGGTTTATAAGTGGAAGATGTATGGAGCGCTGTGAACGATGAAAGAATATAAAAATAACAAAACACCAATCATTTTTTTTTTAATTTATTAAAATTGATTCTTTAAAATTATATACATATCGCTACTTATAACAATATTACTAAAAAACAATATCAATCCCTTAATGCAACAGAGTGTACAATATTTTTTGTTATCCCATCTTTCGCCAATACAAACAAACTGGATGGTTTGCCCACTCGAGAGCCACGTATAATTGTCCGTGTGAAAAACATGATGTGCTCAAATCTAAGCCACAGACAGACATCGTTTGGCCCTGAGACTTATTGATAGTTATTGCAAATGCCAATCTAATTGGAAATTGAGGGCGTTTAAATTGAATTGGCACATCTGTGGGTATAATAGGGATTCGCAGTAGTAATATATTCTCACCTCGGAATTTGTCATTTAAAATGATGGCTTCGATAACATTTTTCATTAATTTTTTTATGACTAATCGCGTGCCGTTGCACAACCGTGGTGGGTTCAAATTACGAAGCAAAATAACCGGAGATCCAACCTTCAGTTGTAAAATATGCGGTGGCATGCCTGGTAAATCCAATGAGTTTAAAAACTTTGTTGGATAATTTACAGCTTCGGTGGCATCGCAAACTGTATCATTAGATTTGTATGACACCAAGTCTCCTGGTAACAAATGTTGTATCTTGAGATTCAATTCGTTGACGTCCACATTTTTTGCTGCTAAAATTGCTCTTTGTGCCAGCCACTCATGATTTGTGTATCGTCTGTGTACATCGGGAAATATCTGGTCAATAAGAGCATCTTGAGAATCAATGATTGTGCAGAAATCGGTCGGTAATTTTATGCATCCAGTTTCATCTGTAGTAACTTTTCCATCGCCGATATCTAACAATTGTTTTGAGAATGTTTCAGCGGATGGATCTTGAAGCTTTTGAACGCACAAATTTACTTTCAGTTGTACTTTTTCAACATTACACCACAATGACGATGATTTTAAGCACGCGTTGATCTCATCAGCGTATGTTGAACGCGGAATAACGGGAAGTGCTTGTCTGAAATCACCTGAAAGGAGTAACAGAGTGCCGCCAAATAGTTTGTCGTTGTTTTTTATATCTTTCAATGTCCTGTTCGACGCCTCAATCGAATGTTTGTGTGCCATAGTGCATTCATCCCAGATAAGAATTTTACACTATTTCAGCACTGTGGCCATGGGCGATTGTTTTTTTATGTTGCACACTGCGTCTGGGTTATTTTGAATATTTAGTGGCAGTTTAAATGATGAATGAGCTGTTCTGCCTCCATCCAATAAAGTTGCCGCAATGCCAGATGATGCAACAGCCAATGCGATGCCATTATTTGATCGTATTTCGGCGAGAATTAGCGAAATAAGGAATGTTTTGCCAGTTCCACCTGGTGCACCAAAAAAAAAAAAAAAAAAGAATCCACCTTGTCCTGCCAAAATTGCGAGCATGATGCGGTCGTAAATGGTTCTTTGTTCTTCATTCATTAGTGGGACATTGCGAGCAACAATCGCTACCATTTCTACATTATTGTATTGTAGTTCACGATTCAATTCAGTGCTTATTAAATCAGATGCATTTCGATTTGTTGAATGCATACCGAAATTACTGAGTGGTAAGTTGGCAATGATAATGCAAAGATCATCAATAGCAATCAATGCTTCATTGTACATAGCGTCACTGAATACTATCGTTAGATTGTTGCACCGTGAACGATGTTGATGCAATATATCATCAGTCATTGAATCTTTGTGATTATCCCATAATGTCTCTGCTCGGGCCGGGAAACATGTAGTCAACACTATAGCGAATAGTAGACGAATTTGTTTTGCTGTACAGTTCAGTCCTACTTCAGCAAGCATACACTCCCACTGGTTGTCGTCTTCCAGCAAGCCGAGTGCAAGGCATACATCTTTATACGTTGGATACTGTTGTCCATTCAGTTTACGTAAATCTTGAAATGACAAAGGGCCGATGACATTAACCAATAACAGTCGGAGATGAACGCACTCAGTCTGCCTTGGATTGACTGTAAATACTCGTCCCAAGGTGTTTGATTTGAATAAACCGGGACATGCATCAATCGGCGTGCCTTGCTTGTGGGGCATCCATTTTTTTGTTGGAGCCCATGTGAAATAGCGTGGTACTGCTGAATAGAGTAATGTCAATGCAAAAGCACCAAAAGCATCCGCACGATTACACAATTAAAAAAATTCGGTGAGTGTAGTTTTTGGTGGATTTATAGCACGATCAATCGCTGTCTCTTTCGTGAAATATACGCGCTGGCCATTTTCAAGATGGACGGCTAAATGAAGAAATGCTGGATCCCGTTCATGAATTGGGAAACCAAAGATGCGCCAAACAGCTTCATTGGAGCTGACGTACCGGCCAATTTGGTAAAGTGTTATTTCATCGTTGTTATTCACCGGAGGAGCATTCACATTGGTATTTTCAACTCGAAATACAGCCATATCACTGCCTTTATTCACATACTTGCAAATGTATTTGATGCTCTTCACTAAACTGCAGAACTGAACATTAATATGAGCATTGAATGTTTTGCTCAGCAGAGGCGAATATGGGACCACCCAACGGTTATCATTGTCAATATCTATGTTGTTGACATAGATGACCGCCATAGATGATAAGATTGTCCGCCATTATCGGGATTTCTTCGACGATATATTGGATATCCGTCAACATTTGTGATCGTGAAATTTTTCGGAAAACTTTTAGTACATTTTCCATCTGCTCAAAGAATAATGGCCTAAAAATTCATTTTTCATTTTAACATAAAATTACTCCGTCGGATATTGACGAATTTTTTAAAAGAATATACCATTTTAACTAATTTTTAACATTTTAACAATATTAACGTTGAAAAAATATTTTAAACACTTACGGTTAAAAATTCATTTTTCATTTCAACATTAAATAAATTCTGACATCGTGTTTACGATTCTAAAACATTAACTTTGAAAAAATATTTTAAACACTTCGTCAGATACGGTTACGATTCTAAAAATATTAATTTTGAAAAAATATTTTAAACACTTCGTAAGATACGGTTAAAAATTCATTTTTCATTTCAACATTAAATAAATTCTGACATCGTGTTTACGACAACTCACGCCATCTAGGTGGAAAAGTTGTTGAAAGAGTTAGTTAAAAATTAATTAAGAAAGAACTAATTAAGTTACAACTTTCATTTGTAAATCTAAACCATTCTCGAATCCACCTGAAGACACACAAAAAATTTCATTAAACTCAGTCCAGCCGTTTAGGGGGAGTTCAGTGACATACACACGCACAAAAGAAATATATATATAAAGATGTAACATAATAAAATATCAAATTTCTATTTAAAGTTTTATAATACAGAATCAAATAGTGAAAAATTGTTTTTTTTTTTTTTTTTTTTTTTTAAGTTTATAAGATCTGTTATAACGGAACATAGTTCAATAGTATTTATTTTCAATTTCCTAATCACGAAATCAAAGTCACAGTTATTATGGAATAAAAATTTAAAACAAAGGTATAGTCTTATTACTTTCAAATATATAGATATTGATCTTACAGAATCCTGAAATTTCATTTAAAAGACTTTAATCGTCTAAATTTAAAAATTCAAAATAAAATAAATTAATCTAAATGTTTTTAAAGTTGAAACGGGAAGATTTCAAAATATATGAAAATTGGCATTTGTGTTTTGAACATTTTGGTGCGGCAGATATTAAAAACAATATTTTAATGATGAGCTGAATCTGAGCTTAAGAGAGGGCGGATCCAGCTATTTAGCACAAGTGATATCACCTGACTAAAACCAGAATAAACAACATTTTAATTTATTCCGGGGTATTTTCAGCCCACTGTTACTCCTTTTTTTTTTTTTTTTTTTTTTTAAGAGAAATTTATCTTATTTTAACATAGATTTTTACTTTTTACCGCTACCCACATGTGACCTTCAGCATTAGCATTTAAATGAGGAGTCATCATCTTCTTCCAAAGCAAATTTTAAATAAACTTAAAATCATATATATTTGTGAAAATCCAAACAGATTTTTCCTACTAAGAAAGCCATTCCACACTGAAATACATGCGTAATCGGTCACTTATACGCCAGTTCACACCACAATATATTGGTAGGTAGGTAGGTTGGGTTTAATGTCGCACTAGTACTGCGCTATGGGTAATGGCTAATGGGTAATTGGCGACGGTCTGGGACGCACCCCTAGGATGGTCCGGAGACACGCCATCGTAATTTTTATCGTTCACGGAGACGATGGCTTCCCTGTTCTGTTCCCATAGTTTATTGTTCAGATTTTTTATTTATTTATTTTTATTTTATTTGTTTGATTTTATTATTATTATTTTCTTTCTTTCTCCCCCCCCCCTTTTCTTTTTTTTTTCTTAATAGAGTAATGTAACATTTTTACCTTTTCAACTGAAGATTTAGATTAAGAGTAGTCAGCCTTTCTACACCCACCGTCCACTTCGGTATCTGTGTTAAGAGTAGAATTTTAGAACATCCCATTAAGTAGTAGGATTTATTATTTTGCATATTATTTTGTTACACATTATAAAATATAAAAGCAAAAGAATATCGTGGAGATTTATGTAAAAGTTTTTAATAATGTCATGAAACAAAAATAATTAATTAAAAAAGTAAATAAATAAAAATAAAAAAATCTGTTTTAATATTTTTAAAAAGTCAATTAAATTAAAGAAAATGAAAGTACTGCAGTATCAGAACAAACTCCCATTGTCACTGTGAAACGGCCGTGGGAACCAGGTTGAGTACCACCGTTTCAGACAATTATACGGTAGCTTGAGTTAAAATAATTTTGAATTTTCAAACATTTTTTTTTTTTTTTTTTGATAGATATTTTAATATCTATTCACGCTATTTAATTTTCTTCGTATGAAGTGAACTATTTGATGTTTAATCAATAGAAACCAATAAAAATCTTTTAATTCATAAACTAACTAAGATAGTTCTGTCATTTTTTATTTTATAATTAACATTTCTGAAAAAATTTTCCGGTGTGAACTTAATAAATAATGCATACTGGGTGGTAGATCATGATTTATATTTTCTAAATGTATAGACGGACCCCTAATACATTTTCACGTGTAACTCTATTTAGAATTGATTTAAAGTATATAAATAGGTATGTTTTCCGAACCGCCTTGATCTCAGAAATCTGAATATGAAGTCAAAAATTGGGGTTGCCATTGAAGAAAATGAAGTTAATGCCAGTTTTAATATGTAGACGACCCCTAGGCAAAATGTAACTGTACCGTATAAACTAGACGTTATTACAAATCGATCGGTACCAGTCAAATATTTCTACGATAATTTACGGCGAAATTAGGTGGGGGGTGGCGTTTTTATTTTTTTTTTTGGCTGACTGTACATCCGTTTGTAATGTGTATCTGAATGTAAAAGCGTTTGTTCTGGAATATTGTAACCTGAGAGAATAACACCTACAGCCGGACCTTACTGTCAAAAAATCAAAAACATGCGGTCGCGAAAGTGTTAATATTCCGTAGTATTCTTAGCCCGGCCTTCTTTTTTCCCACCAGTATTTCTTTACAGTATTTTCTTTCTTATTTAATGATAATTGCATTCAGAGAACATTACTTTAAAAATTTACTTGTATGAAAAAAGGGCGGGACTAACGGCACTACGGAATATTAATGAGGATGTTCGCAAGCATGCTTAAAATAACAATCAATCACCCCCCCCCCCCCTCAAAAAAAAAAGAAAAGTAATATATGAACTAAATGATTAACCCTTTAACTATGACGGTAGTTAAGGAACAATTTAACAATTTTGCCTTGTATTCCAGTTCCATTCGTTTTTTATTTTATTTTATTTTTTAATTAACAATTTTTATGGGTTCAGTTTGGCAATAAGTGTCTTTAAGGGTTAAATTTGGCAACTATTCACTCACATTACTCTTCCGTACTAATTATTTAATATTTTGAATATTTATTATAAATCGATTTAAAACCCTTTCCGGCACAATGTCGCAACTGCGGCAATACCTAATTTTAATTCTCAAGTGCAAAAACGTATCCCTAAAAATTTTTATAGCATTTTTAACACGCTTTTATTAGCTTCACCTGTATGTATGTTTGTAACCGCTCTGGGAGCAAACAAAAAATCTATATTGTAAAAAAAGACGTTCTCTACGTAAACACCGTGGTTGTGAGGAAGAGCGCCGCGCTACGAACCTAAAGTTCTAGCGTTCGAGCCCAATCAGGGGAGAATTTTTAAAAATGGTTTTTGTTTAATTCTAAATTATTTTAATTAAAGATTTAAATGTATGTAAATGTTATGGTGTGTCACTCACCAGATTTTCTCTTACCCTGCCTTTTAATACTAAGATAGATATTTTGTGCTTTTTAGTTCACATTTCTATAAAAGTGTGTTCTTTAATTTTTTAAAACTATAATCTTATTCTTCTATAACATAGAGACAAAACTTCATTTATTTTTTGTCTTCTAATATCGTTCTTGAATTCCGGTGGCTGTTCATTTTAAATTAGCAGAATTGCTCAGCACCAGAAAGGGTTAATTGACCTGTGTTTCATATGCGGTAGATCATGATACTTTAACCTTTGCATCCCACCGACACTTTAAAGTCCCATCAAAAAAATTCTTCAATATAGCCTAAATTTACTACAGGATTTCATTGGGACTATAGTTTAAACTTTAGTCACTATAGTTTAAGATTTCCCTATAATTAAACTTTAGTTTAAACAACACTGGTTCTCATAATTATAAGGACACCCGTTTTTCTATATTAACTAAACACTATTATTTAAACAAATATATTTTTTATTAGTTTGAATTTCTTTAACAGGCTATATTTAAAAAGTTTTATCATTTTTCTATCTAAAAAAACTTTAAATACGGTCAAAAAGATGATTTTTTAGGAATTCACAATTATATGGACAGCTCGAATCTTAGTGATTTTTTTTTTCAGTTATTCTTAAAATAAATATTTTATGGGGTCTCTTTTTAGGGTGAAACAGTCAGACATTCTCTCTGGTATATATACAGTCGGTAACAAAAGTCTCCGAACACTAGCAAAAATTCCTATATAAAAAAAGTACACTTAATACAGTTTTGTTAAATAAATCCTTGTCGAATTCTGTTCTTAGTCAGTCTAAAAACAGAATTCGACAAGGATTTATTTAACAAAACTGTATTAAGTGCACTTTTTTACGGAGGAATTTTTGCTAGTGTTCGGAGACTTTTGTTACCGACGGTATATATACATTTTTTTTTATTATTATTCAGTTTCAATAGCATTTCATACAGCATAGATGATATTCTGAATGCATTTAAACTATTTAAAATTGCTTTTCACTTGCATGCACTTTTCTAATATGATAAATTAAGGTTTTTTTCAACTTTTAGGCTACGGGGGCAATAATACAGAAGGGAATAGGGCAATAATACAGAAGTTTCTTTCTTCAAACTATTTCCTATTGGTCTGGAAGTAAAGCACAGATGTAAGTCTTGTTGAAAAAAATATTATTACCCACCAAAATCTAACAAAAATCTGAGAATTCCACGTTTAAAATTTGCGTATATTTTCTTCATGTTCGTAAAAATGGAAAAAATTGCTAAATTTATTTTGCCTTCAGTAGAAACAGCTCCCCAGAGCACCATAGATCCACCTTTAAAATGCCCGATTCATATCTGCCTTTAAAAAATCTGCTCTGTCTTGTTCTATCTTCAAATCGTACCAGTAACTGTTAAAACCATTTAGTTAATCAAGAATAAAATGTTTTTCATCCGAAAATGCAACATTTTACCACTTAATATTGTCTTTATTTAACTTTAACACAGACGTTCTTTCCCCCATTAAATGCTTATTGATTATTACATGTTTTTTATTCATTTTAACATATTATTAATTATTTTAAACATGCATAAATGTGGACCCCCAACATTTCGTTAAAAATTACGAGCAAATTCAGCAGCAGTTATTATGAGTAGAACCGTAAGAGGAATTATATGTCTTCGATCACAGTTAAACAACTCTGATTTTGCATCAGATCTCTCTCCTATCGAACCAGCAGTTCAACGTTTGACCACATTTCCTTCAGCAATTTTAGATCTTCGAATTTCATTAGAAATTCGGCGGATTGAAATTATCCTTCCACTTAAAAAACACATTTAACATACTTCACTACATGAACGTTCTTTTTTTCCAGGAATTATCAATAATGTCCGTCCAAGAAAAATTGAAAGCTTATATATGAATTAATCTAGCTCAGTAGTTAATAAATTCGTATGTCAACTATAATTTATCCGCTAGTAAGTTAAATAAAAAGAAAAAATCTTGATTGTCCTTATAATTATTAACATCTAAAAACGTGGAGAAAAAAATATTTTGCATTATTTTTTATTAATTTTGTTTCATATTAAAAAAATTACATCAGTTCTTGGTTCTTAGAATACAAGATATATTAAGTGCACTTATTATAATCTTGTTCACAATTATTTTTACATTAGCTATTTCAAAACATAAAGTTTCCTTATAAATATGAGAATGAGTGTAAATTTAACACTTTCGTGACAGCTGATGTAGATTCACGTTATTTGAAAATCTGTAACTCCACCAGTGGACGTTTCTTTTGCAATTTGTATGCTATTTATTTCTTAAATATATAACCAATATTCACATTTTTTACAATGCAATGTACTATGGATACAAATACTTTGATTAGAAAGAATATAATTATAATGTATATCCATTTCTAATATAAATGTGAATACAGAAAATTTTGTTTTGAAATATTGTAACATGGGAGAATAACGCTCACAGGCGGACCTTACTGTCAAAAATTCAAAATCATGCGTTCGCGAAAGTGTTAATATGAGATGATTCTCATGCATAAAGAAATATAATAAAAAAGTTTCAAACTGTTTTTCCAAAAATAAACTAATTTAGGATATAAAGGGTTAATAAAAATTAGGGTTGATACACGAAATTTAATTTTTCTGAGTGCGTACTCTATATTGAGTATCATAGTAAACTAAATAAAGGTCAAAATACATTTTCGTAATTGCTTTTTTAAACATAGTAACGATATATTGAGAGACTGTCTATGTGCAGATATTAAGGGGTTGCATCCAGTTGTATGCACGAAAAAACGTGTTTTTTTGTGAATTTTTTGTGAAGAGGCCTTTTATTAAAGAAATATATACAATACATATACATGTAGCAAATTTAATGTATGTTAAGAATCCGTTATGAGTTTACAAAAATATTGGGTTCCGCTGTTCCTGTAGTAGATTTCCTAGAGGACTTCCACAAAAAGGTGTCTGGCGGTGAGCAAGATATCTCTGATCCAAATTATCTGAAATGAAAAAAACCAAAAGATTTATTTTTAGGATAGATGAATACAGGTAATGATCGTAGGAATAGTCAAAATTTTGATTTTTGACAAAATGGCGGCTTCCCAAAAAAAAAAAATCGTTTTTTTCATGAAAATTTACACTTGAAAGTGGCTGAAAAAATCGAAATTATTATCAGAAACCTTATTCCTACGATCATTACCTGACAAAAATATCTAAGAAAATTGTGTCAAAATTTCAAGTCAATCGGTCCAGCCGTTTCGGAGAAATTTTGCTCACCGACTTTGAAAACACCGTTTCAAGATAAACGCATTTAAAGTTTTGGGAACCATCTAAACAGAATACTGGCACGACTTCACAACGTGGCAGTTCACTTTAAACTGACGATATTTACTTACTGTATACCTAAAATTTCTAAATATAGCTCTCAGATATAAGATAAACCTTTTATATTCTTATTCTAAGAAGCAAAACATTATGAAAAGCATGGACAAGGGCATAGGGATAATGAAAAACAGCTGCTACTCTGGTTTACGCTCCGCCTACTTTAAAACGCTCGGAGACGTCTTTACAAATATGAAAATTTCTCCGAAACTAATTGCCGGATCGATATGAAATTTTCAGACAATATTATCAAATATATGTACATTCAAAATATGTAAAAAAAAAAAAATCGATTTTTTGAAAATTACAACTGGATGTAACCCCTTAATAGTCTCATCTTAGTGGTATCTGCCCGAATCACTCGAAATTTCGCGCTGCTTGCGCCGTTGTACACTCTATATTCTGTTAGCAGGTTACAGAAAGAGAAACAAAATGCAGAGAAATGATGAAAATAGTTATCTGAACAACAATATAGAAAAGATTAAACAAAATAATATAAAGCTAATACAATAAGCCAAATATTTCTTCGTATTAAAAGAATTTGTTTCACTCTAAAATTGAAAGCTAGTATTGAGTTCATGCTATAAAATAATTCAAACCCTTATTCTTTTTTAATTTTCTTTGATAATCGTTATGTTTAATTTTGGCAAAATGGTAACAATAAGAAATATAGTGTCTTAAAATTGCAATTTGTTGTAAAATATTTTTACAATTAAATGAAAAAATGAGTCAACTATTACAAATTAATGATTATTGATCATATGAAATGTGTTACCGTCCATTAATACTTAAAATTTTGCTAAATATATTGTCCAACTTCTCTGAAATGAAATATGTTTTAATTTCTTTCAGAAATTATTTCGTATTGTCGCTCTAAGGCTATTTTTTGCACATTAAATCATATTAGACCGTTGGTTTAGAGTGGATTTCGAACAGCTACAAATATTCATGCCGGAACTGGTATACAAACATGACATCAGAGAACTGAAAATCAGCTTAACTTTTACAGGAACATTGGTGTACTTTTTAACCACTTTCAAAAGTATTTAACCCTTTGCGGCGCAAGGTAATTCGGATCATTTAAATTACACTGCCACCGGAATTTACGAGCGAAATTAAAGTAAAAGAAATTTTAAATTTTCAGGTTTAAAAAAAGGCCTTTTCTGCTATGTTGTAAATGAAAATTTGTGCTAAAAAAATTCCGGGATGAGTTTTTGCATTTGAGAATTAAAATTGGGTGTTCCATCAGCGGGAACACTGCGACTTGAAAGGGTTAAGTTATGTTGATTTAGTTAATAAACTATAGTTTATTAACTAAATAAGTATACTTATTGGAGAACGAATATATTTTTAAAATGCATGACTAACGGGGCGGTTCCTTTTAAAACATAACTGCCGACCATCTCATTTAAAGCATAAATTTTTTTGTATCCGGCTTTTTTTTTTTCCCCACCAGTCTTTTTTTACAGTAATTTTATTCTTATTTAATCGTAACGTCATTTGGCGAGAATTACTCTATAAGTGGTGTGGAAAAAAAGGCATTTTTTCAAGGGGCGTTAAATATTTTACGCTTATTAATGAGATGGTTGGCAGGTATGTTAAAACCTCAAAAATAGAAGTAGGTTCCGTTATTTTCGATAACGGTTTTCAAAGCGACAACAGCAAATTTTCTGATATAAACGCAAAAACTTCTGTAAGGTTTCGGGAGACATTTGTGTGTATCTGCAATTCTCTTTTCAAAGGAAAGGAAAATAGAAAAAAATTGAAATTTTTAATGCATAATTCATGGAAAATTTTACTTATTGTTAAGCAAGTCTATCTTAAGTTTAAATAGCAGTTACTTGGATGCGCCCACAATTTAATTTTTTTTTTTTTTTTTTTTACACCAGAAGTGATAATTAACAGTAAAAGCTATATTTTTACAAAGAAATACCTCGTACATATATCACTTTGTCTGTTAATTAAAATTTGAGCGTCGCACTATAGTCCTTTTCCCTATCAGAGTCGCTTCAATGCCACGGACTGCGGAGAGGGAGATCACGTGCTTAATTCCATCCAGTGAGATGTCGTTTTTTCTTCAGTAGCCTAGCAACGGACGGGAGAAGTGAAATCATAGTTCATCTGAGCATGGCCTTGACACGACACCCTAAAGGAAATCGAATATAGCATAGCTGCCAATGTTTTAATTTATTCCGGAGCACTTTTACAGCCTTTATTCCATACCACTTTTTTATTTTTTTTTTTAAGTAAATTTTTCTTACTTTATCATAGTTATCTGGAGAAAAATATTCTAAAAATATAGTGGTGCGAAATAAAGGCAGAGCTAAAAATGCTCCGGGATAAATTAAAACATTGACAGATATGCACTATGCACTAGTACTGCGTAATGGGTAATTGGCGACGGTCTGTGACGCACCCCCAAGGATGTCCGGCGACATACCAACCCATGGTCTTAAAGAAACAGCTTTGTGTTTTAATTGTGTTTTATTATAGGTGATTGTTCTATGAATTACATTATAAAAGCCTACAAGTTAAAAAAAATAATTAAAAAAAAAAAAATAATTAAATTTTATTCTTTGTCCATTCGTATTTAAAGCAATAATCCAACCGTAAATATTTTTTCATTTATAATAAATATATATATATTTTTTTTTTTTTTTTACTAGACAATATCATTATTTTATGTCCCCATTATAAAGAAAAAAATCTTCCCAGTCATATCCTTATTTTTATTTATTTATTTATTTATTGTTTAATAATCAATTGAATACAATAAACTTTTTGTTTTGTTTTTATAACTCGGGTTTCAATGAATTTTCATTAAGGCTTAGTATTTTAAATACATGTATTCATTTTTACACTGAATGAAAATTTACAGGAAATATAATTTTTCATAAAAAATAAAAGAATTTCGTTAAAATTTTTCAATGAAGAATGAAATAGCCGGAAATTAAACAATTATTCTTCCATCGATTTTTTTTTTTTGTTTTTTTTTTTATGTTTTTTGTTAAAGGAATTTGTTTAATTTTAATATGTTAGATCTTGTATTGGGTTAGAAAATTACGTTAAATGTCATTTAAACCAATTTTATTTTGTTAAAATAGCAGATACAAAAACAAAGTTTGTCACTGTAATTATCGAATCTTAATTTAGAGATTAATTAAATGAAAGGGTTTTATCAGCTCCTATTCTGTTTAAGCCTACTTAATTGGGTTACTGGTAGTGATTTTGTTTCGACTAAACTTTTCTCCTATTCTTAATAAGATTTTAAATGAAGATGTTGCAAGTAAATTTATTTAAAGATTAACTAAGTTTTTTCAGCACTCAGCACTTTTATAATCTGTTTCGATTAAATTTATAATGTAATTTTAAAGTTCAAAGGACACTGAATTTAATGAAAAGGAGCTTAACATAACTAATAAAAGATTTCCTTTCATTTTCTAAGAAACGTGAGAATATACAAGATCTAAATACGTATTTTGAATTTAATGAAATTAAGATATATTCCGGACATTGAAAAATTTATTAGGTGTTTGAAATTAAATGTGATTAAGCACATGCTCATAGCTGCCAACTTGTACGTTTTTCTGCTTCCGGAAATTAGTTTTCTGTGATTAAACATGATGAAATATTTTGCAAAGCTATAGTGGTGTTAAAAAACAGTTCAAGTTGGCACCTATGCATACTATATATGTGAATAATATATTACATAGCTATTTAAAATTTTAACCCTTTGAGAGGCAAACAAATGTTCTCATTTAAAATTAGCAGCCACCAGAATTCACCAACAATATAAGAAGACAGGAAATAAATTAATTTATTCCACTGAGTTATAAAAGAAAATTTTGTTAAAAATTTCCGGGGTCAGCTTTTGCAATTTTGAATTAAAATTTGCGTTTGAACTATACAAACAGCGGCCCTGAAAGGGTTAAAACCTGATAAATAAAATTATTCAAAAATAGTTAATAGAAGTTTCATTTCATAGTTTTGCCCCAAATCCGGGGCAAATTGTAACAGGACAATAATTTTGAAAAAATACTTTTTGTGCTAAAATTAGCAACATTAACGAAAGTAGCAAGAAATTAAAACTTCTTCACACACCATAAATTTTAAATCAGCACAACCGGTTTCGAAAGGGCGTAGCCTTTCTTCATCAGGTGCAAGCACGTGCAACTGCCTTGGAGGCAAAAGCAAGACTGAAAGCAGGACAAAATCCAGAGGGGGAGGAGCAACACAAACAACCAATAGGAAGCAACATGCAGGGTAGGACCAATCAGAGAGGAACACAAGTACACTCACCACAAAAAGAGGAGGGAGGAAAGGAGTAAACAATTATTATTATTATTATTTATTTATTTGTTTTTTTAATTTCAATAATATTAAACTAATAAGTAAATTTAATAAAATTTATCCATTAATTATTATTATTATTTATTTTAATTAGAATTATTTTATTATAACTAATATGATGTTATAAACATAATGAAGGAAATTATTTAATTGAATTAAACAAATTTTTCCAGGCTGTAGACAGCAAAGTGGAATTAGATTTTTCATTGACAATTTTATCACGATCAAGGTAAATAGCTAAATTTTCCAAAAAATCCAGTTCGGAAACGCGTTTGGCATGAAAGATAATTTTGGCACTCTTAAAATTAAAACTATGATCAAATTCCCAACTGTGCTTCGCAATAGAAGATTTAGAAATTTCTTGATTAACAACATACCGAGAATGTTCACGTAAACGACATTCAAGATTTCTTTTAGTTTGACCAATATAAGATAAATCACAGTTATTACAAAGGACATTATAGATACCCCATTTTTGAAGGTCAGGAACAGGGGATTTGGTTGAAGGGAATTGGAATTTATTGACAGGTTTAAAAATAACGTGAAAATTGAAACGCTTCAAAACTTTGGCTAATTTAAAACTTAAGGGGGGATAAAAAGGTAAGACAACAAGATTATCAGGTTTAATTTTATCATCAATGGAAAGAGTAGAATTATAAGTTGGCCTACTGAACTTTTTGAGAGCTTTATCAATTATAGAGGGTCTAAAACCTCTTTTAATAGCAACAGACTTTAAATAATTCAGTTCTTCTTTAAGAGAAGAAGTATCAGAACAAATTTTAAGGGCAGGTTACACGTAAGTGTAAAAGGTGACAATTTTTTTTTTTTTTTTTTTTTTTTTTTTTTTTTTTTAGCCGGATGATTAATCATCCGGCTCTCATAATCATCTCTCTAATCATCCGGCTAAACAAAAAATTGGCACGTTTTACACTTACGTGTATCGCGAACTTAAAATTTGTTCTGATACTTCTTCTCTTAAAGAAGAACTGAATTATTTAAAGTCTGTTGCTATTAAAAGAGGTTTTAGACCCTCTATAATTGATAAAGCTCTCAAAAAGTTCAGTAGGCCAACTTATAATTCTACTCTTTCCATTGATGATAAAATTAAACCTGATAATCTTGTTGTCTTACCTTTTTATCCCCCCTTAAGTTTTAAATTAGCCAAAGTTTTGAAGCGTTTCAATTTTCACGTTATTTTTAAACCTGTCAATAAATTCCAATTCCCTTCAACCAAATCCCCTGTTCCCAGAGCCTGATTAAGGGGGAAGCACACATTATTTATACTTACACCGTTATTTTTTAACAAATACTTTCCTCCTATAATAAACAGAAAAGTCTCATTAAAAATTATTTTTAAAGAATTCTGGTGTCTAATAACGGTGAGTAAATTGGATTGTTTTACACCGTTCATTTTTTATAAAAAATATTTCCTCGTCAAAGCGTGGAATTTCTATGACATGAAGTAAAAAATAATTGTAAAAATATTCCGGTGAGAGCGGAGATAATGTGTGCTTCCCCCTTAACCCCAGAACGCGCGGCGTCCTCGCTGCAAGGACGCAAAATTTAAGATACAGCTGCAAAAATTCATCCCGGAAAATTTTTAGCAAAAATTTACGTTTATAACATATCAGAAAAGGCCAGTTTTTTTACCCTTAAATTTTAAAATTTCTTTTAGTTTAATTTAGTTCATGAATTCCGGTGGCAGTATAATTTAAATGATCTGAATTGTCTTGCGCCGCAAAGGGTTAATCAGGCTCTGCCTGTTCCTGAGCTTCAAAAATGGGGTATCTACACTGTAAAAAAAAACCTATTACCAGCTGCAATCTGTGATTGGATAAAATAAATCACAGATTGCAGCTGGTAATAGTTTTTTTTTTTTTTTTTTTTTTTTTACAGTGTATAAATAATGTCCCTTGTACTAACTGTGATTTATCTTATATTGGTCAAACTAAAAGAAATCTTGAATGTCGTTTACGTGAACATTCTCGGTATGTTGTTAATCAAGAAATTTCTAAATCTTCTATTGCGAACCACAGTTGGGAATTTGATCATAGTTTTAATTTTAAGAGTGCCAAAATTATCTTTCATGCCAAACGCGTTTCCTAACTGGATTTTTTGGAAAATTTAGCTATTTACCTTAATCGTGATAAAATTGTCAATGAAAAATCTCATTCCACTTTGCTGTCTACAGCCTGGAAAAATTTGTTTAATTCAATTAAATAATTTCCTTCATTATGTTTATAACATCATATTAGCTATAATAAAATAATTCTAATTAAAATAAAAAAAATAATAATTAATGGATAAATTTTATTAAATTTACTTATTAGTTTAATATTATTGAAATTAAAAAATTAATAATAATAATAATAATTGTTTACTCCTTTCCTCCTTCCTCTTTTTGTGGTGTGTGTACGTGTGTTCCTCTCTGATTGGTCCTACCCTGCATGTTGCTTCCTATTGGTTGTTTGTGTTGCTCCTCCCCCTCTGGATTTTGTCCTGCTTTCAGTCTTGCTTTTGCATCCAAAGCAGTTGCACGTGTTTGCACCTGATGAAGAAAGGCTATGTCCTTTCGAAAACGGTTGTGCTGATTTAAAATTTATGGTGTGTGAAGAAGTTTTAATTTCTTGCTATTGTCTGTACGCTAGTTTTTGAATTTATTTTTGGACATTAACGAAAGTTTTTTTTTTTTTTTTTTTTTTTTAAGAATATGATAAATGAATATGTGTGCTATGGGAAACAGCAATTATAAACAGGAAAGCATAAATACATACCAAAATAGATTTAATTTTCTAAAAACCGTTACAACCAGCCCCACCCTCCCCTACTTTTTATTACTTTCTCTTACCCATAAGGTAGAGAAAGTATTGTTTTTGGGTCAAATTTTCGAACGCGAGATTTTGTTATATTTACACGTTTTGAGGTCCCCTGAATACGAAAATCATGTTTTTAGCAAATGGTCTGTGTGTGTGTCTGTGTGTGAGTCTGCGTGTGTGTCCGTGTGTGTGTCTGTGTGTCTGTCTGTTATCAGCATATCTCAAAAACAAATTATGTCAGAAAGTTCAAACTTGGTATTCTAAATGTGTATCATATAGGGATGCTACAGTAAGCTTTTCGTTAAGATCAAGCAAATGGTTCGTGTACAGGGACAATCAAGAGAATTCTAATACATTACGTCAATGGGGGAAATTGCAGGTAAGTAGAGTTTAACGGCTATAGACTGCACTAAACCAAATGAAACGAATATATATTTTTTGTAATAGAGATAGTTAACTGGGGAAAAAAATTGTGTATGTAGGACCCTTGCCTCCCCCCCCTGGGGGGGAAGTTCCCCCTCGAGGGGAGTAAATTTTTATGATGGGTATCTTTCAAAAGAGCTCGCCAATACCTTTAAAACGAATGGTTAAACCATCGATCTGCGATAATTTAAAACAAAGTTATCGATTTTTTTTTTTTTTACTTTTAACAAAAAATAACTTAGAAAAAAAAAATCGTTTTTTTTTTTTTTTTTTTTTTTTTTTGAGAATAAAATGGACTTTTTTTGGACATTTGGTGTTATACTACTTCTCTAATATGGAAATCGTCTGCATTATCATAAAAGATAAATTTTTTAAATAATAATTTTAATAAATTATTTTTAAAAATCAGAATTGTTTTTTAATAACCGAATTAAATTCTGTATAAATGTAGGTGCATTAATGAAACGGGGGGTTGAGGGCGGTAGCCCCCCTCACACAGAACTAATTATCATATAAAACTCTTCAGAAGTCTAATATGAATTGTTTAACACAGGTTTACATAACAGTACTCGCTATCTTACCTTTTAATCTGCAACCTGTATTTATAGTATTAAATTTCAGGGTAAGAGAAAGTCGTGTGAGTGACACACCAGATTATTTAAATTCAAATTTTGCATTTTTTACCTAACACACAATGGGAATGCACAGGGATAGCACCCACTTCATAGGTGCCAAAATTTCTAATTTTATAATCAGATTTATCACCATATTTAATATGTTGCATACATTTTTGACGATTAAATAAGCTGAAAACAATTATGAAATTTTTCCGGTATTACGTCTACTTTGAAAAACGGGAGATTTGAAACCTATGCAACCTATATTACTTTCTCTTACCCATAAGGTAGAGAAAGTATTGTTTTTGGGTCAAATTTTCGAACGCGAGATTTTGTTATATTTACACGTTTTGAGGTCCTCTGAATACGAAAATCATGTTTTTAGCAAATGGTCTGTGTGTCTGTGTGTGTGTCTGTCTGTTATCAGCATATCTCAAAAACAAATTATGGCAGAAAGTTCAAACTTGGTATTCTAAATGTGCATCTTATAGGGATGCTACAGTAAGCTTTTCGTTAAGATCAAGCAAATGGTTCGTGTACAGGGACAATCAAGAGAATTCTAATACATTACGTCTATGGGGGAAATTGCAGGTAAGTAGAGTTTAACGTCTATAGACTGCATTAAACCAAATGAAACGAACATATATTTTTTGTGATAGAGATAGTTAACTGGGAAATTTTTTTTGTGTATGTAGGAGCCTCGCCTCCCCCCCCTGGGGGGGAAGTCCCCCCTCGAGGGGAGTAAATTTTCATGATGGGTATCATTCAAAAGAGCTTGCGAATACCTTTAAAACGAATGGTTGAACTATAAATCTGTGATAATTTAAAACAAAGTTATAGATTTTTTTTTAATTTTAACGAAAAAAAAAAACAGAAAAAAAAAATCGTTTTTTTTTTTTTTTTTTTTTTTTTAAATATTGAGAGTAAAATGGACTTTTTTTGGATATTTAGTGTTACACTACCTCTCTAATATGGAAATCGTCTGCATTATCATAAAAAATAATTTTTTTAAATAATAATTTTAATAAATTATTTTTTAAAAACAGAATTATTTTTTAATAACCGAATTAAATTCTATATAAATGTAGGTGCATTAATGAAACGGGGGGTTCAGGGCGGTAGCCCCCCTCACACAGAACTAATTATCGTATAAAACTCTTCTGAAGCCTAATTTGAATTGTTTAGCATAGGTTTACATGACAGTTCTCGTTATCTTACCTCTTAATCTGCAACCTGTATTTATAGTATTAAATTTCAGGGTAAGAGAAAGTCGTGTGAGTGACACACCAGATTATTTTTCAATATCATTATTTTCAACAATATTTTTACTTTCTCTTACCCATAAGTTAGAGAAAGTATTGTTTTTGGGTCAAATTTTCGAACGCGAGATTTTGTTATATTTACACGTTTTGAGGTCCCCTGAATACGAAAATCATGTTTTTAGCAAATGGTCTGTGTGTATGTCTGTATGTCTGTGTGTCTGTCAGTTATCAGCATATCTCAAAAACAAATTATGGCAGAAAGTTCAAACTTGGTATTCTAAATGTGTCTCATATAAGGATGCTACAGTAAGCTTTTCGTTAAGATCAAGCAAATGGTTCGTGTACAGGGACAATCAAAGGAATTCTAATACATTACGTCTATGGGGGAAATTGCAGGTAAGTAGAGTTTAACGTCTATAGACTGCACTAAACCAAATGAAACGAATACATATTTTTTTGTAACAGAGATAGTAACTGGGAAAACATTTTTATGTATGTAGGAGCCTCGCCTCCCCCCCTGGGGAGGAAGTCCCCCCTCGAGGGGAGTAAATTTTCATGATGGGTATCTTTCAAAAGAGCTCGCCAATACCTTTAAAACGAATGGTTGAACCATCGATATGGGATAATTTAAAACAAAGTTATCGATTTTTTTTACTTTTAACGAAAAAAAAAAAAAAAAAAACTTAGAAAAAAAATCATTTTTTTTTTTTTTTTTTTTTTTTTTTAAATATTGAGAATAAAATGGGCTTTTTTTGGATATTTGGTTTTATACTACTTCTCTAATATGGAAATCGTCTGCATTATCATAAATGATAATTTTTTTAAATAATAATATTAATAAATTATTTTTTAAAAACAGAATTGTTTTTTAATAACCGAATTAAATTCTATATAAATGTAGGTGCATTAATGAAACGGGGGGTTGAGGGCGGTAGCCCCCCTCACACAGAACTAATTATCATATAAAACTCTTCAGAAGCCTAATATGATATGTTTAACGCAGGTTTACATTACAGTACTCGTTATCTTACCTTTTAATCTGCAACCTGTATTTATAGTATTAAATTTCAGGGTAAGAGAAAGTCAGGGTAAGACACACCAGATTATTTCTTTATCTAATTGTTGAATTTACTCGATTAAGAAAAGAACAAATTATTATTTTAAAAATATTGGTACCCACAATGTAGATTTGATACACCACTGAAAATGATATAGCAATGAAACCTAGTGTTAATTAAATGTACAAAAATAATGGTAAATAATTTAATCAAAGTTATATGTAGGTAGTTCTAATGAAAATACTTGGAAAATCTAAGCTTCTAAATATGTTTCATTTTGATTTCTACAATTTATTGTTATTATTTATTTTTATTGTCAGTAAAGTATTTTTTACTTTTCATTCTAGCTATTTAGGTGAAAGAAAAAATAGATTTTTTTGTCCACCTTTGGCATAGACATGAAAAACAAATATACAAACCAAAAAAAAAAAAAAAGTTCAAAAAAAAAAAAAAAATAATAATAATTTTTTTAAAACTAAAATATTAATTAAACAGTTCAAAAAACAAAAAACAAAATTGAAAAAAATTTTTTAACTAAAATATTAAAATATTAAATTATTTAAACTAAATTTCATTATCAGTCTAATCTAAAAAAAATCTGTTTACAGGGAATTTTGATTATTTTAATCAAAGTGATATGTAGGTAGTTCTAATGAAAATACTTGGAAAATCTAAGCTTCTAAATATATTTCATTTTTATTTCTACAATTTATTGTTATTATTTATTTTTATTGTCAGTAAAGTATTTTTTAATTTTCATTCTAGCTATTCAGGTGAAAGAAAAAGTAGATTTTATTTGTCCACCTTTAAAATAGACATGAAAAACAACACACACGAAAAATCCAAATTATTTTAATAGCTCTGAAATTTAGCTACTGTATTTTTTCACTTTTTGACTTACCCAGGAAAAGAAACATAACTTTAAAAGACTTAAAAGACGCACTGCTCAACTATTTTTCCCTCACACACGTAAGTTTATCAAAAGAAGATCTCAAGCTGAAAAGATCCGCCCCTGAAAGAACATATGCTTCGGCGAAGAAATCCAGAATCATCTTACGAAACTCAAAAAGAAGTAACTACACTTTATTTAGAGTTTCAAAATTTAGGCAAAAAACATTTCTCTTTTAAAAGAGAGAAAATTTTTAAAAAATTAGAAAATTAAACAAAGAAAGAAGTGCAATACCTGTTGAATTAAATAAAGGTTTTTTTTTTACAGTTTAGGGTAACAAAAACTTGTTTCGTACAGTAGCATCATTGCTCTTAGTTAAATTTATTTAACAGAAACAAATAAATATATATTAAATTTCAAAATTCATTGTCGAATCCCACATTATCGTTAGGCATACCTGCCAACATTTTCATTACCGTTCCGCAGGCCTCGCAAGGTTCTTAACTCTTACACTCATTTTATTATATTGTCACCATAATTTTAAAACAACACCTTTTAACATAATACAGAGCTGCCAACCTAATCCGGCAAATTGCTAGTACCGCCCCTTTTTCTACACCACTTAATTTTTAAAGTAATTTTCTTCAAATATATTTGTGATAAATTAGAAAGAAAAAAACTCTAAGAAATTATTGGTGTAGAAAAAGGGGCGGTACTAACAATTTGCCGGATTAGGCTGGCAGCTCTGATAATATTTCAGCATTAAAATAGTCATAAATATTGAAGAAAAATTATTTAATGACGATACTGGTGACAATATAATAAAATAAAGGTAAAATTTAGGAACGTTCGAGGCCTGATTCCGTATTGTCAGCCCCTCCCCCCCCCCCCCCCACACACACTATTTTTCACTAGGCTTTTATTAGAAACTTTTTCTTCTTGCTTAATCGCAATTACAATTGGAGAAAATTACTCTAAAAATAAAGTGGTGTAATAATGGGGACGAGTACTAACAAGAATACGGAATATTAATTAGAATGTTGGCATGTATGCGTTAGTGCATTTTTCAATTTGAACAGAACATTTGGTGTTCCTCTAAAGCATTACAATATTTAACAAAATAGTTTTCCGTATTCGGGTTTGATAAATTAAAATTTTATCATCAGCAATCCATGCGATGAATTCCACTGCAGAGTTATTTTCGTCTAAATTTATAGCAGAATTTTGGTCTTTATAGATGTTATGCGACCCACACTTTTTCGCTGATTCATCCTCCATTAATTTTAAATATAATTTTTTGTCATAAAATAATCCTACAAGTTTAAAATGGAAATTTATTGTTTGTGAATAGTGGTAGAAAACATAGGAGAAAGGTGGTTCATGCGGATTGCAGTATACCTGTCTTTAAATAAAGAAAAAAAAAATTCTAAAAATATTAGTGGTGATCAAAAATCTTAAGAGTTGGCAAATAAACCACTGGCGTAGGTATACGTCGATGGCGTTTAGGAAAGCAAACGAATATACAAAATCCTTTCTTAAAACAGCGTATTGTTTCAAAAGAACCCGTAAATTAAAGGATCTATTTTTTTATTAAATGGGACTTCTTCTCTGAATACATTCATACAACATGTGAAACTCTCATACAACGTGTAAAATTACTTGAGAAGAATAATTCTACGACATTTTAAATATAGATACGATGTTACAAATTTTCGTTATTAAATCTTACTTAAAATATTGATGAACGGGTTTATTTAACGAGTTTTAAAAGAGTAAAAACAATTCTCAAAAAATATGTAAACCGGAAGGTTTTTATTATTATTATTATTATTATTATTATTATGGCAGTGTTGCCAGATTTTCCGACTTTTTATTCAGTATCCTCCACTAAATTTGAAATGTAGCGGTTGCCTAATCACTTAGAAAATCAATCGTCTAGTATGTATATCCAATATCACTGTTCAAATAAATTGGTGACTTTTGAATAAAATATTCGCAAAATCTGGCAGCACTGAATTATGGCATGTTTAATTTATTAAAATAACGTCCATAATTGAAAATCCCTGATTCAAAATATAACTATTTAAAATTAATAAGAATAATAAAGATTGTTTATGATACATATCTATCACAAGGCTGCTGTGTTTTATGATGCAAAGCTATCTCAGAGTTTTATTTTGCTTTTTAAGAAAAATTAAAAGGTATACACCACTGAAACAATAAAAGTGTCCATTACTTGCGCATTTTAAGCTCTTCGGAAAATCAGTTTTTTGAGTATGAAAATAATTAAATTAACATTTTTTGCAAAGCATTCATGTGTAGAAAGAACTAATTTTCCATTATATAATCTTGATTACTATAATATATATATATATATATATATATATTGTAGAAACCTAACTCTGCGTTTTTGGATGGAAAAAATAAATTAGTAATAATGTTAGACCTGTGATATTTCAAACAATTAGTTGATAATAATTGTTTTATACATATGAAAGTTTTATATAATATACGAGGTGTGGCTATTAAATAACGAGACTATTGCTGTAAAACATTTTATTTTAAATTTATACATATTTAATTATTATCACCTTCAATATACTCCCCTCCTCTATCCCTACAATGCTCTATGCGAATTTTCCATTGTTCGAAACAGTGCTGGAAGTCTTGTCCTGTAAGCTTCTGCATGTGGCGTGCCGCTTTTTCTTTCACAGCTTTAACTGACTCAAGTCATGTTCCCTTTAATGCAGATTTAACTTTGGGGAACGGATAAATGTCACATGGGGCCAGATCAAGCGAATAAGGTGGATGGTCTAAAACTGGGATGTTGTATTTGGCTAGAAACGCCTTAACAGACAATGACGTGTGAGCCGGCGCGTTGTCTTGATGGAGAACCCATGAATTGTTCTTCCACAATTCGGGCCGTTTTTTCCTTACCCCTTCACGGAGTTTAGCAAGCACCTCAAGATAGTAATGTTGATTAATAGTTTGACATTCAGGAACCCAGTGAAAGTACACAATAACATGAATGTCGAGAAAAAGGATCATCATCGCTCTGAATTTCGGTCATCATCTCCAAAGTCTTCTCAGCCATCTTGGAAACGCTTGAACCACTCATAAACTCGCGCACGTGATAAACATTCATCGCCATAAACTTGTTTTAATGAAAGATAAGTTTCACAAGCGGTTTAACCAAATTTCACGTGAAATTTCACGACAATTCGTTAGTCTACTTTTACACTTATCACGTTTTTTCGGCAAAACAAAATAAACACCTCTTACACAAATGAAGGTTACGGCCAGACTGATTTCCCTACAAACACGGGAGGTGCTGCAATCGAAAGAGAAGGCTTTACGCTACACAGCTGTCGGTAGTTCGGATTTGGCGCATATGTAGTTCATCTGTATTAGCAATAGTCTCGTTATTTAATAGCCACAACTCGTATATGAAAAACTTAGATTGGGAAACTAAATAATAGCATCAAAATACAAAACTTATAACAAAAATTGATTCTTTTTATACTAGAATACAAACGAAACAAACACAAATGAATTGGATAAAAATGAAATAAATAAAAAATAATAAAATACATTTTATATAACCCTTTGCGTCGGAAGGTAATACGGGTCATATAAATTACACTGCTACTGGAATTTACGATTGAAATAAAAACGATTAAACTAAAATAAAAGAAATTGACGACGTTTTTTTTTTGCTGTATTATAAAAGTAGAATTTTGCTAAAAAATTTCCGGGATGAGTTTTTGCAGTTGGAACTTAATAATTGCGTCTCAGAAGCGAGAACTGTGCGCCGCAAATGGTTAAAACCATGAAATACTGAAATGAGTACGTGCACCAGTAGTAAAAACTACAATGAGTAGTAACCAGACATTTTTTAATTTACACCCTGAAACAAGATTTCTAATTCAAGCATCGATCATATGTGATACGGTTCTGCTTTTTTTTTTTCTTAGCTCGTATACTACTATATTTATACAGCAATTTAAAAACTAATTGATCGTAGAAACATACCACAGAAGATTACTTTAGAAATTTAGAGGTGAAAGAAACATAAAAAAAAGAAAGAAAGAAAAGAAAAGAAAAACGTAGCATGCATGAAGATTTTAGCGGCGTTCAGAGCTCTTCTAATGCTTCTCTACTATTAGAGGAAAGTATGTAAATAGGGAATACCATTTCTATTTGAACTCACCATAATAAACTAGAGTATTTTCTATGAGTTTGAATTCGATTATCGCAAACTTTCAACTATTGTTAATGCGTTTCGATGGTTTTATGCTACAAATAACAAAGTTTACATGCAAAATTTTTAGTTAACCCGTTAACGCCCAAATTAATTTTGCAAAATATTATTAGCTGATTATTTCACTTCTAAATTAATACAGACAACTGACAGTAAAATATATTAACTTAAACAATTCTTCTGATAGTTTTAAATTTAAAGCCTATCCTCATTTATTGACGTTTAGTGTTCTAGTGAGAAAACTTCGAGATAGAAAAACTTTCTGATAACAGACTAATTTCTTATTATATGTTGACAAAGATCTCGAAAGTAAAGTATTATAATATGTATTATTATTCAACTTGATTTAATTTAGTATACCTGCGCAAAAAGCAAATATATGTGCAACGGATAAAAAATCATAAAATGACTATCCAAATTATGAAATAATAATTAATAGTAGACACATAAAACTTCTGATTAGTTTAAATTTTAAGAGTAGATCCAGTAGTAGATATAGCTTTAGTTTCTTTCCAAATTCGGCATGTAGAACGGAATATCAATCATTTCACACACAATTAAATCGGAATTCTTATTTATAAGAAGTTATTTTTTCTAAATTTTTAGACCATATTTTTATTTTTATTTTTTATTTATTTATTTATTTATTTATTTATTTTATTTATTATATTTATTTATTTTTTGAAAATGACACACAGAATTCCAACAAATATCTGATAGATTGTGGAGTTTATAAAATTATGAAAAGAAATGTGATTAAAATGTTAGTTACAGATTAAGAATTTTTTTAAATAAATCATTTGTCTTAACATCGTTAATTTTTCAGAGATAAATTATTTTCAATGTATGATACAAGTTTTTTTTCCCCTCCTTTTAAAGCATTAACGAAACAGAAAATACTTTTCATTAATGGACGGCTGGAATAAGGCGGCAGAGCATCCAGTGTTTGTGGGAGAAAGCTGTGCTATGATTAGCTATATTCCATTATTTGTGGGCTTAATTAAGATTCCTATAGGTTAAAGGAATGAAAATCGCCATCATGACGTTGAATAGCGTCAGTGAGTCATATCGTCAATTGAATATGCATTTTTATTCCGTTCGTTTCCATTTTGCCTTTTCAGAAAAAATTCAAAGGTATCCACCACTGCAAAATAGAAGGTATCCGTTACTTGTGAATATTAAGCTCCTCGTAAAATTATTTTTTTCAGTATGAAAATGATTCAATTAGAATTTTTTGCAAAACAATCATGTGCAGAAAGAGCTTGTTGAGGTATAGAAAAAAAAAGAATTCTGAATTTTAAATTTAACACTTCTTTTAGTGTATTTATCTCAGATAAGGAATTTTTTCTTGTAGAATCTTGTACCATCATTGTAGAATCTTTGTTTGTAGATCTATCACATTTAAAGCTTTCTTTTCTTTTTTTTTTTTTTTTTTTTTTTTTTTTTTTGGGGGGGGGGGGATTAAATATTGAAAACAAAAATATTAGTTTAAAAGCATAAAGTATCATTATTTCAAAGTTCGTGAAGCTCTGGTGTCTGTTATCCACGGTATGTTTTAAGCTTGCTTTACATACAGTTTTAGTTTTATTTTAAAGTTAAGTTTAAATTCTATATATAACATTCTCTTGCTTTGAAATATATTGGTACATTCTGCACAGGAAAGAGATAACAAAAATACTAAGCATCTGTTTGAAACTGATGCCGATTTCAAATACATCGTATTTGTGAATTACGATTGTTTTTAAAATATACATAATTATGTATCGTAAAGAAATGTTCAAATTTTACACCATATGGCATCAAAAATTCAACTGAATAACAATCATTTTCTTTGATGAATGAAAATTAAAGATTCGATATTGAACGAAAAATACACAAAGTTAAAATAACCTTCGGATACTTTTGTTACCGACTGTACGTGAATGCCATTCCCAATATAATTAAAGACCAGTTCGAACACGTAAAGAAAGAATGGTTAGTAGAGGTAAAATTAGAAGGATTTTGCTAGTCTTACATTAGAAAAACACAGTTAACCCCTTTTTAACAAGTAGTACACACGTCTCAAAGTATTAATAGTGTTAATAGTGTAGAGAATCTTGCGCAACCCTTTCGGCACCTAACCGATGTCATACTCACATGCAGTACAGTCGGCAGCAAAAGTATCCGAGCACTAGCAATAATTCCTCTCTAAAAAGTACACTTAATACTGCTTTATTAAATAAATCCTTGTCGAGTCATGTTCTTAGTCAGTCAAAGAACATGATTCGATAAGGATTTATTTAACAAAACAGTTTAAGTGTACTTTTTTGACATCGGAATTATTGGCTAGTACTCGGATACTTTTGCTTCCAACTGTAGTTCAAAATGATGTCTGTGTACCCAGGATCCTAAGAAAGTAATAGGCGCTGCTACACTGTAAAAAAAAACCTATTACCAGCTGCAATCTGTGATTTATTTTATCCAATCACAGAGAATTTCTTGCAAGAAATTCTCTGTGATTGGATAAAATAAATCACAGATTGCAGCTGGTAATAGGTTTTTTTTTACAGTGTAGTGATTGTATTCGGGGGACGCAGAAACGTCCACATTCAGTGCATACACATACCTATATCTCTCATAGATATAGTGAACAGATTAGAGTAACTTAAAATAGAGAATAGTTAAAAATTGCTACAATTATCCAGTTGCGGATGTATTTTTTCATTCCTAATAAATTAGGACTGAAAATAAAATATTAATGATAACTAATTTACTTTCTACAATTTTTCAAAACTTAAAAAAGTACCTTCAAAATAAAGGCTGTCCCCAGAAAATGAGGACATTTGATCAGCTTACAGTCGGAAGCAAAAGTGTCCGAGCACTAGCAATAATCCCTGTCTAAAAAAAAGTATACTTAACCCGGGGGAACGCGCGCAGGGGACGCGCGATGGGTCTCTCAGACCCGGCTAGCATTTTCCGTTAAATAATACTACTGAGAATGGCTTTTATCTCATCAAATGCATTTTCTAAGAAAGAACAGACTCTAAGCATACAGAAAAAATGAATAATTAAAAATATACTTACAATTTATTCACATTCTTTACATATGTAAGTAGTGTGTTCACTACAGATATTTTTATCACACTTAGCACAACAAAGTGCAGATTTTCTGTTTTTTTTACTCGGACAAATATGGCATCGTTTCCTCTGGCCACATGTCCTATATCGCTTCATTTTACTCTAAAAATATCGCCACCTCACTAAAAAAAGTGGGCTGAGATCGAAAAAAAACGAGCACGCGCGTCGGGCCTGAAAGACCCGAAAATCCAATATATCTACAAAAAAGAAATTCAGGAAATTGTGGAAATTCCAACCCTCAGAAAGATGATGACCTTGAATACAGCTAGCGGGGATCTGGACCAGATCCGAGAAAAAAGGGTGTTTCTACGAGGGGTTTTTGGAACGAACGGGCCTGTAAGACCCGACGCGCCTGCTCCGGGGTTAATACTGCTTTGTTAAATAAATCCTTTTCGAGTCATGTTCTTAGTCAGTCTAAGAACTTGATTCGACAAGAATTTATTTAATAAAACAGTTTTAAGTGTACCTTATTGATATAGGAATTATTGGCTAGTGTTCGGATACTTTTGCTGCCGAAGGATGGTCCGGAGACATGCCATCACAATTTTGGTACTCCACGGAGGGTATTTTAAAAGATGGGCACCTAATAGTGTTTTGTTAACCTTTTGAAAGGGGCTTTGACAGCATCTGTTACACTTCACCATAGGATTTCGTTAGAGCCCCTCTCAAAAGGTTAAGTAAATATTTATCGAGCCGTGATCTTAGTCTTATGCTGCTTACAAAAAAGTAAGTTGATGTTAAAAAATAGCGATCAAATTAAAAGATATACATATGAAAAATGTGGATGTGTGCTTCAATACAGTCGACAGCAAAAGTATCCGAGCACTAGCCAATAATTCCGATATCAAAAAAGTACACTTAAAAATGTTTTGTTAAATAAATCCTTGTGGAATAATGTTCTTAGACCGACTAAGCACATGACTAGACAAGGATTTATTTAACAAAGCAGTATTAAGTGTACTTTTTTTAGACAGGGATTATTGCTAGTGCTCGGATACTTTTGCTGCAAACTGTATCTCAGTTGGAGGGGGGGGAGGATACTTGGGTTGTAAAGGTACTCTACGAAGTTCTTTGTAAGATTTCATGTTTGGCAAAGTTTTGGAAAATTGAGGTTGAGTAGGTTTTGGATGATGTTCGAAAATATGCAAATTGATCCTCCAGTTACAGTATTTAAAAGAAAGCAAACTTAAAGTCGAGAATCAGTAGAAAAGTGATTAAAAGTAAGAGGTATTTGGCTTCTTTTAATCAAAATTTTCAGAAGGTAGAATACCATGTTTAATCTTTCGTATTAGCACGGAAATTTAAATTCATCAGTTACTAAATACGAGTAGAGATTCCCTCCAATTTTAGAACCATTAAACTTTTAGTTTTCTTTTAATAGAGTTTCCTCTTTAAAATTATTCACAACAGCTATAGGGGAAAATACCCTCACAATGTCACACGAGAATCTGATCGCTCCATCAATCTTGTTGCGGTGTCAGTGACCAGCAAAGCGGACCTTATCCTTTCGCTATAGTTTCTGATGATGAAAGTTACTCTTTAGAATTTGTTGGTTATCCAGTCTTACTTCGTTATCTAGCCTTACTGAGAAAATCAAGATAACCCTAGCCTGGCGTCTGGGATTCCCTTCCCCGTCTCCACTAAAAGCATCAGCGAAGAGGTTCAGGCAATGTTGCCAGACTTATTTATTCAATAGCCACCACTACATTTTAATTGTAAATTTTGCCAAATCACTTCGAAGATTAATCGTCTATTATGTATATCAAATATCACTTTTCAAATTTATTGGTGAGAGTTGAATAAAAATACTCCCCAATCTGGAAACACTGGGTTCAGGTGAGTCTATAACTATCACTCTCGAACCTAATTCTTAGTCATCTTACCAACATTAAGTAATCAGTCAGGAACATCACAAGAATGCCCCATCTATTTATTAAGGCAAGAATATCACGAAATAAAAAGGTTTTGATCAGATGCTGTGTATCAGAGCTTCCACTTTGGATGTAAGTTATACAAACATCCAGGAATCTATTTGAATAAGTCCTTAGTGGCCCCAAATTTCCTAAATAGCTTAATATTTTCTGTTACTAAAATGTTACTAAAATATAGCTTTTCAAAATATCTCATGCATTGAGAAGCATTATTTTATATCAACACGACGACAGACAGTATTTTTTGGTTTAAAATCAAAATTTATGTAGTTGGTGAGCTTCGTTTATTAACTTCCATTTGTTAACAAGTTTGTAGATCTTAAAAAATAGAAAGACCGAGGATTAAGGTATTTCTCATCTTTTATAATACAGTCACTTTTACTTTATACGACGGAAATAAGACTGATGGGTGTTATTTTATGCACTGCCACAAACAGTTCTTTAAACTAATGATTTCACTTATCAAGAAATCAGTTTCCACTTTTTATAGAATGCGTAAAGATGATTGCGTTAAGAAATTCATCAAAATAAAATAGTAGTTTGCGATTACAAGATTGAAGTATCTAGACACACAAAATTTGAAGCAAAAATATGGATTAAAAAACTGCAAAATTCTATGGACTGTAAAATTAGGTATATCTGTCACGTGGTAAAAAACGCCTGCACTCACAACAAGACCCTTGCCTGTCGCCTCTTTCACTTTAGAAACAATCTCAATAAATACGAAAAATTGACCGGTTCGAGTAATGTTACCAGACTTTGCGACTTTTTTATTCAATAGACACCAATTATTTTGAGAAGTGATGTTGTATATACATAATAGACGATTCTTCGGTTCGATTCGTCTATTATGCATATAAAATATCACTTCTCAAAATTATTGGTGACTATTGAATAAAAAAGTCGCAAATGCTGGCAACTCTGGGCTTGAGATCAAATGTTTCTGCAAATTGCTCCTAGAAGTAAGATGTAAATGTACCTGAAATTTGCACAGAAATTCTAACTAAAAGGCATTTTATGGTAAAACTGAAGGATACAAGAAAACATATTCCAACACATGAGTAAGTTTAAACACGATGCAGACGTGCTATTTAAAAAAATCCCAATACTGTTAATAATAAGCATAAAAGGCGAGACGTATGAAACCCTCGATGATAGCTTCAAGGCCCCAACCAGAGTCCCATCCACACTCTTCGATGACTTTTTCTATCCAATTCTGATCTTTTGTTTCTTCCGGTGTCAGACGTTTTTTTTTTTTTTTTTTTTTTTTTTTTTTTTCACACACTTGACACGTATTTAGTATTTATTTCTCTTGCAGTTTTCAACGTAAATAACATTAATTTTCGAAACTCATGTTTTGTTGTTTGAACTTTATAGTAAAAAAAGTGATTCATCATAATTAGCTTGCGGATTTTCGAATATTCGTTAGAAGGTTTCAGAAATTGAATAACTACAAAGAGATAAGGATAAGGACATTCAAAAATCGATAAGTTTTTGTGACGTTAAGACCGAGAAGTTTAGTGACATGTTCCATCATGCTTCATGATAACGGAATGATGACAGTCATGATAAATAGCGTCATGTACATTAATGGAGGCTAGTGCACGTAAAATTCGTCGTGGCTGAAATGTCCGCCATATTCCGTAAAAATAATACAGTCGGTCACAAAAGTGTCCGAACACTAGCAAAAATTCCTATGTAGAAAAAGTACACTTCACATGGTTTTGTTAAATAAATCCTTATCGAATCGTGTTCTTACACTGACTAAGAACAGGATTCGACAAGGATTTTTTTAACAAAACCGTATGAATTGTACTATTTTTGTATAGGAATTTTTGCTAGTGTTCGGACACTTTTGTTACCAACTGTACATATATAGGTTTTACCGAAGTGGGGTACTACGCATAATATTACAATTGTGAGGGCATGTCTGTGGATCACCTCTAAAGATGAATCCCAGACCGTTGCCATTATGCAGTGCATAGTTCAAGTGCGACGTTAAACACACTCAACTGCATTCAAGAAACACTTCTAAGAAGAATGAGTCTTCAGCGATTGTTTCCGTTAAGGCAAAGTGCACATTGAGACGTAGGCGTGCCGCACAGGTCAGGGGACTTCGCTCCGAAAAAAACTGAGTGAAGCAGGGTGACCGCATATTACAGCGCAGTATTTCATCACGTTTCACGTTTGTTGACATTCGGAAGGAATGTTTCGTGTTCCGTACTTTCTCATTTTATCATGGATGAGCATATGGATTTAAGTTCTGAATCAGATTCTGATATAGAAATAGATATGTGCTTATTATTTTCTCTTGGATCGAAAAAAAAAAAGTGTTTGGAAAAGCAATTACATGAAAGATAGAGAAACACTTTCCATAGTGTTTTGATTTGCAAAACCCTTGAAACTACGTTCTGAACACAAGTGACACTCGGACCAATGTCAGAAAAACCTGCGCATGCGCCAGTTTGCACTGTTGCTGTCTTTTCAATGCTTCACAAAATCGAGGGACGTGAAAATAGACTGGTTATTTGCATGATTTCTAGACAGTATTGTATGTGTAACAATATTCTTAAATTTCAGTATGAATATGTATTTTTGCCATAAAATCAGCCAGAGATTTATCTTGGAATATATTTTGAACTATGCTTCCTTGCGAAAATAGGTAAATGTATTTAAATATTCACATTTTATGTAGAACAATGTGTTTTTCTAAAGCTTTTAACGATTAAATTTTCCCCTCTATCCTCCAGTTTTGAAGAATTCTTCTGACAATGTAACTTTTTGAAAAACAAATCAAAACAAATTGAAGTTAAATGTAAAATGAGTTTCTTTAAAAAATTTGCTTCATTTTGAAACATTTAAAAGACTCCGAAATTAAATTTCTCTAAGCACGAACCATTTTACTTTCAGTTTACTCAACTCATTAGATTAACATTCTTTTTAAAGCATGGGTTTTTACTATATTTTTAGCTCAAAAGTTGTAGTTTTTATATTTCTTTTTACTATGATAAATCACATGTAGAATGTGATCAGCTTTCCTTTTTAATTGAATTTTATCAAATCAGATTATACTTATAATTAGATGATTAATCATTAATGTTCTTTATGCAAACAATATGTTCTTTCATCCAATATGAATAAATTAATTTTCTCTTTTTAATATTTCGAAGATATGAGAAAGGAAAATTTAGTGTTATCTTAATTAACTTAACTTCGAAATGAGTATAAGATGATTTTACTCGATATCGTCTCTTGTTAAAAATGAAATTAAGGATTATACAGCTTAAACGTCGCTTAATTTAAAATAAGTATTTCAGTAAAATATTTTTTTTTCTTAAATGCTTAATATTTCATTAAATAAATATTAAATCAATAGATTAAATTTCCTAAGAAAGAAGTTATGTGATATTTTTAATGGAGCGAGTTTTTATTTAAAATAACTATAAAAATAGTTCATTAAATAAGTAAAGAAGATTTCATAAAAATTTAAAAATGGAGGGAACCTTAGTGCTTTCATCTAGGTTAAGAAAATTTGTAACCCCTTTATTTCTGAAGAACTTTCGACTGACTGTAACATAATGAAAGAAATAAATGAGTGTTAAAATCAAATTTGTGCATTAATGTCCAAGACACGTTGCAATTATTGGAGATTTGATGGGAAAATAAAACGAAAGATAGAAATTATAGAATAAGGTACAAGAAATGGCAAACAGTGAATTATTATTAAATCAGTAAAACCTACAACGTCAGAAACGCCAAAGAAAAATATTTGGGAAGCATACAGCTTTTTCGGTAGCCTTAAGCGTACAATCTTCAGTGCATTTTTCAAGAATTCTTTATGCACTGAAGACGGTACGCTTAAGGCTACCGAAACAGTTGTATGCTTCCCAAATATTTTTCTTTGGCGTTTCTGACGTTGTAGTGTTTACTGGTTTTAATAATTCAGCGCCAAGTCTACCTTTAATAGTGAAGGAATTAGCCAATGAGAAATAAAAGGCGAATTTCTAAATTTTCTATTGGCTAATCCCTCACCTCCACAATACCAAAAATTAAATTGGCTGCTAATCGAGCTGTGGATTCAACAGCTTGATTATGCGAGCTCTGGATTCTGCATTCCTCTTCTCCTACATTTAGTGGACCACAAATCCATTTGGGTGATTTGCGCTGATAACAATATGCTCAATGCTGCATAATATATTTTCTTATTCTATATTTTAGTGCTTTTTATGAACTACGTCACGAAAAATTAATGTGATTATAAAAAATTTTATGATCATTAAAAGAAAAGAAAAAAAGCACGACGAAACACACTATAATTAAACGTTCTTATTATACATTGATCAGGGACGGAACATGGGCGCAGAATTCATACCAGAATCTGTCTAAGAAATTTCTCTACCTACAATATTGTTGATTTAAGAAGTAGAAAATTTTCTTACATTGATAGTGGTATGAACTCTGCGCCCGTGTTCCATCCCTGATTGATTTAAAATTCTTTCAGAAGTTACATTATAAAGGTACAGACCAGAAGACATATTGCAGGGATGGAACACGGGCGCAGAACTCATACCACTATCAATGTAACAAAATTTTCTACTACTTAAATCAACGATATTATAGGTAGAGAAATTTCTTAAACGAATACCGGTATGAATTTTGCGCCCGTGTTCCATCCCTGCATATTGTTACCTAACTAATATTTAATTATAATTAAATACTTCATGCATATTTAAATATAACGGAAACAAAATTAAGTCCTAGTCAAGCATAAATTCTAAGTAAGAAACTTTTTTTTTTTTTTTTTTTTTTTTTTGTTATATTAGCTCTGTGTTTTTTAAATTAAAATAACTTTCTGCATTCATGTTTTATTTTTATGAGTAGAGTCTAAATATCATGCATTATTCTTTACCATAAAGAATAACAAGTAATTACAAAAATCTGTGATACATGATCAGTAAACCGGATATATGTCAAGGGATTTCAATTACAAAAAGTTGTATGCGTCATTAAATTTTACAAATCATTTGTGCCATTAATTTTTTATCCTTTTTTTACATGTTGCATTTTTAAATTAATTGACACAGAATTTATTCTTTAAACTCTTTGAAAAAAAAACATAAAATTAAAATTAAATTAAAAACGTTAAAATTTTCGAATGAAAAATATTAGAATATTTTTAAATGATCATTAAAAATCCATTCTAACTTAAAATAACATTTTTTTAAATGAAAAATATTACATAGATTAAAGCTATTGTCATTGTTTTTTACGTTCAAATTTTTTATTGTAAAAAAAAAAAAAAAAAAAAGAGTTAAAAGGCTTAAAGACCATAAGAAACAAATTGTAAAATGTTATCATATGATAAATGAATCAAATCATAAAAAATAAAATAAAATAAAAAATAATATTTAAAAACGAAAGCAGTTTTTTTTTTAAACCATACTTATTGACGTCACTGATTAAGTTGAAATTATATGAATGGAATTTCTAAATATACTTTTTCAAAAATTATTTCATTTTAATTCAAATATTTTTTTTAATTCTGATAACAGTTTTATATTTTTTCAAAAAGAAGTATTATTTGTATTTTTTTTTAATTAATCTCGATTTCGTTTTCACCAATATTCTTTATTTACTAAAGGATATTTAATTTATAAAAAAATCTCTGTTAAATATCCTTTTTTTAATCAGAAAGTTTCTTTTTTATAATGTTTTACGGTTTTCAAACAATTTTTCAAATATTTTTTTAACTATTTTAGAATTTGTAAAATGTATAAAATTTACGAAATATTCATAATGAATATGTATAATTTTAGTGTACTTGTTATATTTATGCATACCTATCATCTGCCATTTGTTTGTTAGTACAAGATATGCCAACATGTCTAATCTATTCTGGGGCATTGTTAGTTCCCGTCTTTTTTACGCCAAATTTTTGAAGAGTAACTTTCTCCAATATCATGGTTCGCACGACCATGCCTTTTTTCAAGGACTCTTCCACCAGTATTTTTATACGATATGTATCTTTTTAAGTTTAAAGACTTTTTTTCTTATAAAGAAACTATTATATAATATTAATGGTGCAAAAAATCAAGAAAATTTACGGACTGTACGAACTAAGAATATGTTATGATTAAATAAGAAGAAAATTTCTGAAAGAAATGTGGCATGAAAATAAAGCAGGTACTAATAATGTTCCAGAATAAAATAGACAAGTTGCAGACATGCCAACATTTTAAGTTATTCCGGAATATTGTTAGTGCCCGCCTTTTTTTTTCCCCCTTTTCTTGAAAAAGTACTTTTATTTTTATTTAACCACAGAAGTGGGAATTAGGCGCAAATTTCATACGATTATTCGTGAAGAAAAATTTTTCCCTGGAGAAATTTTAAATTAAAGAAGAAGAAAATTTATTTTTGTAAATAGTGGTGTGAGTTCTTCGCCAAATTACCACCTTCATAATTGCATATTGGAGAAAATTTCACTACGAAAATGTGCTGTGAGAAAAGGGTAGGTATTATAGTGCTCCGGAATAAATTAAAATATTGGTATGTCTGGTGTTGGTATATCATTTAATACAACTTTAACCATTCGTATCCCACCGGGACTTTAAAATATCTCATTAAAAAAAAAAAAAAAAAAAAAAAAAAATCCTCAATATAGCCTAAATTTACTACAGGATTTCATTGGGACTATAGTTTAAGCTTTAGTCCCTATAGTTAAAATATTTAAGCTAAATTTAATACTTTCGCGACCGCTGGCGTAGTTTCATGTCATTTGAAAATCTGAAACTCCACCAGTGGGCGTTTCTTTCGCAATTTGTATGCTATTTATTTCTTAAATATATAACCAATATTCACATTTTTACAATGAAATATACTATGAATACAAATACTTTGATTAGAAATAATATAATTCATTTCTGATATATATGTGAATGCAGAAAATTTTGTTCTGAAATATTGTAACATGCGAGGATAACGCCCACAGGCGGACCTTACTGTCAAAAATTCAAAATCATGCGGTCGCAAAAGTGTTAATATGAGATGATTCTCATGCATAAAGAAATGTAATAAAAAAATTTCAACTCTTTTTCAAAAATAGAGATATAAAGTGTTAAATTAATTAAAACAAATAAAAGATCATTACTGAAGATTTTTATAGTTATATATTGACAAAAGATTGTGCTAAACATTCAGTTGAAAGCTATGCTGATGCATCAAATTAATTAATAAAGTTCAAGTAGAATACGCTGATTTGATATATTAAAAGTAACATTAACATTGAATATTATTATTATTTTATTTAAAAGCTGTTTAGAGTAGATTGCCTTGGAACGCATAAGCCTTCCACAAACGAAACTTTTTAGTACTGCCATAGCCTCCTAAAGTAGATGCCTGTCGCGTAGCTCGGATACTTGACAACAGTTGAAGCGGTATACAACGCCAACTGGTACAGATTTTGTGTTTTTTATTCAACAGCCACCAAAAATTTTTAAAAGTGGGATTTGATATACATAAAAGGCAAATGGAATCGAAGAAACGTCCATTATATTATGCCATATATCACTTCTTAAATTATTGTTGACAGTTGAATAAAAAAGTTACGCAATCTGTACCAGGTGGCGCTGTCTACCACTTGAACTGTTGCCAAGATTCCGAGTCACGCGACAGGCATCTAGTTCAGGAGGCTATGGTACTGTTTATTGACTACTTAGAATTTTTTAGAGTATTTTAAAAAAATACTAGACTTTACTGAAACAGCATTTTGTATTTTAATATTTACATTGTATAAGAAAGTGTATGAAAGTATTGAAACAAACACGGAGTTGTCAACGTTTATAATTTACTCCGAAGCACTGTTGTATCGTCTTTTTTCTACGCCACTCCCTTTGTATGTTAATTTTCTACAATATTTAACTACGATTAAATAAGAAGAAAATTACTTTAAAAAGGTACTAAATAATATATTAATAAATGTTGTCAACTCTGCAAATAGCAACATATTCATTTTTGAAAAATTCTTCTTTTACAGGGAAAAATATTATGTGAGGTTGATTCAGGGTTATACATGGTTACCAATGTATTTATTTCTATTTACCACTATTTTTATATAAGATTTTCTTGTCATAAAAAATAAATAGATAAATGTTAGAGGACATTTGCTTTTCAAAAGTACTTGTGGAAGAATCCTTACAGAAAGGCACATTCCTTAATTGCTTTAGAGGATCGCAAGGTTAACATTAATCTGTAATAGAATTACTTATGCTTACTGTATGTTTGTTTGCTCACTACTCATATTTCTGCTATCTCCAGAATAGCTTTTCTATCTAGAAGAAATGACACCCCAAGCTTTTATCACATTGTATTATTACATAGACATGCACAGTATGACTTCTACACTATAAAGTTTTGTACAAATATCTTCTAAACTTTTATTCGGGAATTGAACCCGGAATCTGCTGTTCCAAAAGTCAGGTCCCTGCAACATGGGCAGCGTGATAGTACTTAATATTTATAAAATTTTCAATAGAGAAATAAATAAAATAAAAATTATAGATGCAAGCTCAGTATATATAAATTCTTAAATTTTCAAAACTATGTTAATATGCTTTAGTTACAATAAAATTTGTCGAAATAAATTCTCTTAAATATGCGCAATAATTTTTAATAATATAAAAAATATCGTATACTTCAAATGCGATTAATACAATTTTATATTATCATTCTGGTTCTTTTTGTACATAAATAGCATTTCGCCATCGCATAAATAGAAAAAGAAAAAAACTAAGTGTTACATTTAAAAAATTGGAGAATTTTAAGTTATAACTTAACAATTAAAATACTGTTTATAAAAAATATATAATTGAGAGAAAATTGTTTAGGAAGAAAACCAGACAGATATTCATTATTTGTAAAAATGCGAATTATTAATTCATAAACTTTACAGTCAGCAGAAAAATTATCAATGCGCTAGCAATAATTAGTCTTTAAAGTATGTGCACGTAATACTGTATTGTTAAGTAATTATTTGCGAATCATGATCTTAGCTTTTATGCTGTTTATAAAAAAAGAAGTTGATGAAAAAGATTAGGGATCAAAATTTAATATTAAATGTACGCTGTACTGTTAAGAAGAAATTTATTTTAAGTTATTATTGGTTGGAGAATCCTTGAAAAAATTTGGGTCGTGGGAGCCCTGATATGTAATGAGAATGTGTGCATCAATAATTTTGCTGCCACTGTCCTTCGTACACTTGTATAAAACTTTGCAAAGTATAATATTTTTAATTGTTTAATCACGTTTATGTTAATTAAAAGTAATCTGAATCCTTGCTTGAGTATTCTGAATCAAAGCACTTTTATAAATCAAATTATCAATATAAAAATGATACTTTCATAGATTCTGGGACTATGGCTAATCTGAATAGTTATGTAATGTAGGCTTTTATGATACTCAAGAAAAAACAAACGAATTCGTTTCGATAGTCAGCAGCTAGCTACTACAGCTCAGGATTAAGCTATCTATCGCAGAAAAAATATGTTGAATATTAAATTATCAGGAAATTTGTTTCCTATTTTTGTGTTTTTAGCATTAATTTGGAGCTGATAACATTTCTAATTTTTAAGAAGCACTGATAGTACTTGCCGTTTTTTCATAACGCCTTTTTTTTTTTTTTTTAAATAATTTTTTTTTTAATATATTTTTTGTTATATAAGGTAAAGCTAGGAGAGACCGCGTGGTAGGAGAGATTGCGCACATAAGGGATCGCCAAGAAAGAGTAGAATAGGCGAGTTGCGATTTTAGAAAATTGTACAACCTCAATAGTGAAGTGTCCACTTAAATGTGCATGTTGATTGCTTCAAGAGTTTAAGATAAAACTCGGTTATTTTGTCTCGTAATCAAAAATAAAGGCTTTAATTTTTATAACTCTTCCTAAAAATTTCAGTACAATGGTAGTAATACAAAATATTTTTAATTTAAACATTTTTTCCTGAGCTTCTAACTTAGACTAACGGAATGAGTACCATAAATTTCTTATAAAGCGCATAATTATTTAATAAAAGACTGCGCAATTTCTCCTACCAAAATGGGAGAGTTTGAGCATTTATTTTTATAAAGTTCTATATTAACACTTTCGCGACCGCTGATGCAGATTCACGTCATTTGAAAATATGTAACTCCGCCAGTGGGCGTTTCCTTCGCAATTTGTATGTTATTTATTTCTTAAGTATGTACCCACTATTGATATTCGTGCAATCAATATACTATGGATACAAATACTTTGATTAGAGAGAGTATAATTATAATGTATCTCCATTAATAGTATAAATGTGAATACAGAAAATTTTTTCCTGAAATGTTTTAACTTGGGAGAATAACGCCCACAGGCGGGCCTTACTGTCAAAAAGACAGAAGCAAGCAGTAGAGAAAGTGCTAATAAAGATTTCGCAACTTATTGATAATGACAAGACAATGAGGATGAGATTTTTTGAATGTCTGGAACTGCACCAGGAAATAACTTCGACAAGGGACTGAATTAATTCAACCCACTCGAGACGATGTTATTACAGTTTAATTTTTCAATACTTTCAAGTATGTGTGATGCTTAAGTTTTGTGCAGAATCAGTAAATAGAGGGATAAAACTAAATGCAAGCAAAAAATAACAGCTTTCTCAAACTTCTTTTTAAGCAGGGGTCGTGCTCTCCGCCCTTTTTTCAGGACAGTCTCAAAGATAAGACGTTTTTGCGTTTTTGCCACCACTAATTTTCACATTAAATAGTTTAAATGAAACCAAACTTTTTTTTTTCCCTTAGATTTAGCGATGATCTATCAAGAACGAATGGGCTTAAAAAAAATAAAAGTGTAAAAAATTAATAGTTTACGAGTAATATTTTACTGAAACCAATGTATTAATAAAGAGACACTTGCAATTTGTACTATTAGCTCAGAGTCGCTAATTTACATTATACAAATTACATTTACAAAGGTTAATTTTTTTCGTACAGCTAATATAATTTATGTAAAATAAAACCCATTAAAAAAGCATGCACTCATTTGTATTACACAAATGTATGGAAATTCCTACTAAACATAAAGCTGCTAATTTTTTAATTCATTATGTAGCATTTTCTTTGGACAGTAATGTTCTCCAATATATAATCGTGGTTAAATAAGTACAAAATTACTCTTTGAACTAAGTGGTATGAAAAAAGGCGGAGACAAACAATGCTACAGAATAAACAAAAATTTGACAGCTTTGTAAAAATTACAACATGCAAGAGAGAACTATCATTTTTATAAAGAGAACAAACAGCCAGAAAAGTATTGATAAGGACGTTATTTCCCCTGTAATTACTTATAATTAAAAAAAAAACACTAAATTTTTCGTATCAAAAGAAAATTAATTACAAATTAACTGATATGGATTTCAAATTATTATCAGTCATATATTTTGGAATGTTACAACCACTTCCAAATTCACTTAGAGAAATCTTTAAACGGATTTAGGCAATTGAAAGCGTGTATATGACATGACGGCTTTGCTCTGTTGATATAAAGACGAAAGGAAAGAGAAATTGTATCTGTGTAACATCAAACTATCATACACAGATATACAGTTGGCAGCAAAATTATTGAAGCACTAGCAATAATTCCTACTTCTTAAAAGATGGGCACCTAATACTTTTTTGTTAAGTAAATATTATTTGTCGAGTCATGATCTTAGTCTTATACTGTTTATAAAAAAGTAAGTTGGTGAAAAAAATTAGCTATCAGACTAAAAAAATATATGTGAAAAGTTTGGATGTGTGCTTCAATAATTTTACTGCCGACTGTAAAAGGTATCACCTGGAAGAGAATTTGGTTTTCTTAAAAATTATTGAAAAAAATCTCATTAAGAGCTTTTCTCTATTGAAGTATGAAGCTTTAAAATCCATTAATAACAACAAATTTTTAACGATAGAAAACGAACCTACACGTTCAAATTGTCATAATGTATATGTTTAGAATGTTTAAATTTATAGTTTTGCTAAATTAAACTATCATAATTTTATGACTATGAAATATGTTTTAATTAAACATATATATGTACATATATATATATATATATGTATATATTCGTACAAACTTAATTATGCTTGGTTCATTAAATCATAATACTGTGATTTCTGGTAGATAACCTGCAGGTAAGATTTGTCATTTCTCCACCAGAAATTTTATTTAATAGAAAAATCTATACTTTTTCGAAGGAAGAGCTCGTACAAATATAAATTTATTTATCAATTGAAATTTCTGGTGCAAAACTGGATTATATAACCTGCGGGGTATGTACCAGAAATTAAGGTAATTGAAAAAGAAAATTCCTACGAAAATAACTAGAAGAAACGTGAATAAAAGTGTAAGAAATAAATTTAGCATTAAATGACGAAATTCTACAATTAGAGTTAACTAACACCCTTAACAGAATCCTTCGTAATAACCTTTATTACATTTCTCAGGAAACTTTAACTGCACACAGTTTGTGTTATTAAATGTTATAAAGAATCAAAACATGATGTTATAATTTACTTACATATAAAATTATAACGAATTACATTCAATTTGTAATTTTATATGCAGATAACGATCCAAGCTTAAGTAATTTATAAAGGAAAATTTATTCCTATTAGAACAGTATATTTTTTATTGATATAACATGGGGATTAAGGAGTAGATTTTTTATTAATATAACATGGGGATTAAGGAGTAGATTTTCTTTTCTTCCAACTAATTTTAAATTTAATATAGATAATGAACGTTCAGATAAAATTTTTAAAAAGCATAAATAAACGAGTTATTAATGAGTATGAATTACAAACAGAAAGAAGAAAATATTTTTCTGAGAATTACTATTTGTGTTGTTTTAACAATTTCATCAAAACGCCGAAAACTAAAGAGATTTTAAAAGTAGCATTATTTTCAAAAGTTAAGAATTTAAAGATAAAGGGAAATGTCGAAAAGATATATTTCTAAGATTTGGATTAGATTTTTAAAGAGTTTTGATAATTTTTTTAAAAAATGTGTCAAAATGTCTTATAAGAAATTATCGGTTAGGAAAAAAAAAAAATCTTACGGCGAGTAAGAATGATATGAAACATGACATATGAGAGAAATGTATCATAGCTAAGTAATACATCAGAAAATGATATGTCTTCAAAACATATTCGCGGAAAAATAGGACAAGTTAATAGATAACTTTTAAGAAGATAGCAGATTAAAAGTCTGAAATAAAATTGTACGAATAAGCTAGGAAACATTATCATGTCCTATAGTAATATTATTAAACAAGCAATATTTGTATATTTTCAGGATATCGATATCGACACATAGAAATTCAAACAAATTTGGCATGGCGTTTCTTAGAAAGAGAGTATGAGAAATAATTTTGGGTATACGCCAGAAAAAATTAATTAAAATAAGTAATTCAATAATTATTCTTTTAACATTACGAAACTGTCGACCATACTTGCCAATATACTAATTAATATTCCATAATATTATTAGCACCGCCTTCTTTTTCACACCAGTATCTTTTTAGAGTAGTTTTCTTCTTATTTAATGGTAATTGCATTTGGAGAATATTGCTCTAAAAATATACTGGTGTGAGAAAAGGGCGGGACTAACAACACTACGGAATATTAATTAGGATGTTGACACGTATGCCTATGACAAATCAAAACGCTAGAATTCGCTTGTAAAAATGAAATATGGATGATCAATAATTTATGGCATAATGAGCTTCATGGTGAAATTCAGTGGTAGAGTGTTCACTTTACTTGTGAACGGCTTCAGGTTTGACCCCCAACACACCCGCGCTTTTGCATTTTCCCTATAATTTTAGTTTATTTATGTGTTGTTTCATATAGTGTTGGATATTTAGTTTAGGAAATTTCATTAAAATTTTATTTAATTATTTCAGTATTTACTGAATAAGCGTGTAGCGCTTAGTTGTTCCATGATATATATAATCAGAGCTGCCAACATTTTTAACTTTTAAATCAGAATTGGTAGCATTAATTTTAAATGGAATAATATAAATTTTCGACGATTAATGTTACCGAAAACAGCTATAAAAAATTTCCGGTTTGAAGTCTCCCTTGAAAAACTTGACTTGGCACCTATGTATAATCATTCTTGCCAACATACTAATTAATATTTCGTAGCATTGTTAGCCCAGCCTTCTTTGTCACGCCAGTATCTTTTTAGAGTATTTTTCTTCATATTTAATCGTAATTGAATTTGTAGAATATTATTCTAAAAATTTACTGGTGTGAAAAAGGGCGTGACTAACAACACCACGGAATATTAATTAGGATGTTGGCATGTATGTGTATAATAATAAAAGAAAATGTCTGCCTATCTGTTCATTCATACGTTCAGCTCCCACTCCACGTAGAAGTACAAAAATTGGCATAAGTGGGCAGAGAAGCCTTTTGAAGGGTATAGTGAAAAAAATATAATTTTAATTAGTTTCGGAAATATTAATTATAACGTCAATTATGTCAATTTAAACACTAGTCAATACTGTATTTAAAAGCATTAAATGAGCGTTAAATGGCCAGATAAAATAAAAATGTCGATTCGATATTTTCAAAATTGTTATCCCCGAATAAAGAAAATTTTTCTGAATGCAGGGGTGCAACTCGTTAATCATTGTGACAATTACACTTTTTCAATTATCTAAACTAATATTTCTAATGGCAATAAATGTACTACGTGACAAAATACTGGAAAAGCAATTTTTGAATTTTTCCTTATTTTAAACCGATTTAAACAGAAATTGGTAATAGACAACAATTACTCCTCAGCTTTCACTAGTCCAAAAATTTAAGTGATCGCTTAAGAAATAAGAATTTTAGACAATTCATGTTTATATAAATTCATTTTTCTTTCAGATTTGTTGACATTCGAAAACATTTATTTATGTTTTAAGAGAGAAAAATTTCTTTTTAAGGGAAACAGTATTTCTTCCCCCAATATTTCTTTTCTGAACTAGAGAGTTAAAAATCAGTTTTAGAATTTCGTCAATTTTAGACGGATTTCTACAGAAATTTTTAACTGTTCATTACAGATTAGATTTTTTCAGTCTAAAATTATCGAAGATATTCGTTAATAGATACATCACCTGTCGCTGGAATGATTTCTTTTATATATTTTTTATTTTGCCTAGGTTGAGGAATTTATTTATTTTTTTAACATTATTTTTAACAAACCTTTCGCTCAATATATACACTAATAAGAAAAATAGTGTAGTTTTATGCACATTGGATTTTGAGATACAGCTTTTTCATTACAGCCTTGAAACTTTGTATTTTAATGTTTTGAAGTTAAGGAATTGATTGCGTATACTTTTGAAAGTGCAAAATTATTGGAGGATGGATTAAAGGAGGGGATGAAAATATTTTAAAATTCTAAAATTGAACTATGTTCTTGAAAATTCTTGATATAGGGCTTTTGGGGAGAAGAATCGATTACGCATACATTCAAAAGTGTAAGAAAATACAGCATAGCAGCAGCACCTTTCAGCTGACATGCACTAGTGTTACCAGATTTTGGGACTTTTTTATTCAGTATCCGCCACTAAACTTTAAATGTAACGGTTGCGTAATCACTTCAAAGATTAATACTCTGTTATATATATTAAATATCACTGCTCAAAAACGTTGGTGACTGTCGAATAAAAAAGTAGCGAAATCTGGCAACTCTAATATGCACCCATGAAGGAAATTTCTGCTCCAGGTGTTGGCCGATATAACTTTTCCATTGACCTTGAGCCTTGAAAAATCATGTATAGGGTTTTAATGGGTTAGGAGTTGATTGCACCCACTTTCGAATATGTAAAAATTTTAGGTATGGGGGGGGTGCTAAATATATAATGTAAAATTCTGTGAGAGGCATATTGGAAAGAGGGGCAAAATATTATTAAAAAAAAGGGGGCTATGCTTTCAAAAGTCATATTTTAATGTTTTTGAGGGTCGCAAATGGATTGCACGTAATTTTGAAAGCGTAAACCTGTTCAGAGAGAAGTCATATGAGGATACCACAGGGACCACCGATTGGGAGTTTGCGATGGTCAGAATTTTCGAAGATCGTTTGCACGGTGAGAGAACAGGCTGTTTTAGATCATGAAAGAAGAAGTAGGTGCCGCAGGCGCCACCCAGCGAGAATGTCTTACAGATTGATTGGTTGGTTAGATGGTTGGGTTTTACGTCGCACTAGGTGTTACAGTTTGAATTTTCCAAAAATATTTTCACTATGTTAGAACACTGCCCACTGAATACTAGCTGCCTGTCCGATCCTCTGAAATAAGCGGAATTCAGTATGGTAACTAGTTGGGCGAGTAGTCGTTCGAGGGCGCTGCAGTCATATACAGATAAACTTAGAAAAGCAATGGATATTTCTACGGAAATGTATATAAAAAATGTTTTTTTTAAATATTTTTAAGTATTATTTTCTACGGGAAAAGGATTCTATTTTTATTTCTTATAGATGTAGAAAAAACATCATGTTGTTATTCGCTTTTAAAAGTAAATATCTTTAAGAACTAAAAGATGAAATTTTTTTCAAGTTCAATTTCTTTTCTTTCTTTTTTCTTTTTTATTTATTTATTTTTATTTATTTATTTTTTAATAATTGTTAAAATATTTTACATTTTTAATTATTTAAAAAATGTCAAAGGGAAATAAATAATCAAAAAATTATTTAGTTTGTCAATTAAATAATTTATTATGTGAAAATTTATAGATTATGCTATGATTACAAATAGAAATCAGACATATCAACGCAATAATTATTTTAAAACATCGAATTATTAGTATTATTTTTTTTAACTTCTTTTTCATATTAAATATAAGAAAGTATTCGATTCTTAAAAACTTTCGACTTCCGGTTTTCGATGGATTTCCACGTTTTGAGATGTCTAGAACACAATTTGACCATTTTTACTTTCTTCTATATTCAATAGAAGAAAGTATTGGATTCGTAAAAATATTCGACTTCTGGTTTTCGATGTATTTACACGTTTTGACAGCTCTAGAACACGATTTTACCATTTTTAGAAAATGTCTGTGTGTGTGTGTCACAATAATTTTGTGGTAACTGTATCTTCGGAGGATCTCAGAATTACAAATAAATTTATATGTAGCTGCACTTTGACCTAAATTAGTGCCTATCAACTTTTGGTGTTAACCGCTCAACAGGTGACGCTGCTATACCGCGATTTTTGCAGTTTCAGGGTAAGCTATATCTCAGGTTCTATTGCGTATAATCAAACAAAACTTGAAATGTGAGAAGACCATTATAAGACATTATTGAGATTCAATTTGAATGCTTATAGGACAACAGGTGGCGCTGCTATTCATCGATTTCTGCAATTTAAGGGAAAACTATATCTTAGAAACTACTGCACAGAATTACATACAAATTTATATGTAAATGCACTTTGACATAAATTAGTGTCTGTCAACTTATGGTGCCAACCACAAACCAGGTGGCGCTGCTACGCAATGATTTCCACAATTTAAGGGGAGGCTATATCTCAACTTCTATTGCGTATAATCAAACAAAACTTGAAATGTAAGACCATTATGAGATATTATGCTGATTCAATCTGAATGCTTATCTTACGACAGGTGGCGCTGCTATACAGCGATTTCCGCAATTTAAGGGGAGGCTATGTCTCAGCTTCTATTGTGTATAATCAAGCAAAACTTAGATTGTAAGACCATTATGAGACATTATGCTGATTAAATTTGAATGCTTATCAGACAACAGGTGGCGCTGCTATATAGCGATTTCACAATTTAAGGGAAAGCTATATCTTAGGAACTACTGCACAGGATTGCATACAAATATGCATGTAAATGCACTTTGAGATAAATTAGTGTCTGTCAACTTATGGTGCCAACCATTCAATAGGTGGCGCTACTACACAGTGATTTCCACAAGTTTAGGGGAGGCTATATCTCAGCTTCTATTGCGTATAATCCAACAAAACTTGAAATGTAAGACCAGTATGAGATATTATTCTGATTCAATTTGAATGCTTATAGGACCACAGGTGGCGCTGCTATACAACGATTACAGCAATTTAATGGGAGACTATATCTCAGCTTCTATTGCATATAATCAAACAAAACTTAAAATGTAAGGCCATTGTGAGACATTCTGCTGATTCAATTTGAATGCTTATCGGACAGCAGGTGGCGCTGCTATACAGCGATTTCTGTAATTTAAGGGAAAGCTATATCTTAGGAACTACTGCACAGAATTGCATACAAATTTATATGTGAATGCACTTTGACATAAATTAGTGTCTGTCAACTTTTGGTGCGAACCACTCAACTTGTAGCGCTGCTACACAGCGATTTCCACAATTTAAGGGGAGGCTATATCTCAGCTTCTATTGCATATCACCAAGTAAAACTTGATATGGAGAAAGGCCATTATGAGACATTATGCTGATTAAATTTAGATGCATCAATAACGGGATGGCTATATCTTACCGTCTATGGCATGTAACTGTACAAAACTTGATATGTAAAATAACCATTATAAAAACGCATTTTTAGTTTCTTCTATATTCAAAAGAAGATAGTACTGGATTCCTAACAATTTTCGACTTCTGGTTTTCGACGGATTTACATGTTTTTAGAGATCTAGAACTTTAAATATTTTACATTTTTAATCATTTTTAAAATGTTAAAATGATATTATTTACAAACTGAATAATTTATGAAATGATTACATGAAGAAATCAAGTATATCATATGAAGTAACATGATTGAAATTTATATATTTGTTAATCTATATGTTAGTAGACATTGCCGGGTTCGATCTTACACCTAGCCATTCGCAATCGTCTGCAGTTTTCTCCAAAACTCACGGTAATATGTGCTAGGACCCCTTAGAAAAACCTTTGCGGAGGGCATTACATCCAGAAAGAAGTAAACTCCCAAAAAGTACCAGAATCAAGGAAATCAGATACATCATCAAACATTAATTAATTTAAAAATTCAAATTATCTGTCTTTCTAATTTTTATTTTCTTTCTTTCTTTTTTTTTTTTTTTTTTTTAGGAAGCAGTGGGTTTTAAACGTTTTACATGTTTAATTATTTTAAAAATATTATAATTATGTTATCTATAAAGTGAATAACTTATGAAATGATTACATGGTATCGGATAATCAGATATATCATTCGCTTTACCGGATGAGACTGTACTAAGAGCGCCAGCTATCCTGAGGGAAACTTCGGAGGGAACCAGCTACTAGATGGTTTGATTAGTCTTTCGCCCCTAGACCCGGATCTGACGATCGATTTGCACGTCAGAACCGCTGCGGACCTCCACCAGAGTTTCCTCTGGCCTCGTTCTGTCCGGGCATAGTTCACCATCTTTCGGGTCCCAACGTGTACGCTCAGACTCCGCCCCTCCGGCGAGCCGGGTGGGACGGGAATCAGATATATCATATGAAGTTGCATGATCGAAATTTAAACATATGTTAATCTCAAAATTGGTAGATGTGAAGTGCTGGGTTCGATCCCAAGTCACGCCCGTTAACCTAGCCATTTGTTGTTTTCTTGGAAACTCCCATAAATATGCTCTAGGACCTCTTCGAAAGACTCTACATCTAGAAAGGTTAGTTTTTGATTTGATGTAGGCATTGAGGCCAATTGACTATACTGGAGTCATAGGCCTATAGGTGGAAAGCGCCCTATGGGGTTTTTCTGAAGGGTCCTAGCTTGTATTCACGCGAGTTTTGGGGAAAACCATGAGAAACTCCGAACAGTTAGGGCTCTATAAAGAGACCCTTCGCGGATTGCATTACATCTATTAAGTAAATTTCAAAAATATCAGAATCAAAGAAATCATATATAATATCAAATATTAATTATTTTAAATTTTCAAATTATCTTGGAAAAAAAAGAAAAGAAAAGGAAGAAAATAAAGAAGAAACAGTGGAATTTAAATATTTTACATTTTTAATTATATTAAAAAAAAATACGATGATGTGTGTTTTTGTATTACATGAAGAAATCAGATATGAGATATACCATCATATAAATTAAAGAAGCATAACTGAAGTTTGAATACGGTCTAGACCCCCCCCCCTCCCTATTTACGAGAGTTTCTGAGAAAGTCGTGAAAAACTCCAAACCACTAAGATGATGAATGCGATTGGGATCGAATCCGGCACTTCCCATCTACCAGCTTTGAATGCAGAACCTCTCAGCCGCTGGTGCCTCCCTCCACAAACACTTTAAAAAGACGCATCACAGAAGGCGTTACACCCAAGAGGTAGAAAACTTTAAATATATATATATCATAAATGAAGAAATCATGTATATCATTAAACATTATTTCAAAATTTCAAATTATCATTTTTTTTTTCTTTTTAAGAAACAGCAGATTTTATTTTACAGCAGAAAATATTTTACAATTTTAATTACTTTAAAAATATTATAATGATGCTGTTTGTAAATTAAATAATTAAGAAATCAGATATGTTAAACAATGTTAAATAGTATAATTGAAGTTTAAATATCTAACAGTCTCTAAGCAAGCCGTGTTCGATCCCACGTTGCACTTGTTGACTTACGCATTCGGAGTTTTCTATGTTTTTTACCAAAACTCCTGAAATAATGGCAAGGACCCGTTTTATTTGATTATTAGTATTATTATTTTTAATAGAGTAATCTAAAGAATTATACAGCTATAAAAGTCATAGATTTCGGATGTAATCAATATTTTATTTATTCATTTATGGATAGTTAAGTACTCTTATTTGTAATGCAGTAATGCAATTCTTTTTATTTACGCAGAATTTTGTTTTGACTTTGCTATTGTATACATTTTAAATCAAAATATAGTAATTTCCTTTTATTTTTATTTATCTATTTATTTTTTAATGTAAAGGGAAACAAAATTATCATAATATGGAATCCATATCAGATTTATTTATAAATGATTGAAAATGTTTATATGGTTTTTTTTCCTTTCTTTCTTTTTTTTTTTTTTTTCCTTTTTAAGAAGCAGTGGGTTTTAAATGTTTTACATGTTTAATTATTTTAAAAATATTATAATTATTTTATCTATAAAGTGAATAACTTATGAAATGATTACATGGATAATCAGATATATCATATGAAGTTGCATGATCGAAATTTAAACATTTATATTTGGTGTGTTGCTTAAAGTTAACATCTAGAAAATGCTTACTACAAACACGCGAATAATTTGAATTGGTATTAGGGGTCTAATCTTTTCTCGAAATAGCTTTTAAACCACTTAGACCTAATGTTTTCTTCAACCGGAATCTTGTAATATGAAATATTACAACCTTTTACAAATCGTATGGCACACAACAATAAGCCATAATAAATTAACGATGACAAACATTAACTAATTTAAATTAAAAATATTTTTATACTTTCAAAAATCAAATAATAAAGCAGAAATTCTGTACACAACAACATACGATTAGTTACGTTTTCCAGTCAACAAAAGCAGTGACATCTAGTGGATAAAGTCCGAATTAAGCCAAAACAAGCTTCTCAGGCAACAAGACAGGCAGCTAGTATTCAATGGGCAGTGGTTAGAACAAGGGCTCTGAAACGAGAGAATGTACTACAGGAACCACTAGTTCAATACTGTCAAATTTTTCAAGGATTGCGAACCAGCTGGTCGCTGAAGGCTTCTAGTATTAAAATAAAGCGACTTTTACAGAGTAATTTATCTTGCGGTTGACATTGCAGAGTAGGATTTTCTACGGTGAAAATTTCCAGGGGTTTCTGGTCTGTTAGCTGGCAAAGCCAACTAGTTGCAATAACTGCATCCTTGCCAACCATCTCATTATGAACAGTACAATTTTTAGTGACCGCCCTTTTTTTCACACCAGTCATTTTGTACAGTAAATTTTCTCTTATTTAATCGTAACAACATTTGGAGAGAAATACTCTAAAAATAAAGTGGTGTGATAAAAGGGGCGTTTTTTCAAGGGGCGTTAACGATTGTACTGTTATTAATGAGATGGTTGGCAAGTATGTAAGTGCCTCTCAACCGTACCTTCTGATGAGAAACAGTTTAACTTATGTGCAGATTTTTTTTTTTTTTTTTTTTTTTTTTTTTGTGATAAACTGAAGATCTATTTTATTAAGGAATTATAAGTTATATTTGTAAATACAGGGTATCGTACAACATAGTCAAATTTTTCTCAGATATATCATCTACAGGAGCGTTTTGACACCCATCGTGTAGCGTCTCTAATTGTAGCATTATAGTCTAAAATAAAAAGTCAGATTTTTCAAAATAAATAAATAAATAAAAATATATTATCTTGTTTGCAAATTTATGCATGGATGCAAGAATAATTAAAAGAAAAAGTTAGTTTTTTTCCCCCCAAAAAAATATTAATTTATTTGTAAATTTATGCACAGAAGCAAATATTTTTATACGAAATAATTTAAAATGACAATTGAGCTGGTATAAATTTAATGCGAAACCTACTATTCAATGTAAATCTATCAAAATTCAAATATTTTCAACCATTTTTAAACATAATATCCTTTCCGAAGTGTTATAGCAGTTTTTGATGATTAACTAAAAAAAAGTATAGTAATCGAAAAAATGGTGAATCAATTTTCTAATTTTCTAATGTATCAGGGATCGTAGAAAACTATATTTTGATCACCATAATTTTTATTTTAGTTTCTTTTCTTTTTCTTTTTTTTTTTTTTTTTTTTTTTTTATTTAATCGTAGAAATTTGACGATTAGTGAATGTAAAATTTGTTATGGAAAAATAGTGATATCAAAAATTTAGGACTCAACAATCCTTGCATATATTATGTTCTATGATACTGTGCAAAAATTAATTAATTAAAAAAAATTTATATTAATTTCTTACTTATTAAAGTCATGAAGAGTAATAGAAATAAAGTTCTTAGCATTTTTAAGTATATTGAATTTTATAATTTCATCTATATTATTGTAATATATATTAGTTGCTTTATTTTATAGTTAATTGAAAACAATAATGATTTTCTGATAAACTTTACCGCATTTTCCTTCGTATAACCTGCAGCTCACATAAGTCGATTTTACAGCTGAAATTGTGTTTACAGGCAACGTTATATTTGGACGAGAAAATAGATTTGTGTGTTAATTAAAATTTCCGGTGTGAAACTGATTTAGCAGACCTGCAGATTATGTGTAAGAGAAAACAGTATGCTATCAATAACTATTCCTTTGCTATTGCAGATATATATATATATATATATATATATATATATTAATCAGAAATGCAGAACACAGAAACACAACTGTTGAATCTGTTGCTTTTTGTAAGTAAACTTTACGGTTTTTAACAGCAGAAAATTAATATTATGGGTTTCTATTAAAAAATAATGATAAGAAACCTTATTATTATTATTATTATTATTTTAAGTATGAGTTGTAATGTATGCAAGAATTGAGAAATATGAACAAAAACGATTCGTCTATCTCCGATAAAATTTATGTTTATAATTAATAAAATGGCAAAAGTATTTTATTTCTATGGGATAAAGTTTAGATCAAATTCGAAAAGGACACGTTTAATATTTCTAAAAACATTATTATCGGACAAATCTATGTCATTAGTTATAGAAAACGCTATCAACGATAATATCGAACTGATTGAATCTAAAAAAATATTTTTACATCTGCCAAAGATAAATGTCTCTAGGCATAAATGTATATCGTTGTCGAATGCAACAGATAAGATATAAAAATAAACATATTCGACTATAAAAACCTATGATTAATATTAAAAATGTTTCTGTAGTGTTATTTTAATCTATAACGATAATATTATAAGTACAAAAAATAATATTTCAAATATTCACTGTTTTCTATTTTCCTTTATTGTAAATCTATACAATAAATAAATAAAATGAAATAAAATAAATAAAACCTTTAAATTCGATTGATCTCACAAAATATTAAAAATTAATCCTTTTCCATTTCCCATTATGTTTTTCAATATACATAGTTTAAAAGTATGTTCTAATAATACGAAATAAAATTGTTTTTTCGCTTCAAAATGCCTGAATTCCATTTGCATTCCGAAAACAATTTCTTTATTTTGATATTGAGCGTTTTGTCTGTTTTGATAAAACATTTTATTGCGTTAATTTAATATACCATCTGTGATTGTGCATTCTGAAAAATTGATGATAACAATAAAAACAACAACGTAATTTTCTGCAAGCACGAGAAGCAATCATTTTCGGAAAATGTAACATTCAAAATTCAAATCTAGAAACTGATTCTCTTATTTTTTGAAGACGAATCTAATTGTAAAGAAAGTGTTCCCCCAGATATATTTATTGAATCATAAATAAAAGAAACTCATTTATTGTAAATAAGTAAATTTATTTTTGTTTTGATAATTATTTACGGCGTTTTAAAACCTGGATTACTTGCTATTATTTTCATAGCTTAGAGAAATATTTAAATAAAAGCTAGAAGGAAAGGTGCAAATGTATTTTCTCCGTTTGATCAGACGTCCAAGAAACAAATATTTAAATTGCGTTTTAACTATCAAAACTCTTGTTCTAATTTTGGTTATTCTAAAGTAAAGATTGTATCTATTGTTTTTTAATCCAAATATTAAGTGTGTTTTTACTATATGATAACATACCTGGTAACATATACAGAGTAATTCTGAGGTCGTCGGACACACTTGGGGGGGGGGGGAGGAGTATAGAACACCACAAGGATTCAGAATTGTACAGGAACCTATGGATGCAAACGACATTTTAATCTTTTAAGAAATAAAGGTTTTTGGTAACCGTGCATTACTAACTCCACTTGCTGTGTAAGTTTTAAAAATCTTATATGTTTCATTATTTCTCAAAATCATACACAATGTTCGCATTATTGCAATCAGTACGATAAAATACATCGATAATAAACATAATTTATATATTTAAACAGTAGCATGTAAAAACGTTTAAAAAAATGCAATATTTGGGAGCAATTCCCATATTTACTCAAAAACATCCGGTTTTTAAAAGGTTAAAATCGCGTTTGCGCCCATAGGTTCCTGTATAATTATGAATCCTTGTGATGTTCTCAACCTCTCCTGCCACTTTGATCCATGACCTCAGAATTACCCTGTATAACTTATTCTGGAGCATTGTTAGTCGAGCCTTTTTTCACACCACTTTGTTTGCAGAGAAATTTTCTCCAATAGGTAATTATGATGTAATAGGAAGAAAAATGTTCTTTAAAAATATGATATGAAAATAAGGAGGGTACTAAAAGGTTTCGGGAAACACTAAAAATTTTATCAGGTATATGTGATACTTGAATTAAGTTGCAAAGATTAAAATGAATTCAATTGATTTGTTCGAAAGATTAGCAATTTTTTTCATATAGTAATGTTCATCTATAGTTTCGCATGTTTTTCATTCCTTTATATTTTAGGCAGTTTCAAAATGCATAGTTTTAAAGTGTGAAAAACCAGTGAAAAATGCTAGATCAGATGTGTGTGTGTGGGGGGGGGGGGGGGAATAACCTGACGACGATTGGAAAATGCACTAAATATAATCTAGAAAAAAAAGAAAAACTAAGACTGAATTACGGTTTTAGAGCCCTGGAATCGTTGACAGGTTTTTAAAAATAACGTTCCATTGGTTTTGAAACCCTACACTTTATAAAGAAAAGCAATCAAAAAGTTTTCTTTGTTATTAAAGATATATTTTTACTTCATAAATTTACTCATAAAAATGAACACTGATGATAAAAAGAAGCCTCATAATTACATGCTTAGACCTGCTAACTATGCTAGTTTATCCGTAATGGTTATCCTTTTTTGCACACCAGAATAGTTGTAGAGTAATATTCAGCCATAGCCTCCTAAACGAGATGCCTATCGCATGGCTCAGAAACTTGGCAACATTTCAAGCGGTAGACAGCGCCGCCTGCTACAGATTACGCGACTTTTTTATTCAATTGTCACCAATAATTTTAAGAAGTGATATATGATATAAGTAATCGACGTTTCTTCGATTCTATTCGACTTTTATGTATATCGAATCCCACTTTTAAAAATTTTTGGCTGTTGAATAAAAAAGTCGCGCAGTCTATACCAGGTGGCGCTGTCTACCAATTGAACTGTTGCCAAGTTTCCGAGCCACGCGACAGGCATCTAGTTTAGGAGGCTGTGATTCAGCAATATGTTCTCATAATTAAATAAGAAGACTATTCCTCTACAACTATTCTGGTTTGAGTCACGTGCGTATGATATCTTGTAAGTTAAATGAAACGAAATGAGTTAAACATAAAAATATATTATTCATGTATTATGTAACCTTTGCGAAACTACCGTAATTTCTGGTAGATAACCCGCAGGTAAGATGTGTCATTTCTCCACCAGAAATTTTATTTAATAGAGAAATCTATACTTTTTCGAAGGAAGAGCTCGTGCAAATATAAATTTATTTATCAATTGAAATTTCTGGTGCAAAACTGGATTATATAACCTGCGGGGTATCTACCAGAAATTACGGTAATTATTTGTCTGAAAAAAGGATTAATAAATAATGGATAAACAAGTAAATAAATAATATATATATATATATATACTGCAGGTTCAGCAGGATTCGCCATTTTTAAGTATACATCTACCACTATTCCCAATGAAGTTTTCAAAAGTTTGTTTATGCATAAATCAGTTGTTCAAAACTAGTAGCAGAGGAATGTAAGAACTATATTAACCCTCGATAACGTAGAAAAATGGTAGAAAAAAAAAAGAGATTACTACATAGAAATCTTGAAATACGAATTAAATTAAATAATAATTTTCCGTATGACCTAAAAAAGAAAAAAGAAAAAAGAAAGAAACTCTGAACTTTATGATTATCTTTTATACTGCAGTGATGCGTAAAACAAAACAAAATAAAATACAGCACAAAGTTTCAGAAAATTACACAGAGGCGGAAGAAAATAGAAATTAGTTTAGAGGAACGGAATATTCACAAAGATTTTTTTTTTTAGGTAAGAGTTTAAATTTATTTAATATTTAAAAACACAGAATAATGTATGAAAGAGAAAAAGTATTTCAAATGTGTAATGGGGGTAGAATAACAATCGCTACAGTTACCATGTTTCTTGATGCAAGCATACAAAATTACTGCGCGAAAATACACGCTTTCTGCCGTACAGATTCCCAGTGTCATTTTGTAGGATAGTTCCATGCCTATTGCACAGATGTCGAGTCTTCCGGTTTCATACTTGCAAATGTCCATTATTTTCAACGGAGTCTTAGTATCGGAAAGTTTTTATAAGTATTTTCAGTTTATTTATTTTTTTTTTATTCTTCGAAAATATATGTGACAGATTCCTTTATAAAAATACTGGTGATAAGTCAAATTTAAGAATTAGAAATGTTGACAGCACTGCGATTTCCTGAGAAGATATACTACCACTATTTTTAAATAGAAATTTTTAGTTAAATTTTTCTAGCAATTATCTACAATTAAATGTGTTGGAAAATACTATTAGAGAATAATGACAGTTATTCCTTAAAAAAATAACCTAAAAGTTGGCAAAAAAAATTCTTACATTTAAGTTACATTTAATATTGACGGTAACTGATGCTGTACTTGTCATCAAATCATTTTCTATATGTCCTCAACCAGGGAAATACCTGATGATCTTCCAGACAAAGTAAACATGTTTATATACTTTAGAACACATTGTGTAACACCACAGGTGTGAGGATGAACCTTATGTTATTTGTAAAACTCCTCTCGATCGCTGTTTACAAATAACAGCACAGCTCGTTCAGTCACTTGTCTGACGTTCATATTTACTGTTAAGATGCTTGAGAAAACAACAATATGATCATGTTGTCATAGAAAATCACATCTCAGACCAGACATTTTGGCACACTTACCAACATTCTAATTCATGGCTGCCAACTTTTTAAATTTATTCCGAAATACTCTTAGTACCCGTCCTTTCTCGCACTATATTCTATGTAGAGATTTTTTTAATATATAATTGTAATTAAATATAAAGAAAAGTACTCTACAAAGAATACGGTGTGAAAAAAGGGCGGGTACTAACAACGGCCCGGAATAAATAAAAAAAGTTGGAAAATATGCTAATTAAATATTACTAAAATTGTTAATATCCGCCATTTTTCACTACAGTCTTTTTTCAGAGTCTTTTTCTTTTTAGTTAATCGCAATTACATTTGGAGAAAATTACTCTAAAATAAAGTTGTGTGGGAAAAGGGTCAGGTGCTAACAGTTTTACGGAATATTAATTAGAATTCTGGCAAGTATGTTGTGCTGTTGGTGTAGGTCGAGTGTGCTGACTCGATAGTCAGCTTGGTTCTAAATATTCACCTTGCCACTTTTTTACCAACATACTCGGTTACAAGACAGAAACAGCTTTATCTGAGAATAGACCATATCTCTACAACTCTCTTAAATGATTCTCAGTTATGCCCGTATATAATAGGGAGGCATGCGAGCGTTTACCTGCAATGTAGACGTATTAGAGATGCACGAAGAGTTTTGATCCGGGGCAAGATTACTCAAGATTTTTCTCGTGGTTATCTCACAAAACTTCGCAGCAAATTTGAATGCCAGGTTAATCAATGAACTAGTTTTAATGCAAAGAGCGGATTTTGAAAAAGTGTTTCAAGCAGTCTAAGGTTACGGTCATAGAGGAACTGGGGCTAATTGGCACTCAGCTTTTGTTTCCTGCCACCGTGGATACAGAGAGCTGTAATTTTAGTAGTGGGGAGTGTATGTATAGGTGCACCCTCCACCATAAATTCAGTCAGCTTGGAAGCATCATGAAAGAAAAACATCTATTTCATCCTTTTTCTGACTGGTGAGTTATATTGTTTCATCGTTCATTTTCTTAGTCTGGTGAATCTGTAGATCAAATTGAGGCGCAGTTTACGGCGGATTTCGAAAGAGTGTTTAACTGCGGTTACATGCATGTATCATAACATTTTGTTTCTGATGTATGGGACTCTGTGGTATCCACCATATGGTGAGTATATCTTTGGGTCTTATTGAAATAGTTAGGTAGTGAGTTAGTTGGCATAGCTATAACATATCTATAGCATAGCTTGACTTTCCTCAATGATAGTTCAAAGGCTATAGAACCTTTCTAAGATGAAAAGTTTTCATCCTCAGCCTTCTCCCAAGATGATGGTAAGAGTTTTCATTTGACGGTTCCTTCGAACCCCAGAGAACATCATAATGATGAGAAAAGGTCACATAAAACAAGACCAACAACAAATTCTCTACAAAATCAAGGACCTTATGAATACAAAATAAATGAAATTGATTTGGTGAAATGCCAATTCCACAGTATGCTAACGAAATTGACGGAGCCGATGGAAGTGAGATTCGCATGTCCTCCGAACACTAGCAAAAATTCCTATATAAAAAAAGTAGAGTTAATACTGTTCTGTTAAATAAATCCTTGTCGAATCATGTTCTTAGAATGACTAAGAACATGATTCGACAAGGATTTATTTAACCAAATAGTATTAACTCTACTTTTTTAATATAAGAATAGACCTGCTAACTATGCTAGTTTATCCGTAATCAGTGGCGGATTTAAGGGGGGGGGCTAGGGGGCTGAAGCCTCCCCCCCCCCCCAAAAAAAAAACACTGACATTCACAATTGAATATTGAATTGTAAATTATTTATTAGTTTAGAATAACACTTTGAAAAATCTTAGCCCCCCCCCCCCCCCAAAAAGTCAAGTTCTGGATCCGCCACTGTCCGTAATGGTATTAAGCCCCACCTTTTTTTCACACCAGAATAGTTGTAGAGCAATGGTCTTCTTATTTAATCATGAGAACATATTGCTGAATATTACTCAACAACTATTCTGGTGTGAAAAAAAGGCGAGGCCTAATACCACTACGGATAAACTAGCATAGTTAGCAGGTCTATAAGAATTTTTGCTAGTGTTCGGATACATTTGTTACCGAATGTACAAGGAAATCATCATAGCAATATTTTATATTAATAAATTTTGAGATATAAAATCGCTGAAAATTATTATCACATGTGTCTATCAAGAATGTAGTAATAATCCTCTTTTAGAAAATGTAAATGTCGGCAGATATGGTAACATGAATGAGATTAACTTATACGATTCAGTATATTTTCCAACTCTCCCGATTTTTCAACACCACTACTTTAGAAAAATTTCCATTGTCTAATTTAATAGTGTAAGTTTAGACAATGTAATTTTTTCAGAAATAGTGTTGTTAAGATCAGGAGAGGAAACTGCAACATAAATATATAAAAAATGTCTATTAAAATTTTTCGGTAGCCAAAAAGCTTAAAAGTTAGCGACTATGCATGAAGTTTCGAAAAAAATAAAACAGTTAACTTTAAACAAGGACAATTTAAAAGAATCGAACTAAAGCCTTTTTTAAAGACGTGGATATTGAATGATACAGGTTTAAGGAGAAAATAAGTAAAAATTGTGCGGAAATAATGACTTCAATCCTAGTAAAACCAGAACTTCATTAGGACCGGGTCACACTAAGCCAACACATGCTAACATTTTAATTTATTCCGGAGGATCATTAGTACATGCTCATTTTTCAGGCAGCTTCTCTTGAAGGGTATTTTCTTCTCATATAATCGGAATTATACATTGAAGAAAATTTCAGATACAGGTAAAGGGCAGACATGCCAACATTTTAATTTGTTCCAGAGCACTGTTAGTACCCACACTTTTTCACACCACTTTATTTATAGTGAAATTTTCTCCAATATGTAATTACTATATACTAGTATCGCCCAGTGGTCGAAACTCGACCATTTTTTCTTTGCAAAGCGAGGCAAAGCAAAGTTATTCCCTTGTCCTAAACGGAATGCAATTGCAACACAGCTGCGGCAATTGTTTGCCGATAGTCACTCTAACTGAATCAGCAGAGTTTTACTTAATATAACTATTTCTCTCTGTAGATGTTAGCCTTTCCTGAAATGAGAGAAAATCGCAACGTGAAAACGGCCCTTGTTGTGTGATACAGCCCAGAAGCTAATAGGTACCATGTCAAACCAAGGCCCAACCAAGTATCAAATTCTGTTAAATTAATTCGATTGGTTCAAAAAGTACAGTGTTTGAACAAAAAAAAAAAAAAAAAAAAAAAGATAGTTTTTAAAAATGGTCGAATTGAGTTCGGGAAATTTCAAAACGTGTAACTTTATCGAAAACCGAAAATCTAAAACTTTTCTGTATCTTATATTTTCTACTTATATATGCAGAGGAAAGAATAATAAATCCACTTTTTAAAAAATAAAAATAAGTAGTCAATTTCATTTAATTAAAATGCAAGGAAATCTCAAAACGTGTAAATTCATCGAAAACCGGAATTCAAAAGTTTTTATGTATCTTCTACTTGCTTCTTCTCCCACAAAAGCTAGCAATAAAGACGCTTTTTAAAAAAATAAGTAGCCAATTTCAGTTAATTGAAACATAAAGAAGGCTCAAAACATGTAAATTCAGCAAAAAACGGAAATCGGAATTTTTTCCGTATCGTCTACTTATACATGCAGCAGTTAGTAACAAATCCATTTTCCTTTTATTTAGTATATTAGTTGAATATTTATTGTTTAAATATCACCCTTTGAAATGAAATGTTTATGTGTACATTCGAAACTGGAAGTTTGCCATTTTTTTTTCTGGAGTTTTGTGATTTTAAATTAAAATTTTATCAATTTTACAGAAAAAATAGCTCAATCAAACACATGTAGACAGTAACTTATATATAACTATACCCCAAAGCACGTACAATATTGTACTCGCTTTGCTATACCCAAATATCAGAATTAAAATCGGCAGATAATTTCCGTTATTTTTTTATAATTTTTTACAAAAAATCCAATGGACGATTAGCATAGAAAATCTTTTTCATGGCTCCATGGACAGACAGTGACGTCATCACTTCGCTTGCGTATAGTGATGCTACATTATACAAATTACTGTGTCTATGGTTTTATTTGAGCTTTATGAAATTGCCAGATTTAACAACTTTCTACTTTTAGGTATTTTTTAATGTAAAGGAATACGTGTATAAAAGGGAAAAATGGGGGAAAATGCATAAAAATAAATGTATTTTTAAATACCTTCTTGACATTGTAACAAAATAATATTTGTATTCGCACCTTCCGGTTAACCATACCTTTCGAATGATACCATTTTCAAACCTCTACTCCCATAATTAATATGTTAAAAAGGGACTACAAATTTTATGCTTGCCTATTAATATATAGATTACACGAAAGGAAAATTACTTTTCAGTAAAAGTTGTGGGAAAAAAAGGCTCGTTATACAATGCTCCGGAATAAATTAAAATGTCACCATGTCTGAAAGCATAACTGTCAGCATTTTAACTTGTACCGTAGCATTATTAGTATCAGCCTTTTTTTTTTTTTTTTTTTTTTCTTTCTTTGACACCAATTGTTTTGGAAAGCATTTTTCCTCTTTCTAATTACATGCTGGAAAAATATGCTTTACATGAGAATAGTATATTTGCTAGTATAAAACGTAATAAGTAACGTATAAGTAATATTTCTTAGTATAAAACCATTATTGTATTTCACAGCAAGTTTTTTGATTAAATAGTACAGAAATTATTGTATAAAAACAGTGACAGCAAAAAATACGTAAAATTCTCAGCCGTAATTATTATGCAAAGTAAAGTTATTGAATAATAAATACAGTTATAGACAACAATTTCATTTTTGTTAATTACAATCTATAATTCAATTTACAGGTTTTTTTTTTTTTTTTTTTTTTTTTTTTTTTTTTTCAATTTTTTAGAAACTTTGTATATAACACAAAAGAATAATATTTTATGTTTTTATGACACAAGCTTTTCCTGCTTTCACTGACATATTCATATTTTGAAACATGTCGGTTATATACAAAAATTATTAAAATCTTTTGAATGCACATATTTTGCGAGCAGGCGGAATCCATAATGTGATTTGTAAAGCAAAATCGAAGAATAAATTTCTATAAAAGGAATGGAAATAAACAACTAGAAACGAATTCAACGGGGAAAACGTTTCAGGGACTTTCTATAAAAGTATAAAGATGTGAATGTAATGCTGCACATTGAAGAAGCTCTTGAAATTTTTCTAAATTATTCAAAAAGCTGATGAATTAATTTACGTGTAAGGAAAAGGAAAATAATATTGCATTTTAAAATTCGAATATTGATCAAATACCAGTTAAATTTCTTCCAAAAATATAGAAAAATAAAAATTTGAAGTTAAATAAATTTGGGTATTTACAAAATAATATAAAAAAAAATTAAAAGAATAAAATATAGAACTAAAATTAGTTTTTTCAAATATTTTGCTTCTTTTTTAAATTTTCGAATACTTGTGAAAGAATTTTTTTTTCCCGATTAACGACATTAGCGTATATTTTTTTTTCCTTATTCTGCTAATTTTGTTTTACTTTTATCTAAAAAGCAGAACAATTTTAGGAATTTCTACGCTTTTTTTAATGATGCTGTTTACATTGCTTGAAGTTAATTTAGTATGTAGTAACATATAAAAAATAAGAAATGAACTGTTTTTAAAGAATAGATACTTCAAAAAGAATAAATACTTCTCGAAAAAAAATTTAAATGAAGAATTATATAAATTTTTGCCATGATTTTTCTATTTTCCATCCGCATACTTTCATCATATGGTACAATTTTTATAAAAAAAAAAGTAAGTATGAAAGTTGATATAAATGTCATAGCTGTCAAGTGTGACAATTTTTAGAAAATAGTACTTTTTACAGAAAATTTTGTTTGATAAGTTTTATGTAGCAGTATTCATGATTAGTTAAGGTGAAATTTTTATAAGAAAAATCCTGATATCTAAAAATTGCAACATTTTGCAGCTATTGGTACTTATTGAATATTCCTGCAATAACTAAGCATACTTGCCAACATCCTAATTAATATTCCGTAGTATTGTTAATTCCACCCTTACTTGTCAATATTCTAATTAATATTCCGTAGTATTGTTAGCCCCGTCTTCTTTTTCACACCAGTAAATGCCTAGAGTAATATTCTCCAAATGCAATTACGATTAAATAAGAAGGAAAGTACTCTAAAAAGATACTAGTGTAAAAAAGAAGGCGGAGCTAACAATACTACGGAACATTAATTAGTATGTTGGCAAATATGTAATTAAGTAGCAGACTGTACACAAACTTTCTAGTTTTGAGATATTCTTGGTACAATACTCCTTGACGTTTCACACAATTTTACGAAAAGTATCATTTTGGGAAGAATATACTGAATAATCATAATTTTTCCATAATTTGTGTTTGCATAGAGGCCAACATTTTAATTTATTCTGGAGTATTTTTAGCCCCGTTTTAATTCTATACCGCTTATTTTTTAAAAGTAATTTGTTTCTTATTTTATTGAAGTTATATATTGGAAAAAAAATTTCTATATATAAAGTGGTGCGAAATAAAGGCAGGGATAAAAAAAAAAAACTCCGTAATAAATTAAATTGTTGGCATCTATGTGATTGTACGACAAAAAATTTTGTTTTCATTACGAAACTAATAAGCTGCGGCCCCCACAAGACTTTCTTCTATATACAATAATATACTAATTCGCGCAATACAAATTATTTATTAAATTATAATGTATTAAAAATACTTCCCATGATTAAAACAGACGATTTGTAGCTCAAAGAAGTATAGCACTGCCGAAAGAAAATTGATAACTTTGTTTTAAGTTATCAAAGATCTATAGTTTAACCATTCGTTTTAAAGATATTGACGAGTTCTTTCCAAAAATACTAATATTGAAAATTTATATTCCCTGGGGGGGGGGGGGGTTACTTCCTCCCCAGGAGGTAAAGCGATGCTCCTACATGCACACACATTTTTCCCCAGTTTACTACTGCTGTTATCAATAATTCATACCAGTTTTACAATCATGCGTTTCACATAATTTTCATTATGTATACTTATACGAAATTTTGTTCTGTACTGCCATGTTAAAAATTTAGAAAATATAGGATGACAGCGCCACCGCATAACCCTTTGCGGCGCAAGACAATTTGAAACATTTAAATTATACTGCCACCGGAATTCATGAACTAAATTAAACTAAAAGAAATTTAAAATTTTAATGTTTAAAAAACCGGCCTTTTCTGATATGTTATAAACATGAATTTTTGCTAAAATATTTCCGGGATGAATTTTTGCAGCTGGATCTTAAATTTTGCGTCCTCGTGGCGAGGACACCGCGCGTTAAGGGGTTAAGCGATTGATCCCCAAATCTAATCAGCACATGTGATGACACCTTATGATGACATGAAGCACACACTAAAAAGCATTTTCTGCAATAATTGGCAAATGGAGTGGAATAATCAACAAAATAATAAATTACTTGATATAAAACCTCAAATTGCAGTCTGGCCTACACTTACAAGGAGAGGTCACGACATGGAAAAATCAGATCGGGACGAAATTGCGCAGGATTGTAGTATAATATGAGGGTAACAACATATTAAAGCAGTAGGACCCACTATCCACAAAATTTCGAGAAAAAAGCATTTAAAGTTTCAGTAATCTTTAAATACAAGTTATTTCGCAAGCGAGTAAGCGCCTCAGTGGTGTGATCCTAAAGTGCGAGTTTCCCACCCAGATGACTTGGGTTCGAGGCTACCGACGGGACTACTTTTTTTTTTTTTTTTTTCCCTTTAACTTTTTATGCAATCTTAACTTTTTATTTATTTTACAATTCAATTCAAAATTTGAAAATTTTAATAAAAAAATATTTAATTTTCTTGAGTATAAAATAACTTTTTTATTTTCAATATTTATAACTTAAAAATACAATAAATTTCTATAACTTAAAAAATAAAGTTTAGTTTTACAAAACCCTAAATAAGAAACATAAAGAAAAACAGACAAGCTGTAAACAAAGTGTAAAATAGTTAGCAGGTGTATCTTGGTTTGAGCTTCCTGATTTGGTTTGAATGTGTATAAATTACGTAAACACTTCTAGCTTGTTAATGATGAAGGGCAGGTGAAATTTTATTTTGTGCACACGCACAGAAGGATAAAAAAAAAAAAAAAAAGAAGTCGTTATCGAAACAGAAACGATGTTCATTAACATTTAAAAATCTACGTTTAAAGATAACATTTCTTTACCTGCAATAATTTAATAGCATCGTAATACTATACTATAATTTTTCAAGAAACTGTATTGATTGGAGAAGTAATTATTTAATTTGGATAGTAATTATGTATGCAATTAAAATCACCATTTCTCTGTATTTTTTTTTTTTTTTTTTTTTTTTTGTAATTTAAAAAATAAAATTAAATATACCTAAAATTAAAAAAAAGAAAGAAAGAAAATTAGATAAATAATTAAAAACAGTTTCTTTAGTTTTACCTTATTTTACAGTTAAAATAAAACTAAAATTTATTTTTTTAAGTTATATAAATTTATTGTATTTTTAAGTTATAAATATTAAAAATAGAAAAAGTTATTTTTTACTCAAGAAAATTAAAAATTTTTTTTATTAACATTTTCAAATTTTGAATTGAATTGTAAAATAAAGTAAAATAAATTAAAAGTTAAGATTACATAAAAAGTTAAAGAAAAAAAAAATTAGTCCCTTAGGTAGCCTCGAACCCAAGTTCTCTGGGTGGGAGACTCGCGCTTTAGGATCACACCACTGAGGCGCTTATTCACTCGCGAAATAACTTGTATTTAAAGATTACTGAAACTTTAAATGCTTTTTTCCCGAAATTTTGTGGATAGTGGGTCCTACTGCTTTAATATGTTGTTACCCTCATAGTATACTACAATCCTGCGCAATTTCGTCCCGATCTGAATTTTCCATGTTGTGACCTCTCCTTGTTAGTCCTAGAAAACATGATGTCATAATCACTCGTTTAAGAATTGGGCATTCAAGGATTACTCATAAATACTTACTACTTGGACAACAGGAACCTGACTGTCCGAAATGTCATTTCTGTGTGCATACAATTCGCCATTTACTCACTGACTATCCTTGTCTTCGTCATCTGTATAGACATTATTTTAATTCATCTTCACCCAATCTGACAAGCCTTTTAGGTGCAAATCCTCATCATCACTTGACAAATTTTTTAAAGGAGGCTGGTTTTTACTTCGACATCTGATTTTATTGTTTACAATGTTCATCCTGTTTTACATCTGTTTTTTATTGTATACTGTTTTATTATTTTTGATTTTATCTTGTATGTAGTTTTACTTCTTTTTTCTGTGTTTTTTTAATGACTTTCTGGATGGGTAAACCCATCCAGAGGCTCCTTTTTCTTTCACCTATTTGTTTGGCGCAGCATGTCCTACTGTGGACCTTGCTCCAGAAAAAGCCATTCAACCAACCAACTAATCAGCACAACTTTATGCCAGGGTCCAACTAAATACCAAGTTTGGTTAAATTCCGTTCGTTGGTCCGTGACATACTGCGTCCACAAAATTTCTGATACACACACACAGATATACAGACATGCCGACAATCAGCCATTTTCTAAAAACAGTCAAATTGTGTTCAAGACATCTCAAAACGTGAAAATCCGTCGAAAACTGGATTTTGAAAATTTTCACGAATCCAGTACTTTCTTCTTATACATATAGAAGAAAGAAAAAATATGCAGTCATGAAAGCAAAATCTTATAATTTTATATAAAAATACCTCATGTACAGGGTGATTATAATTAAAGTTACGATTTCAAAACGCTATAATTTTAAAACTATCAAACAGAGCGATTTGATACTTTACCAGAGCAATCGTGAGGCAATGGAATTTTGTTTGGGAAAGGAAAAAAGTAGTTCAAATATGTTCCTGTAGATGACGCTGTCAGGATAATGTCAGGGGAAACGCCTAAATGGACTCATTAAAAATCGGAATGTTGTTACCAACACAATGGAATAGCAGGAAACAATAGGCTTCAATGGTTTACTACAATGCTTTTAGCAAAAAGACAGTTTACAGTGGAAACAGTCATAGTGAAAGGAGAAAAAGAAGAGTTTCATAAAACAAATACTTTATGGGTAATTAATACTTTAGCGACCGCTGACGTAGATTCACGTCATTTGAAAATCTCTAACTCCACCAGTGGGCGTTTCTTTCGCAATTTGTATGTTATTTATTTCTTTAAAATATACCCAATATTCATATTTGTGCTATCAATATACTATGGATATAAATGCTGTGATTAGAAAGAGTATAACTCTAATTTATATCCGTTTGTAATATAAATGTAAATACGGAGAATTTTGTTTTGAAATATTGTAACAATTGAGAATAACGCCCACAGGCGGACCTTACTGTGAAAAAGACAAAAACATGCGTTCGCGAAAGTGTTAACGACACATTTTGGATTTTTTTCTTTTTTTTTTTTTTTTTTTTTTTTTTTTTTCCCTTTTGCAAAACAAAATTTCATTGCCTCACGATTACTCTGGTAAATAATCAAATCGCTCTCATGAGTAGTTTTAAAATTATGGCGTTTTGAAATCGTAACTTTATTTATAATCACCCTGTACATCTGTCTCTGCTTAGTCACACATACTCTGTATGTATACGTATATATCAAAGATGCCAACATTTTAATTTACTCCGGAAAATTTTCAGCCCCGACTTTATTTCATACCACATTTTTCTCAATAGTAATTTTTTTCTTATTTTATCGTAGTTATATATTGGAGAAAAATTTCTATAAATAAAGTGGTGTGGATTAAATGCGGGTCTAAAAGTACTATGGAATAAATTAAAATGTTGGCAACTATGATTATATTCCAAACAGTATTTACCCAATATGCTCTCTACGTAGTTGCCAACCAGTGTTGCCAATTTGTAGAAATTTTTATATTCAATATGTATCATTAATTTTTAATCGTATTGTTTGTCTAAACGATAATGTTATATATCAAACATTATTCTTCAAAATTTCTGGTTATTATTAAATTAAAAATTTGCTACAAGTTTGCAATATTTCGAATTTTTAAGTCAGATTTTTCCTCACTATTTTTTAATAGAAATATGCCGATTATGTAAATAAAAAATTGTTATAGGGAATTTCTGGTATGAATTTTCCAGCAAACATCCGGGGTGATGTCAGCTATGTATCTGCTTAAAGTTTGAGGATTTTTTGCTGCAGGATATCCAACTTAATTCGAAAGATATTTTACTGACATTAGATTCTTACTAGTACCTATCTTTCCAAATCAATTCCAACTGAAAGCTGCCGGAACAAAATCTGTTGCTCCCGAGTATGTCTACCACCAAAAACTGAAGATATGGCAACTTTGTTAGGATTCTTACGGATCCACTTTTTAATGTGGACGCTTCCTGAAAACTTTTCTCAAATAATATACTTCTTTTTAAATTAATTTTATGACAGAAATTGATTTTTAAAATTAGTGATCAGGAGTGGTGAAATACTGAATGAATTTAACACAAGCCTCGTTTTATTAAGCTTTTTAAAAGGGCCATTGTATTATTCAAACAAATACCTTTGATCTTCAAACCCATAATTAATCTACATTACGATGCAGCTTTTCTCGTTCATATGCTTTTGATAGGCTTGGGATGTAGAGAAGCCAGAAGGGACCATTATTTATAGGAATTTTGAAACGTGTTTACGTAAGAGAACATTGTATTTCTATGTATGTTTATCTCAATAAAATATAATATTTTAATTTAAATTAATGCTCAGTCATAATCTTATGGATATTTCTTGACATGCGTTGCTCCAGACATACCAATATTTTAATTTATTCTGGAGTATTATTAGTACCTGCCCTTTTTTCACATCACGTAGTTTGTAGTGAAATCTTCTTCAATATGTAATTACAATTAAATAAGCAGAAAAATACTTTTCAAGGAAAAAGTGTGAAAACGGTCAGGTACTAACAATTTTCCGAAATAAATTAAAATGTTGATATGACTTGTTGTTGCACGCGTGCAATGACGTAGCTGACATGCAGAACTCGAATTCTCCGCCCTTTTTTTTTTTTTTTTTTTTTTTGGACTCTTTCAGGAATACGAAATTTCCTACCACTATTTTTATACAATAACATTTATCCTATTGGATCACAAAACATTATTTTAAAATGTATGCGTCGTTCGTTGTAAAAATGGTGTAACATTATATTTTTTAAATATGCATTTTTTTTTTTTTTTCTTTTGCTTAGTTGCATCACATTTAGTTATATTTTTTGTTATGAAAGTGAAGAAACTCCAAAAAATACATTAAAATCCCATAAAAGGCATTATCTGTTTTTTTCCTAGAACTAAAATTTCTAAATACTCGTTATAAAAGCGAACTTTCTGGGTTGTTTCAAAGTTATTTTCTTATAACTTATGAATTATTTTAACTCTGATTTGTATTAAACATTAAAAAATCGATAACACTTATTTGTATTTTTTCCTACAGACAAATTTACAAAAACCTCGTTATTTCAAAATCTATTTACAGGGAGATAATTCCCTTTTATAATGAACGGCCCATATAAAAATTTCGGTAGGAAAATAGTGGTGGTAAAAAAGGCGGAAATTTCTAGTCCCTGTAAGTATCCCGAAAAAAGGGCGGAGTCTTCGATCTCTGCGATAACACGCAGTTGCCAACATTTTAATTTATTCCGGAGCATTTTTTGCCCCGCCTTCATTTCGCACCACATTATTTTTAGAATATTTGTTTTCCAAAAAATAACTACGATAAAATAAGAAAATATTACTCTATAAAAATAAGTGGTATGAAATAGGAGCGTGGGTAAAAATGCTGCGGAATAAATTAAAATGCTAGCAACTCTGTATAACGTCGCAAGTTTTTACACTAATAACTGCTACGAGGAATTTCCTATGCTAATTTTCAATTTAATTAATCGTAAAAAATAAATAGTGGTTTGACGTGCAAATTCTATCGCATTGAATTAAAAACTGACAGAGGAAATTTATCCTGGACAACGTTTATATAACTTTTAAGAAGGCATTTAAAAATACCTTCTTAAAAGTTATATAAATGTTGTCCAGGATAAATTTCCGGTTTCATTGTTTAATTCAATAAGACAGAACTTTCCCGCCAACCTAATATAACCAGTTTAAACTTCAAATAGTGGTGAAAAATCTGATTTTAAAACTTGAAATACTTTAAGTTCTGGTATTCATTTCCGAGACAATGAATGGTATTACATAAAGAATCCTTCAATTGATTTATTTTTTTCAAGAATACCACGTTCCGAATTTTTTTAAGCACTTGTCCACCACTTTTTTTAGTCGCAAACTATTACACTTTTTGACTACCGGAAGAATTTTTTATTTTATTAAATTATAGATTTTTTTTTATTAAATCAGTGCTAATATAGAAGTATATAAAAAATTCTATAAAAAATTTCTGGTAGTCACAAAGCGTAAACGTTGGCAACCAAGCCAACTTTTTATCTTAAAATAAATTTATTCTTAACCCGTTAGTTGGTCGATTCGCCGGCCCATCACTTCAGTTTTTATTCAACAGCCACCAAAAATTTTTAGAAGTGGCATTTGATATACATAAAAGGCGAATCGACTCGAATAATCGTCGATTATGTCAGGACTGCCAACCATCTCATTAATAAGCGTAGACTTGTTAACGCCCCTTTTCCCACACCACTTTATATTTAGAGCAATTCTCTCCAAATAGTGTTACGATTAAATAAGAATGAAATTACTCTAAAAAATTACTGGTGTACAAAAAAAGGCGGTGACTAAAAGTACTACGCTTCATAATGAGATGGTTGGCAAGCATGATTATGTACATCAAATGCCACTTCTAACAATTTTTGGTGGCTGTTGAATAAACACTGAAGAAATGGGCGGCGAATCGACCAACTAGCGACTAGTAACGGGTTAAATGGATATCGTACTATAAAGAATAAATTTATTTTAAGATAACAGTGGTGGAAGAACGCTTATAAAAAGAAGCAGCTGTGGGTATCCTGTTTATTTATTGCATGGCAGATGTAATTTTTATACCGTAGCTGCTAACATTTCTAATTTTTAAATCAGATTTATTACCAGTATTTTTATAAAGGAATCTGTCGCATACACTTTTGACAAATAAATAAAATAAAATAAACTGAAAACGCTTATAAAAACTGCCCTGTATGAAGTCTCCTTTGAAAATAACGAAGACTTGGCACTTATGCTCAGTGGTCGCAGCGTTTCTCTACATATACGATTGTTTTATTATACTGTCACCACAATTTTCAAAAAGAAAATTTTCTGGAAAACTTTCATTGCAAAATACACTCATGTCCATAAATTAAGGATAATTCAGATTCACGCTGAAATCGAACTTCAATGCAAAAATTTCACCTGTAGAAATACCACACACATCTTTAAGAATAATATGCAAATTATAGAAAGCCATCAGATAACGCCGATATGATGTTACAATGACGAAAGTGTTAGAAGGGGGTAGATAAGGAATGGGAGCAAAGAAGGGAAATTGTTCACAAGCGTTCTGTGTGCCGCTCAGTGCCACAACTGAATGGTTATGACACAGAGGACGCATGCAGATAATTTTTTACGTGGTAGAATTATCGGCTGACTAGAATATGGGCGTTCTCAAATATAAGTATCGGGAGAACTTAGAATCGCCCAAAGTGTCATCTCTAGGCTTTGGCAACGATTCCAAAACGATGGAAATTCCAGTCGGCGTTACAGTACTGGTTGGCCCCGAGTTACAATGCCGAATGACCACCGGTATTTGGTAGTAACTGCCAAAATAAGCAGATAAAGCTCAGCATCAGACCTGTCTCGTCAGCTGTCTGCAGCCACGAGTGCCACAGTTTCAAGACAAACCGTGTACAGACGTTTGGGAGATATTGGTCTATATGCTCGCAGGCATGTTAGAAGCGTTCCACTCACGGCAATGCACTGTGCCAGCGGTTAACTTGGAATAGAGAACATGCAATGTGAACAGCGGTACAGTGAGCTTGTGTGATGCTTTCCGATGAGTCCAGGTTTAGCTTGCAGTGTTATTCACGCCAGACTTTCATATGTAGAACGTCAGGTACCGGTTACCACCAAAACAGCATCATTGAACGACACCGTTACTGTGGGGCAGGTGCTCGTTTGAGGGGGGGGGGTGATTGGGCACCAGAACAGATCTGCATGTTGAAATCGGAAGAATGATAGGCCAGATTTATCGGGATATCATTCGGGAATAACATGTACGTTTGTTTAGGGGTGCCATGAGCCCAGAATTTGTGTTTATGGATGACAATGCGCGTCCTCACCGTGCAAACGTTGTACATGGATGCCTACAATCTGAAATTATCACCCACATGGAATGGCCAGCATTCTCACCTGACTAGAATCCGAATGAGCAGGTGTAGACATGTTTTTCCGACGAGTTGTAGTCCGTCAACCACCTCCTACATGTGTACCGGAACTTCGGAGAACATTGCTTACTGAGTAGAGTAATCTTCCCTAAGATCAGATCAATAATTTAATACTCAGCATTCCTAGGCGTTGTAAGGACTGTATTTCATAATCTGAGAGATTATGAAATATGTAAATATGTATGTACTAAACATCATACCAACCATGTAATGTTAAGTTTTTGTAAGGGAGATATTTTTTGTAATTGCTTCAGGGAGCAAAAATCGTAGATTTTATAAATGGTATCCAACATAAACCACCTTTTTTTGTTCTTGATCTTTTGTTTAATAAATGGACTTTATGAATAAGTCATGTTCGTTTTGCTTCTGAACCTTTATTTGCCTCAGCTAGCATTATCCTTAGTTTATGGACATGAGTGTAGTATGAAAACCTTTAAGAAAAATTTTCTTTGAAAATTGTGATGACATTATAATAAAACAATCGTAGAAATATAGGAACGCTGCGACCCCTACTATTTTATATGGATCGTTATAATTTTAAAACACGGATAAAGAAAAAGAAAAATAGTAATTTATAAATTAAAATTTTAAGAAACTAATTATCTATCATTAGATTTTACTTATATTCTCTTATATAAATAATGATTACTTGTTATGCTTTTTTTTTTTTTTAAATAATGCAACAATTATCTTTTACTTATATTCTCTTTTATACGTGGTGATTACTTGTGATGCTGTTTTTTTTTTTCCTAGAGAATAACTACGAAAAATTAAAAAAATATGAATAAATAAATCATCGCAAGCAACATTATCCAAAGACTGAATAATATGAATAAAACCATTTCCTTAATTTATAAAAGAATAGAAATGAATATCTTAAATGAAAGGAATAATGGATTTATTAATAATTTATTGCTTATCAGATGAAACAACTATATTTAATAAACAACTTCTTTTATCTACAAATAAATAAGCAAACGCATTCACTAATAATATTACATAAGAAAGCTGAAATTTTTATAGTATTCTAATTTAAAATATTTTTATTTAAATAAAATCCACTGTCTTAACAATTAATTAAATATTTATCAATTTGAATATTTTTTTGTATTATTGTTTAATTCTATTTATTTAATATACTCATTTATAAAACAGGCAGTTCCTTATAAGAGATATTTATCTTTCTTGAGAAAGAAATTTTCTGGTTTGATTCTCATTAAAAGAACAGAAAAAGCGTTAAAAACATTTTTCTTGAAAACATCATTATCGAAAAATGCTTGCTTGGTTATTCCATATTATTATTTTCATAACTATAAAATCCCAAATCCAATTAATCTTCTGAAAAATTCGTAGCTTAAAACTTTTCTAAAAACTTTAAAAAAAAAAAAAAAAACTTTAGCATTAATCTGCATTTATTATATGTGGTGCATATATTAAAAACTTTTTTCCATAAAAAAGTAATAATTGATTGTGCTGAACCTTAAAATAATAAAAACTTACTTTTTGCTGAAAACTTTTTCAATATCTTTCAGAAGAAAGATAAAACCTATTTTTGAATTTCAAAGCATTTTGGATTTCGTTTTCACTTAAAAAAGCTGTATATTCTTGTATTGAATATTCAAAAAGGACATAGACCTAGAATACAGATACACTGAAATTTTCGCGGGAACTATGCCAGCATTGATTTCTTGACATTTATACAATGTTTTTTATTGAATTTATTTCTAAAAGCAATTCTAATTATACTTTGTATCTTTCAGCGATCCTTTTTTGTGTGTTTAATGTAAAAATGTTTCTTTAGAATTGTATATTGTTGGAACTACATACCGAGAACATTTTTTTTTTTTTAAGAAACTATATTTATTAGAGACAATCATCATCACAATGACAGAAACTGATTTATTTAGAAGAAAAGAAATATCCTCTTATTTACAAAGAATAAGACAAATTTATATTGAAGAAAAAAAAAGGGGGGGGGGGGGGGTGAGGAACTATATCACTTCTTTATTCAGAAAAAAAATAGTTGCCTGTGTTCTTTTTGAATATTTAAAAAGAAAAGAGCCTTAGAGTACAGAATGTGAAAAATATTTGCGGGAACTATGCCAAGCATTAGATGCCAACATTGATAGGGATAATGTTTTATACAGAATTTATTTCCAAAGGCATTTGTAATTATATTTTATATCTTCCAGTTTTTTAGATTAAAAAAAAAAAAAAAAAAAAAAAAAAAGACTCAGAATGTGTCACAGCTTGATTAGATTAGAAAAGAGGAAAAAAATATTTTAACGAATGAAAAACGTTTTTTTGCTACATCTGTCGTCAGTTTTTGAGAGAGAAGAATTCATTCTGTTAAAAGCATATGTTTTTCATCGGATGAGTGTTTAGAGTTTTAAGACAGAAAAAATGCTGCATTTTTAATGAATCGCTCGGTGTTTTTAAATGCATTGAATAGGATATTTTGTTGTGGGAATTAAAAAATATTTTTATCGTGCGAAGAAGATTAAAGCACTTAATTCTTCAATGACAGAGATAAAGAAAGTTAGCTGAAACTGTTATTTATTTTTTTTTCTTTTCAATATTATTATTATTATTATTTAAACAAAGTTTTATACGCTTAAATGTTTTATTTTTAATTTATCTGACAAATCCGTTTACAATTTGAAACCTTTCATTAAATAGTTTAATCTAAAATGATCATATAAAAGTATAACGAAAATGAATTTGTTTATATATAGCAGAGTTACCAATTTTTTCCGGAAAATTTTTAGCCCCGATTCTTTTTACACTAGAATTTTAGTAGAGTATTTCTCTCCAATATGTGACAACGATTAATTAACACTCCGACGGTTGCGCTTTATCTGACAGATACAGTGCTACTAGACTGTGGGATTTTTTATTTAATAGTCACCAATAATTTTGAGAAGTGATATTTGATATATATAATCAACGATTCTCCGGCTCGATTCGTATTTTATGTATATCAAATACTACTTCTCAAAATTATTGGTGACTTTTGAAAAAAAGTCGCAATGCTAAGCAGCGCCGTATCTGATAGATACAGCGCGACCGACGGAGTGTTAAGAAGAAAAGCGTTCTAAAAATTACTGGAAGACCTGCCAATTATGCTATGTTATTCGTAATAGTGTTAGGCCGCGCCTTTTATTCAAACCAGTATATTTGTAGAGTAATAGTCTTCTTACTTAATCATGAGTACATATTGTTGAATATTACTCTACGAATTTACTGGTATGAAAAAAAGGGCGGGGCTAACAATGCTCCAGAATAAAGTATAAAAGTTGGCAAGTCTGACATAGTCGCCAGTATTTTAATTTATTCCGGAGCATTTTTAGTTCCGCCTTTATTTCGCACAACTTTATGTTTAGAATAATTTTCTCCAACATGAAACAACGATAAAATAAGAAAAATTTACTCTTAAAAAAAAAAAAAAAGATATGGAATAAAGGCGGGACTAAAATTGCTCCGGAATAAATTAAAATGTTGGCAACCCTGATTTTTATTTTAAATAGAATTAATCTTTTTTTTTTTTTTTTTTTTTTTTTTTTTCCATTTAACATAGACCTAAAGAAAAGAATATTAGTTCACTTTAAGAAAAAGTATTAAGTTCCATCTACATTTTTACATGAATGCAGACCTGCCAACATTACTAATGTATTCTGTACAGAGCCTGATTAAGGGGGAAGCACACATTATTTATACTTACACCGTTATTTTTTAACAAATACTTTCCTCCTATAATAAACAGAAAATTCTCATTAAAAATTATTTTAAAAGAATTCTGGTATCTAATAACGGTGAGTAAATTGGATTGTTTTACACCGTTCATTTTTTATAAAAAATATTTCCTCGTCAAAGCGTGGAATTTCTATGACATGAAGTAAAAAATAATTGTACAAATATTCCGGTGAGAGCGGAGATAATGTGTGCTTCCCCCTTAATCAGGCTCTGATTCCTTAATGTTGTTAGAACCCGGATTTGTTTCAGGCCACTTTTTTAAAAGAGTAATTTTCCTCTTATTTGAACACAATTTTTTTTTGGAAGAAAGTTATTCTATAAAATAATTGTTGTGAAAAATAAAGACCGTTACTAACAATGCATAGCTGCCAATATTTTAATTTATTCCGGAGTACTTTTAGCCCCGCTTTTATTTCGCACCATTTTATTTATAGAAAAATTTTCTTCAACATATAATTTCGATAAAATAAGACAAAATTACTTTTAAAAAATAAGTGGTACGAAATAAATGCGGGGCTAAAAATACTCCGGAATAAATTAAAATATTGGCAGCTATGACAATGATACGGAATAAAATAGGAGTGTTGGCACATTTGTGAATAAAAAAGAGCCAAGAATTAACAGAATCGATATCATGTTAATTTTATCTATAATCATATATACAAAAAGATATTTTAGAGATTTTATTGTGTGAAAAAAAAAATAATAATTTGAAAAGTAATTATGGTGTTAATTTTGCTTTTAACCAAGTATGCTAAAGCATATTGAAGAGATTTTATGGCGTAAAAAAAATAAAATAAAAAATAAAATAAAAAACTGGTATATTGTTAATTTCACTTTTATGCATGTATATAATAGTATACAGAGTGGTTATAATTAAACTTCCCCTATAAACAGCATCCTACAGCGCAAACGGGTGAACGGAATGCAACGAAATTTGGCATATAGACTATACACGAGATGCGCTCACGGAATTTCGAAAAAAAATTTAGTTCATAAATGTCCACCAGAGGGTGCCTTCTGTGAAAAAACATTAAGTTTAACACAATAAACGACCAAAACGGAATGCAGAAACAATATTAACATTTATTGACTAGTTTCTGATTATTTAGGAGAGTATATTAACGGCCTCACTATTGTAAGGACTTAGACAGTACGTAATAATCGAATTTGTCGAGACATGTCATTGCTTCAACTCTAGAATGTACGTTCCAACATCACGACACGTTTGTGCACTAGTTATCATAAGTCAAACTCTACCTGATGAAGGAATTTGGGGAACAAATAATAGAGTATGGGTGTTTTGAAAAGTGTCCTCCCCCTTCCCCCAACTTGACTCCAAAGGACTTTTTTCTATGGCGATACCTTAAACAGCAAATGTGAGCGATCCTTCCACCAACAATACAAAATTTTCAACGACATATTAGGATGCATGTACCAATGTGCCACCCTCTATGCAAAACGTGATGTATATGCAAAACGTGAAGTTCAAATAAGAGTCCAGATGCGCATTACAACTGATGGAAAAAAAGTTAGGCTATCGAATATAAAAGTATCTTGTAATGACTAGTATTTTTTTTTTTTTCCGAAGATTATTTTGCGATTATTTTGAAGATTAGTATCTGAAATTTTACGCTTGTTTTATTATATTGCCTCCACAATGTTAAAACACTATTTTTACATAATGTTTTCACATGATAAAGCACTAACATATTCAAGAACAATTTCTTATTCGCGAAAGTGGCGACAATATAACAAAACTTCATAAAAATTTTAGGAACGCTGCGAAGCCTGAGGTTGCAACGTAGAAAGTTTTGAACAAGCAAATGTGTGTTTTAAACGCTTTTTTTTTAGCATTTTTGTCTACAAGGTGTCTTTTAGTTCAAAATCGATAACCCTCTACAAATTTTTAAATCAGTTTTTCTCCAATTTCTTACTTTTTTCGAAATAGGTATGCTAACTAGACTGTTTTTTACGAGATAGTTTTGTAAACAGTATCATCTAGAAGCACATAGGCACTTTATTGTATTCACATTATGTCACCACATCTGCCAAAAACCTAAATTTTTAGAACCCGCCCCTTTTTTCACACCACATTATTTTTAGAGAAAATTTCTTCAAATACAATTACGATTAAAGAAAAAAGAAAATTCTCTAAATAGGTAGGTAAAAATAAAAAGGAGGGGGGGGGGCGGATACTGGTATTCTTCCGGATATTACTTAGTAGTCTGTCAGGTACGTGTACATACAAACCACTTTTATAACAACAGCTGCAATTGTTTGGAATTTAAAAGGATTAGGCACCCTGTATAAAATATTTACGACAGAAAATATATTACATTGTGTTTAGGTAAAAGAAAAATGAAAAATATATAAGGATTTAAAAATTAATAGTGCACTGATAATTTTGAAATATGGCAAAATTTATAATTTGGTACCGATCAAAACATAAATAACTTTTAATAATAAAAAATATGAGAAATAATAAATATTAGTTCAGTCAGCTTTATTCTTAATTTTTAAACTGAAGTTATAAGATTACTTGAATTTTTATATATACATTTAATTATTAATTTTTTTAATATGCATAAGAAGTAAGAAGTCTATATCAAAAATAATATAAACCACTAATTTATTCATACCAAAAATATAAATCTCATTTTCAATATTTTCCAAATCCTTATAAATAAAAGTATATGATTACTCACAAAATATTCTCTCTCAATTTCTTTTAAATAAATAAAATATAGAAATCCGAATAAGGAAAGAAATATCAAACAGGCCGCTTTATTAAGACAGATAAATCTTGGCAGTGTATCACAATTTACCAAGTCCGTTTCATAATAATAAAATACAACATAGCCAAAGTTACTTAATCGTTCATCACTGGAAAGCTCTTTACTTTCCCGGATCGACATTTCCCACATCGCTGAAACCATGTATACGTAGAAAACGGTTTTATGTTGATAGCAACTAATGCCAAGAGATTCGTTTCATATCAAGAACATTAATAAAAGCTAAAGTCAATGCTATGTTTTGCTAAATATGAAAATAATATATTATGCTTTGAGGATATGCTTTAGGGTATTTTACGTGCGTCAGAAATCATAATTAAAACAAATTGATCTCGTAATTATGCATGGCTCTGGTTGTCCTTTCTAAAAATTAGAATTTTAATAATGAAATAGTTTGTTTAAAATTTCATTTTACAATATTTCCTGCTTTATTAGCCCTAAAAAGTTAAATAAATACATTACATGTCTATTTATTATGGATAACAGAAACATGTATTAATAAAAGTTATTAATTTTATTTTATTTAAGATATAATATTAATTATTAAAAGCTCTTTTTTGTTATTATTTTGACACAGATTAGATTGTGTGTTTTAAAAACATCGTAAGGGTTAATTATTCGTTGTAATTGTATATGTATAATTAAAATATATAAATAATAGTTCTTAGTAATGCATAGCAGCCAACCTAATCCGGAGTATTGTTAGTACCCGCCCCTTTTTCACCACCAATTAATTTTTATAGTAATTTTCTTTAAATGTATTTACGATGAAATAAGAATAAAAATACTCTAAAAAAAGATTAATGGGGGGGGGGGGGGGAAGGCCAGTACTAACAATCCTCCAGATTTTTAATTTGGATGTTGGCAGCTCTGTTAACGTATCCTTTTACTGTTTACATTAAATGCATATAGTCAAAATATTTTAACAAATTACAGCTCTTTGCTAAAGGTCATCTAAATTTTATCACTTTAGTCTTCTCTGTTATCAATATTGTGTCGACATGCTTTTAACTGATTTTTAATATTTAGTTGAAAGGTGTTGGTGTTGGCAGTGTTGCCAGATTTTGCGACTTTTTTCTTCAATATCCACCACTAAATTTTAAATATAACGGTGACCTAATCACTTCGAAGATTAATCGTCTATTATTATACCAAATATCACTTCTTAAAATTATTGGTGCTATTAAATAAAAAAGTAGCAAAAGCTGGCAACAGTGGGTGTTGGTGTTTTTGTTAAGCCCAATAGTCTACACTTGGGAACTGGGCTTAACAGGGTATGTCTTCCGTGGAGAGTCTTTCTTAGGGATCCTAGCCCGTATTCACGCGAGCTTCTGAGAAAACCACGGAAAACTCCGAATGGCTAGGTCGACGGGCGCAGCCTTGGATCAAACCCAGCATTTTCCGACTACCAGCTTTGAGCGAGCAGCAGCTTGGTCACTGGTGGAATTTAGCTAAGAGAAAAAAGAAAAGCTTGATTAAGACCAGTTCATCCAGCCACCACTAATTTATAACAGTTATTTTCTGCTTTCAATAGACCAAAATTTCTCAATAAAGTAGGAGGCAATTATTTTTATAAAGTAATGGTGTCAATTTGTTGATTCACAAATATGATTTTCAGACACCATTAGTTTCTCTAAAAAATCATTACTTCGTGAAAGCACGGAATTTCTATCACACATAAGCATAGTTACGAACATTTTAATTTATTTCAGAGAATTTTTAGCCCCACCTTTATTTCACACCACTTTATTTATAAAATAATTTTCTCCGACATATATCTACGATAAAATAAGAAAAAAATATTCTTAAAAAAGGTGATATGATATAAAAGCGAGGCTAAAAATCTTCCAGAATAAATTAAAGTATTGGCATCTTTGTACACAAGTGCAAAATTACTGTTAAAAATAGTGGTGTTAACTTTCTTGGTCTTAATCAGACTCTATGGTTTGTAAATTGTTACAATGAACATTTTAACACGTCGGTGGCCGGAAAGGACAATTCTACTTTAACAGATATTCTAACTTGTTCCTCATCATTGTTAGTAACCGCTTTTTTTTTTTTTAGCTCTACTTTTATAGACAGTAATTTTCTTCATATTTAATCGTAATTATCTTTGTTTCCTGCTTATAAACCGTTGGCCAGCTGTATTAGTTTTATATTTACAGAAATTTCAATTAATAGACAAAGCTGTACTTTTAAAAATCAAATGTTCATAAAAATATAACTTTTCCTGTTAAAGTTTCTGAGCTAATATCGATAAATCTGGCCTGCGGATTTTCCGCCGGGAAATGCGGTAGCAGTTTGAAAAATTACTCTGCAAAAAAAAGTGATGCGAAAAGAAGGTGGATAATAACATTGCTCCTGGGAAAAAAAAAAAAAAAAAAAAAAAAAAAAAAAAAAAACTAAAAATCTTGGCCCTTCTGACTTCATATATAAAAATTATCCCCGACTTCGGATGTTCCCCGAAAACAATATATTGTCAGATCTACCACATTTTTAACTTATCCATAGTATTGTCAATACCCGCTTTTTTTCACACCACATTTTTTTTTTAAGTAATTATTTTCTTATTTAATCGTAATGCCATACTGGAAATTCCTCTACAAAAAGTGGCAAGAAAAAAAGAAAATACTAACAATACTGCAGAATAAATTAGAAATGTTGGCGTATCTGCATTATTTCAAAAATGCATTTTGCTTGTTCGTGTTCAACTCCTTAGTTGCCTTCTGCGTGTATATGCTAGTGACACTTAACTCATCGATTAATGAGTAAATTATTTAAAATATTTAATCACGTATTCTTAAAATTCTTTTGTTAAGTAAATTTTTTTAGAGAAATACCAAAAAAGGCGGGGATTACTGTTCAAAATTTCAAAATATGCGGACGTGAAAGTGTCAAGACAGTCATTATAATATAACTTAAGGTTATGATTAATCGACTGGTTTTATTATTGTAAATCATGAATCCTTAAATTAAGAAGGGAAGCAAACTTCAATAATGGTCATAATGACAACACGTGAATTAACTTAGAATGATAAAAATAGTCTTCACTCAGAATAATAAATTTCTATATTCTGAATTTCATACAACACTTTACAAAACATTTATTGGGAAAAAAAAAAAAATCTTCAATTGTTTACTCTAAGCAGTGTTGCCAGATCTGGCGGATTTTTTATTCAATAATCACCAATAATTTTTAATTGTAACGTTTTTCTAATCACATCGAAGGTTGCTAGTCTATAATTTTATCAAATATCCCATCTCACAATTATTAGGGGTTATTGAATAAAAAATTCGCCAGATCTGGCAACACTGATTCTTAGCAGCCAATTATATTATGTGTGACAAGAATTAACCTGAAATTACCATTTTCTATTCAAGTCTAGTTTTATAGATTTTAAATATATTTAAAGATCTATAGTCTAGTATTGTAGATTTTAAATGTATTTAAAAGATCCACAATCTATAATATAATGCTTTCAAACAACATACGATAAAAAAATAGTTTTACTAGACTAGCAGTAACTGGCATTTAAATTATTTATTTATTTATTTTATTTTTATTTTTTGTATATTATATCAGTACAAAAACCCTTAACGGGTTAAAAGTTTGTGACGCAGCTACTTTATCACTATAAGAATTTGAAATATGGGTCTTAAAAATAATGATATCAAATTTTAAGTGACGCTTTTCTATTAGTTAAAATATACATAGATTTTCTTATTTGATCATTTGCTTTTTTCGTTTATTTATATTTACAGTGCAAACATAATATTTTTAACTTCAAGATAAGACAGATATATAAATCACGCTATCCAAAACTGTGAGTAAAATATATGTAAATGTTACTTTGTATCATAGTATCCAACTAAGTGAGAATTTGTGCAAAGAAATAGTGTGATGCAAAGAAAACATTTGCACAAATTTTACTTGCAGTTTTGGATAGCGTGACGTAAAAGACAAATCGATTTATTGAAATAAATAATTTAAATTTATAATGCAAACTCAGTGAAAGTGTGATTATTTGACAGTATATTTGAAAATTAAAAGCACTGTTTCAATGTGTAAATATACTTTATTAGACAAAACAAAGGTAATTTTAATGGAATCTAAAAACAAATCTTTTAAAATGACATCAAGGCGTGACTGGAATTTTTATATCATTCCTCTTAAAACTGTTATTTTGAAATTAAAATGCAAATGAAAAAGCATCAGTGAGTATATTTTATATATCTGTCTTATCTTGAAGTTAAAAATATTATGTTTGCACTGTAAATATAAATAAAAGAAAAAAGCAAATGATCAAATAAGAAAATCTATGTATATTTTAACTAATAGAAAAGCGTCACTTAAAATTTGATATCATTATTTTTAAGACCCATATTTCAAATTCTTATAGTGATAAAGTAGCTGCGTCACAAACTTTTAACCCGTTAAGGGTTTTTGTACTGATATCATTACTTTTTAGAGGTTATTGATCAAAAAATTAAAACAAGTCCTACCGGCTCATAGGAAGGTTAGGTTGATTTATCTTTTCTTATCAAGTTGCCATCATTTTTTACAAAATGGCAGCTACAATTTATTAATGAACTTGGTGGATTTATTAATGAGGGCTATGTATATATGGAGTTTTAAGCAAATCGGTTCAAAAGTTATTGTGATAATTTTCAAGTGGCCACCATTTAGAAACAAAAGGACAGAGTGACTGAGATGCCCAGTGAACTTATCAAAGATATTTGAATGATATGTCAACTGTGCAAATGTGATTCAAACTGATTCCGTATTACAAAAGTTATTGTAATAAAAAATTTTTAAGCGGTTGCCACTTGGAAACAAAATGGTGGAGCAAGTTGCCTAGCAAACTTATCCAAGATATTTAAATTGTATTAAGTTCACTCCCCAACTTTGATTTGAACCAGTTTAGTATTCTAAAAGTTATCGTGGTGGCACATTTTCAAGTAGCAGCCTGATTTGAAGTGGCTGCAAATTGGAAACTAGGTAAATGTTGGAACAAAATTCATCCAAGATATTTGTGTGATAAGTTCATTGTCCAGCTTGAACTGATTCAGTATTTCAAAAGTTATTCTGATGATAAATTTACAAGTGGTAGCCTGATTTGAAATGGCTGTACTTAAGATTTCGGTCATTTTGTTAAAAATGGCAGATAAAATTCATTAACAAACACTTGGTTGAGACGTTTATGTGGTCAATGTGAACATGAAAATTCAAGCAAATGCGGTCTTAACTGTTGATTTGAAATTTTCATGTAGCCCTCACTTGAAAACAAGCTGCAGAGCAACTTAGTTAATGAACTCATCTAAGATATTTGTAAGATAAGTTTGCTGTGTAACTTTGGTTCAATTGAATTTTGAGTATTATGTCGAAACTTATCGTAACCACAAAATTTCCATTATATATACAGAAAAACCCAATTTATACATCGTTTACATTTATACGTCCTTTTAGTGAAGTCCTGATTCATTCCTATTCATTTCAATGAAAACTTTCTTTGTTTAGTCACACAATATTAGTTATGTCTTTTCCACTTTTCTAAAATTCACAAACTAAACAGACGACATACAAATTCTTTGCAGAATCGTTCTGATTTCTAATCTTTCTCCATCCTCAATATATACCATAAAATTCTGATAGTAACCTCCTTTTATTTTTCAATGGGAAATTTGTCAAAACTGGGGGGGAGGGGTTATAATTGAAAGTTTCCAGAAATGTACGACGAATTCGTAAGGCGGGGGGGGGGGATTATAATCGGAAGTTTCACAATCTTTTCCAAAAACATAAATTTTATTAATTATATATATAATAGCTACTAAATCATATTAACAATAATATTGATTATTATTTATTAAATTTTATTAATAAACATAATTTTGAAAAAGAAAATGTATACCGAATAATCGACATGAACATGTGATGTACACGTGCAACATCCCCCCCCCCCCCCCTCTTATAAACAAATTGCGAAGTCGTCTAGAAGATTCACTGACAGTTAAACAAACAGTTAATTGCACTGCTATTAACAATTAACTGATATGCAAGAACAGAACAGGGTGAACAATAACTATTAATGTTATTTAATGATTTAAAAGTAAAAAGAGAATTTAAAATTTAGAAAAAAGTTATGATCGCAAAAACATACTTGCATAAACAAGATTGTGAAAGCAATGGTCGCTTACGAATAGCAGTTAATGTTTTGGAGTTTAAAGAATGTAAACAAAGCAGCATTTTTTTTATTTGGAGTTATTTTACTTTTAAAAGATGAGCAAAAATAGCACTTGGATACGTTTACATGCAAATTAGTTTCTAAATAAACATATGACTTCAGATGTTACAAAAAAAGTATGTTTGCAATGATCATGGGAAAAATGAAATAATGGCGGACTTAGCCGCCAAAAGTAAGGGAGGAGGGCTATAAACAGAATTTTCTGAAAAAGTAAAGTACGTGAAATTTCAGGAGGGGGGGGGGTACTATCGACATTTTACGGTATGACATTTTTTTTTTTTTCAATTTACTTTAATAGATTCTAGAAACTATAAAGAAATTGAATAGTTCAATATCTTTCACTCATATACTTTTTTAGGACACTCCCCCTTTCCCTCCACTCTAACACTCGGTGATCAAATGCAATGCAAAAGTCATGTGATTTCCAATCTTTCTCCATCCTCAACATAAATGTCAGTGTTCTCTTTAAACACCCTTTATTAAATTCTAGCAGCTATAAAGAAGTAGAATTGTTCAATACCTTACACTCATGTAATTTTTTGAGATGCCCTAATCCCTGTGCTAATGATCAGCGACCATACACCTCATGGAATCCTTATGATTTCTAATCTTTCTCATACATAACATATATGTCAATATTCTTTATAACATGTTTAAATATATATAGAGGTAGAACTGTTCACAATGATTAGCTATCATCATTTTTATAACTATAATGCTTTGATCATATCTAACTGATTAACAAACATTACATATGCAATCTTGTAATAAAAATATTACCTACTATTGAAACTTGTAACTTCATTTTTACCATGTTTTTATTAACTTCAATTCTTGTTTGTTTGTTTGTCTGGTACAAATCTTGCAATCTATTTTTAACTAACTCCCCTACATTTGAAACTTTTAGCATAAATCAGAACCCGGTGACAACACAATACTCCAAAGCTCGATTTTTGAATAGTTTTCTTTTAATTAATTAAAATATGAAAATAATAAGCTCCTAATAGCAATAAAAATAGCCATTAAAATATTAGCTATAATTTAATTGTTGCCAAAAAAAAAATTACGTGTTAATTTTCTTTCGACATAAAAATAAACACGTTTAATTAAACATGAACGTTAAAAAATTATAAAAAGTTAAACGATGCATCTCATAAAAATTGATGTTATTATCACTTTAAAAAATTTATACACATTGATAAGTGCTAATGTAGTTCATGATGCTAATATACGTATTTATTTTAAAAACCAACTTTTTTTTTTCATTATTATTATTATTAGTTCACTGAACTGAGTCCGCGTGCTTAAACATTGCTTATTTATTATTTTTTAGCCTTGCATATTTTATTAATGATTCATCAGGAAATTTAAAAACATGGTATATAAAAAGTTTTTTTTTTTTTTTCTTATAATTATTTTCTGTTACTTATTGTAAAGTTATGCTACAGATTATTTTTTAGTGCCCATATAGCTGTCACAGATTCTCAGAAAAAATTCTGCTACTGAACTGAGGTAATGACAAAATTTCCATTTTATATATGCAGTAAAACATTATTTGCATGTTTTTTGCATTTATACATCCTTTTAATGAAGTCCTGATTCATTCCTATTCAATTTAATGAAAAATTCATATGTATGCCACACAGTATCAGTTATATGTCTTTTCTACTTTTCTAAAATTCACAAAATTTCACGACCGATCATTACTTTACCATTCTAAATATAAATTTTGATCAGTATGTGAACTGTGATACAATATCATTACTTTGGAATTATTCGCTATCTATTAATTAACTGAATAGAAACTGTCCAGTGTTAATTAAAGAGATGATGACATTGAATGCGAAGAAGTTATTCTACTTTCCTTTAAAGGTGTAATGGACTGCTTTTTTTTTTTTTTTTTTTTTTTTTTTTTTTTTTTGTCAAAACACAAGGGAAAAATCATTTACAGAACTTAATTCACAATATAGTTCTTAATACTCACAGACAATCAACACATCCGGTAATTATTAAAAATTTTATGTAATTAAATAGGGATATAAATCGTACAATATTTATGATTAGAGATATGCAAAATACATAATTAATACTCAAAATGTGTTAATATAGTTTTCCAGATATGTAATACAAAACTCAAGATATAGATATCTTAGTATACTCAATTCATGGATTAATGATTGTTCTAACTTTTTTTTTTTTTAAGTTTAATTATTTTCAAATATAAATTCCCTATGCTAGTTACTATCTTAAAAAAAAAAAAAAAAAAAAAAAAAAAAACACCTCTTAATTAGTATGAATTTTGCAGATAAATTTGCAGTAATGTAAGTTTTCTTTTTTTTTTATTTTTATTATCACATATAAATATTAGAAATGAAATAAACATTATAAAAAATCCAAAGTATACCATGCTTTAAAATCATTAATTACAGTAAAACTATTACACATAAATGAGGAGCAAACATTCAAACCATGTTTTCACCTTCGAATACAATTTTTCAGGCAACAAAAAAACTAATAAATTAAAAAATAACTCAATTTTTTTTTTTTTTTTTTTTTTTTTTTGAAAAAACTTGGTTTGAACGTTTGCTCCTCAAATGTTTCAATTCAATAAAATATTAAAGTAGTAAACATATGTAATATGTAATGTATAGCAGGTATATACCTAAATTTGGAAACTATATAGCAGCATGTTAATTAGTAGCACTGTTTGAAAGTACTTGCTTTGTTTGTATTGCCATCTTCAGAAACTAAAATATTTTTTTGTCAGTTTCAATATCAGTGTTGCTAACATATTTTCATTATATAATCATATAGGTAATGATGATGTATATAAATGTGGATTTTTGTAGGCGTATGAACTTATTAGTTTTCATTTTATTTAATGAAATATAATTTATACCCAAATCATCCCGATCATCCCTACTGTATTAGCAATTCATAAAATACGTAAAATTTGCATCTACAAGAAAAATAAATTAAGAATAATATACACTTCCATTACTATGATTTAGAGGTAAGTATTTTACAGTTTTATTTTCTGAAAAAGTAGTTATTCATAGATAATTTTTTCCAAAAAGTAAATAAATGTCTGTTGGTCAGTTGGCTGAAACTGAAATATCCTCAATCATAAACAAATCACTTGTAACCTCTATTTTCCGAATATGCCTGCTTTAAAGTTTAAAACTTCAATATCCAAACATTTATTAAAAAAATTTGTTACAGTAATAGAATTAATTGAAACTAAATAATAAATAAAATTTCAGAATAAGGGAAAAATGTGCTTTACGATACTGCTTGGCGATTTTTTTCAAACTCGCCAATTTGGCACGTTTTCGCAGTTGTGTTTGCCAACTTTTTCAAAATGGCCAATTTTACGTGTTTTAAAAAAACTACCTAAAAATAAAGCGTGAAAAGTAGCTTTTCAAAAACTTGAACAAAAGAAAATACAAATTTTAAAAATTTCCACAATTTTCATAAAGGAAAAGTATAAAATATTAATTATTACAAGGCAGGTAAGTAGGGTTTAATGTCAGACTAATATGGGTAATTTTAAATATTACAAAACAAAAAATACCACATATAATTCAAAAAACACAACAAATAAATATATGAATAAAAAAATAAGTTTTTTCACTTACCCAAACTTTTGTAGAAAATATTTCCCTTGAAATAAAAAAATGAATCCTCCGTCAAAAATAAAAATTTCCATCTAAACTAAATAACCATCTACACAAGTCAAATTAACACAATTTAAAATATTGCTCTAAACTTTCTGTCAAATATATTCAAAATGCATACTGCATGCTCTAAAAGCATTAATTAACAAAATTTTTACTTTAAAAAAGAAAGACCAGACCAGAAACGTCTACTAACAGCAGCATGGACATAAGTAAAAATAAAAAATCGTCTACTGCTGCCATTATTAAAAAGAAAAAAAAAACCACATCAAATAAACTCCAAGGTACGTAAGTAGATTGGATTTAACGTCGCTCGTAATCTGCACCTCAACCTTACCCGCAATCTGCATGAATCTTTAAAATGCACGAAATTTCGTTTCACAGCGATAATATGCACGTTTGTATTTTGCACGTACATAAAGACTAAAAAAAAACATCATTAAATACCCCACCCGCAATATGCATGAATCTTTAAAACTGCACGAAATTTAGTTTTGCATCAATCAGTAACACGTACATGAAAACCACACACATAAAAAAAAAAAATCACTAAATACGTCTCCTGCAAACTCCACGAATCTTTGAAACGTACGAAATTTTTTTGTTTGGCAACCATCAGATTCGTGAAAATCATACAGCTTCAAAACATCATGGTCAGGTTACCACATTTCAAACATCGGTCGTTCAACAATGGATAAACATCGAGGGTTCCACAGTTGGCATCTTTATCAGCGATCGTTAACAAGACGCCAAGCAGTATCGCAAACTGCATTCCACCTGAGAAATTTTATGCTTAACAACACAAATAATTACCAAATTGAGAGTATTTTATTGTTAATTGTTAAAATTCTATTTTTTTTCTCAAAGCTATTTCTCGAAATCCATGATAATTTAATGGCATATTATTGAAATACAGAATATTTTGCCACTAATTAACAAATTTATGTTTATTTCGTACTTTGGTATAAATAGCCTTAAAAAAAAAAGTTCTATCGATTTAGAGCAAAATAAGTCTATTTCCACAGTTTTGCATTATTAAACATACATTCGGACTGTTAGGGGCAAAATTATTGTGCATTTCAATAACAGATTACAAAATTATTGCATATTTTGGTAAACGGAACAGAAAAAAGTAAAAATTTTCTTTATAGGCAAAGAAATAATCATGAATTTTGGCAATTATTTGTATTATTAAACATAAAATTTGTTAATTAGCAGCAAATGATTCTGCATTTCAATAATAGGCCACAAAATTATCACAGATTTCGAGAAATAGCTTTGGTGGGAAAAAATAGAGAATTTTATCAATTAGCAATAAAATACTCTAATTTTAGCAATTATTTGTATTGTTGAGCATAAAGTTCCTCAATAAGCAGCAATATGATTCCATATTTTATTAACAAGCTGCAAAATTATTGCTCAATTCAAAATAGTAGTTTTCAAAATATCACAGACTTTATAGATACAAAAACAAAATAATTGTGTATTATGGCGATCGTGAGTAAACATTTCAGGAATAGCATGAAAAAAAGGGCAAATTTTATTGATAAGCAGCAAAATAACAGAATGTAAGCAATTGTGATTAAACAATGAAACTGGTAATTCAAAAATTATACTTTACTGCTCTCAATAATAAGTTTCCCACAATAATCTGCAGCACTTGCTGCATTATTGATGTGAGCAAAGATTTTTTTTTTTTTTTTTTTTTAAGATTGTAACTAGCATAGGAAATTTATATATAAAAATAATTAAAATTAAAAAAATAAAAATAAAAATAAAAAAATCATTAATCCACGATTTGAGTATACTAAGATATTTATATTTTGAGTATTGCATTATATATCTGGAAAACTATATTAACACATTTTGAGTATTAATTATACATTTTGCATATCTCCAATCATAAATATTGTATGATTTATAACCACATCAGTAGTTATTTAATTAAAATATAAAATTTTTCATAATCACCTGATTGTCTGTGAGTAGTATTAAGAACTGTATTGTGAATTTAGTTCTGTAAATGATTTTTTCCTTGTGTTTTGACAAAAAAAAAAAAAAAGCAGTCCATTGCACCTTTAAAGGAACATAGAATAACGTCTTCACATTCAATGTCATCAACACTTTAATTCACATGAATTTTTCATTAAATTGAATAGGAATGAATCAGAACTTCATTAAAAGGATGTATAAATGCAAAAGACATGTAAATAATGTTTTACTGTATATATAAAATGGAAATTTTTCATTACCTCAGTACAGTGTTTCTGCTACGGTAGCATTTTTCGCGAAATGCTAAAAGACTTATCCAAAATGCCCAAATGAAATAACACGTTTTCGCTTTTTTGCTAAAGCATCTTACTAAACACAAATTGAAAAAAAAAAAAAAAAAAAAAAAAAAAAAACTTCAGCGAAAATATTATAACGAATCTTTCATGGAAAAAAAATCGCAACGTTGATCAAGAAAAATGCATTGGTTCATGCATATAGCATAAGAAAAATCAAACACTGAACTACGCATAAGAATCGCATACAGGAAATCAACTTGTAACTTGTAAATAAACATGAGGCATTTGTAAAGTGGTTTAATATGGATGAAAGAAAAATTATAAATTTTTCTACAATTTACAAACAATTCTACCTCTTTATATATTTCACAATTTAATAAAACATGTTTTAAAAGAATACTGACATTTATGCGATCAGAATATCAACAGCGGCGGAGGAATACAGTACCAGGAACAGTGTAAACAACTTTAGCGTCTACAGCGAGCACCAAAAATTTTGGATCCGGATGATATACGCATGCGCTCTACAGACCATTGACCATGGTATAAATTTCTGCGCTTGAGTGCTTTAAACTCTTTCGCTTTAATAAAGTTTTAATTTATTATGAATAACGATGAAATAGAATATTTATAATTAAAAAATACTTCGTTTATTTTAAATATTATCTAAATACGTTTTTGACGAAATGGGAAATTTTAAAATTAAAAATATTTTCTTCATAACAAAAATTTATCAACTGCATTCACGTTGGACAGCCAACCAACGTGCCTTGAAAGTAAGAACCGAATTACGACATTTTCGCCGAATAAAAGCATGCATTTTGGCGGAGTAATATAGTTCTATTTTTAAAGCAACTTTTACAAAAAACAAGAGTTTTCCTGAAAAAAACAAAACGTTACTAGATTCAGAAAGATCCCATTAACAACATATATTAATTAAATTAAAATCGTTCGTGCGGTTTTAGAGATATTTTTTGTGAATTTAGTCTATTACATCCTTACATCGTTACACCACACATTTTCCTTTTTTCGCTTTAAATTGAGATTCAGATCTCAAAACATACTGCATGTAGAAATGTAAAAATTTCAGGATAGATTAAGACCGAAGATAAAAGACTATTTTGAAAAAATCAGAAAAAAATATGGCTTATTTGCTGAGATATTAAGTGTCGGCTTTTACAAATCTCTTTGATGTCAAACTAGGCGTATATATGAGTTCGCAGCTTTCCGTCCGTTTGTCCTTCCGCTTGCGTCACTCGAAAAACTGCCGTTTTTCATGATGGACCTTTCTTTTTTATATGTACCCTTTTTTATATTACTTTAATTAATTAAAACTTTATAATAAGTTATCATATGTTCTAAACTCCTTCCGACTTCTTCGGCAACTTACAACTGAGAAACTTATCAATATCAAAAAAGCAACTGACTTTTTAAGATAATCATAAATGAAATTTTCTATTATATTTTCTCATCGCATGTTACATTATATTTTTTTTATTATTATTATTTATTATTGTTTTGGCGCCTAAAATAAGAAAAACTGTTGACTTTGCGATTTTTTTCTAAAACTTTTTTAATTCCTAATAATTTTCTCTTAAAAAAAAAAAAAAAAAAAAGAAAGAAAGAAAAATAATAATAATAATAAAAAGAAAAAGAAAAAATCATTTGAAGAAAACTTATCGTTGTTTCTACTTTTTAAATGGTGCAGAAACCAATTCTTACAGATACTCCAAATATCATCGATACATATAAAAGAGTACTTCCACTCACTCACTGACTCATCAACGCACAGCAAAATCTACTGGAGCTACTGACTCGAAACTGGGTCAGATTATAGAACATGTAGTGTAAGCACCCGCTAAGAAGCGATTTTGCAAAATTCGCCCACCAAGGGGGAGTAGGGGGCAAAATGTCATTTTAGAAAAACCTTCATATCTCAAAGAAAAAAATAGATATCCGTAAAATTTTTGCTTTAAAATATAGCTAAAACAAATATCTAAAAACCAGTTTCTGGAATTTTAGAAATTCGCTCCCCAAGGGGGGAAAGAGGGCAAAAAGTGATTTAACATGTGCAAAACGTGGTTTCACATACTCCTACATATCTCAAACAAAAAAACAGATATACGTGAAATTTTTGCTCTGATACATAGCTAATACAAATACCTAAAAACTAATTTCTGGAATTTTAGAAATTCAGCCCCCAAGAGGGGGCAAAATTATTTGAAAAAATCCTTCATATCGCAAACAGAAAAAAAAGATATATGTGAGATTTTTGCTCTAAAATATAGCTCCCACAAATGCATAAAAACTAATTTCTTTGATTTTAGAAATTCGTCCCAGGTGGGACGTGAAAGGGGGGCTATGGGGCAAAAAAATAAAAATACAGTCGGACCGTTTAAAATTGGTACAGATAGGTTTTAGAGTCCTGCAAGTCGAATGAGGGAATTTTCGAAAGTGTAAATTTGTTAATAGGGTAAAAAAAAGAGGGGTGGATTGGGGCAGAGGGGCAAAATATATATATCTTATACATATAAAAGATTACTTCCACTCACTCACTCACTGACTCATCAACACACAGCAAAATCTACTGGAGCCAAGCCACTGACTCGAAACTGGGTCAGATTATAGAACATATAGTGTAAGTTCCCCCTAAGAAGCGATTTTGCGAAATTCGCCCCCCAAGGGGGTGTAGGGGGCAAAATGTGATTTCACAAAAACCTTCATATCTCAAAGAAAAAAACAGATATCCGTAAACTTTTTGCCTTAAAATATAGCTACCTTAATTATCGAAAAACCAATTTCTGGAATTTTAGAAGTTCGGTCCCCAAGGGGGGAAAGGGGGCAAAACGTGATTTGAAATAATCCTTATTTATATTGCAAACAGAAAGAAATATATGTGTTACTCTAAAATATTGTTCCATAAATGCATAAAAACTAATTTCTTTAATTTTAGAAATTCGTCCCAGGTGGGGCGGGAAAGGGGGGCTATGGGATAAAAAAATAGAAATATAGTTAGTCCGTTCAAAATTGGTACAGATAGGTTTTAGAGACCTGCAAGTCAAATGAGGATATTTTTGAAAGTGTAAAGTTATTAGGAGGGTCAGAAAGGTGTGTGTAGGGTAGGGGGGGCGGAGAGGCAAAAAATTAAAAATAGAGTTACACCGTTCAAGATTGGTACCTAAAGGTTTTTGATACCTACAAATCGATTGCGGATATTTTCGAATTTCTAAAGTTATAAGGAGGGGCGAGAGGAGGGAACGGAGGGACAAAAAATAAAATTAGACTTAGGTCGTTCAAAATTGGTACATAGAGGTTTTTGATACTTACAAATCGATTGCGGATATTTTCGAATTTGTAAAGTTATTAAATTGGTACATGGAGGTTTTGATACCTACAAATCCATTGCGTATATTTTCGAATTTGTAAAATTATTAGGATATACGGGAAGGGGAGGTGGAAGGGAAAAATATATAAATAAGAGTTAGAGCGCTGAAAATTAGTGTTGTTAGGTTTTGAGGCCCGATAAATCGATTGCGGATATTTTCGAAAGTACAGACTTATTACGAAGGGCGGGAATTGATCGAGCGTAGGAGTAAAAATAAAGAAATTCAGATAAAATGTTGGAAATTAGTATTATTAGTTTTAAATGCCCGAGAGAACGACTGCGAGTATTTTTTTAAAATCTAAAATAATTAGGAGGGGCGTGAACGGTACGGGAAGGAGCATGCGAGCCCTGCGCGCCTGTATGCGCTGCCGCAGAAAGTGGTGGCCCAAACTGATTATTCCACTGATGGGAGATTCTTTTTTTTTTTTAAATGTTTTTCCCTTACGATAATATAGTAATTCATTAAGAGTGTTGAACATAAATGCGCGTGCGCAGCGCACAAGTGCCTGCGCTGCCTAGGGCAGTGGGGACCCGTTGCAACTTTTTTTCCAATCAAATTGTTTTTTCTCTTTTTTCTTCGCATGATAAAAATTATGCAATTTTGAGAATTCGTTAACTATAGTTATTCATTTTAAAATAGTGACCAGCGAAGCGGGCGTAGCCTGCTAGTTTCATCTAAAACAATAAATAGTAGAAAACCTCTGCGGTAATTTCAGGGCACTTAATATTGTCAGTCACAGGCAAGGATCAGATTCGTACCATTACCACCATCCCCACCATCGCCGTACAGAAAGTGTATCATATTTCTACTGTAGATTTTTTATGATTAAATAGGATAATGATTATTATTGTTAAAATATAGTGGTGGAAGCGTAAATATCCCCGTCTGTGACTGATAATACATTTACCATGAAAATACCCTATAATGAATTTAAGAAATTTTAAATCATTAAATCTTTGTAAAAAGTTACTCTTTAGTTATTCAAAACTCATTACGACTTATTAAGAAATTTATATTTGTAGTAATAAATTAAATCAAACAAGGAAATGGCTTTTAAAGATAATCCTAAATGAATTTTTATAACATATTTTCATACGAAATTAGATATTATACATTGTTTTTCGTCTATTATTCATTATTCTTTATATGCCTAATAATAAGAAAAATTACTGCTTTTGTGATTTGTTTCCAAAATTTTTCTGAAGCTTGTAGCTATTATTTATAAAAATAAAAAAACAGAAAACAAAGAAAACAAACTTATAATTGTTATTGCTGTCTTTAATGGTGGGAAACCTTGTTCTTATAGGTATTTCCTATATTATTTCGCCTAGAACAATAAAAATGTAATAATTATAATAATAATGATTGAACTTAAAGTTTATAGCAATTTATTAAAAAATAATAATATTTTCAGAAAAAAAAAAACTGTGGTTAAGTTGCCTGATCAAGATTATAAAATTTCATTTAGTTTACAAGTGGACAACTTTTTATCAGTTTTGGTTTCAAAAGTAGTTTGGAAATAGCTGCATGGGTAACTCTAAAAAATAAATCTTTTATTGTAAAAAGTTTTAAATAAATATAATTCTTAAATGTGATTTATTTTTTACAGAGCACACAAAAAGTGTATATATTTTTAAAAATAGAAATTATTTTCTTTTAACCTTTGTCGGTCCTATTTAATTTCATTTCTCTGGCCAGTGTTGCACTTTTTTATTCAATATCTACCACTAAATTTTAACTGTAACGGTCGCTTAATCACTTCGAAAGTGTATTCGTCAATTATGTATATTAAATGTCACTCTTCAAAATTATTGATGATAGTTGAATAAAGAATCGCCAATTTTGGCAACAATGTTTAGAGCGCACTAGAGCTGGCCAAGGATTAAATGTCTTATTAAAATGCAATTATCTTTTCCCTTACTATCAGAATAAAGGCTTTATTTAGAAAGACGAAACATTAAGTACAAAAAAAATAAAAAATAATTTTCTCTTTAACTTGTGTGAGATGTTTAACAGCTAAGAACTTTTTCATATTCATTATCTTTAATTGTTTTTTCTGCTTTTTAACGTTTTATACATTTAAAAAAAAAAAAAACACGAATTTCCAAATCATAACTGCCAACATTTCTAATTCATTCCGAGGCACTATTAGTTAGTTATTTTTTCACACCACTTTTTTTTTTCCAAACGTAGTCATATATTGGAGAAAATTGCTCGACAAAAAAAGTGGTGTGAATAAAGGGCGGTTGCTAACAAAGCTACGAAATAAATTAGAAATATTGGCAGCTCTGTTAAAGACTGAATTATCTGTCTGTGATTTTTTTTTACCGAATATTTTTTTAATGAACCTCGATACCCGTTATTTCATAATAGAAATATTATTTACCTCACTTCATTCTAAAATTTTATTTAGGTCCACCAGCGTTGTTATATTGCAGGGACTTTTATATACAATATCCATCACCAATGTATAATTAAAATATTTGTATAATTGTAGGTTTTTCTAAACGATTATCTTATAGAACAAATACCATACTTCAAAATTAGTGCTAATTATCAAATAAAAAATCCCCGACAATGAGGCCCACCCTTTTTATTCATTAACATTTCTTTCATATGTTTTTCTCCTTCTTTTTAAAATATTACGCACACATATCTTTTCGTAAAATAATTACTAGAATTTCTCTAAAAATTTTTCATAATTAATATATTCTTCCTATTCAAAAGTAATTTTAATTTCCCTTTATCCCGAAATTAATTTAGCCGCATTTAGCGACATATATATAGGTAAAATATACTTTATTTTTTATTCGCTTACACTTTGAAAACAGATAATCAAGTCGCTTAAGAGATATCTTACTATCCAATTAAATTTCACTGTAGATAGAAATACAACTAAAAAATCAAAACGCAGAAGTGATGAAATTATATCTGAAAATAAAAATAAATTTAATACATTTCACATCAAAATTCTTTCATTTCTTCAGAACTGTTAGATCAATAATCATCTTCAAATTATTTGTAACTTAAAAAAAGAAGATAATCAAATTATAATTAGATTTAAAATCGTATTATGATTTAGAAATATAAAAAGAATTTTTTTCTAATAATTTAAAGAGAAAAAAATAGATAAAAGGAATGTTAGAATGCTAGGAACCATCAAAATCCCATTAGTACAGAAGAATGAATCAAGTATTTGGTGAAAAAATATAAAGTATGATGAAGAATAATCCAGATTTTTCTTTCTTTTTTTTTTATCCTCTTATTATATTATAGAAACACAAGTATTTTTCTTTTTTCAATTTTGTAAGCATATGTGCGTGTAATTGGATATGTATATTTTCTATAAAATCATTAAATACATAGGAATTTTCATGAAAATAAAAAGACATAAGAAATACACCACGAAAAAAAAATATTTTTTTAATTCAATTTATTTAAATAAAATAAAAAAATCCTCTAGTACCGGAAATAATAAGAAAATTTAATTCATTAAGATTTAATTCTATTTCTCTATTATAAACCGCATTTCATTTTTATTTTCGAAATAAGTAAAATAGATATGTGCGCTTAAAATTGAGTAATCATCGATACACTGAAGTGCTAAATGTATAAAGATGAAAATAAAAAATAATACATTTTTTTGCAATATCGTATAAATAAAAAATATTAAAGTAATATCGTGTTACTATACAATCGTGTTACTAATACGTGTTACTAATACTATCGTGTAATATACAATCAGTTTATCTTAAAAAGTATTCGTTTCCAAATTTTAATAAATTTTAAAAAGTAAATAATTAATTCTTGTATATTACTCTTGATGTACAAGAGTATTACAAGAGTATATACAAGAGTATACAAGAGTATATACAAGTATTCTTGTATATTATATGTATTGTTCAGTGATTATACCTTTAGGAACAAGTGAAAAAATATTTGGTTCCCATCATGATTTGAGATTGAATGCTTGCAATGAATCGAATTGTTCATTTTTTGTAAGAAAAAAGTGACTGCCATTACAAAACAAATTTTCTTAAACTATAGCTGATACAGCTGAAATTTATCAGAAGAGCAAAGTTGCCAAATTTTCAATTTATTCCGGAACATTTTTGGCCTGGTCTTTTATTTACTTAATTATTATTATTATTTTCGCACCACTTTATTTATAGAATAACTTTCTTTAATATATAACTGCAATAAAATATTAAAAAATTACTCTTTCATAACTGTCAAACTACTATTTAATTTAGGGAGGATTTTTAGAACCCGCCCCTTTTCTACACCACTTTATTTTTAGAGAAATTTTCTTCAAGAGTAAATACGATTAAATAAGAAGAAAAATACTCTAAAAAAAGTTTGGTGTGAAAAAAAAAAAAGGGCGGGTACTAACAATCTTCTACATGTTAATTAGCAGGCTGGTAGGTACCCTTTTTAACACTTTCGCGATCGCATGCTTTTGTCACTCAGCTAGAACGTTCCGCCAATGGGCGTTATTCTTTTAAGCTACTTTATTTCAGAACAAGGTTTTCTGTATCCATATTTATGTTACAAATGAATATACATTATAATTACGCTCTTTTTAATTAAAGTATGTATATCCGTAATATTTTGATTGTATAAATATAAATATTGGGAATATTCTTAAGAAATATACTAACATAAAAATTCCAAAAGAAACGCCCACTGGCGTAGTTACAGATTTCCAAATGACTTGAATCTACATCAGCGGTCGCGAAAGTAGTGTGAAATAATAGCTGGGCTAAAAAAGCTCCGAAATAAATTTCAATGCTGGCAACTCTGGAAGAGCTTCTCTGAAGAATGGTAAAATAAGTACCGCATTTTCTATGTATAATCCACAGTTTTACACCAGAAACCTTAATTAATATCCAAAGCTACAGAGGGTGTTCACACGTTTTTGTAACTATTTTGACTTCAGTGTTGCCAGATTTGGGGACTTTTTTATTCAACTCACACCAATAATTTTGAGAAGTGATATTTGCTATACATAATAGACGTTTATCTTTCGAAGTGCTTAGGCAACCGTTACAATTAAAATTTAGCGGCGGGGGTTGAATAAAAAAGTCCCCAAATCTGGCAACACTGTTTGACTTTCTCCTTGAACTTCGATTTAAATTTTAAAATAAAAACATGATTGACATCAAATTGGAATAGGATTTATCTAAATTGCATAAAACGTCTGGTACAAAACGTATTTGTCTGGCCGGCAGCTTTTACGCCAGAAATTACGGTGCATTTGATTGCCGCCTTCTCGTCGTGTATTTTTCTGTTTAGAAAAATAAACCGCCTTTTGTCGATGCACTAAATCATTACGCTATTTAACAAAATGATTTTATGTATTTGTGAACGGATCGAATACATTTTATCTTCAGCAATCAATGTGGCAAATGCTAACTGGCGTATATACACACCAGCGGCACATATAGTGGTAACCACAGAAATGCAAAACACTTTTTTAAGGTATTGTTTTAGATGAATGCCTGAAGGCGCGGCTCGTTTTTCTTGAAAACGTTCTTTTAGGTGAGTCGCAAACAGCATGTTAAAAATGATTTTTTGTATCCATGTTTATCCCCTTAAATGCAGGCCTCGCAACGCTCGTAGAATTTTACATGTGTTTTATTATGCTTTTACCACTATCGTCAAAGAGTAGACTTTATTGAATGTTTTAATGATAAGGTATTACGAAAGATTATTGGTTTAAAATAGTGGTGACAATATAATAAAATGCGCGTATAATTTTAGAAAAGTTGCAAAGCCTCTAAAAGTCGTTGATGGACTGCATATTTCTGTGTATAATCCACAGGTCTCATTCATCAGTTTTATGCCAGAAATTTTAATCATGAGACGAAATTACATTTCAGCGTGGTCTTGCGTCGTACATATATATAGCATAGTATACACTATGTTGATTAAAAGTTCTGGTATAAAACTGGTTTATATGACCTGCGGATAATACGCAGGAAGATACGATATATAATTCACTGGCGCGCATTTATTTTTGAGGATAAAGTGATTTAAAAACGAATACAAAAAATCTTTTTGCTATTTTTTACGGCGTTTTAGAAAAATGCCAGAAAACTGAGCTTACAATTAAAAATAAGAAAGTAGGCTGGAATCAAATTTTTATGTAAAAGACGACTAGAAAACATTTTCAATTTTGTGATAATTGTTAATTCATTTCGACAAACCTTCAAAGGGTTCATTTCCAGATAAAGTAGCTATTATGGATCGGTTCATTGGTTTTCATTAAATAAATTTCTTGAAATCGTGATAAAATAAAAATTCATGTGAAACGAGACCGTATAAGGCGTTCATATTCAATCTCATCTACAACACACATTAATATAAAAGAATTTCAATAACGCAATTAGCATTCGTCTCCTTAATTAATTTGAATGCAATTAATGATTTCTACCTTTTGAATCCTACTTCTCTCCCATAAGAATTGGAAATAGATATAATTTATTATATTTAAATAAACATTGCTTTAGATTTTCATTTCATTTTCTCCCTAGAGTTTACCTTAATAATAACATTCTTCTCAGTAGCGTTTGTAGTTGTATTTACCAATTTATTCTGAAAACAGTATATTTTTGCTATAAGAATTGTTGAAATAAAGATGCCTTGAAAAAAAATATATCTTTAGAAATTTCACTATTAAAAATTTTATTACTGATTTTTAATTTACAATTCATTTTTTATAATTTTGAATTACGAATAATTTTTGCATACATTTTCAAAATTTTTAATAATTATATAAATTATGTTCGTAATAATTGTTTTTTTATTTCGAAAATTTTCTTCTTCAAAAAGATGCTGTACACTTTTAACAAATTAAAATTTATAAGCACTGATTTTTTAATTATATTTATGACAAGGTTTATTTACCGCAGATTAAAAAAGTAAAAAAAATTACTTATACTAAAACTTTATAAACGAAAAGTTATATAAAGTTATTTTTAAGTGATGTTCTGTTTAATATTTTACAAAAGATTTTTAAATTTGAGATGTCTGGAAAAAAATGTCTTGTTCAAAAAGAAGAGAAAAAAATTTCTCTCTTGTCACTGTAAGTGTCACACGAAAAGAAAAAATTTACACCTTGAAAGAAGAGGGATGGTATTTCAGAAATTTATTTTTAGGAAATGTTTCATTAAATATCTTTTTTAAATCAATAAAAAATAGTATTCATGTATGGTTTAATAATTTAGTGTCATACTATGTTTATTTAGCATTATTGTTGTTATTCTTGTTGCTTACCATTTGGTAACTTTTTATCTGTCTAGCGCAGTTTCCTCATGAAATTAATTTTTGATTAACATATTTACCAAAACTTTAAAATATGTGGTATTTATTCATTGTTCAAAGTGTAATTAGAACCTCGTTATGCACGCAGCACACTACCATCACTATTTTTGGATACAGATTTTTAACTTATTTACGACAGAAATTATGTGCTTTAATTAAGAAGCGTTTATTACTATAAAATAGCAATACTTTAAAATCTAATTTACGTAGTACCAAACGGACACCAGTATTTAAAATAAAATAATTATTTTCTTATTTTAACGATGTATTTCTGCCAATTATAAGATAAAAATTATAGCTAAAATACAAAGTTGATAAAGTTATATCTCCAAAATGGTAAGGTTATATCGCCACTACTTTGACGATAGCCTCCTTAACTAGATGCCTGTCGCGTAGCTCGGAAACATAGCAAGAGTTGAAGCGGTAGACAGCTCCACCTGGTACAGATTGCACGATTTTTTTATTTAACTGCCACCAATAACTTTAAGAAGTGATATATGATTTGCACAATCAACGTTTCTTCGATTCAATTTGCCTTTTATGTATATCATATCCCTCCTTTAAAAAATTTTTGGTGACTGTTGAATAAAAAAGTCGCGCAATCTGCACCAGGTGGCGCTGTCTACCGTTTCACCTGTTGGCAAGTTTTCCAGCAACGCGACAGGCAGGAGACTATGCTTTGACATAATCTTCTCAATAATGCTTGTTGTTTATACTCAGGCCTTAATTAGGCCCTGTGTATAACCAACAATGATATTGCATAGATATTATTTATGGAAAGCCAGTTTGGTCGAATTCAAGATGAATTTTTTCTATTGTAATATGAATAATCTCAACTTATCGTATAGTAATTATCAGTAAATTTCAGCGGGGGAAAAAAATGAGTTGAATAATGAAGAAAAAGATTTTTGCATGCTGTCACCATAAGCTGCAAAAGATGTAACAAATCTTTCACTACTCTTTATTAGGTCATAACACGAAGTGAGTAGGGCTGCGCGAAAAATGTAACTAAAAAAAGTAACAGTCACAAGATAAACAAATTTTTGATAAACTCTTGGGCGTAAACTGAATTAATTGTTAAAAAAAGAAAGACCAAGATAATAAAAAATACCTAACATAAAATTATACATAAATAACATAAATAATAACGAGTCTGAGAAAATGTTACAAGAATAATGTCCAGGAATCAGATATATATAAGACGTTGAGAAAATATCATAATAAAAATTTCGGAATTTTTTGACTGTATAAAAATTTTTAAGGACATTAAAATGAGAAGCACAAATACAAAAGGACATAATATTAGCCTTCTTTAGTTTAACAAAATCGCAAATTCCAAGAAAGAAAGTAACATCAGTCACACAAATGGATAAAATTTCCTCTGTTTTCGCCACCACTCTTATATACTTGCCAACATCCTAATAAATATTCTTCCTTGGCGTTGCTAATTCCGCCTTTTTTTTCACACCAATAAATTTTTAGAGTAATATTCTGGAAATGCAATTACTATTAAAAAAAAAGAAAAATGCTCTAAAAGGATACTGGTGCAAAAAAGAAGACGTGCTAACAATACTACGGAACAGAGTTATCCCAACTTTTATAATTTATTCACGAGCATTTTTAGCCTCACCTCTTTTTCATATCAGAAATTCTGAAAAATGATTTTCTTATTATTTAATCGTTGTTACATAGTAAAGAGAAATAATCTACAAAGCTTCTGGTGTAAAAAGAAGCCGAGGCTAAAAGTTCTCGTGAATAAATTATAAAAGTTGGGAACTCTGCTACGGAATATTAATTAGTATGTTGGCAAGTATGCTCTTACTATACAGAAACATTAATGGCATATTTACTGTGGTATTTGTGATTAAATAGGACAGTAATTCTTGTTAAAAAATATTGGTGGAAGCAGAAATATCTCTGTGTGGGACTGACGTTACATTTTTCGTGGAATTATCTCAAAAGTTCTCAGTGGAAATCTTTATAAGAAAAGAGAGATGTTAACATTTTTTGTTAAGTTTAAAACAGACTTTTAAACTAAAGTATGAAATAATTTTAGACGTTTCGAATGAGGGGGTATAAATAAAAGTTTACAAAATATTTGAAGGAAACAATTTTTACGGGTTTCTGCGATTTATCGTATTTGTCGTGTTTCTGTGATTTATCGTGATTCTTTCTCGTTATTACATTTCTTACTCAAACTTAAATGTAACTTTCTCGAAAACGGGCTTACGAGGGCTAACAGTTTATGCGTCAAAAATCATGTTGGATAATGCCCTCTCGAATGAATATAATTTAATTGATTTCTATTATTATACTATTGGGATGGTTTCGTCGTAAGAAGCATATTAAATAACACACTTAAATTGATTTTGAAAATGCAAATGCATAGGTGCCAACTTTTACGGTTTTTTTGCAAAAAAATAAATAAATAAATAAAATTTAATATTTAATCGAGTAAACTGCTAAAAAATTTATTCAAATTTTCGATCGAAATTTCTCGGCATTAAAAAAAACACACAAGTTGGCAGTTATGGAAATGCAATGCCATATGAACTTGTATCAGTTCGGTCAGTTGTTACTTTTACAAAGTTCTCAAGATACGTTCTCACAGTAATCATAAAGGTCATTTTACGCGGTAAATTTTCCGTAGATGCCAAACGTTCCGATTTTTGACTAGCGATATTTTCATAGAGATTTTTTTTTTTTTTTTATGTAACTGTCTATGATTATATAAGATAAAATTTTCTATAAAATTTTACCAGTATCCAAAAATGGAAACGTCTAGCAGTTGTCATTTATTTTTATTTATTTTATTATTATTATTATTATTATTATTTTACAAATATAGAATCGAAATTTTCTAATATAATTTAATTTTTATCTATTTTCTAATACGTAACATATACTTATTACTACTTTGAAATTTTCTCTATAAAATAGAAGGACATACATAGTGTAGTTTGCAAATATATAATTCTTTTTTGTCTTACAGACGATAAAAATTTTCACAATCTTAGATATATCATTCATAAAGTATATTACAAATTATGTTGTGTTAAAGCATCTATTTCTAATGTAGTTGCTAATACAGGGAAAGAAATTCGATTTTATACTAATAATAAATCATGTTTTTGTAATTTTGCTTTCATAATAAAGGGAATACAAAAATTTTAATATAGAATTTGAATTATCTCTTTAATATAAAATTATTGTAAATTAAATTATGGAACTGTAGATACAATCTACGCACACGAAGCAAAAATAATTAACAAATTTAATAATTAAATGTGTAAGAATGTAATGAAGTTACTAGAACTTTAAAAAAAGCGAAATTTATAAGTCTTCGGGCAGTTTTTAGCTTAATTAAAATTTGCTGACGTCGCTGACAGAAAGGTAAAAAAAATGAGTGTATGAAAATTGAGCTTTTCTTGTTTTAAGATAACTCATTGCTGATCTGAATTTTTGTCTCTTACGGCATACTCCTTTAACCCGTTGCTGCGCCAGGTTAATTGGTATCATTTAAATTACACTGCCACTGCAATTCACGAACAAAATTTAAATAATTACACGATTAAAAAAAACTTTTTATATATCATGTTTTTAAATTTTCTGTCGAATCGTTGAATCATAGCTATACGCAAGCGAAGTGTGACGTCACGAACCGTCTGTGCCCCCCCCCCCCCCACACACACACAAAAAAAAAAAAAAAAGATTTTGTATGTTAATTATCCATTAGATTTTTTGTAAAAAAATATTAAAAATTAAGAAAAAATATTTCCCGATTTTAATCCCCATATTTTGATATAGTTATATGTAGTGCTGGACGATATCAGAAATTAAATATCGCGATATATCACCAAGTTAATATCGATATTAGTGATATATTGCGATATTTCTTTCAAGATAGGAATAAATAGACATTTGTTATTTTTTAAAGACATATGCACACGAATTTGAAAGTATACAAGTATAGAGTGTTTTCCATGTATTTTCTAGTATATTACTACCATAACTTTATCATTAAAAAAAATCATAAAAAGTGAATCAATATTTTGTGTTTCTTATTACTTACACTATTGCTTTTTAGCATCCCTCTGTATAGTTTATCCTCTATTCTTCCCATTTTAAGCTTTAATTATTTTAAAATCATATTTTAGCACAGCTAATATGTGATCTGTGTTTTATTTGTACCAAGTATATCAAAATTCATAATACTACTAAAAATAAAGCTTAAGAAAAATTGTCTTAAGATGTAGGTATTAAATAAAAAGGAAAATCATTTTAAATAGTTAAGAAATACCATTGGATTGGATACACCTTTTTTGGTCGTAGAGAGTAATATTTTTTACTTAAAACTCTTATATGCATCCTAAATGTCAGTTACTTGTCATTTTTATTTTTGTTTCTGCTTACCAAATCATTACAATATTTTTTAAATGTATATGTGTTCAATTCACATTCGTAATAGTTTCACAACAATTGAAAATTGAATTATATATATATATTATATATATATTTATATATATATATATATACTAATATATAAATGCGAAAGTTTGGATGGATGGATGTTTGTTACTCAATCACGCCAAAACGGCTAAACGGATCTGGATGAAATTTGGTACAGAGATAGAGAATAGTCTGGAATAGAACATAGGCTACAATTTATACTGGAAATTTGATTAGATTTTTTAAAATTAATTAAAATATGAAAATAATAAACTGGTAATTGACTTAATATAAGCCATTTATATTTTTAGTTGTTGCCAAAAAAGTTAACGAGGTATTTTTTATTAGTTATTTATTTATTTCCCCATAAAATGAAATATGCTTTCACGCGAAAAATAAAAACATTACTAAATGTTAAATCGGTCGATGGGAAAATGACACTTTATAACTTTAAAATAAAATAGTAATATTACAAATCTAACATATTTCTTCTGAATTTTATTTCTTAGCATTTTTTACATACCTAAACTTCAGATTTTTTTTTTTTTTTTTAAGTATGGCGGATGAAACACGCTTGGCATAAAAGCTAATTCAGCATTATATTAAAGGTATTTTCTTATTGATAATTCTGGACAATTTTTTTAATTTTGATGCGGAAGTAGATCGGACATTTTTCGCCAAGGAAAAGATAAAAAGAAATACGCAAGCGAAGTGATGACTTCACTGGCCGTTCATGGATGCAAGAAAAATATTTCCTATGTTAAACGCCATTGGATTTTTTGTAAAAAATTATTAAAAATCGAGGAAAATTATTTCCCGATTTTAATCCCCATATTTAGGTATGGATATGTATTAGTTATCGTGTCTATGCGTTAGATTAAGTTATTTTTGTTGTAAAATTGACAAAATTTGAATTTTTAATTTCAAAACTCTAAAAAAAAAAAAAAAAAAAAAAAAAAAAAAAAACGGCAAACTTCCATATTCGATTGAAAACACAAACATTTCATTTCAAAGGATGATATTAACACAATAAATATCCAACTAATATACTAATTAAAAGGAAAATGATAAATATTCTATCATAATTTGAAGTCAAATTTGTTTTCAAATCTCTAAATAAAGTATCTGATATAAGATACTAATATGTTGCAGCGGAATAGATTTGATATCGGTCATCCTTGGCAGAAAAAAAAAATATCGCCAAATTATTTGGCGAACATAATTTAATTCCTTTCAAAAATCATGGTTATTTAACAACTTATATTAAGAGAGTAATGAATAATATAAAACAATCTTTCGTACAATGCATATTACGAAAATATACATCTGGCATGTATATTTTCGTATTACGTTTTTGATCACCAAATACAATAAGCGCCAAAAACGACAGAGTTTTGAAATTTAAAATTTTGTCAATTTGACAGCAAAATAACTCAACCTAACACATGTACATGATAACTAATACATATATATACCCAAATATGGGGATTAAAATCGGGAAATAATTATCTTCGATTTTTAATAATTTTTTACAAAAAATCCAATGGGCGATTAACATAGGAAATCATTTTCTTGCATCCAGGAACGGTCAGTGACGTCACACCTCGCTTGCGTATAGGAGCAACAATCGCATAAATTATATTTTGGTCTAAAACGGCAACAAAAATTCAAAAGTCACCAAGGGCATTAAGGCTGTACCATGATCAAGTTGACATAGTAATCAATTTATTTATTTTTCTATATACCAACTACTATTAACTAAGCATGAAGTATATATAACCACAAAATAATAATAATAAAAAAAATTAATTTTCTCATGCGATAGAAGTAGCCGATCATAGCATATTGTAATATTATAGGTGGCTTGAAATTGCTGTCGGTCTATGATTGATCGGTTAAATCAAATAAATATAGGAAGTAACTTGAGAGCAAATATTATGTACATCCCGTATAATGTTGTTCATATGTAACTGGGATTCAGATATAAAAGAGCAACTTCAAATTTTTCGATACTGTCCGTATCGAAACTGTCATATATGATAAGCACCCAAATGGAAGCCCATGGGTAAGCTATTGTCGCAGGCAATAGGGACAGGCACCGGAGATTGCAAGGACGAACAAGTCGCTGCTGAAGGCAGCGGGAACCCAAAGCGAGCTATTGACCGATTTCAGTTTTTTTTTTTTTTTTTTTTAATTTTTTTTAATAAAGCTATATAGAAAAGAGTTTGCCAACGAAGCGGGAAAAGCCGTCCAAAATTGTTTAAGAACTAAAATATTATTTAACAATTCGCCGGGAGATGAAAAAAAAAATCATTTCTTTGTAAAAAAAAAAAAAAAAAAAAAAAAAAAAAAAAAATGAAACTCATAAATATTATATGAATTTCACCACATAATTAAAATTTTAATTCACCAGTCACCAAATTATTATTAGAACCAGATTAATATTGTGCAATAGTGGACTAAAATCATACAAAGAAAGGTTTCGAAATAAAATTCATAATTGACGACCCAGTTTTTATACTTCCGCAACGCAGTACTGTTTTAGTACAGGATCCCTATGAACGAATATTTAATTTTTATCGCCATGTTGTCGATAACTTTTTATTTATTTATTTTGGCATTAAAAATAAATAAATAAATAAAAACTAATTCCTATTTTGATTATACTTTTTATGATATTTTTTAGTCAATTTATGATAATAAATCATATTCTGTATATATATTTAAAGTATTGCTAGATTTAAAAAAACGCTTGCAAAGATTCTTAAGATTCAACTTTTAAAAATATATTATTTCCATATATTATTTCCAAATATTGCAATTTCCATCTGAATTGGCTTTTACAATGACGATCAACAAATCCCAGGGCCAAACCTTAAAAGTGACAGGCATTCATTTAGGAACTCCATGCTTCTCACACGGTCAATTATATGTTGGTTTTTCCCGTGTTTCAAGTGCCCAGAACTTGCATGTGCTGGCGGAAAATAAGTCATTTAATATTGCATACAGATCAGTGTTAGAATAAAAATAAATTGTATTTTTTTTCCCGTAGATCTTTCAATGAGTTACAAATTTTTTTTAGTATTCTTTATCAGACTCTGTTTTGCACAGCACCACAATGATAAGGTTTCATTACATTACATATTATGATCAAACCGTCAGTTCCCACACATACACATCAAAATTTCCACGTGAACGAAGTCGCGGGTAACAGCTAGTATATATATATATATGTATACATTGTCAGTATAAAAATTATATTATTTAAACAAAATTATGATAAAGTTTCATTTTGTTACTTAAAGTAACTCATTTTGCATTTAAACCAATTTTATTTAACATGTACGGCTTAAAAAAAAAAAAAAAAAAAAGAAAAGAAAGAAAAGGAAAGAGAAAAAATAAATGCTACATAAAAAAAGTAATAAACTATCCAATATTATATATTTCTATAAAGAAACTGTCACTGTAAAATTACTGAAGATAAAACTTTATTTTACATCAGTCAGATAGCACCCTTTCTCCCTTCCCATGTTATCCAATGGGATTTTTGTCGCGTCGTTTTATAAAAATATTTTATTAAAAAATGAACTTTTTCGAATTCTGTTTTTTGAATATTACTCTTTGAACAGGTCGTCTTTTAGCTTAGTGAGCAATTTTTCGAAAAAGTAAATTTAAATATTTTACTTAGAGATCCACACTTAGAGTCCATAATTTACTTATTGAAATAAAATATTTAAATTATTTTTTTCGAAAAATTGTTCACCAAGCTAAAAGGCGACCCGTTCAAAGAGTAATATTCAAAAAACAGAATTCGAAAAACTTCATTTTTGAATGAGATATTTTTATAAAACGAAGCAACGAAAATCCCATTGGATAACATGGGAAAGGAGAAAGGGAGCTATCTGACTGAAGTACAACCCATACAGTGATGCCAGATGGTCGAAAATTATTTCCCCAAACAGGTCTTAAAATTTCCCCAAATCAAGGGTTTTTTTCGAAAAAATCCCCAACAGGTTTTCCACTAAAAAAGGGGAAAAAAAACATTTTTTTTCAAAAAAGAATATCAAGCAGATTTTTCTGATTTGATCTCAGATTTTTCCCCAAATGAACTCAATTTTTGAAAAAAATCCCCAAATAACAGTAAAGCTATTGAAAGTCTCTAGTCGTAGGGATAAATCATTACGTTGCCAACATTGACAGAAAGTTGCAGAACTCCCCAGATTTGTCCCCAAACATTTTAGAATTCCCCAAAAAAGTCCCCACTAACATTTGGTCCCCAAAATTATCCCCAGAAGCTTCAAAAATCCCCAAAATGGGGACAAAATCCCCAATCTGGCATCACTGAGCCCAAAGCGAGTTAAACACATGTCGCATCTTATTGGCCAGAAGTTATCGATACTTTGAAATAAACCAATATCAATGAACCTATAGCAGGAAATGAGCTAAAACAAAAGATATTGTTTTCATTCGTCATAATAAGCGTTTGTTTTTATATCGCCCTGTCTGTGGTTACTGTGGTATTACACCTACGATCCACGAGTGGTGATGTGCAATATTATCAAATACTAACGGTAGTATAAATTCTTTCATATTATCGTTTAGGGTCAGTAAATGCATGAATGTATCAATATACTGTGGGAAGTCAATATACTGTGGGAAAAGCAGATGGCTTTCAATAAATACTGTTTATTTTTTTATTATGCGGTGGACTTATTAAAGCAGTGATATTTTAGATTTGAGGTTTCGCACGCAGGAATAAAGGAAGAGAAAGTATATGCATTGTGGGAGTGCAGTGATCGTTTGGGGTGGGGTTATATTTTTTTATTTTATCAGTGAGGGATGGGAGAAAAATAAGAGAATGGGTATTAGTATAAGATATTGCGCGCTCTTTTTGTTCGGGTTTCGTTCGCTGATCGTGGTTCGTTCGCTCGGGTTTCATTCGGGAATTCGGGTTTCATTCGTGATGCGAGCTAGCGCGGAAGCATAATTCTATTAATCCGTGGTTGGCGTTTAACGGTACTTATCGGCATATCAATTAATCGCGCGGTGCGCACTAGGTAATATCGTTAAAGTGATATATTGGCAGAGCAAAATCTTAAATATTGTTATCGGGATATTTAAAAAATATCGATACTTGGGGATATATTGATAAATAATCCAGCCCTAGTTATATGTAAGTTATTGACTACATGTGCCAGATTGAGTTACTTTTGCTGTAAAATTGATAATCTTTTAATTTTAAATTTCAAAATTGTGTCGACCTTAACGTTTTTTGTATTTGGCGATCAAAAACGTAATACGAAAATATACATACCAGATGTATATTTTCGTAATATGCATTGTACGATATAGTGTTTCATATTATTAATTGCTCTCTTCATATACGTTGTTGAAATAACCATGATTTTTGAAAGGAACTGAATAAGTTCACCAGATAATTTGGCGATTTTTCATTTTTTATTTTATTTTTTTGTTTTTGTTTTTCTGCCAAGGACGACATATATCAAATATTCCACTGCAGTATATTAATATCTTATATCAGACACTTTGTTTAGACATTTGAAAACAAATTTGACTTCAAATTCTGATAGAATACTTATTATTTTCCTTTTAATTAGTATATTAGTTGACATTTATTGTGTAAATATAACCCTTTGAAATGAAATGTTTATGTTTACATTCGAAAATGGAAGTTTTACTTATATTTCTACAGTTCTGAAATTTAAAATTAAAATTTTATCAGTTTTACAGCAAACAAAATTATTAAAGTGATAATGACGTCAATTTTTGTGAGATGCATAATTTAACTTTTTACAATTTTTTAACGGTCGCGTTTAATTAAATGTATGTTTATGTCGAAAGAAGATGAACTCGCATTTTTTTTTTTTTTTTTTTTTTTTTTTTTTTTTTTTAGCAACAATTAAATTATAGCTAATATTTTAATGGCTATTTATATGCTATTAAGAGTTTATTATTTTCGTATTTTAATTAATTAATAGAAAACTAATAAAAAATTCGAAAATTCGACTTCGAAGTATTGTGTTGTTACCGGGTTCTGAGCTACTGTGAAAGTTTCAAATGTCTAGCTAGTAGGGAAGTTAGTTAAAAATAGATTGCAAGATTTGTACCAGACAAACAAACAAGAATCGAAGTTAATAAAAACATGGTAATAAAAGAAATTGACGACCTTTTCTGCTGTGTTATAAAAGTAAAATTTTGCTAAAAAATTTACGGGATGTGTTTTTGCAATTGGAACTGAATAATTGCGTCCTCGCAAAGGGTTTTAAACGAATACAAATATTTTCATAGTTTACGTTTAAAGTTTTAAAGACTGCCTTTAAAATTTGGTTTTTACAGCGGTGATAAGAACAGGTGCCGATAATGGAGACAGAATTACAGGTGGCAAGTTTGGCTTCGCTGTCAGCGAGCAAGTTGCCAACCGTGCCAACCGATCAAATAAGATAAACTTTACTACTCTTAAATAGTGGTGTGAAACTGATTTTTAGTTTGCAATAACTTAGCACCTATACGTATCATACGGTAATAAATTACATTTTAGTGATAAAATCAGCAATTAGTTTTGGAAACAATGGTAGTGTTAATAAAATATGTTTTTAAGATTAAATCCATGGATCTCACAAACTCGTCTTTATTGGAAAGGAAAAACTTTTCCACCACTGATTTTGAATAATATTTTTTTAAAAACCAACGTAACGTTTAAAATGAGATAAAGAATACTAAAATTTTTAAAAGATGCATTTTAATTAAAAAACATAAAAACACAAGACAGATGTTTCGGTTAAACACTAGCCCTCCTAAGTGTCATAAACATACAAAGCACAACATTTACAAAAATGTCATAATACATCAAAACAAGATTAGGTATTCTGGAGGAATAACTTTAGCCTCGTTCAAGGCAAAATGTTACGTTGGTTTAATATATTAATGAGACGTATAGATTATGTATAATTATACTGAAATAAACTTTTTTTTTTAATTTGTTATTAGGCTTTCCTTTGATGAAATCGTTATTGGTATTAGTGTAGAGAAAAATAAGGATCCTGGGATCTTGAAAACTCTAAATCATATAAAGATCATATAAAGCATGTGTTTTATGTGCTCAAGCAAAACTGTCTTAAAACTTGTTCTAAATGATAACAAATAAATTAATTTAAAAAAATTTAACTCGATTGTCAAATTAGGTAATAAAAATATAGAATTGTTCAAATTCGCTAGAAAATATTAAATATTAAATTCATTAGATATAAAATTGATTAAGTCTTTTTCAGGTATAAATAATCGTTTCTCCCGCTCACATATTTTTGATAGTTGACAATGATGTGATGTTATAACAATGATGTATTTACAGCATCCTTTCAAGCCTTTCCTTTTCCATCATCCCTAGTGAGAATAATTGTAATCATCGCATATTTTTTAAATCATAAAAAAGTTTATAAAACATATTTTTTTTTTCTGAAAAAAATGACCATGTAAACCATTCAAATACAAACAATTTTTCGATAATTAAAACGTGTATATTGTACGATACAATTAATACAGTGTTTAAATATCTTGTAAAATATCACTAAAAATAAGAATATTTATTTAACAATGTTTCTCAATAAGCACTTTTATTCTTATTTGGTAATTTCTTTTTCTTTTAAAATCAACTTGTTACTTCTCGAAAAATAAATTCTAATGTTATTAATTAGAATGAAATATGTAAATTGCATCATTTAAGTATTAGAAATTAATACCAATCTGTCACCGAGAGAATTTATGTTTAACATTTTTTGTACATTTGCATAAAAAAGTGTTTAATTTCATCAAACTAAGAACATTGTTTTAATTAATTAACATCACTTAATACCACATATGTGTTTTTAGAAAATAAACAGATTCTTCTATTAAAAAATTTTTTTCAGTTTCTTTTCAATTTATTTACTTGGGGTTTTTTTACACTCAATAAAATATACTGTAAATATTAAATTCTTCTCACGTTTTAAATCGAAATCAGTTTTAAAGAGCACGTATGTTTTCTACAAATATCAGAAAACTAGAAAAAGTAAAAAAAAAATCAACAAACACTTTTCTTCTTGCAAAGGGTTTTCGAGTTAATTGGGAAAGATTTTTATCGTACTTATCTGATAATCTGGCCTTCCTATTTCAGATGTTTTGTCCATGTCGTAAAAAACGATAAAAAAGTAAATAGTGCCTCCCTTGGTACACAAATTGCGATTCCATTTCCATTAATTTAGTCTTGTTATTTGACTAACTAATGCACGAAAATTTCATTTTCATTTCGATTTAAGATGAAAAAAGAGATAGATGAAAATATAAATCTTAATGAATTTCATTAAATATTTTTCCATTTTTTGTCGAAAGATGTATTTCAATTTACATTTTAATCATAGATATGTATTATTTGATACTTAGAAGAAAAATAATATGTTATTTAGTAGGGGTTTTTTTTCTGTAATTTTATTCAGTGTAACGATATGTTACCTATGAAAATGCATATTATATGTTTACAATTGTTTAATATGCATAGTTTAATTCCGTACTGATAAGTATAAAGGATTTAAGTCCAAAAATGTCCATTTTGAGTTAAGTACATAGTCAGACTCAGAAAAAAATTCTCTATCGATTGGTATAAAGGATTTAAATCCAACATACTAATGAATATTCCGTAGTATTGTTAGCCCCGCCTTCTCTTTCACACCAGTATCTTTTTAGAGTTTTTTTTTTTTTTTTTTTTTTTTTCTTATTTAATCGTAATTGGATTTGGAAAATATCATTCTAAAAGTTCACCGGTGTGAAAAAAAAGGCGGGACTAACAACACTACGGAATATTAACCCTTTGCGCTCGGCATATTTTCCGTAAGACATGCGTTTTGGCGCTCCTTTAAAACGTCACACGTATAGTTTCCAATATACTACCTTTTGGCTACCGAAAAATTGTAATACTTTGTTTTATTTTACTTCATCATTAAATAAAATAAATCTTTCTGTTAAAATTTTTCGGTAGCCCAACGCTAGCTTATAGTTACACGTTTTAGAAAAATAACATTTCATTTGCAGAGGAGCACCTGAAGGCGTGGCTGGATTTTTTAATGTACCCACAGAAGGGACATACGAGCGATGAGGGTTAATTAGGATGTTGGCAAGTATGGTATTAGCTATACAGCATTTTTAAATCTTATAAAGTGTTTTGAGTTACCATTAGGGCTGTGCCGATTAATCGATTAATCGGTTCGGTTAATCGATCAATGCTTAGTCCCGATCAATTTTTTTAATCGAGTTAATCGGATCGATTAATTCGATTAAAAAATTTCAAAATCCGATTAAAATTTTCAAACTACGAATTAAAAAAAAAATGCTGTTCTGCCTACAAAATATTTTTTCACATATTTTGCCAACAAACATTCTAACAAACATCCACCAAATAATGAAAAAGCAAAAAAATAAAATAAAATAAATAAAAAAATAGATAACAATAAAACCTCTCAAAAGAAGTTGTTGCAATTTTGCTGATAGAGAAAAGGGGGAGGACAGTCATTAAACAAAATGCCGCTTCATGTGCATGCTGGAGCAATATCACCTGTCTGTAGCCTTCTACAGAAAGTGTTGCTAGGGTAATTTTATTTTCAGAAGCAAGAAGCTTTCAAAAAATGGAAATGCTAAAGATAAAAAAATAATAATAATAAGGGATTGAGATTTCCACTATCCCTCTGATGAAGGAAATGAGAACAGAGTTTCACAATATCTTCAAGCGTTTATTGTCTGTTCAGAATTGCTTATAGTAACTATTGAAGTAGAAACAAAAATTAACATTCTGTGTTCTAGTCCGAAGTGATAAAGAAGAAATAAAATATAAGAATTTGAGATTTTTATGATAATGATATGGAATTTTGAGAATTCATTTAAAAATAGTGACAAGCAAGATGGACAAGGCCTGCAAATATAAAACTAAAATATGTGTAAATTCATTTAATGTTTCCTTCTAAATGAATCGAAAAATTAATTTATTTAAAAAAATAATAATAATAAATAAAACTGAATAAGTGAAAATATTTATATAAAATTAACACTTAAAGTCACCAATTATTACGCTGAAAATTGATTTAAATTTCAGTTATGAAACAGATATAATTGATTAGACAAATATTTTTGAAAAAAAAAAATCAGTCAAACAAACGAATAATATATATATATATATAATTTGGGTGGTATTCGTTTTTGATCAGAATAATTGTTTGAATACTGAAATTAAATCATCTTTAAATTTCAAATGTTTGCACTGATAATATTATATTACATATATACACACAATATGAGAGTTTTATTCATCATTGAAATAAAATCACATAAAGAAAAATGAAATCCGATTAAAAATCCGATTAATCGACCGATTAATCGATTAATGAACTACGATTAACCCAGTTAAAACTTTTAATCGATTCCCACCCCTAGTTACCATACACCCAACTTTTAACCTTTTTTTTTTTTTTTTTTTTTTTTTTTTTTTTTTTAGCTTTGTGACTGTGAGAGTTTTGATTTGTATTAATATTTTATTATTACAAGTATCATCTTTGTCAAAATAACTGAATAATATTTGGTTATGCCAAAAATAAGAATGAATGTAATCTTTAGAAAGATAAATTGCATGGAAAACTGTATCTGTTAATATTATAATGATATAATGGTATTATGATGTTCCTCCGAAGAATTCAAATTTGCATCACATATAATATAACACATCACAGAATTTTCTGAGGATGTCCTGGGGATGACATACTCAGAACATTATCCAGACATTCTCAGGATGTTCTGTGGAAATAATCTGTTATATGTTTAAAAGGGAAATATTTTTCTTAAAAAATGTTATAATTAGTTACTTTCATGTGTGATGGGCTAGAAATCACAGAGCTTCCTTGTCCACTTATTAATACTGAATATTAATTTATTTTAATGAATTCTGGTATGCCGATATATGTATGCATTGGTTATAGATAATAATGTAAAATTTTTAATTTAAGAAAAATAATTTACACTTAACACTTTCGTGACCGCATGCTTTTGTCTCTCTGATAGCAACTTCTGCCTGTGGGCGTTATTCTTTTAAGCTACATTATTTTAGAACAAGGTTCTCTGTATCCATATTTATGTTACAAATGAATATACATTATAATTATACTCTTTCTAATTAAAGTTTTTGTATCCATAATATTTTATTTGTATAAATGATAGCCTCCTTAACTAGATGCCTGTCGCGTGGCTCGGAAACTTGGCAACAGTTGAAGCGGTAGACAGCGCCACCTGGTACAGATTGCGTGACTTTTTTATTCAACTGTCACCAATAATTTTAAGAAGTAATATATGATATACATTTTCGACGTTTCTACCATTCTATTCGCCTTTTATGTATATCCCATTTTTTCGTGGCTGTTGAATAAAAAACTCGCGCAATCTGTACCAGATGGCGGTGTCTACCGCTTCAACTGTTGCCAACCTTCCGAGTCATGCGACAGGCATTTAGTTTAGGAGGCTATGGTATAAATACAAATATTGGCAATAATCTTAAGAAATATACTATCATACAAATTGCAAAAGAAACGCCCACTAACTTAGTTACAAATTTCCATATGACGTGAATCTACGTCAGCGGTCACGAAAGTGTTTGTAAAGTAAAGATGTAGCGTGACAGACAAGATTTCAGTGACTCATTTTTATCACTTAATTGCTCTAAATTGAGACACATTTGAATCTCATGAATTTTAAGTTACACAAACAGGACTTTTATCTAATATGTAATTTTTAAAAAGTTCTAATATTTAAATAAATAAACATAAGGCAAATTTAGGAGAGATCACGCGGTAAGAGAGATTGCGCACATAGCGGATCGGTGGGAAAAAGTAGAGTGGGTAAGCTGCAACTCTAGGAATAACACCAATAATGGAGTACCGAGTTGAATGGGCCTGTTGATTGCTTCAAAAGTCTAAAATAAAACATGGTTATTTTGTCTCGTTTCAACAAATGAATGTTTGAATTTTCATAACCCTTCCTAGAAATTTCTACGGAACGGTAGTAGTACAAAATATTTTTAAATCCAACGATTTCTCATAAGCTACTAACTTAGACTAACGGTACGAGTACCACGATTCTCTCTAAAAATGAATAATTACTTAATAAAAGGCTGCGCAATCTCTCCTACCAAAATGGAAGAGTTTGCGTTTTTGCTATTTAGGTGAGACTGCGTTTTGGTTGTGTACTAGTGGAGATTTCGCAGCTTCTTGATAGTGACAAGAGATTGAAGATGAGTTTGTTGAATGTTTAGTATTGTACAAGGAAATAACTTCGACAGGTGACAGGACTAGTTCAACCCATTCGCAGAGCTGCCAACCTAATCCGGAGGATTGTTAGTACCGCCCATTTTTCTACACCACTTAATTTTTAGTGTAATTCTCTTCAAATGTGTTTACGACGAATTAAGAAGAAAAATACTCTAAAAAAAAGACTGGTGTGGTAAAAGGGGCGGTATTAACAATCCTCCGAAATTAGGTTAGTAGCTCTGCTTTCAAGATGGCGCATCTTTTTGCAGACAGTTCCCGGAATCTTAAATTGATCATTATTAAGGAGTAGCAACGTTCAAAAAAAGCCACACCTCCGATGGGATTTACATCTCGAATGCCAGTGTCATAGATGCCGACATTTTAATTTATTCCGGGTATTTTTAGCCCCGCCTTTATTTCGCACCACTTAATTAAAAAAAAAAAAACTCCAATATATAACTTCGGTAAAATAAGAAAAAAATTACTCTTAAAAAATAAGTGGAAGGAAATAAAGGCGGGACTAAAAAGACTCCGGAAAAAATTAAAATGTTGACATCTATGCAGAGTTACCTTATGGAAAATTTATCGCAAAGTATTTAAATGTTGTTGTGTATCTATTTAGTTTTGCAATATTTTCACGTATGATGCTCAATTTTTGTGCAACGGTCATCTGCTTAAACAAACACAATAAAATTGAATGGAAACCAAAAAAAAAAAAAAAAAATAGTTTTCACAAACTTCTTTATGAAGACTGTAATCGTCAAATTCCAATAAAATAAAATAAAATAAATTAACATAAAGGATTACAAAGTTGAAACAAGAAGATTTCAAGCCAAGTGAAATTTAGGCCTTAGGTATTGTGTTTTAAATAGTTTTGTGTACACTGTAAAAAAAAACTCGTGAAAAAAACGGAAAAAAATTGTCAGCCCAGGACGCCAATCATATTCCGTTTTCTTTACGGGGAAAAAATGTTTCAAATTCTGTCATATTAACACAAGAAAACCGTTATTCTTAACAGAAAAACACTGTTATTTTTAAAGAGAGTTCTGTAAAAATTTACAGAAAAATCTGTAACTTTTACGGAACAAAAAATTTTTTCTCTGTAAAATTTACAGAAATATCTGTAATTTTTACAGAACAAAAATTTTTTTCTCTGTAAAATTTACAGAATTATCTGTAATTTTTACGGAACAAAAATTTTTTTCTCTGTAAAATTTACAGAACAAAAAAAATTTTTCTGTGAAATTTACAGAAAAATCTGTAATTTTTTACAGAACAAAAATTTTGTTTCTTTTAAAATTACAGTGTACTTCTGTTAACATAACGATATTCTTATGTAATATAACAAAATTTGGTTGTTCTTAAAAAAAGTTTTATCCCATCAAGAAAACAGTTTTTTACTGGCGTCCTGGCTGACAGCTTTTTTCTGTAAATTTAACATTTTTTTTTTTTTTTTTTTTTTTTCCCCCTTTTCAAATATAGTCACATTTTGATTGCTATTTCAATAGGAAAAATAATTTCAACAGAAGACACAGAAATCTTTTTTCGTTTAGCAAATGAAACATTATTAATAATAAACAATACAGATTTTTTTTCATTTTGAACAATTTGTTCTGATAAATACAAAAAATTTAAAAAGAAATATTTTTCTTTAAAAGGAATTGAATAAAAAATAAATTGTATAATGGTTACTGCCAGGAAACGCAAAAGATTGAAATGTAAGAATAAATTTAGAAAAATGAGGCAGAAAATTCAATGGATGAAATTCATAATAATAGTGCACCACTGTTACAGAATAAAAAAATTTCAGGATCTGCAATCATGTCAGTGCTAATCATGCACTGAAATTTATGGAAGGTGATGCTCCTCTAAACATTACAGGAGTGAAACTTCCTAATATGCAATAACTTTGAAAACTATTACTTGCATGCAATTATGTAAGAGTCAGTAATGATATACCAAATGACTACCTATAATAAGTGATATTTAAGGCAATTTAAGCATTTAAATGAGGAATTTACATAAAAACAAAATATTTTATCATGAAATTCAGAGACAGCAAAATCTTCAAAATTCTTGAATTTAAGGTTAGCACTTGAAAAGTTTCACCACTGACATTAAGACAACCTGAAAAATCATATGTCATCAGTTATCACTTTCATAATCTGTGGTCTTCCTAAATCCCAGAAGGGAATCCCTGGGAATTTTGCCTTTGTGAGTTGGGTATTTGAAATATCTAATAATATATCTAGTATATTAAATGTTCAATTTATTTAAAAAAATCTCTGGGAACGAAATATTTTTTATTAGTTCAAATTAATTCCCATCTTTTCAATTCTATATGCACAAAATTTTATAACTTTCTGAAAATTGTTTTTTTCTGTAGAGAACTTTAAAATAGTTATTTAATTATGGACAACCAGTAGATATATATAAAATTAATGCTTATTTTTATTTTATTTTTTGGTTCAATTTCGGCCTTCCCCCCCCCCTCTCTTTTTTGACCTAACAAAACAACACATACTACCACTTGTGTCTTTTTGAATTACCCTGTATATTCCAGAAAAAAAAAAAAAAAAAAAAAAAAAAAAAAAGCTACACATTTTATAACTTGGGCAACTTTCATTAATTCTAATTTTGTGGGGAACATAAAATTTCTAATTCTGGTCTGTATTGACCCTGAGCAGGCAAATCAAATTAAAATATTTATTCATATAAAATACATAAATAAAATATACAAATAAAATACATAAAAATTAAAAATTCTTTGTTTTTTTTCTCTTTGAAATTTATTTGATCTTCAATTCAGATTAATTCCAAGAAAACACCTAAAAGGAAACAATTTTACTTTAGCAAGTTAAAAAAAATCATTTCTTTAAAATAAATAAATAAAATAGTTAACAAATATGCATATTTTCTATGTAAACAAATAAATAAATATTACAAATTGGAAATAGTCATTCATTCATTAATTCTGAAATCATATTTTCAAAATTGATTTATTTTGTGCTGTATCATATTCAGGATTTTATTTCAGGGAGGGCTGAGTTAAGTTCAATAATGATTCATACTGTACAGAATTCATGCATATTATTCTTAATCTTTATTTTTTAAAATTGTCTACAAAATTTCAGGCGGGGCTGCAGCCCATCACCTCCCCTCTGGATACACCACTTATTTCTTGTCCTGAATACTTTGAAGCAGGTCTAATTTGATATATACCTGGAGCAATCTACTTCTCTATCAACTTTTAGCCACATTTAAAACTTATGTTAAAATTTTATCAAAATAGATAGAAATTAAAAAATAAAAATAACATATTTGAAGTAGAGTGTGTAGACCTGTCAATCGGGGCCCCAAACTTCATCATTTCTGTGACGATCTTCCTCTGATTTGACAAGCAACTTCTCTTCTGCTATTACTTTCAGATAAACGAGGCAAAACCATTGCACATCTAAATTTTAGTTGTGTTTGGCACAATCATATCTCTGTTCGTTAGCTATCATTTTGACTGTATCTTTATTGATTTAAAAATACTTAAAAACCTTAATAATTAGAAGAAATATATTTATGCAATCACTAGAGAAATGGTTAAAAATTTATCCGACAAATATAACTAACTGTGCTAAACCCAACCAAAATTTAGACATCAGATGATGCTGCGTTCTTGAACAAAAATAAAAACAGAAGCAGATTTGCCAAACCAGAGAAATATCATCAAAGTGATGATGAGAGTCGGGCCCTGACTAAAAGATATATGCACATTATTTCAAGTATGTCATTTTTTGTTATTAAAATAACAAATATTTAACTTTTTTTTTTTTTTTATTTAGCAGTTTTGAAATATTTTTTCCTTGTTTTAATCATTTTTAATGTTTTATTCCTAAATAAAGTGCATACATACATACGTTCTAGTGCATGACTAGAACCTGCCTATTTCTTTACGAACTACGTTCTTCATACCAGAAAGACAGTATTTTTTTTTGTAACAATATTAGTTTCCGCTATCTTCCCCATAGCATACCCAACTCCCCATTTAAATTTAATATTCTTCTTCCTTAAAAGAATGATTTTATGATAATGATTACTGCCTTTTGAAAATGCTTTGAAATGCAACTTGCAAAAACTTTTATCTACATTGCATGAAATGAGTTCTCATGTTCAAAATTTAAGCCCTTAATTTTTATTGTAGATTTCGTTTCTCTATAGTCCACACAAATCATGTACTAAGTTTCAACAAAATACATCTAATATCACATGATATATGAAGGTCTAAAAAAGGTCACTTTAATTATAATCACCGTGTATTTTTCTTAAAATTTGAGCAGGCACATGTGCGAAAAAGAAATTTAACATAATTAAGTTTAATAAATATATACAATATCAACAATTAACTATTGGGAAATATAACATTTAGTTACACATGTGTATGTTTAATAATACAATAATCTATGAGCAAAAACAAATTGCATCACTCAAACAAAACAACATACTATCTTAAATGTACAATATATACAAATACCAATTAACAGGTTTTAACATTAGGTACATGTTATCATCAGTTTCAGTTCACCCTCCTTGATTAAAATATAATCCTTACAGATACTGTTTGTGTTGCACATGTGTTAATAAAGCTCATTCTTAGTCCTCTGATGATTAGTTGGAGTTGGAAAATATACTACTCAAAACAATTAACCATCTGATCGTCACTAACAGATATACCCGGTCATTGAGCTGTTCTTTTCTGCCAGATACACTTATAATTCAAAATTATATATTTAAGAAATTTTAGCTTGTTTTTATGGTTTGAAAGCCTTTCATAATAGTGATCAGGAATATTATGATGTACAAAGTTACATTTTTAATCTAAAGTTGAATTAAGCCGTATTTTAATAAATTAAAGAAACTAAGAAGCAAAAATCTATGCTGGCATTTCCAATGATGGGTGCACCGATCCCCACATAATTAAAAATGGAGTTCTGACTGTTCATCAATATAGGGATGAGATCCTCAGACTTATTACTACACTCTGGGGCTGATTTTGGACAATTTGGGCAGAGCCTGATTACCACCTGTTGGGGCCCAAGGCCCAGGATGTTTTTGGTCCCCCCCCCCCTTACTCTTGAACAATTTTTTTTAAATCTAATTTGTGCACAAAGTTTGGCTGCTGGGGTAAAAAAGTTAAAGCATCACCTTCATAAGAAATTAGTTTTAACTTCTTTTGCAACGAGACCTCAAATTATTATTATTATTATTGATGCAGGGGTAATCTTTCTTCTATGACTGTTGGAATCCAATTGCATAGAAATGTAATTTTTTACAAGGTATTCTTTATAATACTGTTTTCTTTTTTAATCCTAGTCTACCTCATTCATACCATACGAAATCAGCCAGGGGTTAATACAGGTCAAGTTCACTACCGTTTATGGGTACCTTCACAAAAATCGACCTGGCAAAAAAGGTATCTTCACAAAAATCATACAGCTAAAATCGGTACTTTCACAAAAATCTTAGTCCTCCCAGCAAAATCTAACATTTTTAATTAGCACATTTTCAAAGGAAAGTAATTCGTGCATTTCTGTTGATGCGATTTGCAAAGCAAGAATCATACAGAATGTTGGTTTTAATCTACACACAAGCGTTTGTTATGGGCGAGAAACAGTGCAGCATATGTAGACAAAACGATCCTTGTGTGTATCGGTACAGACACGCTCTGAAGTTGTGGCCATAGTGTACTGTTTGCTGATTCGTCAGGTGGTTTAACATTTTGGTGACTGTATGGTGATGTGTCTATCCTCCCTGGTACAATTCATGTATATTGCAGTGATACTAACACAAATAAAAACAACTTCTACTTACACTATCTCTACTGAACTGTTTACTTCAAGAGTGAAGTAAGTTTTGGATTTTGGTTCCTGTTCTGCTATAAGCCTCACACTAACTGCTGAGAGTTAATTTTATTATTCTACTTAGTTCAAACTCCCCCCCCCCCCCATACACACAGAGAGAAAGAAAAAGAGTGCACTACAATTTTTCACAAAAATAAAATATAGTTAAGATTTTTCACAAAAATAGGTATTAAGTTTGAAATCTTAGATTGGCCCCTGTCAGCGGGTATGTAAATATGAACACATGACCAAATACGACTGAAAATGTAAAGATATTTTCCATGAGGATGATACAAAGTTCTTTAATTTGTATTATATAACTGTGAGTCTGCAAGTGAAAATTTATCTGGATTTTTTGGTCCGCTGTAAAATGTTATATCATTCGACCGATCTCCACGAAAACAGGTATATTTCCTAATCTAGCTAATAATGTATTTTTTAATTTAATCGGATAATTGGTTAAAAGATATTAAAAAATCCCTACTTTCAATTAAAGATTATTATCATTAGCTAACTTTTGGTTAATTGTTTTAAGGAAATCTTTTCCAAAAATAGCATTTTTTAAATTAAAAAATTATTTTGGTGCCTCTAGATAGAGGTGCCCCAGGCCGAGGCCTTGTCGGCCTGTGTGATAATCAGGCCCTGATTTTGGGTCAAAAATGTGTCTCCAGTAGCCAAGAGAAGGTGTTGATGAAGAAGATTAGCATTCATATTTCAGTGCTTAAGTGCCATTAGCTTTAAATATCGATCTTCAATGGGCGTTGTTGCATGTCTATGACCTTGCCCTGGTCTTCGGCCTCCATTTCCACTCTCCGAAAATCAGTTCCAGATCCTGGAAATCACACTTTGTGAAACTCCAGTGGCTTCAGTTACTTCAGTTTGTGTTTGGACCCTTCCCCCTCTAACCAACCAGCAATTATACTCATGTTCAAAATTATAGGAACAACCTGCTTTCCATGTTTTCTTCTTTTGCACATAACTTTTAAATGATAAACATACGAACATAAAATTTGGATGGCATGTTTATTATATCATATCATTAATTGAATTTTATACAACCTTAGCATAAGTATTAATTTTTAAATTGATAATTATTCATTTTTCTCAAAAAAAAAAAAAAAAAAAAAAAAAAGGGAGAAACAGAAAAATGAATACAGGAAGAAAAATACAGTTTTAAAGTAACGCATGCATGCACTTGCATTTTCACCTTTCTGAAATGCATCCTTAACACCATTTTTCATTAAGTTTTCTTTTCTAAAACTATTGAAATTTTTCTTTTTTCTAAAGCTTACTTTTAAAAAATTGATTAATTAATTAGTTTATAAATTATCACTTATGCTAAGGTCATATGAAATATGATTAATAAATAATATGACAATAAACATGGCATCCCAACTTTTTGTTTCTGTGTTTATTTGTTTAAAAATTATATCAAAAGAAGAAAATGAGAAAACAGATTACTGCTTTAATTTTGTACACCAGTATATTCAAAGCTTTTGAATGTTTTAAAAAACTACTAAATAAACCTTACTTACGGCCTGTTCCTGAGTCATTTTCACTGGGGCCTTTAGTTATCATTCAAAGGCAACCTTCTTTGGTAGCATTCCTTATTCCAAGTGAGCTTGTGCCTTTGTTATTTCCTTCAGCTGGCTGATCCTTAATAGGTGGGTGCCGGATTTTGTCTTTTTCAGCACGGTGCTCATTGCCACTGCAGGATTTAGAATTACTCAAAATTTCAATGGTTTGTTGAAAGAAAGCATATGTCAGGTTCTCATAATCAGCAATTTCCATTGTCTCATCAAATTGGACACTGATGTTTTCTTTTTGCAGGTTTTTTGCTAAGACAGTAGTATTTTTGCAAAACTTAACGTCAGAAATATGTTCTTTTATGAAGTTTTTCTTTTTTCTTTTTGTAACATTAACATAACAAGCCACTGTCAGAGTTGGGTCTAGAGAAAAGCATATTATAAATCCCGACAGTTTCAAGGGGATAGGTTTGATTCTTATTACTACGGATGAGTTGATAAATATTGCAGCAGGGTTCAATCAATGTTTTTATCAACTGTTAGTATTACCCAATCACAATATTTATAAACTCATCTGTATCGATAAGGATCCTACCGATCTTTTCGAAACCACCAGAATTTGCAATATCCCTTCCTCTAGACCCAACTTTGACAGTGGCTGTTGCATTGGTATTACAAAAAGAAAAATTAAAAACAACATAAAAGAACATATTTCCAACATGAAGTTCAACAAAAATACTACTGTCTTAGCAAAAACTGTGTAAAAAGAAAAGATCAGTATCCAATTCAGTGAGACAATGAAAATAGCTAATTAGAAGAACCAGATGCATGTCTTCTTTCAAGAAGCCATTGAAATTTTAAATAATTCTAAATTTTGCTATGGCAACGAGCTTTGCGCTGATAGACCAAATCTGGCACCACCTGTTGGAGGATTAGTCAGCAAAAGCCAGCAACAATGGCACAAGCTCACTTGAATGCTACACAGAAGGTCGTCTTTGATAATACTAGGGGACCTCGGTGAAAGTAACTCAGGATGAGGTCTTAAGTAAGGTTTATTTAGTAGTTTTTACATATGTTAGTAGGCTTCAGTGTACGGATATTTTTTGAGCTTTTAAATCTGTTAAATGACTAGGTTGGGACATCACAAACATCAAAACAACGCACACACTTTGTGACTCTACTTCCATTTTCTGCAAAAAAAAAAAAAAAGTGTTCATTTACGCCGTTATTTTATATAGGACTTACAATATTGTTTAATTGTTTTGAGCAATGTAATATGCATCTGTATCATTGGCATCTTTAGTAGGTTAAGATTGATTTGAGAAAATTTCTCTTTTATTTTAAAATTTCTAAACAAGAACATTTTTTATTACCATGGTTAGAACAATTTTTTTTTTTTTAAATTTGTTTTCGAGTTTTTCCTTCTTTACTGGACAAACCTTTAGAAAAAGTTTTATTTTGTAAGGAGAAATGCATTTCCTGCAGGTTTAGCGTTAATACATGGTGTATGAACAGTTGCTAAACAATCAGAATTTTGCAATTTTCTCTTACAAGGAGAGGTCACGACATGGAAAATTCAGATTGGGACGAAATTGTGCAGGATTGTAGTATACTATGAAGGTAACAACATATTAAAGCAATAGGATCCACTATCCACCAAATTTCGAGAAAAAGCATTTAAAGTTTCAGTAATCTTTAAATACAAGTTATTTCGCAACTGAGTCAGCGCCCCAGTGGGGTGAGCGTAAAACACTGGTCTGCCACCTAGACAACATGGGTTCGAGACTACCTACGGTACTTTTTTTTTTTTCCTTCTTTAATTTTTTTATGTAATCTAAATTTTTTATTTATCTTTACTTTATTTTATAAATGAATTCAAAATTTGAAAATAAAGATTATTTAATTTTCTTGAATATAAAATAAATATTTTTTATTTTAATATTTATAACTTAAAAATACAATAAATTTTTATAACTTAAAAAACAAATTTTAGTTTTGTTTTAACTATAAAATAAGGTACAAATAAAGAAAATGTTTTTAATTATTTTTCTAAGTATTTTATTTTATTTTAGGTATGTCCAAAACAATATTAAATTTTGTTTTTAAATTACAAAAAAAAAAAAAAAAAAAAAAAACAGAGAAATGATGATTTAAATTGCATATATAATTATTATCCAAATTAAATAATTACTTCTCCAATCAATACAACTTCTTGAAAAATTAAAGTATAGGATTACGATACTAATAAATTATGACATGCAAAGAAATGATATCCTTAAATGTAGATTTTAAATGCTAATCAACATACCTTCTTCTTCGATAACGACATTTTTTTTTTTTTTTTTTTAATCCTTCTGTGGACGAAATAAAATATTTCACTTCACCTGCTCTCTATTATTAACAAGCTAAAAGGGTTTACGTAACGTAATTTATAGACATTAAAAGGAAAACAGGAAGCTCAAACCAAGATTTAAGTACACCTGCTATCTATTTTTACACTTTGTTTTACAGCTTGCTTATGTTTTAGTTATTTAAATTTTTTATCTGTTTTTCTTTATATTTGATATTTAGTGTTTTGTAAAATTAAAATTTATTTTTTAAGTTACAAAAATTTATTATATTTTTATGTTTAAATATTTGAAAAAAAAAAAAAAAAATTATATTCAAGAAAATTAAATAATCGTTTATAATTTTTTCAAATCTCGAATTCTTTTATAGAATAAAGTAAGAATAGACAAAAAAATTTAGAGTACATAAAAATCAAAGTAGAGAAAAAAAAAAAAAATTAATAGGTAGCCTCGAACCCGCCTTGTCTGGGTGGCAGACCAGTGTTTTACGCTTATGCCACTGGGGCGCTGACTTACTTGCGAAATAACTTGTATTTAAAGATTACTGAAACTTTAAATGCTTTTTTCTCGAAATTTTGTGGATAGTGGGTCCTATTGCTTTAATATGTTGTTACCTTCATAGTATACTACAATCCTGCACAATTTCGTCCCGATCTGGATTTTCCATGTCGTAACCTCTCGTTAGTAAAAGTGTTTTATTCTTATTTGTGACAACCAGTGGTACATTATTTTATACCAATGATGTTATATTTACAAGTGAAATGTTATTTCAATTAAATATATTCACCCACAAATTCACGAAACATGTTTTATTGTGCTCCTTTGCATAAAGCAAATGGCTGAATGCAGAACTACAAAACTTTGCATGAGGCCTGTTTTGACCTCTCCCGATGCATTTTGAAACCTCATTTTCAAATTTTTTATTAGTTGACATTTATATATATATATATTTTTTTAAGCACCATTGATTACATTTTAATTTTCCTGTAGAAAATGATGTCATAAAGTGAAAGAACAATTAGTAGAAACTATTTGCATGTTGGCAAGTAGAGTACCTTTAGCAGCCTGAAGTTTTTAATTAATAACTTCATTAAATAGGATGACAGTTTTTAATTAAGAGACATGCCTTCCTTGGAGCATTTGGTGAAAAGTTATGCCACTCATGATGCTGAGGACACATTTGTTCGCAAGGAGATGCTGTCATAGAGAAAAAAAAATTAACGCCAGCAGCAGTAACTTCTTTTAATATATATAAATATATCTATATTTTTCATTTTAATTTGAAAAATGTTAAATGATACATAAAGCATTAATATAATTAAATTATTAATGTAGTTAAATAAAGAAAAGTGAAAAAGAAACAGAAAAGAGTAAAATTGCTTAATAAATAGAATTTTAAATTGTAGAAAACTTCGGGGAAAAGAAAACACTTCATTAGAAAGTTGATTCTTTCAGTACAACTTACATAATAATATTATTCAGTAACAATGCTACAGGCATGGCATATTAGCAATAATTTAGCTCAGATTTTAAATAATACACTTTTAATAACTTTTTGCCTTTTCAATACCTAATTTATTTTTTAGGTTGTCCTAAACAAAGCAATATGTTGAAAAATATCTTTAATTCAAGATAAGATTGGCAAAAATTTTACAATTTAACAAATTAGTCACAAAAATTATAAGGTAATAAATCCTATTTTTTTTTTTTTTTTTCTCTCTTTTAAACTGGAAAGAAATAGCAATTCTTAATCTTTATTCCCAACTCCCATATTCTTTTAAGTGGGATAATGTTATAGGTTGGCAGATCATTTATTAATCCAGTTGATTTACAGATCAATTCCCTCTTATTGCTAGCAAATAAGTGCTAGCAAAAGTCAATTTCTCTCTTTTAATATAAATATGAGAAGAAACAAGAACAAGAAAGTATTCTGTACACTATGATTATGGAAGTATTTAATCAAAGAAAGAGAAGTACTTGAAACTCTAAATATAAAAATGGAAATTATGCAAATTGATAATATGAATTTTACATCTCAATTGCAACAGTGTAGTGAGATTAAAATAATAATAATAATAATAAATTATCCATGGTTTGCCCATTTTTGAAAAATTTCTTCAAATATGAAATATACAAATTCATTGCTTCATTTACAGAGACATTTCACTTAAAAAAATTATTTCAGTATAATCATATAGTGTATAAATATAATAATTGTTACCGAGGTATCATTGCAGAAAACAAAGCTTGAATAACCCGATCATTTTTCGGAATTTATCCATCCATGAAATGAAGTTTTATTTTTCTGCGCAGAATTTTTCTATTTGAGGAAAACATTATATAATCAGCCAAATATGTTTAATTCAGCAATAAAATAAAAAATTACAAATACATAATGTTTATGTATATATATATATTATATATATGTAGAAAGACAGCTGACAAAATAATGCAGGAGTCTGTCCAGACTTTTCAGACAGGGTCCTGTTTTTGTGAAATTGTGAACAATTCTATGCATAATTTTGTTAATTTAAATTCAGTGTGAAAATAAAGTTCTTCTGAACTTTTCAACTAGGGTCATATTTTTGTTAAATTGAAAAAATTAATTTTGTAAAATAAAATTATAATTAAGGTTTCAATGTTTCATTTTAGACAATGATGGTTTATTTTTATAAGGAGCAAAAATCACACACATGCACAGAAACCTTTTATGAATTAGAAATTGAATATCAGCTTCTCTGGGAAATACAGCAAAGCACGTCCAATTATTCAGGCAGCCTGGTCGTTCTATGGAAGATTAGTTTTCGAAATGAAAAAGACTTATCAAAGGCCTATTTCTAACAGACAAAATTTTGTGAAGGGTCCTTTTTTAGGATATAAAATTTTGTGAAGGGTTCTTTTTCAGGACAGAAAATTTTGTGAAGGGTCCTCTTTTAAGATATAAAATTTTATGAAGGGTCCTTTAACAGATCCAGATTTAAAAACCAGTAAAAACTACAATGTCAGAAACGCCAAAGAAAAATATTTGGGGAGCAGATAGTTGTTTCAGTAGCCTTTAGCTTTAGTATACAGTCTTCAGTGTATAAAGAAAGCAGAGAGAAGTTTTGTCATACATATAGAAAACGGACCAAATTCTGCTCAACCAATAGTATTACGTGGAAGGTTGGGGGGGGGGGGAGTAGCCGATAGGAATTTTAGTAATACTAGTTGTGAAAACTGTAGAAAAGTTAAGAAAATATGGACCAAATGTAAAATTTCCAACAATCAGACAAATAGGGTACAGCGAAATTAGAATTAACGAGATTGATAAGATTTTTATAAATATAAAAAGCTTTAAAGAAATCAAGTTCATGAATGGATTTAGGCCTGCAAATATTATTCATGATATCTGCAGCTATCATTCATGATATTTGCAAGGCATATCATCATGGATTAGCATTAGGCCTACAAATCGATTCATGAACTTGATTTCTTTGCAGCTTTTTATATTTTTAAAAATCTTGTTAATTGTGATTTCACTGTACTCTATTTGTCTGATTGTTGGAAATTTTACATTCGGTCCACATTTTCTTAATTTTTCTACAGTTTTCACAACTAATGTTTCTAAAATTCCTATTGGCCACTCCCCCCACCTTCCACGTAATTCTATTAGTTGAGCAGAATTTGGTTCCTTTTCTATATATATGAAAACTTCTCTCTGATTTCTTTATGCACTGAAGACAGTACACTAAAGGCTACCGAAACAGCTGTTTGCTTCCCAAATATTTTTCTTTGGTATTTCTGATGTAATTTTTACTGATTTTAATAATACAGCGCCAAGCCTCCTTTTAACATTTGGACACAGATTTCCTCTGGATACACCCCTGTAATGTGAATCCTTTCGCTTTTTTTATGTTTTGTCATATACCTTCAAAAGTTCTTTAGGAATCATTTTGAAACTTTGGTAGTGTAAAGAACATGGTATACCTCATATTTTTCAGTAAAAGTTGTGTCATGAAAAAGAAAAGGGGACAAGTAAAAAATTAAACAAAATCAAAATGTTTTGGATCACCCTGTAATGCTTTAAATGCATTTTGGCTGTAGCATGTGATCATGAGGACTTTTCTCTTTATCTCTATAAAATTGTATGAGGCTACCACATATATTCATGGAGATAAAACGGTTTCTTAAATAAACTGCAAAAACAATTCCATTTTTTTTTTTTTTTTTTTTTTTTTTTTATTATAACACATAAGGTATTAGACCCACTGCAAACCCATTTTCAGGAAATATTGCATATTATATTAGACACAGCAAACAGAATGAAAAAAATTTAAATATCTTACGAAATACGAACACTTTTACTAAATAATTTTTAACTAAGTATGTGCAAACTTTATAAAAATTTCATCTACATAATTTAATAGCCAAAGGTATTGAGCAACTTATATGAAAACACTAAACAATTATCATGTAAATTCAAATTATTATGAGAAATAGAATGAATAGAATTTCAATTCTCTCAAAATGAAAGCTAATCTATAAGGGGTTTTACTCACATTTTTATTTTGATTCAATCAAAGCTCAATGATATTACAGTATTTTCGATGATTGTAAATAAATATTGGTAAAACCCCCTAACACCTTTTTTTTTTTTTTTTTTAGAATTTAAATTTTGTTTATTTATCTCTCCTAACGTTTTGAATTTACGTGATATTTGTTTGGGGTTTTCATATAAGTTGCTCAATACCTTTGGCTGTTAAATTATGAGAATGAAATTTTTATAAAGCTTGCACATGCATAGTAGTAAATGTGCTTGTATTTCATAAGATATTTAACATTTTTTGTATTCTGATTGCTGTATGCTGTGTCTAATGTAGTATGTCATATTTCCTGAAAATGGCTTTGCACTGGGTCTACGTGTTATAATTAAAAGAGTAAAAATCGTTTTTGCAATTTTTAAAAGAATACCTTATATCTCCATGAATATATATGGTAGCCTCTTACAATTTTATACAGATAATAAAAAAATGTCCTCATGATCACATGCTACAGTCAAAACGCATTTAAAGCAGTGTTTTTTACAGGGTGATTCAAAACATAACTTTTCAAGATATTTGACGAAACGTAAAAAAGCTAAAAGTGTTCATATTATTTTGTCAGCTATCTGTATATATAAATTTTTTATAATAATATAAATAAATAAGTAGATAAGTAGTTATAAAACTTCAATAAGCACAGACCAATTAGTTTTTACTGGAAAAAAAAAAAAACCTAGAACAAAACTTATTAAAAATATCAATAAAAAAATTTTCTTTTATCACAGTATACTATCATTGTTGTAGTGAATACATTATTATTTTTTATGTGGCCTCATAAATAAAAAATAAATACGAGAAAAATCCCAATTAATATGCAATAAAAAAGAGCAGAATTGTTATTGGTTTTTACAAATAATAAAATTACTAAAACTAATTTATTAAAACATACTAACTGAGTCATATTTGAAATCTATCTCTTTGCTTTATTAGTGTCATAGATCATAATCTAAAAAAAAAAGGGGGGGGATATCAAGAAATCCTATGAAAAGTATTTTCATAATAAAATACATATGAAAAGTATTTTGCATCAATAAAAAGGTTTCTAAAGCAAATAATATATATATATATATATATATATATATATATTAAATATGAAAACAATCTCCATTCATGAATAGTTTGCAATGATAATATTAAATAAAATATTGTTTATATAATCTTAATAATCTAGAACCAATTCTCAAAAACTTCTACATCATTTGCGATGCAAGTCCAAGCAGATTCTCTAAAATAATAATCGTAAGTTTTTCCCCTTAATGGCAGATGCTTCTTTTCTTATTATACTTTGAAGAGCACTTTTTTTTTTTTTTTTTTTTTAAATATTTATTTATTTTTTCATTTTAAAATTAATTTTATTGTTTTGCAACATTTTCAAAATTTTAAATGATATATTATAAGTAATTTAATCATAATTGAAAATAACTGCCATCTGGTGGCAGAGATTTGCGATCTCTACTCTTTAACTCCAATTAAGTTTTTAAAATGACATATTACTTATGAAATTATGTTAATTAGAAGATGAAACACAAAAGTAATATAAACATTTTTATAAAAAGATTTGTGTCCGATTTATCTGTGGTTTTCCTTGAAACTTGCATAATTCTGGGCTGTATACCATTCATTAAATTCATGAAACAGTAATAAATTGAAAATTTTCTCTTTGTTCAATTTTTAAAAATTAATCTTATTCCTGCAGGCATATATAGATACATAAACTATTAAAAATGTGTTGTAAGCTCCAGAGTGGAAAAATAATAAATTTAAACAAAATTATCAAATAACAACACGCTCAATACACACATTTTGTCGCTCCATGTCAAACTATCCAATGTGAAAATGGTTACTTTTTCTTCAATCTGTTATAATTGTAAACTCAAAACCAGCACCAAGCAAAAATAACCTACTTTTGTATATTTTCTGTATTGTTGAGTTGCTGGTAAAGTATATTTTTTCAGTGCATAGTACGTGTCATTATAAAAGCTAGTGCAAGATATTGAGTATGAAAAAAGAATTTTTGCCAATACAATAATTTGACATGGTAGAGACAATATGCTTGTAAGGGTTTAAGTAAACTAAGTATCTGAATACTCAAAAATAATTTTAAAATAAAATTCCATTTTCTTCCTGAAAATGAAATACTTCTAACAGGACAGACAGGTTCTGTATGAGAAACATCTTTTAAATTTTGACTAATGATGAAATGAAGACTAAATAAAATATATTTGTTCAAATTTCATAACACCAGGGGGTTGACCCAGGTTTTAATTTTTGGGGCCCATTTTTGTGAAAAACAAATTATTTTTATGAAATTTTTATTTATTTTTGGGAAAATCAAAATACTTTTTAAAAATTTATTTCTCTTTGTGAAAAAAAAAGGAAATGTCGCTAGAAACCTTTCATTTTAGCAGTTACTCTTATCTAACGTTTAATATCAAGTTAATAGCATTTTATTAAACAAAAGTATAGACACAATCATTAAAAATAATACAGTAAACATAGAAAAAATTTACAAAAGTATTATTTTTATAAAAATAATTTTGTGAAAGAGGTATTTTTATAAATCTGAATTTTGTGAAGAGACCCATTTTATGGATTTGAATTTTGTTATAGGATCCATATTAGAGTTTTGAACTTTGTGAAGGGGCAGTAAAAGGGTCCCAATTTTTGCCTTGATCGACCACTGAACACAGAAATAATTTTTAAATATAACTTCATAAATTGTTCTTTAAATATAACTTTACTAATTTAAACATATTATTCAGAAGACTATTAATGAATTAATAAAAAAGGCGAATCAGCTATTTAATTATATATATACATATATATATATATTTTACAATTTTAATCTTTTAAATTAATTTTAATTCCATGAAACGGTGGAACTGAATATTCAGCGTCATTTGCTGAATAGATCGAATATCGAATAGTAACTGAATATTCGGTGCAACTCTACTAGATACAAGAATGAAACCAAAAATTTAAATGCTATTAACAAAATAACTTTGAAATTTTTGAATAATTTGAATTTCATGAAGATGCAAATGATAGTGACAGGCTGCTTTCTGAATAATGAATTAGTATGATCAAATGAAAACCATTGAACTCGTAATAAAAAAAAAAAAAACACTAATGCGTACTTATATATATTAATTTCATACCAGTGATTTATCACTGTCATCTGATTAATATGAAATGTGCACTTATTCTTAATATTTACGTATGAATATTAATATTATAGAAGTGATCATACCATTGTATATCTAATACATTCATTTGAATAATTTATAAATAATACTTATAATTCAAAAATACCTGCAAATAGGCATGTAGTTAATATATAAATATACCTAAGTTTAATAATATTACCTAGTTGTGAATGTGGTAAAGGGGATGCATGGGCTGCCAAATTTTGAGTGTCTTCAATCTCTGACTCCAAATATTCAGCTTCTACATTTTCATTGAACAGTTGTTTTCAAATCCGTGCTGTAAAAGGAATGAAAATAGAAATGAAAGAGGCTCAATAACAATTTTATTTAAGATATCATCCTAAACATTACTGACACTAATTATCACTTTAAGCATTTTATGTATGAATTTATATCTAAAAAATTAAATACATATCTGCAACAAGAATAAATAAATATAAAATTGAATCATATTAAAACGATTAGTTTATTCAAACTGAGATTATTAAAAAATAAATAAAAAATCCCTACCAGGGTTTTAAACCCCCCCCCCCCTTTTTTTTTTTTTTTTTTGAGAGGGGGGGTTTAATTGAATTTTTGGGGGTTTTAATATTAAACCTAGAATAATACTACTGGGTTTGAATTTTAAGTTTATTTCAAAAGAGAAACAGCTTCAGACTAAAATAAAAATATCATTTAATTCATTCATATTCTTAATGTTCGGTTTGGTATAAACTGAAGAATGGATGTTATTTCATTAAATGAACACTTGTTCCATTCTTTTCAGTATTTTAACATAATTTTGAATTTAATTATTATTTTTTTTATTAAGTTATTTTGTGTAAAATTAAAACTAGTAACAAATGAAAAATATTTTAATCCTTCCATGTAGAATTTTCCTAGTACAAATAATTATGTATTTTTATATGGGTAAAGTAAAAAAAAAAAAAAAGTAATTAGAAAAATTATTTTTAATTTTTTGTTAATATTGGTTTTAATTTTACAAATATTTGAAAACTATAATTATGAAGTGATAAAAACTTATAAACTGAAATTTTGCATTTTTGAAATTTTTCTGCTAACTGTTGAAACTGGATGCTTTATTTTTAAATTTCAACTGTCTAAATAACTTTTTTTTTTTTTTTTTTTTTTTGTGAGTGAGGAAGAAATGTGCAGTTTTTAAAAGTGAACTAACTGCAAGTGTTCTTATTCTTTTTGTACAAAAATACTTTCGCCTCACGTTTACAAAATGGCAATTTTCAATAGAATTCAATGTGCAAAATTTATTTTTTACCTAACATGATGAACTTACTATTTTATAAATCAATGGCTTAATAAATATTTATAAATGCCAAATATTACAAAAAATGAAATCAAAATGAACTTACTATGGTATCTCTTCATCTGCAAATGAGAAATCTAAACACATTTTCACAAAATTTGTCAAAATTCCTTGACTGACTTTACATGAAATTCCCTGTTAGTGTGATTAGAAATTATAATAAAAAACAAAGGTACACATAAATACATTGTTCAGTTAAAATTACTCGAATCATTAATTTAGCTTTACAACATCCAGTATCTTGTCATATTTATACAAATTAGGACTATGTTTCAAAATATTTTCATTTATTATAAATGAAAACATATATTAATAATATAAATTTTTCCTTATTACAAATCCCATCTTTTTGTATAATAATCATGGCCAGCTTCCTTGAATGGGTTATAGCAATATACAGAAAAATGTTTTGATGTGCTAGGTTTACTCATCTTGCGAAGCACAAGCTTCCCCTCTTAAGATTTAAGAGGGGCCTCCAAAATGACTAAAAACAGGGTCTTGAATTTTCTGTTTTATTTTTTCATACTGAGATTGAATTTTTCTGAGAAAATTCGCCTAAAGCAAGATAAAATATTCACTATTTCGGGAAAAATCAATTATTTAACCTCAAAAATCTGAATGTTCTTAATTAATAAATTATACTATTTTAATGTTGTGTGTAGAAACCACACAAATATATGAATGAAAAAAAAAAAAAAAAACTATATGCACATACTAATCTTTGGTCTATAGCGTTTTTATATTACAATATGTAACAGGAAAACAAGATTTTCTGAAATGAAAGAGGGCCCCGAAATGATACTGAACTTCCCCTAGCTTCAAAGCTTAATCGGCCCTGGTCTTCAGGATAAAAATATTAAAATTATACGAATTTAAAGTCAGGTTGTAAGAAACAATAAAATTTCTTAGACAATAAAAGTAAAAACTAAATAGAATTAACTCTCCCCCCTCCCAAATTCTTATGTACTGAGTGTCATTCACTAAGGTATGTTTGTGAATCTCAACATAATTTAATTGTTCCTTTTTTCTTTCCGACAGAATAAAAATAATAACTTAAAAAACAAAAACAAAAAAAAAAAAAACGTACATTTATTTAAAATGAGGAAAATAAATTAGAAATATCAGTCGTATCAATACAAATAAGGTACCAAATGAAAGGGAAAATTTTTGTGAATCCGATGAATAAAACAGCTTATCGATCGCACAATTAGATTTTTTAAAATTAACTAAAGTATGAATTTTAGGTGGCAACAGCAGAAGATTGTATCGAAACCGTTAGGAGAAATAAAAAAAATCTGCTTCACATTTAGTTACATGTTTTTGAAATAGGATTAAAAATTGCAGTTTTCAATTTTTTAAAAATTTTCTCTCACGAACACAAAAATACAATATACAGAATAATATACAAAATATAATATACAAAAATATAATAAATATAATATAACCCACAAGATCAACTTGCATTTCAAATTTTATCAACATTTTTGGTTAATAAACAAAAAAGTTATTATTATTATTATTTTTTCCCAGATTTTATTCTAAGATCGAAAAGATTTATGTGATACGATACATTAAGAATTTGGGTTTTAAAAGTTTTTTAAATAGATTATTTTTAATCTGAAGAGGGTCCTCATTTTTAAAAATAAATATGCCAAAAATGGTTGAATTTTAAAAATTAAAATGCTTATTTTACTTCCACCTTCCACTTAAAGGAGTATGAACCCAAAATCACAACTAACTCTTTCTACATTGAGATCTCAGAAAAGACTAATAAAAAATTAAACTACAGTGGAGATGAAAATGACTCGTTAACCCTTAACAAAAGTATGACTTAAGAATAAAAACAATCATTATTGAAATTTGAAATACAACTTTTATATTAAGAATTTTCTTTTCTTTTTTTTTTTTTTTTTTTTTTTTTGTTAATCTTTAAACAGGCTAAATACTTTACCATGTTTGATATGTCTAAGGCAGTGGTCGGAAGTAGCGCGCTACAAGTAGCGAAACTACAGTAGTCGCTACTTTTTTTAGTAGTTTATAGTGTAACGCGCTACTTTTTAAAAAATGTAGTGTAACGAGTAGCGCATTACAAAAAAAATGTAGTTTCTAGCGATTTTCAACGCTACTTTTAACGTTACTTTTGTTTAGCAACAAGCCGCTATTTGTGAACCACGTGATCATATTTTTTTTTTTCTTTGTACGAAATTCGTAGCTCTGTGCATGACATACGAATATTCTTTTAACTAGTATCTCATACAATCACCTGTTACTGGATTCTGGTGTTTGAAAACAACCCTTCTTCGATTCGCATTCGATCGAGTTGAGTTCATCTCCCCCCCCCCCCCCCCCGTAGCTTTCAGCTTGCTTCAACCCCAGATTCAAGCTTCTTTGGATTGAGAATTAGGTTAAAAAAAAAAAAAAAAAAAAAAAAAAAACAGAAGCGAAATTATGGGTGGAAGAGTATCTAAAAAGCCTGTTCCCCTCAAATTGCAGTAATGTTTCTGATATCCAGCCTCTGGATGACTATTCCGGATTTTTTATTTTTTCCATACTGAAAAATGAGGAAAATTTTCAAGATGAACTTCACAAATTTTTGTGCGAACCACTGAAACCTGCTGCATCACTGTGCAGTTCGAAATTTTTGAAGCAGGCACATTTAAAAACAAATACTGGTGTTCCATCAAGTGCTTCAGTTGAGAGACTTTTCTCTCATGCATCTGAAGTGCTTAGCTGCAAAATATCCTGCCTAATTGATGAAAATTTTGAGATGCAGCTCTTATTAAAAATGAATAAAAATATGATTAAAAATGAAAATATTAATAAAAATATGATTAAAAATGAATAAAAATATGTAGAAATACTATATAAATCCGTTTAAGAAAAAGTAGTCAGCATGCATTTAAATTTTGAACTAATGCATAATAAAGCACATAAATTGAAAAGAAGTGATTATTTACATTTGGTGGTTAAAAACTAATTAAAATTTAAAATATTGTAGTAACATAACCAAAATTGCAATAAATGTTAATTTTCAATAGTTTTTTTTTTTTTTTTTTTTTTTTTTTTTTCCGGGGGGGGGGAGAAAAGTAGTTAAAAAAGTAGTTTGTAGTAACTACTTTTTAAAAGTAGTTGTAGTTAACTACATTTGAGAAAAAGTAGTTGTAGTTGTAGTTAACTACATTTGTGAAAAAGTAGTTGTAGTTGTAGTTCACTACAAAAAAAAAGTAGTTTTTCCAACCACTGGTCTAAGGAATCAAATGTAACTTACCAGTGTTTTCCAACTATGCCTTGTATTTTCCAAGGTTCCTATTCCCGATGGAGGCGTCGCGTTCACTTAAAAAATAATACGTAACTCAGAAACATACAACGCCGGCGCAGAAGATTGTTTATCAGAATGGAATTGACTTCTGGGTAATGAGTAATGAATGACCTTGATTTCTGAAGAGGAACACATGGCCGGATACGGATAAAAAGTTTTGTCATCTCTCTCTCTCTTTAAATTTAATGTATATTTACATAAAAATTGTAATTCTTAATATTTTAAACTAATTTTTAACTTAATTTAGTTTTTTTTTTACCTTTATAGGACAATCCCTCATTCCTAAATCAAAGAAAAGAAAATTTCTTTTTTGAAAATATGTAATTCTAATAATTAATAAGCCCTGGGAAGTTTCCTTAGAGTTAGAGTAAGTTAATACTCTTAGCTTAAAAATAGTAGTAAATAAAACAAATGAATTAAGAAAATAGAATTCTAATTAATACTGGTACGATTATAAACTCTACGCTTCAAAATATATATATATTAAAAAAAACTAAATTTAGTTTGAAACAGATTTTTTTCCTCTTAACACGAGTTTGTGAAGAAAAAATATAGTTTCTATTACAAAGAATTGAATTTGTTCCACGTGCCGCCCCCAGGGAGCCCACTTATGTTGTTTTAAGTTATAGATTATTCATATGCACGAAAATTTTGAAGTAATGTGTTCAGCGGGAATTTCTGTTTTTTTTGAGATATTTTAGGATTTCTGAAATTTTTATTAAACCAAAAAAAAAAAAAAAAAAAAAGGGGGGGGGGCAGAGGGGTCCTTACGCTGCAAAATAAAAAAACAGTACATGAAAGGAAGTATAGTAATCACGATTTGCGAAATGGATTTTGTATTTCACATTGCTCGAAAACGAATGATCGCTGAATGTTGCCAATTTATACATGTGACTGTCATGATGTCTAGTTGTACACCTGCAAGTGTCGTCTTAACACGAACTCTCGTTTTAGAGATATAAGCGATTTTACACGATTTTTCGTGACGTCTGTATGTATGTGCGATGTGCGTGCGTGTGCATGTCGCATAACTCAAAAACGGTAGGACGTAGAAAGTTGCGATTTGGTATATAGGTTTGTTATAACATCTCGTTGTGCATCTCCCTTTTTAGACTTTGTATGATTTTCCATTTTGAAGATATTTAGGAAAAATAATTTCATAAAGACCAAAAATACATAGGTTTTGGCCATAATATACATTATGATACCAAAAAACGGTAATAACTCAAAAACGGTTTGGACAAATTTTGCAATCAATTTTTAACTGACTTCCCGACTAGCTAGACATTTGAAACTTTCAGAAAAGCTCAGAACACGGTGATAATGCATTTTTTAAAATATTTTTAGCCAAATTTCTCGGGTCCAATGACAATGCTTTTAACATTATGTATATATTTCTAAAGGTGTATAAGGAAGTCATGTGGTGCCCATCTCAGATTTTTTTAACAGTTTTTTTGCGCTTGACAACACGTTTCTGTAAAAAAAAATATGGTTTCCTTTTAAAAACTTGTATGTTGTGGCCTCCACAAGACTTTCTTCTATATTTTTCTATACAAATTCACTAAGAGCAAATAATGTATTAAAACTATTGCTTATTAATATTATCTAACATAATGAATGCAAATGATTTTCATCTTAGAGGAAACTAATACTAAATATCCAAACAAAGACAGTTTTATTGTCTGTGAATAACATCATAAAAAAAAAAAAGCATTTTTATAACGGTTATCTCATATATCAAGTTTCGTATTGTTATATATGCCATAGAAATTGAGATATAGCCTTCATGTTTTCGAGGAAATTTTCAGTATTGCAGCACCACCTATTGGCCAATAAGCATTCAAATTGAATCAGCATAATGTCTCGATGTTTTGTAATGGCCTTCTCGAATATCAAGTTTTGTTTGATGATACGCAATAGAATCTGAGATAAAGCCTTCCCTTAAATTGCGGAAATCGCTGCGTAGCAGCACCACCTGTTGATTGGTTGACACGAAAAGTTTATAGGCACTAATGTTGGTCAAGGTGCATCTACATGTAAGTTTATATGCAATTCTGTGCCATAGCTCGTTAGCTACAACCTTCCCTTAAATCGCGGAAATCGCTGTGTATCACTGCCATCTGTTGGCCAATAAGAATTCAAATTGAATCAGTATAAGGTTTGACAATGTCCTTCTTACATATTAAGTTTTGTTTGATTGCAAGCAACAGAACCTGAGATATAGCCTTCAATTTAAATTGCGGAAATCGCTGTACAGCAGCGCCACCTGTTGAACAGTTGACATCAAAGATTGGTAGGCAGTAATTTAGGTCAAGGTGCATCTACATATAAAATTATATGTTCGGTACAGTAGTTTCTGAGATATAGCCTCCCCTTAAATTACAGATATTGCTGTATAGCAACGCTACCTGTTGGGCAATAAACATACAATTTGCACTAGCATAATGCCTTATAATGGCCTTCTTTCATATAAAGTTTTGTTTGATTATACGCAAACGAACCTGAGATATAACCTCCCCTTTAAATTGCGGAAATCGCTGTATAGCAGCGCCACCTGGTAAGCAGTTGACACCAAAGATTGGTAGGCAGTAATTTAAGTAAAGGTGCATCTACATATAAAATTATATGCATTTCTGTGCAGTAGTTTCTGAGATATAGCCTTCCCTTAAATTACAGATATTGCTGTGTAGCAGCGCCACCTGTTGGCCAATAAGAATACAAATTGCACTAGCATAATGCCTTATAATGGCCTTCTTAGATATAAAGTTTTGTTAGATTATACGCAATAGAACCTGAGATATAGCCTCCCCTTATATAGCGGAAATTGTGTTATAGCAGCGCCACCTATAGCATGCACTAATTTAGGTCAAGGTGCATCTACATGTAAATTGATGTGTAATTCTAAGCTGTAGTTCCGGAGATACAGTTGCCACAAAATTTTTGCCACACACACGCAGACAGACATTAACTACAAATGGTCAAATCGTGTTCTAGACCTCTCAAAACTTCTAAATCCGTCGAAAACCAGGAGTCGAAAATATTTACGAATCCAATACTTTCTTTTATTGAATATAGAAGAAAGTAAAAATGAAGTTAGTGTCACGTGGGTCCCTCAGGTTACCAGGGGGCCCATTTGTGATACCTCAGATTATTTGAATCCAGGAAACATTTGAAATTTATGTGTTTAGCGAATTTACTTCCTTTTCAAAAAATTTTGGTGTACCCAGACTTATCAAACACCCTATACATATATGTATGTGCGTGTGTGTGTCTGTATTATTCTGACATAAAACGAACACACAAAATGTGACTTCTGGTTTACTGACAAAAAAAGAAAATTGGCGGATTCCTTTTAACTCTGTGGACATCCCCCCCCCCCCTTATGACGCCACGACTCCATACTACGGTTACAGTTTAGAAATTTTTGCACCCGCAAAACAGAAAAAAAAAACTGTTTTTCTTTAAAACTGATTTTTTCTGTAAACAATACAGTTTTTTCTGTAAAAATAACAGATTTTTGTTTTCAGCGTGCTGAAAAACAGAAAAGGGGAAAAAACAGAAAAAAGAAAAAAACAACAAACAGAAAAAGGGATAAAAACAGGAAAAATCTGTTTTTTCTTTAAAACAGATCTTTACTGTAACAAATACAGATATATTCTGTAAAACTCACAGATTTTTTTTACAGTGTAGATGATTTTGAGGGGAAGGAAACTTAAATAATTAATAAACAGTAGGCAGAATTAGTCATATATCGTTGCACACACGGTAGGCTACCTGTCTTTTTGGCTCGAAAACGCATTGCACACACAGTCTCGAATGGGTTAACTTGTGGCAGGTGACTACACGAAAGCATTTTTAACCATTCACATCAATAAGTGCAACAATTGTGAACAACGAGAATTTCGGTCAGCTAACAAGAAACCATTCAAGCTGAAAATGAAGTGTACTAGTTTTAAATTAAACTTGTTATTTAGCAGCTTAATGATATTTTGTAATCATATCTGTTCTTTTTTTTTTTTTTTTTTTAAGTTACTTTTTTTAATTATTTTTATTTTTCTGATTTTTAATTATTGAATTGAAATATCCTAAGCTAATACGAAAATAATTGTTTACAAAAACCATACAACACTATCATTTAAGTGCAATTATTATTATTGCATAGCTGCCAACTTGTACTTTTTTTTTCTACCGGAAATATTTAATTGAAATTTGTAATAAGTTTTTTAGCAGTTTTCTATTATTTATAATGATATATATTTTTTTAATAATGGTGTTTAAAAAGCGTACAAGTTCGCACGTATGTTATTTTAATTGTAGTTATAACTAAGCGCAATCTCTCCTACCAATGTGAGCAGTCTCTCCTACCCCATAATTAGAGAATGCGCAAAATACCTCTCTTGGTTTTATTACATCTGTTGCATTAATTTGTAGCATAAAAGCAAAATAGTAATGGAAATGCATAGAAGAAGGATGAATTCAAAATTACGCACCAATAGTTTAACAAAAAATTAATATTAGGATTTTTTTTATAATTTTCTGTTGAATTGTGCGCAAACTCTTCTAGCTTTACCTTATAAAAATATTTAATAGCTAGACAGACATGACAAGTGTAAAAATTTTAAATTATCTTTTGCATTACTTATTTTTACATTTAAATATTCCTTTTTAATATATGATGTAAATAAATTGTAAATAGAATGTGTTATATTATCTGATATATTTCATATGTTTTCTATTCATATTTAATATGTTCATCGAGAACCTATGATAACCTATTGAATTAATCTATCATTAAGATGCTGCCAACACCTTTGTTTTTCAAAGAACATAAAACACCACAAATTTATAATAGGAATTTTAAGCAATAATTTTCTATGATCAAGAAAGTAAACGATCAGTGATCGAAAATAGAAGCGTTAACCCTTTCTGGAGCAATTTAACTAAGTTCATTTAATATCATGTGCCACCTGAATTTGAGAACAGAGTTTTATAATAAGAAATAAATTAATTTTTTCGGCTAAGTTAAAAAGGTAAAAAATTTATTAAAAATTTACGAAGTGAATTTTCGAAATTGGGAATTAAAATTAGGTGGTATAAAATATATACCACCGCCCCTGAAAGGGTTAAATCTTTACAGAGAAGCAATAAATTTGACAATTATGGGTGGAATACAAATCATTGTATAAATTTTATTAATTATATTTTCATGTCTCTAAAAACTAATTCCAATACTACTGTGATATGCAACCAAAATTTCTAATTTGTTCCTTAACATTGTTAATGCCCGCCTCTTTTTCCCAGCTCATTTCGCGTACAGTAATTTTCTCCAACATAAATGTAAGATTTAATAAAAGAAAATTATTCTTCAAAAAATGTAATGTAAAAAAAAACTGACACAATAGCAACGGAATAATTTAGAAATATCGGCAAACTTTATTTACATTTAATTATAGATATATAATTAAACGTAATAATAAGCCAAACAGCGTATTTTCAATTTTTAAGAACATCTAAAATTTAACCTTTTACTAAAATTCGTATTTCAAAGAACTTTTAATTTGGGTTTTCATATATTTTAAATATTTACCCAGAAAATATTTTCTTTGGTAGTTTTTAATAGGGCACTAATTAAAACCATGTTTGAAAAAATTTTCACCAATTAATGCATGCATCATTTTTTATAAAACTTTCATTTGCCTTTTTTCTTTTTTTTTTTTTTTTTTTTCTCTCTCTCTCTCTGCTGAAATTGGATAAAATGTAATTGGCTTCCCTTTGAAGTTATTTCCAATTTGAAAAATGAAGACGTTTGAAATTTTTCTATTTTCGTTTACAGATATTTTGCTTGAAGAAAATGTTTACAAATTTGAATATGAGAAGAAAATATTATTTTTTTATTCAAAACATTTTTATTCGTCTAATACGTATTACAGAAATATTAAGAAAAATTAAAATTTATTTTCTGTTTTTTTTTTTTTTTTTTTTTTTTTTTTATTTATTTATTTTTTTTGTTACATAATCTATGGAAGTATATTTTCTGAATAAATTCACTTTCACTATAATTCAATTGTAATTATATGAGTAAATGTTAATTTATTTTACATAATACCAAGTGAACAATCCTCGTTTTAAAATTATTAAATTTTATACATATATTCTACTGTTGCCAACTTTTACGCTGTTTGGCTACTGGAAAATTTTAATAGAATTTTTTCATATATTTCTGTAACGGTTTTCACTGATTTAATAAAATAAAAATTTATTTTTAAATTTTCCGATAGCCAAAAAAGCGTAAAATTTAGCAATTATGTAATACCCTTTCTTTTCTAGGAGCATGTATAAAAATTGGTAATTAAAAAAAAAAAAAAAAAAGAAGAAGAAGAAGAGAGGTTTCGCATTATTCCTGAATTTTCTGAGCATTTTACTATATTGACACCACTATTTAAGGACAGACATTTTTTATATTAAGAGGACCAGAAAGTAATGTCGTTTTTGCACATGTCGATATTCTATTGTCAATTATCAGCTCATTGTGTGTTTAAACTTGTGCTAAAGACATTTCAAGGTTAAAGTAACTTGTTTACTTGTAAATAACTGAAGCTTAAATATTTTTTTGCAATTTATAGTGAAAAGCATAGCTGCCAAGTTTTTTAATTTATTCCGGGATGTTGTTAGTCCTGCCTTTTTTTCCCACCGGAATATTTTTAGAGTAATATTTTTTATGTTTAATCGTAGTTAAATAATGAAGAAGTTTTTTCTACAAATATTACGGTGTGAAAAAAGGGCGGGACTAGCATCATTCCGGAATAAATAAAAAAACTTAGCAGCTATGGTGAAATGGTCAGCCAAATATCAGAAAAGGTGCATATCCGGCATTGTATGCTTTGCGAGTTTCGAAACTGTAGTAACGCAACAGTTGCTACCAAAAACATTTGCGATGTTTATACAAATGCATTAAACATTCGTAAATGCTAAAGATGGTTTTCTAAGTTCAAATCCGATAATTTTGATCTTTTTCATTCGTATTACTCAAGAAGACCATCAACTTTAGACAATGACGTATTAAGGGTGGAAGTGGAAGCAAATCCATATCAAACAGTCGAGGAACTGTCCAACAGACTCAACCAAACTTGGTCGACAATCCAAGAACATTTTCAGCAGATTAGTGAAGTAAACAGAGCAGGTGTTTTGGTTCGCATAATCTGTCCGAAGGAAACAAAGCTAACCGACAGACCGCATGCAACTTATTGCTTCAATGACACAATACAAAAGCGATTTTTCATCGTTTAAAAACTGGAGATGAAAAAGATATCCTTTATTATAATCAAAAAACAAAAAGCAGTGACTCTTTCTGAATGAATCGCCACAAAGCAGAGAAGCCAGGTTCACACCCGGAAAAGGCGTTTTTGTGTGTTTCGTGGAGTATTCGCGGCGTCGTTCATTTTAAAGTACTAGAACCTGAACAAACTGTAATTGCAGACCTTTACTATGATAAATAGGATCCAGTAAATCAGTCTTTAATTGAAAATTGTCCAGCGATTGACAGCAGAAAAAACGCTATTCTACAACACGATAATGTAAGACCGCACTGCGCAAGATGAACACCTGGAAAAAAATAATAAATTCGGGTGGGAAGTATTGCCTTACCCTCTATACTCGTCCAATATTGTGCCATGGGATTTCCATTTATTCTGATCGCTAAATTTTCTAAATGGCAAAAATTTTGAAAATTTGGATGATGTCAAATATGCGATCTCCAGGTATTTTGCTCAAAAACAAATTGTTTTTTACCGATCCGGCATTGAAAACTTACACACCAGATGCCAAAAGTTTGTTGATAATGAGGATGACTATATCATTCATTAAAAATAAAATTTGTTAAAAAGTTATCATTTTCAACTTCTCATTAAAGGAACGACACCACTTTCTGGTCTCCCTAACGTAATAAACTATTAAAACCTTCCCGAAAAACTTCCTTTAAAAATAATGGTGACAATATAAAAAAACGCACGTAAAATTTTAGGAACACTATCAGCCCTGTAAAAAAAATACATATATATATATATATAAGAAATATTGTTCAGTGTTTTTGTAATATGACGCGGTTTCCTATAAAACAGGGGTCGTACTCTCCGCCTTTTTTTCAGGACACTAACTGCGATAAGAAATTTCCACATTTTTGCCACCACTAATTTCATGCAAAAATACTTCTGGTATATTTATAGTAATGTGCCATGATTATACGAGGTTGATATTATTTTATAAAAATAGTGGTAGCAATAAATTTGAAAAATTCTCATTCATGAGAGTGTCCTGAAAAAAGGGCGGAGAGTACGACCCCTGATAAAAATGCCTTTTTTATACATGAAAATCCAAACTGCGCAGTTCATAGAGTGTACGAAATGTTTAATTTATTTGGTATTATTTTTATTATTATTATTTTTAAATAATAATTTTGAACACAAAATTGGCAGTGATTTTTGTGACAGTAAAAAGAAAATGCATACCTGCCAACTTTCTAATTACGATTCGGAACATTTTCAGTACACGTCCCTTTTCCCCCACCACTTTATTTTTAGAGTTATTATCACCAAATGTAGTTACGATTAAATAAGTATAAGATTACTCTAAAAAGAGACTGGTGTGAAATAAAAAGGCGGGTATTAAAAATCTTCCGTTTATTAATGAGATTGTTGGCAGGTATGAAAAAGAAATAAAAAGGGTAAAAAGTAATAACTTTTGTTAAATTTTGCTGTACGTTTCACGTTATTACGTAATGTATAATATGATATTTCATTTATATCATTAAAGTGTTGTTGTTTACTTTTTATAAAACCATTAAGTAGAAAATGCTTGAAATTTTTCTTGAATATTAAAATTTTTATTTGCGATATATTCTCGCCCTAGACAAAGAAATACTCTTTTTCAGAAAAATGTAGCAAAACAAAATAAATACTGTTTTAAACAGGAAAGTAATTGTGGTGGGTTTTATAATTTGTATTACTTTTTACTTTCATTAGAAATTAGAGATTTTCGTGTAAAATTGAGATTTTAAGAAAAATAAATAATAACATAATTTATTTAAATAAAAAGTCTTTTTTTATTTTTCAGGTATTTTTAATGTATTGTTTGCATAATTTGATGATGGTATATTTTTCTGTGCTTACAAAAACGGAATGCACTTTCAAAGTAAAATATTGCGTCATAAGAAAACTATCGTTTGATCTGCCGCAAATTTTCCACCCATTCAACCATTTATAGAGGTAACGGCTGCTTAACCATATTACACTAGAGAGGCTAAATCGAGTACTTGTTATATCAATTGACCTTGTTGACCTAACTGATTGATTGCTAGGTTAATAGGAGAAACTAATTTTAAAAGCTTTTTATTGGTCGTTTCAGGTAAAATTTGGGATATTTTACGAAAAACAGTAAGCGCTGACTACTAATTTTTTAACACGGTGCAAACAGATATCTTCTTAATAATCTATCTAACATTTTCAAAATAATTCTTAAAGGGGATATAAAATATTGAACGTCAGTCACACCGTGTCATCTTAACACTTTCACAACCGCATGATTTTGTCTTTTTGACAGTAAGGCCCGCCTGTGGGCGTTATTCTCCCAATTTACAATATTTCAGAACAAAATATTCTTCATTCACACTTATATTACATTATAATTATATTCTTTCTAATCAAAATATTTGTATCCATAGTACATTTCATTGTAAAAATATGAATATTAGGTACATATTTAAGATATAAATAATATAGAAATTTAGAAAGAAACGCCCACTGGCGGAGTTACAGATTTTCAAATGATGTGAATCTACGTCAGCGGTCGCGAAAGTGTTACCAGTGCATTGATGTTACATATTATTATGAAATAAGTTTGTGTAAAGAAAGCTTTAGGAACTTCCATGCTTTAGAAGCCCCGCCAGCAGCTGAGAAGTTCTGCTCGCCAAACTGTTAAACGGGAAGTGTCGAGTTCGAACCCAGGAAGGCTCGACGGCCTATCTTTTAGGTGTTTTCCGCTGTTTTCTCTGAAACTCCCGTAAATACGGATTAGATTCCTCTAGAAAATCCCTATTGAATGACATCTCACCCAGGCCTGGGACCCAAAGCGTAGTCAATAGGCCCTAATCCCAAACATCAACATAAGTTTATGCTTTAGGGCATAATTATAAATGGATATAACAATATTTTGGATTTATTCCAGAGTATTGTTAGCGCTCACCTTTTTTTCACACAATTTCGAAAAGTAATTTTCTTATTTAGTCTTAATTATTCTACAGAAAAGTGGTGTGTAAAAAGGCGGGCACTAACTGTATTCGGAATATATCAGAAATGTTGGCATATATGTTATAAATATACCTTTGTAAATATTTTTTAATATATTGAATATTATTTAATATAGGAATATTATTTAATATATTGAATATTATATGTAGATTTTAATCTTGTAATTTAATTATATAGGACCAACGAAGAAAGGTCGAGGGTAGAAAGTAAATGACGCAGTCGATAATATAAAAAGAAACATTTCTTCATAACACATTTGTGTTTGAAATCCTTTATTTAAAAAACGGGAAAATTTATGAGGACTATTTAATATTGACGTAATTGCTTGTTTAAATTCATCTAATAAATTAATGGAAACGTGTAACAAAAGCTGGCTGCGATAGAAAATTAATTGACTGTTACTCGTTGGATAAAACTCAGTAACTGATTAACACTAAATATTAAAGAATTTTCAAGTCTAATAATAATTACTCGAATTAATAGATCGCTATATAATTTCTTACTAATTGTCATAAAACATTATGATTACGAAATGGTGAGGGATATAATTTCTTGAAACTAATTGGTGGAAGAAATTTGAAGTTTTAATTTTCGTTAAGTTAATGTTTCATTTTTCAACAGTTGGAAATTATTTTAAATATTTTTTCTTTTTTAATTTCTCTTTCAATAAGAAATTGTTTATTTATACTAAAAAAAAATATTTTACTTAACTTTGTGATTTTCAGTTGATTGATTTTTTTAACTGCTTTAGCGCTTTTCTTTTCTTTTTTTTTTATTCTCTCGCTTTTTTTTTTATCTCAATGTTTTATGTGAAGTAATAGAAACAGATTACCAAACTAATTAGAATTAATAAAATGAGTTTTTTTTTTTTTTATCAATTTCTTTTTATACCACAATAGCGTCAACTTACAAATTTCCTTTTTTTTTCTTTCTCTGGCGATTTTTTTTTTTCCTAGCTGCCGCTCGTGAAACTAAAGAACTAAATATTTTTAAAAAATTGTTACGGAGAATTTAACTAATTCAAGACAGCATCCCGGAAGTTATTTAAAAAAGTAAAGCTTCCAATCTTATTAAATTGTGGGCATACTTAAACGTTTCTTCTATTACTGAATAAAATTTCTTAAATAAAAAATATTATAACTGAAGAAAGATGAAACGACACATCATTTCTTTTATATCTAGCAATTAAAATTAGATTTTTTACCGAGGTGGATTCTAAAGCTATAAGTTTTATAACAAAATTTATTTTAAAAAATTTCTGCACCTAAAGAAACAACACAAGTTTCATTATAAGTTTCACAATAAGGATTGTGGGCTTTGCTATACGCTTCTTAAGAAAACAACTCAATAAAAAATACTAAATATAAAAACATCGAAAAAAATCTTTTCCCATTATAAGAGATAGGAAAGTTTCTTTTGGTTTGAAATCTTAAAAGTTTATTCCATGTTTAATGCGAAATTTATCATTTTAAGTTTGTTCTGCGCTTAAACAATAATTCTCTTTCCCAACATTTTATTAGGGAGATTATCTTTGATATATTCTCTTAAAGAGCACAACAAACTGTCAGATATTTCTGAGAGAAAAGCAAGAAAACGCTACCCATTTCTTTATTTTTCTCAGCTAAGAGGAAGATTTATCGTTTCAAGAACTGAAAGTTTGTTAAGAAAACTTTTGAAATACGATTTTATAGACACAAGAGCATTTATCTTTCTCTGTGTTTTTGCATCAAAAACTGGCTTGAAAAAGAATCACTATTAAATTAGTATTAGAATTACCAAAGTTACGATTAATGCATACCTGCCAACGTCCTAATAAATATTCCGTAGTGTTGTTAGTCACGCCTTTTTTTCACACCAATGATTTTTTAGAGTAATATTTTTCAAATGCAATTTCGATTTAATAAGAAGAAAAATACTCTAAAAATATACTGGTGTGAAAATATAGGCGGGGCTAACAATACTACGGAATATTAATAAGGATTTTGGCAAGTATGTTAATGGTATACCTGCCAATTATGCTAATTTATCCGTAATAGCGTTAGACCTCGGCTTTTTTTCGCACCAGTAAATTTGTAGAGTAATATTCAGTACTATGTACTCAATATTAAATAAGAAGACTATTACTCTACAAATATACTGGTGTGAAATAAAGGCGGGGCATAACACTGTTACGGATAAATTAGCATAATTGGCAGGTAATGGCTAAAATAACATTTCATTTGAAATAAAAAAGAAAATTTTCATTCTAATAGGAAATGATTGATACGACATTTATTAATGTTTGAAAATCTATTTATGGTATTACCGATAAAATTTCAACATAAGTCATATTTTTATCTGATTATTATTATTACTATTTGTGATTTCAAGATACACCAAATTTATAGGTTTATAGCATAACCAAGTATTTAACAATCTAAACCACCATTCCCTGTTTCTGCTTCCAAATTTTTCCTTGCGATATTTTTCACATCGTACTGTAAATAATAGTACTGCACAATAAATAATAGTACTGTACCAGCCTATTTATTCTGGAGCATTGTCAGAACCCACACTTTTTCACGTCATATTTTTGTAGCGTAAATTTCTTCGGTACATAATTACGATGCAGTAAAAAGAAAATAATCTTCTAAAATGTCGTATGAAAATGAAGGAGGCTACTGATAATGCTTGGAATAAATCAGAAAAGTTGGCATTCGAAGCATTTTTTCCTATCTTCTTAACAGTTACGAATTCGTAACATTGACTGCGGTAAATATGCTTTGATGACAAATATTTTTCCCTATAGCCTTTAAAGTGGGAGGAAGTCATAGGAACAGTTCTAAAATGGAAAATTATTTTACTCACACTATTGGGTTAGAGCAAAAGTTCTACCCCTTTTTATTACCCATAAAGAAGAGCAAATAAACGCAAAATGAACAGTCCCTAATATTGTGCATAGTTCCCATTGCTATCTATGACCTCTTGCCATCTTTCTGGTAGGAGATGAATCCCACGGCGGTGAAATTCCGACGGTTTCGAGACAAAAAAGTCTTGGATGGCAATTTTCACAACACCAAGATCATCAAAGATTTTTTGACTGAAGGAATTGTTCAACGCACGAAATATTTGATAGTCAGTTGGTGCCAAGTCAGTAAAATAGAGAGGGGGATAAAACCGTCCAGCCAAAGCTCAGTAACTTTTGGCGGGTAATGATAGCAGCATGTGGCCTGGCGTTATCGTGATGAAGGATATCACAACGACGATTGAGGAGACCTGGCCGCTTTGCTACCAAATTTGAATGCAGCCTGTCTAACTGTAGAAAATAGAAGGCAGCATTGATGGTTTGGTTGAGTGTCAGGACCACACAGGGAATTATTCCCTGCACATCCCACCACACACTCAATAACACTTTCTTGGGATGAAGTTCAGCTTTGGAAGTCGATGCAGGCGAATCAGAAAGGTGGCACACAGTCCTACAACGCTTTACGTTACAGTATATAACCCACTTGTCATCTCCTGTCACAATTCGTGTCAAGAATGCGTCATTTTTGTACCGGGAAAGCAAGGAAACAGAGATGGCGATTCGGTCATCCCGTTGATTAGTTGTCAGGTTATGTGGAACCCAACGATCCAACTTTCTCGTAAAACCCAACTTAACAAGCCGTCTCTCGACCGTTGTCCGGTGTATGTTGAAGGTCTCCGCTAATTCTTGAATGGTTGGGTTCGGGTTGTTCCTTATCGTCTCCAACGTGTGATGGCCGTCCACTCCTAGACTGATCTTGGCAGCTTCTGTCTCTTTTCCTAAATTTACGAAACCATCGGCGACATGTGCTCTCGTCTGTTGCATCCTCCCCATAAACTTGACAGACATTGCGACATGCTGCGTCTGTCGTACTCTTTTTATCGAACTCGTATAACAAACAATGTCTTATATGCACCATGCTCCTTCTAGCTTTCCATGTTACACCCTCTGATATTTTTATTTATTTATTTATTTATTTTTGAGAGGATTAACTTTGTGAGACACTATGCATTTATATGTGAGGCATCCACACGTTTGATTAACCGACGATTTGAGTCATTACAATGTCATGTGTGATGTCAATTCCATTGCAAATTTGCATATTCAAAAACGGGTAGAACTTTCGCACTCACCCGATATCAATGTACCTTAAATTTTATGCCTTTTTAAGAAGGCTGAGGTTGAAGTTGAAACGGTTTTATGTCGTACTAGTTTTACACTATGGGAAATTGGCGACGATCTGAAGCTTACCCCTAAGAATGATCCGAAGACATGCCATCACAATTTTGATACCTCACAAAGGGCTTTTTAGGAAGAATTTGTCACTCTTCGATATTGCCCTTAGTTTGATTACAGTTTAAATGAATGACTAATTATTATTTTTTTTTAAGCAATATCATTTCCTTATAATGTTTTATCTATATTATGAAAAAATAATCTTTTCGAATGCAATACCATTTGTAAGTCAAGAAACGTACGAAACCGTTTTTTTTTTTTTTTTTTTTTTTTTTTTTAAACTTTTTCACTGCTATTCTCAACCAAACGCAATAACATTTATGCATTTTTATATTCTTGCATGCAGTTTTTTGCATTGTTAATGTGTTTAAAATCATTAGTTAATCATTCACAGGAACAGAAAGAAAGAAATCTGCTATAACGAACTCTACAGATTATATTTTTTAACACATTTTTTATATCTTTATATTTCAGTTAACCAATTGAAGCATAGATGCTTTGCTCAGACGTACTATATTATTTTTTTTCATAGCTAAAAAAAAAAAAAAGTGGGAAACCTTATTATTTATGGGTGATATTTAAGTTCAATTATTTTTTAACTGAGCAAAAATTTATTTATCAATGTTTCAGTAAACTGTGACTATAGTTTTAAATATTTTCTAAATATCAAATCTATAGAATTTATACCTATAACCTTAAATTGAATATAACTGCAGGAAAAGTACTTTTAGTGTCCAGTACGAGGAAAAATAGACATAGGTGGTTTAAGAAACAAAATGGCGACTTGAAATAATTCGTATTGCAAAACCATTTAAGCCCCCTCACTTTCTTTCTACTTATTAAATTTAAATTTCAATATCTTTAAAACCTTTCATGGACAATAAGGATCATTTTGAAAAAAAAAAAAAAAAAAAAAAAAAAAAAAAAAAAAAAACGCTCCTAGATCGTCGATCCGGTAGTACTTTAGTCTATAATGCGCTGCAAGACTATTCGAACATTGCTTTATCATACTTGCCAACCTAACCCGGAAGGTTGTTGTTCCCGCCCCTTTCCGCCTATTTTTTCACACCAATATTTTTTTACAGTACTTTTCTTGTTATTTAATAGTAAATATATTTGAAGAAAATTACTCTAAATATTAAGTGGTGAACAAAAAGGGACGGAACTAACCATCTTCCGGGTTAGGTTGGCAAGTATGCTTTGTATATCAAGGGATGTACTATCCGCCCTTTTTTCAGGACACTCTCAGGGATGAAAAATTTTTACCGTAATTTTTGGTAGATACCCCGCAGGTTATATAGTCCAGTTTTACACCAGAAATTCCAATTGATAAATAAATTTATATTTGTATGAGTTCTTCCTTCGAAAAAGTATAGATTTCTCTATTAAATAAAATTTCAGGTGGAGAAATGACACATCTTACCTGCGGGTTATCTACCAGAAATTACGGTAAATAAATTCCTACCGCTATTTTTATGCACTAATCTCTATCCTGCATAATCATAGCACATTACGACAAATATACCAAAAAAAAATTTCTGGTGGTTGCAATGAAGACGCAATTTTCTTATTTCTGAGAGTGTCCTGAAAAAAGGGCGACACATGATAGATAGATAGATTTTACAAAGTGAATATTATAAAGGTTTATTTTTAAAAACTAACCAATACAATTTTCTTACAATATTTTCCAATATAATTAACTATATATAATTATACAGTAGAAAAATAATATTAAACATTTCTATCAAAAGATATCGGTAATACGTCATAGAGAAAACCAAAAATGTTGGCGACTATGAATAAATAATAGCTTAATGGTATTTAGCCTTCGAAAACTTGGTATTTTAATGTATTTTTATACTTGCCAACATCCTAATTAATATTCCGTAGTATTGTTAGCCCCGTTTTTTTTTTCACACCAGTATATTTTTAGAGTATTTTTCTTCTTATTTAATCGAAATTGCATTTTAATATTACTCTAAAAAGTTATTGGTGTAGAAAAATAGGTGTGACTAACAACACTTCGGAATATTAACTAGGACGTTGGCAGGTATGTATGTTTCACTACTTTTCACTTCATTTTATTTCCGTAAATGTATAATTTATTTAGAAAATATTTGTCTTTTGGTGAACTTAATTTATGAAGCTAAACCAATTATCAGGAATAATATTTTTTCTGTGGAATCGACATTTCAGTTCATTGGCATTTTCTGTCAATTAAAGAAAACTTTTGTAATTATATTTTAATGAAATTTTCGATTTGTTTCCATGCCTACACGTAGTGTTACTTTTTCAAAAAACTGTTGGAGTAAGAACTCTAATTTTATTGAGATCTCCAAGAAAAAGTTTTGTTACGTTATTTATATGAAGAATAATATGAATTTATATCTGAATAAAAGCGTATATTCTAAATTTATTTTTCTGTTATTAGGCTTGCTATGGACCCACCATTTTTTTTTTTTTTTTGTGATTATTTTATATACATAGCAAAGATGTTTATATAAAATACTGCTTAAGAATCAATCAAGTTTACATCTAAATTTTCCAGCAGAAAGCTTTGATCTAAATTCAAATGAAACACATATGAATGTAATGAAACACTTGTCACAGTTTTCAGAATAAATCATGAGTTTGAATGCCTTTTCATGAAAATACCATATTTTAAAAGATTACATATAAACCGATCCCAAAAAAGTGAATGTCTTCAAAATATATGATAAAAAATTAACTGTTAAATGTTCATTGAAAAAAAAAAAAAAGAGAGAGAGGGAGCGAGAGAGAGAGAGACCCGTTAAAATTACAGCAAAAAATATCAAAATTCCGGCACATTTTCGCTAATGTGATGTTGTGGCGTCATTTTTTTTAATCATGAAATATCATAAATTATGATTTATGCTTTAGACTTTATGTTTAAGTTTGTGTTTTACATATGTGCTATTGAAGATTTTTGACTAACAGAAAATTAAAATGTCTTTTTTTTTAAATTTAATAACCGTTTTCTGTACCACCAGGGATGGATTACGGGCGCAGAACTCATACCGGTATTTGTTAAAGAAATTTCCCTGCCTATAATATCGTTGATTTAAAAAGTAGAATACTTTTTTTTATATTGATAGTGGTATGAGTTCTGCGCCTGTGTTCCATCCCTGTACCACTGACATAAATCTTTCGAAATTTTTAATTCAGGGTGGTTACATACCTGGCTTTTTTCCTGATTCTTTTACTAGAATATTTATATAATTATTTATACTTAATTAATGGTGAAAACATACTATTAAAAATTCCGAAAGAAAAATATTGGGGGAAGAATCAGAGAAAAAATGTGGTCTGTGTCCACCCTGTAATTAATATCTAAAATAAAGTACTGGAAGCATTCTATTAAGAAGTATAAGAAATATAAAAATAAAGAATAATACAGCTGTTTAATGCCTGAATTCATTAAAATCTATAAGTATGTTTTATATTTATAATAATCAATAAAATTCAACACGTAAAAGTTTAAAAATTTCAGCTATAATATTTTATCAATGGTTGACTAAACAACAGTAGATTTTAACGAAAATAGACGTGTCACATATTGTTTCTTACATAGATACTTATTCAAGATATTCTGCAGGTTTGATGTAAAAATCTATCTAATATTTTCTAATTATATTACCGTATTTTTCCTACATAAAATCCGCAGGTTTGCTAAATCAGTTTCACACTGGAAATTTTAATTAATAGACAATGATATTTACTTGTACAAATACAGTTGGTAACAAAAGTATCCGAAACTAGCAAAAGTTCCTATATAATAAAAAAGTAGAGTTAATACTGTTTTTTTAAATAAATCCTTGTCGAATCATGTTCTTAGACTGACTAAGAGCATAATTCGACAAGGATTTATTTAACAAAACAGTATTAACTCTACTTTTTTTATATAGGAATTTTTGCTAGTGTTCGGATACTTTTGTTACCGACTGTACATCCTTGTAAATTAAACTTTTTGGGGCAAAACTAATTTATCAGACATGCGGATTATACGCAGGAAAATACGGGAACTTGTGTAAAATGTAATTGAAAAGTACTTTCAAACTTCTGCTTGTCACAGAAAATGGCTTACCAGTACGTTTTATTGTTTTTAAAATAAATGTAATATATTTTAATAAAGTTGGTAAATAACTTTACTAAGGGGGCTTGGCACCTCTGACAGCACAACTGAAGTAGGTTTAATATAAAGCCATGTATTTCTATTTAATATTTATAAATTGAACTATATTAAGATTTTTCAATAAAATATATATTCTGGCACCAATTTTTATGGTTTTTGATACATTTTTTACAGATTTGAATTCTTTAAATTGTGTTTCATGAATTTATGATCTATAAATTAATAAATCTTTCACAGATACTTGACATAATATTTTTTCTGATGTTTAATGAAACCTACTTAAAAGAATTGGGGATGCGTTTTAAAATTTATTGATTAGTTTTCAAGAAAAAAATGTAAAAGTGTATGTCCAGGTAAAAATTTGAAAGAAAAAACATGCTTTTTCGTGAATTTATATATTTTATATTTTTCTTCTAAAGATATTGAAAAAGCCATCCCTATTTCTTTGCAGTAGGTTCTATTAAATACCCCCCCCCCCTCCTCAAAAAAAAAAAAATCGAAATAATACAAGCTAAGAAAACACAAGGTAAAGACATAAAAGATATCAAAAATATATCAAAAACCACAAGAATTGTTGCCTCAATATATATTTCATGCTTGACAACGTCCTAATTAATATTCCGTAGTGTTGTTAGCCACGCCTTTTTTTTTTTTTTTTTTTTCACACCTATAATTTTTTTGAGTAATGTTTTTCAAATGCAATTTCAATTAAATATGAAGAAATATACTCTAAAAATGTACTGGTGGAAAAAAATAGGCGGGGCTAACAATACTACGGAATATTAATTAGGATGCTGGCAAGTATGATATTTCATTGAACAAACCTAATATAGAGACCGTCAAAAAGTACCAAGTCCCCTTAAAGTATAACATTTTTCTTTAGATAAAAAACGTAAAAACTGGCTAATAATATTATTCACTTCGTTTGAAAAAACATATAATTATTAATCTATACTCATCTAACTACAATTTTAACATGAAATCGTAGCGCGATTGACAGTGTATGGAACTTCTGCCCAGGCGATTTGAGTTTGAATCCATCTAAGGACTAACCATGTTTTCTTTTTATTGAGTCGAAAAATATTTACAGTACAAACAATTTACAAAAGTGCTGGCACTCAAATTGTCAGCAGTTTATACTGCAAACTTACATGCTTTTTTTTTACAGTGCGGGCCATAGCACTTTTAAAAATGTTGTATTCAACCATAACAAATCAGCTACATATTAACTTATTTCGCTTTTAAGGGAAATCAAGTCTCACTACAGTTTTCCTTCTTTTTTTTTTTTTTTTTTTTCTATCTTTTAGTGTTAAATGCTTTCTTATCATTGTAAATGTCAGATATTTGCAGATTTCTATTTACCTGCATTAACTGTATTCAGCATCTGCAAGTGAAAAATCACAGTGTAAAATACCTAATACGAGCAGGGCCTGATTATCCAAAAGGCTCAGGAAGCACAAGGTTCCCCTCTAAAATTTAAAAGTGGGCCCCATAAGGAAGGATTAAAAACATGGTCTTGAATTTTTTGTTTCATATTTTCACACTGAGATTGAATTTTTTCTGAGAAAGGTTACCTAAAACAAGACAAAACACTCACTATTTCGGGAAAAATATATTATTTAACCTCGAAAATCTGAATATTCTTAATTAAAAAGTTGTATGATTTAATGTTCTGTGTAGAAACCACCCAGATGTATGAAAAAAATAATAATAATAATAAACGCACACACCATTTTTTTGGTCTATAGCATTTTTATATTACAATATGCAACAGGAAAACAAGATTTTCCGAAATGAAAGGCGGCCCCGAAATTATGCTGAGCTTCCCCTAGCTTAAAAGCTTAATCTTGCCCTGAATACGAGCATAATTAGATATGAATAAAATATTTAATGACTGTAAATTTCTAAATACCTAACTACTTATCTACTTTGTATATATTGACAAAAAGATATTAGATACGTAGGTAGAAAGAGTAAAAATAAAATATACATTGACATAAATAGATAAATAAACAGATAGATTAGATAAATTGATAAATATATAGATATTTTTAAATCGTTAGGTGAATATGCTTAAAAATTTATGCGGACAAACAAATTAGCACCAATCACTAATTTATATATATAATAACTATGCTTGATAATAACTATATACATTAGATAATAACTATGTTAATTAAAATTCTAAGTTTGATTCTAGTAGTAATATTGCTCGTTAAATGCAAGCTTAAATTTAAAAACAAAAGGAAATTTATAAACTATCTACTACAAGTGTTAAATGAACACGTTGAACGCGTTATTAAAACAGAAACTTTGGAAAGTATTAAACAATATTAAAATAAAGGCTAATTTTATATGCATTATTATTAAATGCTAAACATAAAGATTTATCTTATCACATCCTCAGACTTCAATTCTTTCCATTTTCAAAATGTTATTACCATAAATGATTTATTTTTTCTGCATTATAAAAGCTAAAATTTTTTTTCATCGTTTATAAATAGCTAAAACGCACTCATTTGAATATTTTTCAATATTCTTTCACTTGCTTCTTATTTAAAAATAATCCACAAATACTTGTGAATAGAAATTTTTGAACACTTATGACCACCAGAGCTACGAAACATTTTTTCAGTAATTGAGATTTACATAAACAAATTAAGTTTCCTAAAACTGAAAATTCAAAATTCTGCATTTTTATTTATTTGAATAATCGCAATCATAAAGTCTGTGGTGAATATTTATGTAAAGTAGTACTTTTTCAAAGCTTTTAGGAATATGCGGTATAAGTTAATAAAGCATATTTTAAGAAACAAAAATCTCATAAAACGAAAATTATTTTAAAACTTTATTTCCCCCAACTTTTTAAGCAACATTTTTAAGACTGATTTTTTTTTTTTCTTTTGGTCTTCAGTTATATTTTCTCCATTAAAAGTGATGTAAACTATGGTATTGCAAAAAGAGACATTTATGAAAATTTAATAGTGTTATTATCATTATTATTTTTTTTTTCCTTTGTAAATTTACCAAGGAAAAAAAAAAGAAAAGAAAAGAAAAAACCCATTACAACTGTAATTTACGTTTTTTTAATATTATGCTGTAAAATTAAGAAAACTTACATCAATTATTAAATTTTGGAATGTACCAAACATATCTTCGGGTAGTAATTACAAATACGATTTTAATAATTGCAATATTATTATTATTATTATTATTATTATTATTATGGTCATAAGAACTATTCAGAGATGCAACAGTGAAATGTGTCAATTTATGACTGAATAAATAATAAAAGATATAAATGCTTCCAGATTAAATAATTTTAAGTAAAAATTAAGGAATTATATGTCAATGTTTACATTTCTGATTATATTAAACATATAAAAAGGATTGCCTTTTAGCCCTCGCAAGGAACTTTGACTGATTCACTGTACGACGTTTCCTTTCAATAACTCCCACGATAAATGTTTTGGTCAGTAAAACATGAACAGTAAAATATCTTCCTTTGACGCGTGTTAAAGATTACCACACAAGATCACCAAAGTCGAGAACACCATAAAGTTCACTCTCTTATCGAAAAATGTATACTAAAGGTAGATAACGACTGACGACTACAATGATAAGAGCAATGACCTTTAACACGTGTCAAAGCAGGAAGTTTACTGTTCATGTTTTACTGCTCAAAACATTTAACGTGTGAGTTATTGAAAGCAAACGTCGTACAGTGAATCAGTCAAACTTTATTGCGAGGGCTTTGAGACTTTCACTCCACTCAACAACATTTTGAAAAAAAATTCACTGTATATTTTTTATTATTTGGGGTGTTTTGATAAGAAAATGGCAAACTGGAAGCTGGAATATGTAAAAAATAAGAGAAATATTGCGAAAAAAAAAAACAGAAACTGATTGTTTTTATTGATTTTCTTTTGTTTTCTGGGCACAAATCCCCTCAAATTTCCTCCTCATTACAAATGTTCGTGTTTTAGAACTTTCTACCTCTGTAGCTCCTCAGGTCAGAAGACATTTAACGGTTAAAATAATCATCGTTCCTCTCCATATCAAACTGATGGGTATAAAATTACCAAACAATGATAAAAATGAGGGAGGGGGTGTATCTAGAAAACCATCGGTGATTAGGCAAAATGGTGGTCATATTCGGATTCAGGAGGTCATTTTACATAAGAATATGCTGAAATAATGGTGCCAGAGGCAATTTTCATGCCGAGCAGTGTAATTTAAACATTTTTTCTATATATAAATTCATGAATAGATATTGTATTAAATACGAATATATATATTATATATATATATCAGGGTTCGTACGGGCCTTATTTTTTCCCTGAGTCTCACACCAGTATTCTGAAACAATAAAATTCATCTTAATCAGAAAGACTTATTTTATAACGAAAATCGTTCTAAAACATTTACTGGTATAAGACTCAGGGAAAAAATAAGGACCGTACGAACCCTGTATATATATATATATATATATATACAGGGTGTATCTGAAATGCTTCAACAAGTTTAGAAGGATGATAGTATTCATCAAGACGAACAAAAAATGCAATGAAACATGGGGCCACAAATGACGTTTAAAGGGTGAAAATCGCAAAACTAATAAAAACATTGAAATCTCGCCTGCTGCTTTTCTGCAGAACTAGCTAGTAGCACGAAGCTTGTTTCTCTTTCACTTTGTGCATACCTGGTCAGAAAGAGATATCAAAAAGTAGGAAGAAAACCAAACAAATCTGTGAGCAGGAATCCAAATTTTCCATATTCTTAGAAACAGACCAATAAACGCAACTTTGCAACAAGCATGTGTAGTAAGTACATGAACCGCGAACAACGATAGGTAGTATTATTGGGAAAACATGTAGTTTGTGCTTTCAGTAGGAATGGCTACCTATTCCAATAACGAAATGGCTGATATGCATATGGTGTACGGCGAAGCTGCAGGAAATTGCCACTTATCGCAGAGGTTATATCAAGAACGATTTCCGACGACACGTTGTCCTTACCATAGTACTTTCGCAAGAATTGATCGATGGCTACGAGAAACCTTTCCATGCAAGATCCCGCGATAGAGGACGAAACCGCCATGTGCGCACTCCAGAAGTGGAAGAACGAGTGCTGCAGTCGTTTACGGACTTGCCGACTACCAGTGCGTGAGCGGTTTCATCTGAACTGGGTGTTTCGCAAATGTCAGTGTGAAGAGTTCTGCGCAGTGAACGGATGCACCCTTTTCACATACAGGAGGTGCAAGCACTTGAAGAAAGGGACTATCCTCGTCGGCAGGAATTTGTACGCTGGGCAATGAATACAATTAGGAATGATACACAATTTACCTCCAAAGTGTTATTTACAGATGCGGCTACATTTACCCGAGATGGCATGTTTAACATACACAATGCTCATATATGATCTACAGAGAATCCTCACGCTATTGTCCCGTGAAATGCGCAACATCGGTTCAGTGTCAACATCTGGGGCGGCATTCTCAGTGATAATCTGGTGGGCCCGTTCTTGCTACCTGACCGTCTCAATGGTAGAACTTACCTGAGTTTCCTGCGGAATACCCTACCAGGTTTGCTTTCTGCTTCACAAGCCGTCGTACAGCAAGGAATTTGGTATACGCACGATGGTGCTCCGCCTCATTTTTCTCTGGATGTATGTAACCACCACCTTCTTGAAGTTTATAAGGCAAGATGGATTGGATATGGTGGCCCTGTTACTTGGCCTCCACGTTCACCGGACCTTAATCCTTTGGATTTCTTCTTCTGAGGACAGATAAAATCCTTCATTTATGAGACTCCAGAAGAAGTAGTAGCGCGTATTGTGACCGTTGCAGAAGAAATACAGGAAACTCCTGGAATCTTCAAGCGTGTCCGCCAGTCGTTCCTCCGTCGAAGTGCTCTGTGTTCTAAAGTCCGCGCTCGACACTTTGAACAGTTGTTGTAAAATTTTTAGTTTCTCCAGACATCGCGAGCTGTTTTGTACCTATTCTGTGCAATAAATGATTTTCTGTTGTTTTTCTAGAGTGTTTGTCCATTTGCAAACGCATTTTCTCGATTTTCATCCATTAAGTGCCATTTGCGACCCCATATCCCACTGCATTTTTTGTTCGTCTTGATGAGTACTATTATCCCTCTGAGTTTGTTGAAGCACTTCCGATACACCTTGTATATATATAGTGGCCTTTGTTTTTTTAAGTATATTTTTTGTTAATTTTTTGAATATAAGGTTTTTAAATGCTTACACATCCCTTTATCCCGAAAAAAATCTTTTTAGTTTCTACAGTACAAAATTATAAAATTTTAATAAACCCAATGAAAGCATAAAAAAGTATTTGATTTCCTAAAAAAAACATAAAAAAGTATTTGATTTCTTAAATCCAAAACAAGAACAAGATGAAAAACGTTGATAATCCATCAGAAAAAACATTGTTACAAATGAAAAGAATTTTGTTAATAAATAATACTGATACCATACTTGGCAACATTCTAATTAATTTATTCTGATTCATTCTAATTAATTAACTCTAATTAATTTTATTCTAAGTATTGTTAGAACCTGCTTTCTTTTTTTTTTTTTTTTTTTTTTTTTACACCAGTCTTTTTTTAGAGTATTCTACTTCTCATTTAATCTTAATTGCATTCGGAGAAATCTGCTCCAAAAATAAATTGATATGGAAAAAGGGGCGGTTACTGAAACTCCTACGGAATATTAATTAGAATGTTAACAGGTATGTTGATACTAACAGTATTATTCTACGAGTTTTAAACGGAAATTATGTTTAGATATAACGTATTTTCCTCCGTATAATCTGCAGCTCACATATATCAGTTTCATACATGAATGTTTTATTTACAGGAAAAGGTACATTTGTACGAGACAAAACCTCGTTTAAAAATAGCTTTGTCTGTAAATTAAAATTTTCTAAATGAAACTGATTTAACAGACCCGCGGATTATATGGAAGAAAATACAGTACTTTTTTATGACTATATATATATAAACGCATAACTAAATACAGGGCTGCCTCGGGTGTCTATTTTTGTAATAATTTCGAACCACTATTTAAAAAATAATAATAATATTCATAATATATTTTTTCAGGTAAATATGCAGCTTGCCTGCATGAATTTATTATAAATTTTATGTTATGGAAATAGTGGTACGAAAATAATAAAAAAAGTCAATTTATCGTATATTGGTGGTGATGATTTAAATATTTAATATGTTATGTACACCAGAGATACCAACATTTTAATTTATTCCGGAGCGTTTTTAGCCCCGCCTATATTTTATATCATTTTTTCCTTAAGACTTCCGCGACCGCATGTTTTTGTCGTTTCGACAGTAAGGTCCGCCCGTGGGCGTTATTCTCCCAAGTTACAATTTTTCAGAACAAAATTTAGTGGATTCACATTTATATTACAAATGGATATACATTACAATCGTACTCTCTATGATTAAAATATTGAAAAGGCGCATTCGTTTTTCAGATTTTTACTTAATATCATCTATATAAGATTTCCAGGGAAGTTTACGGCCAAAAATCTCTCCTAAGTATTTAGTGCTCTCACTATGCGGAAGTGCCATATTGTTGTTGAGTATTTTCCGTTGTAGTGGTTTGTGACATAAAGAAAAAGTCTGGTCTACTGTTTTTTTTTTTGTTTTTTTTTGGATTGACAAACATGTCACAACACACCAGGAATGCAGTTTAGTCGTAGCATTGTTCAACTTATTTTCCAATATTTGGATTGCTTTTTCCTTGGTGCTAGATGTTCATAGGACAAGGTCATCAGCATACACGAGGACATCTACATCATATTTCAATCTTCTGGACCATCCCAGATACAGGGGTGTCGCTGCTTTTCGTATGACAACTATGCACGACTGTCTCTATGCACATCTGTAGACTTAAGATAGTTAATAGCCCTGCCTTTCCCCTGTACTGCGGCGACCTGGTGATGACTGCGAACCACCTCCCTCTCTGCCCAGCTCTGAAGGAAGAATCCATTTACTCCCGCTATTGGGAGGCTAGAGAACTTTTATTCAGTTTTCAACCTTGATTCTAGTTCTTCTGTTTTTTGTTTCACTGTTAATGTGTCTGTTTGTGGCTCTATTTATGTTTTTATTCCTTTTCGGTAAAAGAACTGTGTTCCAACTCACCTGCTGCATTAGAAATTTTTTTAAAAAATGATCAAAGTATTTGTATTTACAGTATATTGATTGTACAAATTTGAATATTGTGTATATTTTTAAGAAACAAATAGCATACAAATTGCAAAAGAAACGCCCACTAGTGGAGTTACATATTTTCAAACGACATGAATCTACGTCAGCGGAAGCGAGAATGTTAAGAGTAATTTTTTCTTATTTTATCGTAGTTATATATTGGAGAAAAATATTATATAAATAAAGTAGTGTGGATCAAAGGCGGGGCTAAAAATGCTCCGGAATAAATTAACCCATTGTGCTCGGCATATTTTCCTATTTTGAACAGTAAGACACGCCTTTTGGCGTTCCTTTAAAACGTCACATGTATAGTTTCCAACTTACTACCTTTTGGCTACCGAAAAATTGTAATAATTTGTTTTATTTTACTTCATCATTAAATAAAACAAATGTTTCTATTAAAATTTTCCGGTAGCCGAAAGGTAGCCTATAGTTTCACGTTTTAGAAAAATAACATTTCATTTGCAGAGGAACACCTTAAAGCGTGGCTCGATTTTTTAATGTCCCCTCAGAAGGGACATACGAGCGATAAGGGTTAAAATGTTGGCAACTATGTGTATACACACATTAATATTATCGTAGTTACATATTGGAGAAAAATATTCTATAAATAAAGTAGTGTGGATCAAAGGCGGGGCTAAAAATGCTCCGTAATAAATTAAAATGCTGGCAACAATGTGTATACATACATTAACAGCATAAGTCAAACTTTATAAAATAATATAAAATCGAATAATATATTCGTCGTTTTCAGTTTATATTTCAAAAAGAAACAAAATATCTTTTAGAATTAAAAAAAAAAAAAAATAGATACAAAAATATCCAATTAAAAAAATTCTTTTAATAGAGAAACTATTTCATTTCAGAATATTTTTAGAACATTTAGTTACTAAATCGTGATTTTATATTAACTCTTTTTTAAAGCGGAAAATGGTAACTAATGTATAAAAATTTATTGGTCTGCCGATATGAGTTTTCGAAATTAGATTTTTTTCCGTGCTAGTAAATACTGAGTAAATAAATAATAAGAAGAAAAAACTGCAAACTGTTTGTTTTACCACTAGAGCATATACGAATCGATATCTAAAATGATAACTTAGGCTTTCTCTTACTTCGCTGTCGCCAAAATGACACTCGTTTCTAATTTCATTCTTAGCATATTTGGATTTTTGCCAATTTGAAATTAATCTTATTTTTCCATCTCATTTAATTAGAGCAGATCCCCGAGAGTATTATAATTTCTATCAGTAGCATACGCTAAAGAAACTACATTTTGAAAATGGGTTTTACGAAATTACATTATTAATGTGTAAAAGCAATTTAACATAGAACTTTAGAAATCCATTAAACTATAAAAATGAATAAATAAAAAAATATATATACTTCACATATTAATGTTAGTTCATGTACTTTTATTTAAATAACTATAATTAAAATAATTGAGAAATAAGATTTAACATTAAATTACTAAATTTTGCAAACATAAATACACATTTCAATATTCTGTGTGTATGTACACTCTGCCAAGAATTGTATGCATGGGAAAAAAAAAATTAGTGCTTCAGTATATAAAAATATAATTAACTGTTAAATATTTTTTCCTGATAAGACATTATCACTTACATGGAGGGCAAATCTTAATAAAACATTTTGACTTTTTCAGGTTTCGCAGAGTTCCAAAAATTTTACGCCCATTTTATTAATGTACAGTCAGAAAAAAAAAAAAAACCACACCCCCAAAACCTAATTTTACCGTAAACTATCGTAGAAACATGCGGCTGGTACCAATCGATCTGAAATAACATCTAGTTTATAATGATATAGTCAGAGTTTGTTTAAGGGGTCATCCACATATTAAAACAGGCATCAACTTCATTTTTTTTTTTTGCCAACCCTTATTTTCGATCTCATATTTAAATTTCTGAGATGAAGGCGGTTCGGAAAAAGTCCTATTTATATACTTTAAATCAATTCTTAATAGAGTTACAAGCGAAAATGTATTAGGGGTCCGTCTATACATCTAGAAAAAATAAATTATTATCTACCACAGAATGAACATTATTCATTAAGATTCATAGCGAAAAAAGGGTACAAAAATATTAATTATAAAATAAAAACGAAGTTATATCCAAAACGTATTGTTTTCAGTGTTGCCAGACTCTGAGACTTTTTTATTCGATAGTCACCAACAATCTCGTGAAGTGATATATGATATATACAATAGACGACTCTTCTGGTGTGTATATCAAATATCACTTCTCAAAATTATTGGTGTCTATAGAATAAAAACGTCATGAAATCTGCCAACACTGATAGTGATTGCTTATGAATTACCGTAATTTCTGGTAGATAACCCGCAGGTTATATAATCCAGTTTTGCACCAGAAATTTCAATTAATAAATAAATTTATATTTGTACGAGCTCTTCCTTCGAAAAAGTATAGATTTCTCTATTAAATAAAATTTCTGGTGGAGAAAGGACACATCTTACCTGCGGGTTATCTACCAGAAATTACGGGGAAAAATCTTAAATAGTTTATTTTTAAGAAGCATAGAATAGTTTATTACGTCACTTCATACGTTAAAATTTAAATAGCTTAAATCATATGAAACCTACAATGTTCAATTACAAAAATCTAGATAGCAAGATAAAAGTCTAATAGTAACAATGATAATAATAATAATAGCGGTAAAAATAAAAAAGAAGTATTTAATATTTAAGGGAAAAAAATACCTACTTCTGTTGGAAATATTTTCATTTTATAAAGTAAACCCCTCAGGAAAGCGTTTTTAAAAAGTGTTACATTTAATTTGAGGCGTACAAACCTACAATATACAATATACAAAAATATGGATAACAAGGTATAAATAAAAATCTTGAAAGGAATATTTAATATTCAGTAAAAAAGAGATACTGTTCCAAAGCCTTCCTATTATGAGTAATAAGTTACACCTTTACGCGTTTCTCTGAAACATCAAAATATTTAACGAATTCATGATTAAATAACTGAAATTTTGTCATCAACAATAGAAACGGTAAATTTCGTTCGTTTATATATGCTAGCATCCTAAAAGGAGTCAAACAAAATAAAACTAAGAAAAAAAGAAACTTTTTTAAAGTAAATTTTGTTCTGAAACAAACTCTGGTTTGTTTCAGAACAAACCAGAGGGTGGGGTTTATTATTGTTTTGGAATGCCATCAAAATTTCCCGCCTGTAATGCGTTAATTTTACACAAATAGGTTAATTTGTACATCGTAAACATCGAAACCTTACATAGAAAAACAATAAAATAAAATAAAATAAAAAATTTCAATATTTGACTGAACTTGCACGTATTGGTCTGATAATGTATGTCCTACATAACGCGATTTCCTATTCCCAGAACGAATATCCCACTTGAATTCTTAATTATGAAAAGTGTAAGATCAGTATTTATATCATTAAAAGTGTTAAGACAAATTACTTTATTTTAAATTACTTTTCCATTATAAATGTGAATTTTACGCCGTGATTAGATGCAACCGAAAATAAATAATATTGCGCTTTGTTTCAATAATAGATTTTATTAACTAAAAAAAAAAAAAAAAAAAAAAAAAAAAAAAAAATCCACTGTTTAATTCTGTATTAAAAAAATATTTAATAAAAATTTAATATTTTATTATGTTACTTCATGTGATAACATTTAAATAACATAAAGCTTACAAACGGTACAGTAAACAAATGCGAAAATGTCACAAGATTAAAACAGAAAATTTGTTTTAAAAAATATTATAAAAATTATTAAATATTAATTATAATAATTTAAGAAAAGAAGAAAAAAAAATATTGTTGACTGCGTACTGTTCTTTCAAGCAATAAGCCTCGCATTACCGCGTTTCCTAAAACATCACATTTAACTTGAGGTGTACGAACTCTAAAAAAAGGACAACAGGGTTAAAATAGAATTTTAGCAGTGAGAAACTAGGAAAAATTATTTAATATTTAAGAAGAAAGACTTAACATTTTAGGTTCGGGTATGTTCCTACCGTGAAACGTAAGCCATGCCGTTACACATTTTTCTAAAACATTACATTATAAAACAAAATGATTTTGCATATTTGCAATGAAGTCATTTATTTTTTGTCTTCAGCAATCGATGTAGTAAATGCCATTGACATTTATGCATACCAGCGTCACATATAGAATCAAATACGAATATGCAAACTAGTTTTCTTAATATTGTTTCAGCGATATAGAGGCGGGGCTTGTTTTCTTTTGGAAGTCTTTCACAATTTTTTGATTACATTTCGATAATTTTATAAAAATAAGCCAATTTCTATAATGAACATCGAAATGTTGCTTAGAAAGCAATAATAATAACATAAAGGTAAATCAAAATAGTTTTTCGTCAGAATATATACAGATATTTATTCACAGAGGATACAGATTATAACAAGTAATGGCCCCCTAACAGCAATGAAAAATGAAATATCACTGTAACTCAAAAAATAATGTTAGGAACGAGCTGTAAATTTGAAAATACATGTTTTTGATGATGCCTGTTCTATCTGTGTAAAAATTAATATAGGTCATAATTCATAATTTTTTCGAATATGAATTTATTAATAATTTTCATAATTCAAAAAATGTTTTTTTATCAAAAGTATGCATTGAATATGTTTGGGTCACTTCATTCTAACGCATAAAAAAACAGAATTTGAACATAATAAATTTTGGGGACGATATGAATTAATGTTTGTCACATTCATTTAACATTAGTATCCCCATACTTTGTCAGCTTATAACTCTATGAAAATTTGAGAAAAATATATAAACTATACCATTTTCCGCGATGATTTGATCCAAATAAATTATAAAAAAATGGAGGCTACAATTCAAAAAAATTAATTTGATACCAGTTTTAATATGTAGACGACACCTAAGCAAAACCTAACTATACCATTATAAAATAAATGTTATTAAAAATCGATCGGTACCAACCGCATGTTTCTACGACATTTTGTTCACTGTACACTAAGCGACAAAAAAAAAAAAAAAAAAAAAAAAAAAAAAACCGCACTTCAGAAAAATTGACTTATACCTTTTGGGTTTGTAATAATTTAAAAACTAATAATTTCAAAGAATAAAACTGTTATGTTTGTATAATACGGAAGTCATAACATGATACCTATGTCAGAGCCGCTAACATTTTAAACTTTTAAATCAGAATTGACACCAGTATTTTCAAATGGAAAATGTTATATATATATTCGACGATTAATATTACCGAAAACAGCTATAAAAAATTTCCGGTTTGAAGTCTCCCTTGAAAAACGGGGAGACTTGGCACCTATGCCTATGTACATTTTCTATTTAATAGTTCGTTTTATTACACTCTACGAAGCATTTAATAAAAATCCACATAAAATTTTCTTTCTAAAAGTAATATAATATACATATACTTTGTATTCTATCATGATTTATTATATGAAATAAACAAGTGCTATATTAATGTATGAACTAAAGTACATGTTTGTTAGGTCTAAACAATTATTTAATAAAAATATGTATTCTGGATTGGATAATTCCGCCTTTATATGGATTTACTGCTTTAATGGGCAACTGAATAGTATTTTACAAATTTTTAACATGAAACCCAAGAATTTCACTGTGCTAAATATCATAAATATTTTTTGCTAATTCTTTCAAAGTTGTAGGCTACAAATTTCTAATCCCCACCCTCTTTTATTGATTAAACATTTTCGAGCGGATTGAGATTAGGACAATTTTCAGCTCTAATAAAGAAGAAATCCTACGATATTCTTTGTGAGATTTAATTTTAAGTAAAAAAAGTTATGATAACTTACAAAATTATAGATGCTTATGAGAATGGATAAGTAATTTTAACAACTTGAATCAAATAAATGCATCACAAGTGCCATATAACAAGGTGCTTTATCATCTTGAAATGCTAATTATGGAAGAGTCCGAAATACCCCCAAAGTAGTCGGTCAGGTATCAATTTTTTAGTGGCCAAGTTTTATTTCGGGTAAATTGATCCCTTGAACATGAAAATTTGCCATACTCACGAAAATTATGCATTTTCGTATCGTAATGTATGGGAAATATGCCATTGTTTTAAAAGTGCGATTTTCATTAAGTCAGTCACATTTTCGTATCAGATCTGCTTGTTTCTGTCTATTCGAAATAAGTTAAACTTTACTCATCAGAGAGAACAACTTCAGCCCAATAATTAATTGATAATTTTTTAATTTTTTTAGCCCTTTAATGGCCTGGTTTTCTAATTCTTTTCGTTAAAAATGAATTTTTTTTTCACATTTTCTGGCAATTAAACCTGCTTTGTTTAATTGTTATCGCACTGTATTTAGATAAATTATGTTACTAAGCACGCACTTTTTCTGAATCTCTGCTATGTTCTAAATGTAATACAAACGGATTTTTTTAGCGCTGGCTTTGTAACTTGCGGTCATCTCGACTGGAGGAGTAACGTGGCCGCCTAAGGACAAATGCGCAGTTTAAACAGCCAAAATATATTATATCTTGCTAAAAACCAGATCACTAATATTTTGTTAACTTTTAAGAATTTGACATCGCACGTATTAAAATATTTTTTTGATTTTCGCTCTAAAATTAAAATTTTTGTGGTATCGTTAATTGCCTTATTCTTGCCATTTTTTGAAATACTTTCTGGAATTACAATTTTCCGAACAATTGCATCTTGTTTTTAACACTTGGCTCAATCCTAAATTGCACGCAGAACACAATGTAATAAAATCTGTTCAAAAATTTACTTTTGAAACAATAAAATTAGCGAATACAGGAAGAAAAACGAAAAATATCCAAGTACGGCTTTTTTTTTTTTTTTTTTTTTTTTTTTTGTCGCTTGAGTACAACAATACGAATTTGCACAACACCGTAGCAATAAAACATTCAAGTAAATTTTCCCATTGACGATAGCGGTGATAATATAATAAAATGTGAGTAAAAATTTAGGAACGCTGCGAGGGCTGCTTCTAACCAGGAAACAAACCCATAGTGTAATCATAAAAAAAATCCAAACAAGCATTAATCGAAAGAGCATATATAAATATGTTTTTTGAAGCATGAAGCAATAGCCCTCGTCTGCTCGTTTTCGAGTTATAAATTCTGAAAGTTCGCTAATAATCGGTAACACCACACCTTACTGAAATGATGAATTAAATCCAAAATAAGCAGAAATTAAAAGAGCATAGTCAAATGTGTTCTTTGTAGTAATAATCAGTACCCATTTCAGCTTTGAGATATATTCAATCGAGACATAATGTCTAAAAATTCGCTAAAATAGAATCTAAAAATTGATAAAAGTCATGGTTCTGCCAGGTTTTCACGAGTTTCTTCCCACTTCTTGCAGATTACTATATTTTTATCCAAACTTAACATTTTCATGACCGCATGTTTTGTCTTTTTGGCAGTAAAGTTAGCCTGTGGGTGTTATTCTCCCAAGTTACAATTTTTAAAAACAAAATTTTCTGCATTCACATCTATATTACAAATGGATATATGTTATAATCTTACTCTCTCTAATCAAAGTATTTGTATCTATAGTATATTGATTGCACAATTTCAAGTATGAATACTGTGTGATTTTTAAGAAACAAATAACATACAAATTGCAAAAGAAACGCCCACTGGTGGAGTTACATATTTTCAAATGACATGAATCTACGTCAGCGATTGCGAAAGTATTAAATATAGATTTCTCGAGAACGGGCTTACGAGGGCTAAAAGTTTATGCATCAAAAATCACGTTATATTATGTCCTCTCAAATGAAAAAAATTGATTTCTATTATTACACTATTTGGATGGTTTCCTTGTTAAAACGACACCAATAACGAACATAGAGCTGCCAACATCCTAATTAATAATCCAGAGGATTCTTAGCATCTTTTTTTTTTATTATTTTTTTTTTTATCTAACCAGTCTTTTTAGAGTACTTTTCTTCATATTTCATAAATACATTTGAAGAGGATTACTATGAAAATTAAGTGGTGTAGAAAAGGATACGGGTTCTATCAATATTCCGGATTAGGGTGGCAGCTATGCAAATATCTAATTTGAAGGTTGGAAATTTGTCCCAGAACTTGTATCGGTATTTCTTCAAAAATTTTCTGTACTTAAAAAAAATCGTTTATTAAAGAAGAACATTTTGTTTTATAAATACCGTTATGCATTCTGTGGCAAACTTCCACCCCTGAAATTTGCTATTAATTAAAATTTAAACATTTAATCAAGTTTTTAATTGTGCACATCAGATGCAGATATGACTAGATTTCTAATTTCCTGAGTATTATTAATGCCTGCATTTTTTCGTACCACTTTTTTCAGTATTAATTTTCTTCTTATTTAATCGTAATTGCATATCGGAAAAACTACTGGACAACATACCTACCAACATTCTAATTAATATTCCGTAGTATTGTTAGTACCCGTCCTTTTTTTTTCACACCACTTTATTTTAGAGTATTTCTCTTCAAATGTAATTACGACTAAATAAAAAAAAAAAAAATACTCTGAAAAAGACTGGTGTGAAAAAAAAAAGAGTCGGGTACTAACAATACTACGGAACATTAACTAGAATCTTAGCAGGTATGCTCTACAACAAATGTGATGTCAAAAAAGGCGGTACTATCAATCCTCCGGAATAAATCAGAAATGTTGGCAGTCTGCATTTCTATACATAGTTGTCAACTTTAGCACTTTTTGGGTAGCGGAAAATTTTAATAGAAATTTGTTCTATATTTCTGCAACAGTTTTCATTCTTCAAATGGGTCATTCTCTGAAAATTGGGCTTTAAAAAAAAAAAGAGTTAGCCCAAATAAAATTGCTCCATTATTTTTTTTATTTTTATTTATTTATTTTTTTTTTTTTTTGTGCATGTACACATACGTTACAGTTAATATAAAACAATATAAACCAAACTGCATCTAATAATTTTTTGAAATAGTATTATTTTTATTAATTAGAAAAATGAGGGAATGATTGTGAGGGAATGACAAATTTCTTCTAGAAACTACTTTATAAAAATATGATTAGGTTTAGTTGTATTTTCAAACACTAAATATTTATTAAAACATATTTTTATTACTATAATAACATAAAAAAGCAAATTTGATTTATTTTAGTTAACTTTATAATGAATGAGGGTATGACGTATAATAAAAATACTGTATTTCAATCTAACGTTTGAGAGCCTTATGCAACTCATTGTAAAAAGTTTCGAACAGAACACAAAATGGCTTTTTACTTTGCTGCTATACAAATTAAGTTTGACTTATATAAAGCACGTGCTGCCATTAATGGAGTAAGTAGGGGTGTGATTATAGTTTGATGAGCGAATGATATCTAATACCAGGGATAACAATAAAGTGTGCTCTAATTTCTTTCATTGCATAATATATAAATGTAGTATAATGGATAAATATTTATTAAAGTATGTTTAATAAATTTTCAATTAAAATAATCTAAATATACGTGCTTTAATACCATAGAAACCATTTTATTTACTTACATGTGTGAATGGGGACACAGTGAGGGAATGATATTTTGCATTTCAAAAAATATTTTAAAATTATATTTAAATTCCAGTAACCAAAGAAATACAGTTTATATGCATAACCAATTAATATTGATAGTTCTGACAGCTTTTTGTTTTTGTGATTTTAAAAATATGCCCTCAAGATTACTGGGACATGTAATGACCACTTTTCAGAGAATTACTCAAATAAAAAATGAATTTAAAAAAAACTTTTATTAAATTTTTTCCGATAGCCAAAATGTGCTTAAGTTAACATCTATGGTTGTGGATACATTTGTCATCGTCACTATTGTTTTTCTAAATAGTTTTTTTTTTTTTTTTTTTTTTTTTTTTATGTAAATTTTTATTTCTTATTTATTTGGTGTCACTGTATGTAATTTTAAGCTCAAACTAAAAAAGGAATTAAAAGTAAGTGGAAAAAAGAGATGTTTTAATTTCAGAATTTCCAAAATCAAAACTAATCAAGAGATTCTTGCAGCGATTTTCTTTATGAATCCTTTTTATGCAATTCCCAGTTTATTTAAGAAGATAGAAAGCAACGCTCTGACTCTCTGCTACCCTCATTAATACAGTCCAGAATTTTCCCTTATTTTTTAAGGAGCTATTCTCATAGTTAACTCCCCGTCATTTTCTCCAATGTAAAATATATTGCTTCTAAAGTGGTTTAAGCAAGATTAAATCAATGGCATGCGCTTAACTGCAAATTCTCAATTCCATTCTCTTCTTCTTCTGCTTCTTTTTTTTTTTTCTGTTTCATCTTTTTTTCTTTATTTTTAGTTCTAGGAATTTTTTACTATGTCGAAAGAGAATAAAATTATTGAAAGAAATTTCAAATTTTTAATGCTCAAAAAGACGTGAATGCTGTTTTTTAAATTAATAAATAATTGATATTTTAATTTCTTAAATATTTTGCATAAAAATAAACTAGGCATATAAATTAAAAAATAGCTGCACGAGGTTGTGAAATTAATAAATATAAGTTGAATTCTAATAATATTAATTAATTGCTATTCCGTTAAAGTTCCAAAATGGTTATTAAATTTTAAACTTAATCTGAAAATATCATTATTTGAATGGCATTTTTTAAAATATTTTTATAAGAAACCTAATCTTAATCTTTCTTCTTTGCTACTGTCATAGGATATAAAGAAAATTTATTCACGTATTTTAATTTTAAATATATGTATATATTTGTGTGTAGATATCATATTTTTACACTGCAATTGTCATAAAATTAAAAGTTAAATCATTAAATATAGTAGAATAATAATAAAGAAAAAATGTTTATAAAATAAAAAAATTATTTTATATCAGAAGAAATAAAAGTTGTTACAGCTCCTAAATATGTTAGACACAGTGACTTGAATACGCTGAGGCAGGGTTGCCAGATTTGGCCTTTCTTTGTATTCAATAGTCACCAATATTTTTTACTTGTAACGTGTTACTAATCACATCGAAGATTAATAGTCTATTATGTGTATCAAATGTCATTTCTTAAAATTATTGGTGACTATTGAATAAAAAAAGGCCACATCTGGCAATGCTGCGTTTCACTAATCACTTCGAAGATTGATAGTCTATTACGTATATCAAATGTCACTTCTCAAAATTATGGGTGACTATTGAATAAAAAAAGGGCATATCTGGCAACGCTGCGCTGAGGTATGGTTAAAGCTAGTTTTTAAATTAATTGTAACTTTTCCCTCGGCACTTAAGCTGTGAAATAACCTAGCTATTACTAACACGTGCTTACACACAATATATATATATATATATATATATATATATATATATAATAATAACATGTAAGTTATTATGTGCAATTATAATACTAACAATAAATTATATGTATGTTATGTAAGGTATGTTTATGATTATTATTATTAAGAAACTATCTTTATTACTTTATTACAGCATGCTCCATGACAAATAGCCATACTGCATGCATTTAACAAATAAACATACAATTGAAGTTCAATATGAATGCACATACAAATAACAGCAGCATAAGTCAAAAATCTAAGAAATGTGTGTTGTTAATAAATCATAGAAACAGCGAAAAGCATTCAGGTCTGATTAAAATTTTAAAGTCAGGAGGCCACAATATTCCACTCATTATAATATACTTAAATAATTCAAATATATAAGAATCGAGAAGAGGGCAAAACAGTAAGGTAAGTTCTATGCTTTGTATTTCATTCTGATTGCAGAAGCACTGCGGAGAATCCGCATGCTTAAATCTGAATAGATAATCTTTTGTTCTAGCGTGACCAGAAAGAATCTGAGTGAGTTTAAAAATTATAGTTTATATTTCTATTTAGTCTATCTTGCACTGACGGAAAGAATTTCTCAGATATACTACACTTTTTTGTAATAGACCATTCACTTTGCCACGAATTTATGGCCTGTTGAAAATGCTGCCTTTTTAAAAATGATTTGGGGATCTTTTTAAAGCTTATCGGGCTATCTCAGTGGGCTGAAGCTTTCGCAAATTCGTCCGCTTTTTCGTTACCGCAATTTCCTGAGTGTCCCCTGATTAATGCATATTTTAAAATATTTTGTCGATATATTACAAAGTAAAACGCGAATTTTTTCAATCGTTTCACTTCGACATTTCCTATTCTGAATTTTATGTATTTGTATTTGACTATCAGTATATATCATTATATTTTTAAGCAATAAACCCTTATTTGAATAAATCCAATTTAAAGCTTGAAGTATAACAAAGGCTTTAACTTGATTATTAGAACAGTTAGAGTGTAATTTATACTTATGCTCTTTTATTACACTATTATTTTGATAAGCAACAAAAGCACAGCCAATATTAAGATTAAATTTACTTCCATCCGTAAAATACGTAGTATATTATCTTCATTGAAATCATTACTAAGAGGGATCTGCTTTCTAGGATGTAAAAAATATAATGGAAATACATTGTAATATACAATTTTTTTCATACTGCATTTATTGTAATTTCATATGTGAGGTAAAGCCAGGAGGGTTTGCACACAATTCAAGATATTAATATAAAAAATCAAAATATTATTATTATTATTATATATTTTTTATTTATTTTTATTTATTTATTTTTATTTATTTTTTTTTTTTTGTTGTTGTTGTTGTTGTTAAACTGTTGCTGAATAATTTTGAAATCATTCTTTTCGCTTACTATTTTGTTGCCATGCAATTTAAAGCAACAACTGTAATAAAACCAAAAGAGCTATTTTGTGCAATATCTTCTTACAGGGTAGGTGTGATTGCGCACATGAGATAGCACTTAATTATAACAACAATTAAATTCTTAACATTAATATATGCTCTTAAATAATATTGTTGTAAGTTTTTTGTAAGAAAACATTTTTATAATAATAGTGAATATCCCATTTTAACAATTAAAAAAATCCGAAAATTTTTTTTTTTTTTTTAATGATTTAAAAAAAAATATTTAAAGATAAAATTGTAAAGGATCAGGAAAAAAAAAATACAGATAAGATTACAAAATATCACTAAGGCATTAAGTTACGAGATAGCTCGATTAACTTAAAATAAGTACATTTGCTTTTCAGTTTGAATGTTTTGTTGTTTGCTGATATAATGTGTCGTTGTTCAAAATGTTTGCATTTAATTTTGGGAATGGTACAGCTTTCTTGCAACCATCTGCCACAATCTAAGGCATTTGAGACGGATTGCATACCATGTGGGAATTTCTGAGCTAAAGTAGGATGGTCACAGGCCACATATTTTCCCTGATTCTTCCACCAGTTTTTTTCTTTTGAAATTTTTAATAGTAAGATTTCACGATTAATTAAGTAAAATATTATTACGTTGATGTAAGTATCAGGGAAAAGAGGCAGGTCTGTAACCACCCTAAAAAAGAACGGGTAGAAAATCCATATCTGTTAACACTTTCGCGACCACTGACGTAGATTCACGTCATTTGAAAATCTGTAACTTCGTCAGTGGGCGTTTCTTTTGTAATTTGTATGTCATTTATATCTTAAAAATACACACAATATTCATATTTGTACAACCAATATACTACGGATATAAATACTTTGATTAGAAAGAATATAATTATAATGCATATCCATTTGTAACATGAATCTTAATATAGAAAATTTTGTTCTGAAATATTGTAACTTGGGAGAATAACCAGGGACTGATTTAGACCGGGGCACACATTATTTACACTTACACCATTATTTTTTAAGCAATACTTTCCTCGTATAATAAACAAACAACTCTCATTAAAAATTATTTTAAAAGAATTCTGGTGTCTAATAATCATGAGTAAATTCGATTGCTTTACACCGTTCATTTTTTATAAAAATAATTTCCTAGTCAAAACGTGGAATTTCTATGATATGCAGTAAAAAATAATTGTAAAAATATTCCGGTGAGAGAGTGCCCCGGCCTAAATCAGGCTCTGAGAATAACACCTACAAGCGGACTATACTGTCAAAAAGAAAAAATAATAAAACATGCGGTCGTGAAAGTGTTAACCTACTAATTAATATCTGGAAGTTTGTCAGTACCCGCCTTTTTTTTTTTTTTTTTTTTTTTTTTCCCACTCAGTCGTTTTTTAGAGTATTTTTCTTCTTATTCAATCATAATTACATTTGAAGAAAATTTCTCCAAAACTAAAACGGTGTAGAAAAAGGGATGGGTTCTAAAAATCTTCCGGATATTAATTAGAAATTTGGCAGGTGTGCACACTGTGTGTCCAGTGATATACGGCTTGTCCCACCTACTTTAAAGCCCAGATCCGCCCACCATTTATTAGTCATCAGAGCTGCCAACCTAACCCGGCAAATTGTTAGAACCGCCCCTTTTACTACAACAGTAATTTCGTAGAGTGTTTTCCTTCTTAATTCATCGCAAATATATTTGAAGAAAATTACTTTAAAAATTAAGTGGTATAGGAAAGGGGGCGGTACTAACAATTTGCCGGATTAGGTTGGCAGCTCTGAATCATTAGTAGGGGTTGTACTCTCCGCCCTTTTTTCAAGGCACTCTCAGGAATGAGAAATTTTCAAACATGTTGCTACCACTATTTTTATACAATAATCTTTATCCTGTATAATCATAGCACATTACTATAAGTACACCAAAAGTATTTCTGCATGAAATTGGTAGATGCAATGAATAAAGAAATTTCTTATTTCTGAGAGTGTCCTGAAAAAAGGGCGGAGAGTACGATTTATCAGTTATTTTCTCGAAATCTTCCGCACAAAAAAGGTTCAAAACACGAAACCTAAATTCCACTTGGTTTGAAATCTTCTCTTTCAACTATAAAAATCATTATTTTTTTATTTATTTTTATTTAAATTTAGACGATTACAGTCCTTAAAAAGAAATTTGATACGGCTGATAAATTTTGTTTGCTTTCAGTTTTATCGCTTCTCTCTATGCAGCCGACAGCTGTAGAAAACTAAGTACCATATTTAAAATATTGTATAACTAAACAGATATACAATAACATTAAATCGTTTGCAATAAATTTCCAATAAGTTAACAATGAAGTAAATACTACCAGAGATGTGGCTTTTCTCGATTCTTACTACTCCTGGGTAATGTTCGATTTCGGATTCTGGGAGCGGTTTCCAAAAAGATGCGCCGTCTCTAATGGGTTAAACTAGTTCAGTGACTTATCAAAGTTTTCTCCTGGTATTGTTCCAGACATTTAGCAAACTCACCCTCATTATCTTGTCATCATCAATAAGTTCCGTAATCTCTCCTAGTACAGAATTTAATGAAATAAATACGCAATCTCTCCTAAGTAGCAAATGCGCAATTTCTCCCATTTCGGTAGGACAGTTTGCTCAGCCTTTTACTCGATAATGATTCACTTTTATAGAGAACTGTTGGCATTCGTACTGTTAGTCTGGGTTGGTAACGTATCAGAAATCGTTTAATTAAAAATATTTTGCACTACTGCCCTTTTATAGAAATTCCTAGGAAGTGATATGAAAATTCAAGCATTTATTTTTTAAAACAAGACAAAATAAAGATGTTTTATTGTAGAAGATCGAAAAAATCAACATGCAAATTCAACTCAGCACTCTACTCTTCTTGTTGAACAAATAAGTGGAATAGCAGCGCTCGCACTCTGCTCCCTTCCTACAATCCTCTATGTGACAACTTCTCCTATCTTTACCATATAATCTGCAGGTTAGAAATATCAGTTTCGCACATGAAATGTTAAACATCAAAAGGAGGTAAGATGGTATAGCTGCCAATATTTGAATTTATTCCGGAGTCCTTTTAGCCCCGCCTTTATTTACGCACCACTTTATTTATAGAAAAATTTTCTTCAATATACAACATCGATAAAACAAGACAAAATTACTTTTAAAAAATAAGTCGTACGAAAAAAAGGCGGGGCTTAAAATATTCCGGAATAAATTAAAATATTGGCATCTATGTGTTGCTACCGGGCACTAAATTCTTAAATTTTTAGTACAAAAAAATTTCTCTCATCTGCAGATTATTTACCTGAAAATATGATAATTTATACTTCCGTAATTTAAGAATCGTTCCTTAATCATTCACTATATAAGTACAAAAATTTAAATTTGAATAACTCAGTGAATATTACTTTTACTTACAAAGACAGTTTTGGTAAATGACTTTTCCCGAAGAGAGTTTCATTTTTCTAATTTGAACCCCATTAAACAATTATTATTTTCTTTTCTATATAAATATATAAACCTTTTGAAATGTTTCCAGAAATGTCAACATTTCTAATTTATTGCAGAGCACAATTATTACCCGTCTTTTTCATACAACTTTATGTTTAGATTAATTTTCGCTAATATATAATTCGGATTAAAAAAGATACTATTTAATAAAGTGGCTTGAAATATTTCGCCTAAAGATAGGAACAACATAATGAAATAAACAGTAAATATTTTTGAAGGTTTTTTCTTCAAATATCAAGAAAATCTTATATAATGAATTTTTTATTTAATTTTAAGGAATTTCTTCAGTAAATAACCTTCTCATTTCAAGTTTACATTTCAAAAAGTAACAGAAGTAAGCTAAAAAATAAATAAAGTATAGCAATCAGCTAAGAAATGATTAAAGAAACTAAAAATTGTAAAAATTATCTAATGACTATTTAAAAAAGGAAAACAGTACAGAACAGTCCACAAGTATTTAAAAATTAACTTAAGTATCGAACAATTCCTTTAAACTCTCAATCCGCATCGTCTTCTTCTTAGTTTAACTGCGCCATCTCGTAGCCGTTACTAGAAAAGGGAGATCGTTTATTGATTTTTAATATAATCCTATAATTGAGGAGCAGAGAATGTTCTTCTAAAGTTTATAAAAAGTATTTGAAACGAAACATCGTTTTATGAGATAAGAATGTAAATATGCTCTAGCGTTTGAAATCATACTCATCTTAAAGCAGATGATTGTAGAATTATTTTAGAGAACAGCCTGTCAAATAGTCGTTGCACGTACCAACATAAACTGCTGTTGAACTTGATAAATAACTTGAGCTTTCAGTTCCATTAAATAAAGTACATTAAATGGTATTAAAAGGTAATATTAGTGACTTTAAAAAAAAATTATTGATCTCGCGGTGACTTGAATACTAATAAACATAATACGTGTCCAAAGATATAATATTGACGAAATCAGTCTTTGAAAGCTTTTTAAATTTTGAGTAGCGTTTTCTTTAAATTCTTTATTTAAATTTGAATATTTAAATATAAATAAAGATAAAGATAAAGGAATTTGTAAAAGTGACTTTATGTTTGATAAATTTAAATATATATTTATTTTTGCAATTTTTGGTAATTTATCGTTGAGCAATGTTTGTTTATTTCTCTCTATTCTTTTGGCTGTCATTTTCATTATTTTACATTTACAAAAAATAGTTATAAATTTCTTGCATTTATTCTCTTTTTATACTTTTTTTTATGTACCACCCACTAATAAAATTCGGAAACATGTTTCAGTAAATTAAAATTTTATTTATTTTACCACTTATGTAATAAAATTTTAAGGTATTCTTTAAGAATATGTAATTTATATACAGAGTCCAGCGTAATCTCTATTTTGAGTTACACTTTTTTGAAATGAAACTATTTTAATAATCGTTTGTGTAATTTTTCTTCGAATGACTAACACGAAGATTTCTTTAAAAAATAGTGGTATTGGGAAAAAGGACTGCGCCGAGCCCTAGTATATAAACTTAATGACAAATTATTATATATACTTAACTTATTTCTAAATAAATCGTTTTATTTAGCCGCAACAAAATTTTTTCTATACTGCACATAAATCTGCGTGACTACAAGTAAGAGCCCCTTAAAAACACCCCTACAGAACGCACACCACCTAGTCACTAAACCCTCAAGCAGTCAATAGTCCTTAACCCTCTACAAAACCAAAAACATTTGTACTGTACTTATATATTTGAAAGTATTGGTTATTCAATTATCATTATTATGCGTATTATAAAAAAATTTCACTTCCATTGAACAGAATCTCAGAATTAGATATAATGCTAAGCAAAAAAATCTGGAGTGACTCCACTCGACTTTCCGAACATTGAGTAATTAACAGTTTTGTAGATAAAGTAAAGAAAGAGGAGTTGTTAAACAAACAAAAGCGAGAAAACCATAATAGAGTGTTTGAGTATTTTTCTCCATCTATTACACGATGTTTCATTTAACGCTACTGAACTTTGAGCCCATAGATCACAATGATAAAGAATTTTTCGTTGTGTCCCTGTAAAAACCTATAAATGCTAGATTCACCAAAATGCTTATAGTTTGTGCAACAGTGATTTATAATACTCATATAAATTTTCAGCTCAATTCAATAAGGCGTTTAGATGCTATCGTACTTTTAAAAATTTAGTCCCATAGGCCATAATGATAAGGAATTTTTCCTTGTGTCCCTGTAAAAAAAACTGTACGTGCTAGATTCACCAAAATTTATACAGTTAGTTCAACTGTGATCTATAACATGTGTACAAATTTTTTGCTCAGATTAATAAGGCGTTTAGACGCTATCACACTTTTAAAAATTTGGCCCCATAGGCATAATGATAAAGAATTTTTCTTTGTGTCCCTGTAAAAAAACTATAAGTGATAGATTCACCAAAATCTATAGGGTTCGTACTATGGTGACTTACAGTATGCGTACCAACTTTCAGGTTAATAGAACAAAGCGTTTAGATGCTAGCGTGTTCACTCACAGACATACACACATACACACATACACACACACATACATACATCATCGTAAAAATAGTGAAAACGGACTCAGGGGACCTCAAAACGTATAGAAACATCAAAATCTCGAATTCGGATTTTTGACATGATTACAATACTTTCCTCACTATAGTGTTCGGAAAGTAAAAACGTAGCATGTCATTAAGAGTCATTTTTTCTTAAGTTGGACACTTTTGATAGTTGACATCTTCAATTTTTCCGAAACTTTCAGGATGTGTTAGTAGTACTGTGATAAGAAAAAGTGAAATTTAATTTTTTCTGAATTTGATTTGTTCGACCTAGAGAGGGGGTCGAAGTTTGAAGCCGTAAATAAATGGTGCTATTTTAATATAATTTTACTCCTAAAGACATGAGTGACCCATGTCAATTTTTTTTAAATACGGATACTACTTGATACTAAGTACATTTTAGCATAAACAGTTTGGTGGATCATTCATGGCTTTAAAGGCCAGGGTCATTCAAAAGTGCAGTTTTCGTTGATTTTTTTCCTGTTTTCAGTCTGAATATCTGCTAAGGCCATGAGTGTCCCATAGAAATAATTATGGGGTTAATTACACACCTTAGTACAGAACTTAAAAATATTTAAAATTGCATGGGTCACTCTTGGCTTTAGTAGATAAACGGTCTCAAAGTTGAAAATTTTCAAAAAAAGGTCAAATTTGATGGTAAATTACTCTATAAGCCATGAGTCAATAACTATGAGAGAGTGTTTGAATTATACCCTAGATGGTCTAGTTTTAGACCCAGGTTACAAACCTATGGGGCTTGCAAGATTTATTTAGATATAGTTTATTTTATATCGCCAATGTGTACCTGTTCTACGTAGTACAAAACGCTTGAGACCCAATTTTGTAATACATTAATGCTTGTTTAAAACTTCCCATTTCACATTACAGAGGTCAGCATGAAAATAAATACAAAATAAATATAAAATTAAAAAATCTGGAGCGACTCCACTCGACTTTCCGAACATTGAGTAATTAACAGTTTTGTAGATTCATATAAATTTTCAGCTCAATTGAATAAGACGTTTAGATGCTATCGCACTTTTAAAAAATTGGTCCCATAGGTCATAATGATAAAGAATTTTTCTTTGTGTCCCTGTAAAAAAACTGTAAGTGTTAAATTCACCAAAATCTATACAGTTGGTGCAACTGTGATCTATAACATGTGTAAAAATTTTTTTCTCAGATTAATAAGGCCTTTAGACACTATCACACTTTTAAAAATTTGGCCTCATAGGCCATAATGATAAATAATTATCCTTTGTGTCCCTGTAAAAAACCCATAACTTCTAGATTCTCCAAAATCTATACAGATTGAGTATCTGTGACCTGTAATATGTGTATAATTTTTTTACTCAATTGAATGAGGCGTTTAGATACTATCACACTTTTAAAATTTTGGTCCCATAGGCCATAATGATAAAGAATTTTTCTGTGCGTCCCTGTAAAAAAACTATAAGGGCTAGATACATGAAAATTAATAGAGTTTGTGCTACGGTGACTTCCAGCATGCGTACCAACATGCAGCTCATTCGAGCAAAGCGTTTAGATGCTAGCGTGTTCACTCACACACATACACACATACATCATCGCAAAAATAGTGAAAACGGATTCAGGGGCCCTCGAAACGTATAGAAATATCAAAATCTCAAATTCGTATTTTTGACATGACTGCAATACTTTCCTCACTACACTGTTCGGAAAGTAAAAATTACATAAGGGAGACAGGGGCAAGTTCAAGTACGGGGTAAGTTGAAACATGGAAATAAAAAATACAAATTTTAAGTTCTTATTCATTGCCAATAAAGGGAAGTACAGACACACAAAACCTACTTTACAATGTAAAAAAAGATGTGTATGTAAACATCTGTCGATTTTATGAGGATAAAACTGTTTTTGAGTACTGTTTTTTACTGTGAGTAAAAATTCAAATTTTTAAGTGATGTTGCATTTTATGTAACAAAAATTGGTGAATGTTTCTGATTGATTCAGCGTTTATAGTGTATAGGTGCAGCTTGCTAATCATATGATTTGAAACGCCCACGAGCATAAGTACTGGTAGCTTAACATCTCGTAAAGTGAAAATTGTGGGCAGGGGCCAGCTGAAACAAATATAGGGGAAGCTACTTGAAACACCTGTTTCAATTAGTCTCATGCGCAATTTTTATTTTTATTATTATTATTTTTTTTTTTTTTTTTTTTTTTTTGTATACAGTCTTGTTTTTAACCCCTATATATGTTTTACATAATATAACAATATGCACATTTCTGATGTATCTTAGGTTATTACTTTCCGAACACTATAGTGAGGAAAGTATTGTAATCATGTCAAAAATCCGAATTTGAGATTTTGATGTTTCTATACGTTTCGAGGTTCCCTGAGTCCGTCTTCACTCTTTTTACGATGATGTATGCATGTCTGTGTGTGTGTATGTGTGTGTGTATGTGTGTGAGTGAACACGCTAGCATCTAAACGCTTTGCTCGAATGAGCTGTAAGTTGGTATGTATGTTGCAAGTCACCGTAGCACGAACCCTATCGATTTTTATGAATCTAGCACTTATAGTTTTTTTTTACAGGGACACAAAGAAAACTTGTTTATCATTATGGCCTATGGGACCAAAATCTTAAAAGTGCGATAGCATCTAAACGCTTTATTCAATTGAGCAAAACATTTATACACATATTATAGGTCACAAATACTCAGTCTGTATAGAATTTGGAGAATCTAGCACTTATAGTGTATTTACAGGGACACAAAGAAAAATTCTTTATCATTAGGGCCTATGGGACCAAATTTTTAAAAGTGCGATAGCATCTAAACGCCTTATTCAATTGAGCTGAAAATTTATATGAATATTATAAATCACTGTTGCACTAACTATAATCATTTTGGAGAATCTAGCATTTATATGCTTTATCTACAAAACTGTTAATTACTCAATGTTCGGAAAGTTGAGTGGAGTCGCTCCAGATTTTTTAATTTTATATTTATTTTATATTTATTTTGATGCTGACCTCTGTAATGTGAAATGGGAAGTTTTAAACAAGGATTAATGTATTACAAAATTGGGTCTCAAGCGTTTTGTACTACATAGAACAGGTACACATTGGCGATATAAAATAGACTATATCTAAATAAATCTTGCAAGCCCCATAGGTTTGTAACCTGGGTCTAAAGCTAGACCATCTAGGGTATAATTAAAACTCTCTCTCATACTTATTGACTCATGGCTTATAGAGTAATTTACCATCAAATTTGACCTTTTTTTGAAAATTTTCAACTTTGAGACCGTTTATCTACTAAAGCCAAGAGTGACCCATGCAATTTTAAATATTTTTAAGTTCTGTACTAAGGTGTGTAATTAACCCCATAATTATTTCTATGGGGCACTCATGGCCTTAGCAAATATTCAGACTGAAAACATGGAAAAAATCAACGAAAACTGCACTTTTGAATGACCCTGGCCTTTAAAGCCATGAATGACCCACCAAACTGTTTATGCTAAAATGTACTTAGTATCAAGTAGTATCCGTATTTAAAAAAATTGACATGGGTCACTCATGGCTTTAGGAGTAAAATGATATTAAAATGGCACCCTTTATTTACGGCCTCAGACTTTGACCCCCTCTCTAGGTCAAACAATTGAAATTCAGAAAAAAATAAATTTCACTTTTTCTTATCACAGTACTACTGACATATCCTGAAAGTTTCGGGAAAATTGAAAATGTCAACTATCACACCTCCATAGACTTTGTCCAGCTTTAAAAAAAATGGCTCTTAACTTCTTAAAGGCTAACCAAACAAAGAAAAATCAATTTAGTTTTACATAAAAATTACATTATTCATAAGGTCTAATGTGATAAACATAGTTCGTACAGACCTTGAATTTTCTTGATTTTCTGCACAAGCAATTTTTAATATGGAAAAAGCATGAAAAATTAAATGGAAATGTTATTGTATAAAATCACTGGTGCAAGAGTCCTTGAAAAAAAGCTTGCCCGTACGAACCATGATAAAATGCTTCAAAAGCTCCGGTATGGCTATCATACAAACTGCGAAAAAATTATTCTAGTTTGGAAGTATGCACCATAATCAAATCCGTTTAGGGATTTTACATCTTATATATTTATCTAGACAAGATTGCATGAAATAGATTTTAAGATATAGCCCTCGCAAAAAACCAGACATAATGATCGCACATTTCCCAAAGAGCACTGAATGACCAATTTGAAGTATAATATATTTACAAATATCTAAATTACATTATATTCATATATGTATTTATGTATATATCTAAAAAAAAAACGAAATTAGGAACAGGCAAGGCGCTGTAAAGATGATGGCTCTTGTAATATATTTTATTCTTTTTCTTTTTTTTTTTCTTTAAAAATTTATAGTGTGAAAAAATAAAATTTTGTCCTGAATTTTGTACTTTTATAAATTTACAGATAACTACTTAACACATTTTTATTATAACTCTATGAAAACTATAGATAAAGTAAAAATCTCATACTTTTCCACATTGCTAGATTCTCAGAAATTCAATTATGAAGTCAAAATTAGGTGTTGCTATTGAAAAAAAAAAAAAAAGAAAGAAAGAAAAAGAAATCAAAGTAGGCGTCTATTTTAGTATGTAGATGACCCCTAATAAAAAATTTCACGTCATGTCTAAAATGTACACTTAATTTCCTGCAGAATGAACTCTATTAGATTTTTCTGCGTCAATTGGTAACGAAATAACAATGGCAGTTTTTTTCCCCCTCGACTGTACATTTTTGAAAAATTAAAAAAAAAAAAAAAAATACTCACCCCACTGCTTTATAAAGCATATAATTTACCACATTTTTCAATGTGAGTGTTTAACGTTCGAGTAATGAGATATTTGCTTGATCTAGATAAATCGTAGCTGAGTTTTTCGGCAACGATTGATAACTGTAATATACCGTCGTTAGTATTTATTTCTCTTTCGAGCGGGGTGTTCTATTTGAATATTGCAGTGTCTAAACCATAGCCTCCTAAACTAGATGCATGTCGCATTGCTCGGAAACTTGGCAACAGTTCAAGCGGTAGGCAGCGCCATCTAGTACAGATTGCGCAACTTTTTTATTCAAATCTCACCAATAATTTTAAGAAGTGATATATGATACATAAAATCGACGTTTCATCCATTCTATTCGCCTTTTATAACTATTAAATCTCACTTTTAAAAACTTTTGGTGACTATTGAATAAAAAAGTCATGCATTCTGTACCAGGTGGCGCTGTCTACTGCTTGAACTGTTTCCGCGTTTCCGAGCCCCGCGACAGGCATCTAGTTTAGGAGGCTATGTTAAAGCCATAGCTGCAAACGTTTTAATTTCTTCGGAAGTATTTTTAGCCCTGCCTTTATTTTTAAACACTTTAGCAACCGCATGTTTTTGTCTTTTTCACAGTAAGGTCCACCTGTGGGCGTTATTCTCCCCAGTTACAATATTTCAGAAAAAAAAATTCCGAATTCACATTCATATTACAAATGGATATACACTATAGTTACACTTTTCTTATCAAAACATTTATATCCATAATATATTGATAGTACAAATATGAATATTGGGTATATTTTTAAGCAATAAATAACGTACAAATTGCGAAAGAAACGACCACTGGTGGAGTTAGAGATTTTCAAATGACGTGATTGTACGTCAGCGGTCCCGAAAGCGTTAAAAACATTTTTTTGTTTTTCTTATTTTATCGTAGTTACATAGTGGAGAGAATTATTTTATAACTAATGTAGTGTGGGGCTAAAAATACTCCGGAATAAAATAAAATGTTGGCAACTGTACTAAAGCCAGTAGTATATAAAGCTGCCCAGTGTTGCCAAATTTAGGGAATTTTTTATTCAATTACACAGCTCGGCATGAAAATTGCCCCAACACCATTTTGGCAAATTCTTATGTAAAATGTCCTCCTGAATCCGAATATGACGTCCATTTTGCCCTACACTCACCGTTTTTTAGGGAACGCCCCTTATTTTTGTCGCTTTTCGGTAATTTTATAGCTATAAGTTGGAGTTTTAGGTGGGGGGGGGGGGAGGAAGTATTATTTTAACTGTTAAATATCTTCTGAGGGACTACAGATTTGAAAAATTCTAAAACATCAACATTTGCGGCAAGGGGAAAATTTAAGAGGGGGGAGGGATTTGCGACTGAAATTACGTGTTACATTTCTTATATTTTTTTAATCTATTATTAATGTTATTTATTAAGTATTATATATATATATATATATATATATATATATATATGTTTTTAAGTTTTAATTAACTCTTTTTCATTCTCCAAATCAAATTCATGGACGGAAAATTACCGAGCAGTAGTAAAAGTTGGAGGGGGGGGGGGTGTACCGAGAAAACGGTAGGTGACTGGAGAAAATGGTAGTGATATTAGGATTCAGAAGGCAATTTTACATTAAAATCAGCAAGAATAGTCCTTTTTTTTTTCAGCGCAGTCTAATTAAACATTGGAGAATGAAATTTAAGAGATGATTGATTTATAGTCTACCTGAATCAAATCTATTTTTCATCTAACTTTAAATTTTAATTGCAGAATTCAAAACAAATTAAGAAGCATTTGACAAATTTATGCAAGTTTCAAAATTTGATAACATGTATTTATTTCAATTTTTTTTTCTAAATTTATACTTGAATTAGCTAATTGTAGCAAAATTTTCTTAACCGTTTAACGCGCAAGATAAATACTTACTTTTAAATTAGACTGCCGCCAAAATTTGTGAACAAAATTAAAATGCAAGAAATAAATTATTTTTGCCGCTTTGTTATAACATAAAAAAAAATCTGCTAAAGAATACCAGTACAGTGTTGCTAGATTGCGCGGCTTTTTTATTTAATAATCACTAATAATTTTAAGAATTGATGTTTGATATAGATAATAGACGATTAATCGTCGATTATATACATTAAATATCACTTCTCAAAATTATTGGTGACTATTGAATAAAAAAGTCGCGCAATCTGGCAACACTGTACCAGTATGAGATTTTACAGTTCGCATCTTCGCAGCGTTAAAGGGTTAATCCAGTGCTGCCAAACTTAGGGATTTGTTATTAAATATCCACAACGAAATTTTAACTGCATAGGTACCAACATTTTAACTTATTCCGGAGTATTTTTTTCCCTTCCGTGGAGGATCAAAATTGTGATGGCATGTCTCCGGACCACCTTTATGGGTGTTTCCCAGACCGTCACCAAATGTCCATCTGCGCAGCACTAGTGCGACGTAAAACCCAACCATATCCATCCGGAGTATTTTTAGCGCCTTTTTTTCATACCACTTATTTTTTAAGAGTAATTTTTTCTTATTTTATCGAAGTTATATATTACAGAAAAATTTTCTACAAATAAAGCGGTGCGAAATAAAGGTGTGGCTAAAAATACTCCGGCATAAATTAAAATGTTGGCGGCTGAGTAACTGTAACGGTTGCCTAATCACTTCAATGGTCATTCGTCCATTATGTGTATCAGATATCCCTCCTCAAAATTATTAGTGATATTTGAATAAAAATGTCCCTAAGTTTGGCAATACTGGGTTAAGCATGTCTGGATTTATTTACCTTTTTATTTAATTACCACACTTATCAAGCACTTAAATTTATGCTTTCCTGAGGTAATATACTTTATTTTGATATTTCCTATATCCCCCGGATGTTTACAGAATCTTCAATCGTACGCTACAGACTAGCTCTTTTAAACTTAAGTAAACAATAATTTAATTTACTAATAGAAGGTCATAAGATGCCCATTTTCCCAAAATTTTCGCCCTAATTCAATTTACCTAGAGTATATCTGTTAATTTACATCCTAGATATTGGTCAATGTTACAAAATAAATTATATAAATTTATTAATTATTAAAATTAATGCTAATATGCATTTTATGATATTTTTATGTTTTATATCTTTTAAAATAAAAACATAATATATTTTAATAAAAATGGTTAATTTTTATGCTATTTATCTTCAATAAATTTCCTTTTGCCCTAGAATTATTTTTAATTCTAGAAATTACGAGATGAAAAATTAATGCAATTATTTTACAAATTAGAGGACATTTCTTCCTCTCCACAACACGGTAAGTGATACAAAAACCATTTGTCCGGAAATCCGGCAGAAATACTCACAGATGACGATAATCGACACAGAAAGCTTTTGCTTTCCGGCTTCCCTTTATCTATTTAGTTGATTTTAAAAGCCCAGCGTTTATCATTAGATTATTCACTGCTGCACAGGAAAAGCTACTCAAAACAAACGACGTTTTAATGGCAACGAGATAATATCAGTGATAATTTATAATTTTTAGAAGCGTATTTTAATATCTTATCTACATTGTAGAAATTATTCAGTTATGTATAAAAGAGGTAAACTCTTGGGATAATGGAGGATTATTCAATACCTGAACTTTAATTTTTATTTTTTAAACATAGGCCGTGAAACGATAATTTTTCTTATCTTTCTAGTCTTGCATTATTCTACATAGAATTTTTTTTTTAAAGTAATTATCCTTTGGGCTATTTGTCTATGAGCTTTTATAGTTATGCAAATTTTTAACTGTGATAAGAAAACTTTATTTATGAAATTATACTAATTTTTGAAAAGAAAAAAAATTTGTTTTGCTTATTTTAATAATTAGCTATTTCATAAGTATGATTTTGTTACTTCGGATAAATTGTGCATATTTTTATAACTAACTATTAGATGTTGTTCTTCAGCAATACAACTTTGTGTTTTAGAAACATTTTCGTTTAGTAATGAAATTATTTGAAATACATAACTGTGCTATCTCCAAATATTTTTCAGAAACATTCTGTACCTTCACTCTTCAAAAAAATTGAAACTTGGGATTTGTTACCAAATCTGTAATTAATTACCTATCACTTTTTTTTTTTTTTTTTTTCCGTACTTATCTATGTTTGAGAGATTTCCATTGTCTTTTGCGAAGAACGACAGCGATTTCGCTTGCCTATTAATGAAAAAAAATTGAAAAGTAATTTATTTTCCTTCCTCCAATGTCTAGTACTTTATATGAGTTATCTGTACAATATTTATTTATTTCATTTAGATTAGTAGAACCAAGACATGATTAAGACAAAGGAACACTATTGTCACTGTTTTTAACAACCATTTTTGACTTATAATATACAAAACTTCCTTCTTAAAATTAACTATCGATTTTATAAAACAGTGCAGATAAGCCAACAATATAATTTATTCTGGAGCACTGTTAGTACCTACCCCTTTTTAACATCATTTTATTTCCAATGAAATTTCCTCCAATATATAATTACCATGGAAAAATATCTTTAAAAAAGTAGTGTTAAAAAAGAAAAAAAAAAAAAAAAAAGGCGGGTACAAACAATACTCCGGAATAAATTAAAATGCTCGTACGTCTGAGAGTGGTGTCTTTATGGCGATGTGTAAATTCAGTACTCAGACACAACTAATTTCTCATAAAAACTATTTTCTAATGAAAATGTCGAATTTCTATAGTAAGTCCGACAAAATAGAGGGATTTTACAGGCAACTTCTTTTTTTTTTTTTTTTTTTTTTTCTTTTAGTACCGCTATTCTCGTAAAATAAAACTTAAAATATAGCATTTTTGTAAGTAAAATGTAGATTTACTTGCAAAAATATATTATATATTGTTTTTAATAAAAATAGTAGTACAAAAGAATTTTTAAAAAAATCACCTGTGGCAGCCCTGAAAATATATTGTTAAAATATTGTGGTGTTAGTGTGCTCCAGTATTGATCAAACTCTGAGTAGAACACATTCGTGACTTTTCTACACTCATGTTTGTGAAAATTGCAACACCAAGAAGGAATGCGAATATCAGAATGATATTTATTGGACACATACATTACAGTAGGAAGACAAATTTATTAAAATTTCAGGAAATTTGGAGTTATATGTACTGAGAAAACAGTACGTAAAACAGCGATCTCTAGGAGCAATAGCAGCACCTATCTGCCTAGGCATTGACTCAAACAGTGATTGGATGACATGCACGGGTAAAACACCTCATGAAGCTTCAAAACAATGCCACAATTCATCGATCGTAGTTACTGGTGAGTGGTGTGTGTGGGGGGGGCGGCAGTCCCTTTTCAACGATTAAACAATCATTTTCATTGATGCAAGATCAGGAGAACGCGCTGGGTAGAGCAACAATCAGACACATTCTTCATCAAGGAAGATCTGGACAACACGGACAAATTGCGGTCGTGCATTGTCCTGATTATCTATTGTGCTTCGGACGCCTTGAATATAGGGCACAGCAATGGGCCTTAACTCGTCAGGAATATAATAGTGGGTATTCAGAGTTGCGGGAATTAAAACAACAGTTGGTGGAGACGTGTATCCAATGGTAACTCATACCATCACTCCAAGCGGTGATCCAGTATGCGGCTACGAAAATTTTGATTACCCTCAAAACTGCACCACTGACATGGGCGCCTTTAATGTGTGATCAATGACGAACCTGGAAGCAGGAAAGGCGTGAAGTCGCTTTTCAGACAAATCACGATCCTGTTTACAGCATCAAGATTGCCTCATCCGTATTTAACAGCATTGTGAATAATGCACATTATATCAGCTGGGATTTCATATCGTCATCCTGTTGAAGCTTCATGAAGTGCTGTACCCAAATATGCCATTCAATCGCTGTTCGATTCAGTGCCTAGGCAGATAAGTGTAGCTATTACGTCCAGAGGTCGCTGCTTTATGTACTGTTTTCTCAGGATACATTACTCAAAACTTCCTGAAAATTTAATCACTTGCTCTTCCTACTATAATGTATGTGCCCAATAAATATCATCCTTATATTCGTATTCCTTTTTGGTGTTGCAATTTTCACAAACATGAGAGTAAAATGAGAAAATTCATTCTCAATCATTATAAATTTCAATGTCGGTACTATATACAAAATGGTCATGTGGTGTTTTCATGAACTCACCAAATGTCATATACACATAGGTTAATGATTAAGAAATAGTGAATATAATTCCTCCCCTTTCCCCACCCCAAAATAATAATAATAATAATAATAATAATCAGTACTTTATGTTACGATCTTTGAAAATTTTTATATTCCTCCATCAATCCTTTTTTACAAAAGCAAAACAATCGGTGAATGGAAGGACATTGGAGAAGCTCTTTGTGTATTTAACGAAATCATTAATTGTACATGATACTATTGCATTATTTTCATCGTACTTATCATCATATAGTAAGATTCTTCTCATGATATGATTTATAGACTAACAAATTAAAATCCGCACGATTTCAAACATCTGATTTTCATAAAAGAACCCATTTTTATATAGTATCTGTTAAATGTTTTTATACACCGAAGTTATTTTATTTTCAAGTTCTCGCAAAATCACGAATGACACGGATTCAAAAGCATGAGATGACAGATCAGGATCCTCTTACACTTTTTTTTTTTTTTTTTTTTTTTTTTTTTTTTGATGGCAAATACTTTTGACTTATAAAAAAATTATTAATTTCATAAAATAGCAGAACTGCAAACATTTTAACTTTTTTAGTACCAATGTTAGTACCAGCCATGTTTTTTTCCCCATAAGTCACCTAATTTTATTATTGTTATTTGAAAAGTAATGGACGACATTCCTCTCTGACGTCATTTGACATCATCAGGATGTATAGCTGCCAACCTAATCCGGAGTATTGTTAGTACCCGCCTCTATTTCCACATCAATTAATTTTTAGAGTAATTCTCTTCAAAAGTATTTATGATAGAATAAGAAGAAAAGTGCTCTTAAAATAGAATGATGTGAAAAAAAAGACGGGTACTAACAATGCTGTGGATTATTAATTAGGATGTTCTCAGTTATGATGATGATTTTTTTTTTTTTTTTTTTTTTTTTTTTTTTTTTAGCCCACATACATTTGGACTACAGCCAATAATAACACAGATTTTTTTCTGCAAACATTGAAAGCTCTTGCTCTTTCGAATCAAACATTTTCTTTTTATTTAATCGTAACAGAATATCAGAGAAAATTATTCTCCATAGAAAGTGGTATAAAAAACAGCGGATTCTAACAATACTTCGGAATAAATTAAAAAGTTGGCAGCTCTGAAAATTGTGTAAATTCAATTATCCAATACCATTAATATTTTATAAAGTCTATTTTCTAATCAAAGTACCAAATTTTTATCATAAATAATTTAAGAATTATTGTTAAAAAATGAGATTGAGAGCGTGCCCAGGCTTAACCCCTCAACGGTTTCTTTCTTTTTTCTTTATATTTCAGTTCACACCACTATTATTGCATGGTAATATTCATGTCATTTAATCATCGAATCGGCAAGCTGTTAAATCGAAGATTGTTAGATTTTTATTTTCTACTATTAGCACACTTGCATACTTGCCAACCATCTCATTATGAACCGTACAATTTTTAGTACCCGCCTTCTTTTTCACACCAATAATTTTTTAGAGTAATTTTAGTCTTATTTAATTGTAACAACATTTGAAGAGAATAATTATACAAATATAGTTGTGTGAGAAAAGGGGCGTTAACAATTGTACGGTTATTAATGAGATGGTTGGCAAGTATGCACTTGCCAGCCATCTCATTAATAACCGTACTATTGTTAACGCCCCATTGCTCGCACCACTATATTTTTAGAGTAATTATCTCCAAATGTTTTTACGATTAAATAAGACTAAAATTACTCTAAAAAATTACTGGTGTGAAAAAAAAGGCGGGTACTAAAAAATTGTATGGCTCATAATGAGATGGTCGGAAAGTATGTATTAACCCTTTGCGGCGCAAGACAATTTATAACATTTAAATAATACTGCAACCGGAATTCATGAACTAAATTAAACGAAAATAAATTTTAAGGTTTAAAAAACTGGCCTTTTCTGACATGTTATAAACGTGAATTTTTGATAAAAAATTTCCGGGATGAATTTTTGCAGCTGGATCTTAAATTTTGCGTCCTCGCAGCGAGGACAGCGCGCGTTAAGGGGTTAACCCTTTGCGGCGCAAGATAATTCGTATCATTTAAATTATACTGCCACCGGGATTCATGAACTAAATTAAACTAAAAAAAAAAATTAAATTTTAAGGTTAAAAAAACCGGCCTTTTCTACTATGTTATAAACATAAATTTTTGCTAAAAAATTTCCGGGATGAATTTTTGCAGCTGGATCTTAAATTTTGCGTCCTCGCAGCGAGGACACCGCGCGTTAAGGGGTTAAGGGGTAATCAGGCTCATCTGCTTCAATGCAGGTAGAGTAGCCAACTTTTACAATTTATTCCGGAGCATTTTTAGTTCCGTCTTTATTTTGCACCACTTTATTTCTAGAATAATTTTCTCCAATATGTTACTATGATAAAAAAAGAAAAAATTACAAAAGAAAAGTGTTTACAATGCTCCGGTTGGTTGGTTGTGCGGCTTAAGGCCAGTTGACTACTCTAGGGTCCTAAGCCTATAGGTGAGATGCCCTCCATGGGGTTCTTTCTAAGGAACAATGCTCCGAAATAAATTACAAAAGGGCAGCTCTCTGCAGGTATGTGATTGCAGATCATATCAGAAAACGGTATACTCAAAAATTTTATATGAAAAACAAAATCATTTTTTTTTTTTTTTTTTTTTTTTTTAAGAAAATAGTTTACGGTACAAGTTTTTAAAATTTAAAATACATTTTTTAGTATTGTTAGGATTCCCTGTGCAAATACACTGCATACAATTAATTATAAACAATCAATTTTTGGTTGTGTGTTTCTAAAGACAACTTCGTAAATACTTTACATAATTATATATTATAGCAATTTATTATACACTAGAGTTCAAAACTCAAAATGGATTAATAAAATTAAAACTTAATTTTAGCGAAAACATTCATTTCGATAGTTTTTAACAACTTACAATAAACTAATAAAATTTTCAAGAAATATTGTAAACAATGTAACTCAATATGAATACATAATTCAATCATGCAAACGTATAGTTTAGCTCAATGTAAATTACAAAGAATATTTAATAAGCGTTCTTACAGTTTTGAATATGTTATCTTTCGAAACAAACAATGTTGAAAATTTTAACACTAAAAACATATTTTGTAACTTATTCATGAATTTTAAATAAATAGGAAACATAAATATGTTTGATCCTTTTTTGTTTTACTAATATAAAATATTTTTCGGATTTATATGCTGTTCAACATTCAAAAGCTTTCAAATTCTGAAAAGTTTGCTGATTAATCTATTCATTTAATATGAAGTATATGCATTAAACTCAAATATTTTATATTTGAAATGAAGCACTGAATAACACTGTAAGGAAAAGCGAGCATCATTTTCAATCTTAACTTTAATTTTTAACTTTATATTCACCAAATTTAAGCATGTTTATTTCGTTTTAGTGATGCTAAGCCATGACAGATTAAAATACAGTTCAATATTGTTTACTGTAATCAGTTTTGTGTTATTTTATTGCCAATTTTTCACTTGAATTTACGCTTCGAGGATTTGTATTATTATTACATATAACATAGCTGACAAGTTTTTTAATTTATTCCGGAATGTTTTTAGTCCCGCCCCTTTTTCACACTGTAATATTTTTAAAGTAATTGTCTTCATATTTAATCGTAATGATATATTGAATAAATTTTTCTACAAAGATTACGGTGTGAAAGAAGGGCGGGGCTAACAACATTCCGGAATAAATTAAAAAACTTGGCAGCTGTGACATATAATACATTATTTAAGTATACATGTTATCTAATTTTAATAGCATTATATTTTTAAAAAGAATGTATAAAAAACGGTGTGTAAAAATAAATTAATATTTATAATTGCATCAAGTCTCGGCTCAGTCACTTCTTTGAATAACACCAGATATGCCAAAATATCTAATTAATTCCAGAACTTTGTAAGTACCCGCCTGTCTTTCATAGAACTTTTTTTTTTCTTTCGCAGAGTAATTACGATTAAATAAAAATATTTATACTCTTCAAAAAAGTGGTTGCAAAAATGCGAGTACTAACAGTGCTCCGGATATAATTAGAAATATTGACATATATGTAACATTATTTATCAAAAGTGCCACCATTTTAATTTATTCCAGAGCATTTTTAGCCCGCCTTTATTCCATACCAATTTTTTTTTTTTTTTAGGGAATTTTTCTTAATTTATCGTAATTATATATTGGAGAAAAATATTCTAAAAATAAAGTGCTGTGAAATAAAGGCATAAATTATAAATGGGCAACAATGCAATGTGCAGGTATGTAATTCTAGTTCATATAAAAAAAACGGTATACTCAAATTAACATATGCTTGAAGATGCTCTGGAATAAATTATAATGTTGGGAACTACGTATTTATATAAATCAATCTTCGAATTATTTAATCAAAAGAAAATTATTACTAAGTATTTCTATTAAAAAATAATAATAATAAAAGCAGTATTCTAAAAAGTGACTGCGCTGGGCTTATATCTGGGGTGAGAAAATTCCGCTTTAATTTTGCAACCCTTATTTTTAAAAAAATAATCTTTATCCTATTTAATTAAAAAATATTAGTATAAAATTACGATAAAGGTTTCCGTCTGAAAACAGTGGTAGCAAAAAGAGCAAATACTTCTCACCTCTGACATTTCTCTCTCATATCTACATTTCCAACGTTTTATTTATTCTGTAATATTGTTAGTATCCACCTATTTTTCGCACCACATTTTTTGTACAATAATTTTCTTTAATTTGTAATTACGGTTAAATAAAAAGAAGACTACTCTTCTAAAAAAAGCGTTATGAAAAGAAAGGCGGGCACTAAAAGTGTTACGAAATAAACTAAAAAGTTGACATCTCTGAATATCGCTCCCTCTCTCCTATATATATATATATATATAAGATTTACTCAATTTTTGCGATACAGCTAAATTGAGTAAGTTAAACTTACCAAATCTTACCATGAAACCATCCCATAATGTAATCATTAAAAAAAAAAAAAAATCCAAACAAGCATTAATCGAAAGAGCATATATAAATTTGATTTTTGATGCATAAAGCAATAGCCCTCGTCAGCTCGTTTTCGAGTTTTAAATTCTGAAAGTTCGCTAATAATATGTATAACCACGACTGAATCGATAACACCACGCTTTACTGAAGTAATGAATAAAATCCACTACAAGCAGAAATCGAAAGAGCATAGTCAAATGTGTTCTTTGATGGAATAATCAGTTGCCCATTTCAGCTTTGAAATTTATTTAATCAAGATATAATGTCTAAAAATTCGCTAAAATAGAATCTAAAAATTTATAAAAGTCATGGTTCTCACAGGTTTTCACGGGACTTCTCCCACTTCTTTCAGATTATTATATTTTTACTCAAACTTAAACATAGATTTCTTGAGAACGGGCTTATGAGGGCTAACAGTTTATGCGTAAAAAATCACGTTATATTATGCCCTCTCATACGAACATAATTTAATTTATTTCTGTTATTGCACTATTGGGATGGTTTCCTGGTTAGGAGTGTTCAAATAAGTCCCCTCTAACATCATTGTACTTCTGTAGGCGAATTTTCAAAGATTAAAGGCTTCAAGTCATCCAGTTTTTGAAATCGATGAAAAATATGCATGTATAATCTCATCATTCTCACCTTCGGAAATTTTTTCTTTATATCAAAAAATAGCCAAAAGCACCTGGGGAATAAGGTTGAAGCTTTATCACTTTCGTGCGTTTTTGTTCAAGAAATCCGACTGTTAATCTTACTGTATAAGAAGATACATTACAGTCGGAGAGTTTTCGGAGAGTTTCTGGAAGACACTGGTGTACCAGTTCGCTCTATCTGCCTTTTGTCTCTCCAACTTGATGGCTGTGACTAGTCGTGTATTTCTGAAGAAAACGGCATCGTTACGTTTTTCATTGTTCGTGTTTTTTTAACCATTGTTGGTTTGGGGTAATCTTCAAAGACTCATACTTGACTTTCTTGACATATTTGAACACCAAATAAAAGTAAGAACGTTTCATCACCAGTAATTATTTTAGAAATAAGGTGGTGTCCACCATCATTAAGTAATTTTAGGGCCTTATTACGGATTCTGACACGCTCTTCCTTTCGGTGTACTGTTAAATTATGGAAAATCCAACAAGAAAATACTTTTTTTTTTTTCATACGCAGTCCTTTATGTATAATTTTATGTATAACTGAGGATCCAAAGTCAAGTTGTTTTTGTATCATTTAATAAGTGCAGCGATTACCACAGATGAATATTTTTTGTATGGCCGACACATTTTCTGGGACTTCAAGTGACAAAGTTCTTCCTATATGTTCTTCATCCTTGAGAGAACTTCGAAACTCTACTAACTTCTATTAACCATCTGAATATAATGGCACAAAATAGGGCAGCGTTTTCATATGTTAATTGTAGATGTTCAAGACATTCTTCTTTATTTAATCCCACTTTAAAATCATAGAAAATCATAGCGCAATAATGCTTTTGCAACAACTCCATTTTCCTTTTCTTTCAAAATTTATTTTACAACAGTTAAATTACAAATGGTGAGACACATTTTCGTCTGTAGCCATATAAAGTTTCATATTTACATATTTAACCAATAATGTTTTTTAGCACCTATCATTTGACACTGTCTCAAAAACTTCAGAGTTACCCTCGTATATATATATAAAGAGAGAGAGAAAAAACTACCTTAATTTAGAGTTGTTTGTTAATAACTGCTATTAGTTCATTTGATATATTAAAAATATTTAATTAAAAAATCGAATATTTAATTATGTCACTTTTTAAGTATTTACTAACATTGTGGAAACTAAAATTAGGATTAAGGAAAAGAAACTGTTTTAGGAGGGTTCTCGATCATGCAGATTAGAATAGTGATGTACAAGGTTCTATCTATGCTATTTTAATAATATTTTTACTATCTCTTACCCATATATATATAGTTGCCAACATTTTAATTTATTCCTGAGCATTTTTAGCTTCGCCTTTATTTCGCACCACTTTATTTTTAGAATATTTTTCTCCAATATATAACTACATTAAAATAAGAAAAATTTACTCTTAAAAAAAAAAAAAAAAAAAAAAAAAAAAAAAAAAGAAAAGAAAGAAAAAAGAAAGTGGTATGGAATAAAGGAGGGACTAAAAATGCTCCAGAATAAATTAAAAGTTTTGCAACTCTGCATATACACAGCTACCAACCTAATCCGGCAAATTATTAGTGCCGCCCCTTTTTCGACACCACTTAATTTTTAGAGCAATTCTCGTTCAATGTATTCATGATGAATTAAGAAGAAAAATACTCTAAAAAAAGACTGGTGTGGAAAAAGGGGCGGTAATAACAATTCTCCGGATTAGGTTGGCAGCTCTGCATAAATATGCCATTGTTGCCAACATTTTAATTTATTCCGAAGCATTTTCAGCCCCACCCCTATTTCGCACCACTTTATTTATAGAATAAATTTCTTCAATATATAGCAACGATAAAATAAGGAAAAAATCTTCTTGATAAAAAAATGGTATGAAAATGATATAAAGGCCGGATAAAAAAAGTCCGGAATAAATTAAAATGCTGACATCTCTGATATGATAGAGAAAGTATTGTTTTTGGGTCAAATTTTCGGAATTGAGTTTTTGTTATATTCACACGTTTTGAAGTCCCCGAATCCAAAAATCATGTTTTTAGCGGTTGGTCTCTGTATGTGTGTCTGTTATCAGCATAGCTCAAGGACAAATAGTAGCAGAAATTCCAAACTTGGTATTTTAAATGCGTGTCATACAGGCATGCTACACTAAACTTTTTGTTGAGATGAAGCAAACGGTTCGTGTACAGGGACACCCAAGAGAATTCAAATACATTACGTCTATGGGGGAAATTACAGGTAAGTAGAGTTTTAGCATCTATAGAATGTACTAAACAAAATTAAACGAATGCATATTTTTTATATGGGTAAAAACATATTTCATGTAGAATATGGTATGGAAATCATTCACTGTTCATTCACAGGGCTACACAAAAGAACTAGATTATATGCGAAAAAACTTGAAAATTGATGGAAGTGTATTTCAGGTTGTTCTGGTTGTTCTGTGTGTCATTAATATAGCATTATAAATATTTGAACCATGTGATGTATACATAACATTCAGACGATATATAGGGCTGCCAATATTTAACTCATAACATTCTCTTTTATTGTTAGTGGAGGTGCTTTACTGTAATATTTTACCATGTCCAGGAAAGCTGCTCATAAATTGAAATTAATTTATCATAGTCACATGGTAAATAATGTTTTTTTTTTTTTTTTTTTTTTTTAATTATTATTATTATTATTTTTTTTTTTTTTTTAAGCTAAATATTCGTCGATTGCTTTTTTTTTTTTTTTTTTTTTTTTTGTATATTTACACGTTTTGAAGTTTCCTGAATACCGAAGTCAAGTTTTTAACGTTTGATCTTTGTCTCTTAGAATAAATTAAAAATAAATAATTTCAGGCGATCCAGATGTTATATTTTGAAGTTAATACGTTTGCTACTAGAAAGTTTGATCAAGATTCATACGTTTCAAGGAATTTTGCGTGTGAAAGTTGCCTGAATAATTTTAAATGAACTTTTGAATTTCATAACAGATTTGAATTGTATATAAATGTAAGTGCAATAATGAAACGGGGGGTTGAAGGGGCGGTAGCCTACTTCACATAGAATTATTTGTCAAATAAAGTTTTTCCGAAGCCTAATTTGAATTTTTTTAACATAGGTTTACATAACAGTACTTGTTATCTTACAATTTAATCTCCAATCTATATTTATAGTATCAAATTTCAGGGTAAGATAAAGTCGTGTAAGTGACACACCAGATTATTTTAATAGTAAAGTTACAAAAAATTTGAAATTAAAATATGCATTTGCGTATTTTGGTTTGTGTTTTTTAAAAGTGTGTTTTGTTTGTGTTTTTAAAGAAGGTTATCCAATAAAGGGGGTAAATTTTTAATGTTTTTATTTATTTATTTTTATTCATTTATTTATTTATTTTTAAGTTACAATAAACTTATCAGCTTCTTCCTTAAACCCAATTTGGTTAAATATTCGGTACTGTATATTTTATTAATTTAATCAGAAAAAAGAAATTGCGTTATCAATTCATTTTTTAATATAACAAAAAAAAAAAGAAGAAGAAGAAAATTTTTATATTACAATTTTTTGCATTAATCTGAATATTTAAAAAACGAATCTTTCGAAAATTAATTTTTTTATATCAGTTTTTCTTTTCTCAACATATGGTTTTCACAATTTGAAAAACTGTTATCAGCAATTGAAAAAAAATCTTTTAGGGAAATTGTACTTGTTAATCATATAGTCCCGCATGTATTGTATGAATAACGGTTATTCTATTAAAACTGAAAAAGATGCATTAAAAATATTTATTTCTTATTAAATTAAATTTTAAACATCCATGTGTTTTAAATTTAAAATGTGTCTGGCATTCTATTTTTATATATTGTGGAGTTCAGACATTTAAGTTTAATGTAGTACTTTAAATTTTAAACGTACACCAAATACAGCAATGGTATCCAAAAATAAACGTAAATAAACAAAATTTCATAGATTGAAAAAATACATCCAGAAAATCTTAATTAAACAGTTTTTTAGTTTATAGTAACAAAATATAATAAATATAGCGCTTTCTCAAGGATTTCGATAAAATGAGAAAAACTAATTAAAACTTATTATTTAAAAAAATTAAATATCCAGACGAATTAAAATTCGCACAGTCTTTATTTTTCGGCACCAGTAAAGTTTCATAGCAATTTTTGTCATAAAATAATCTTATCATTTCAAGCATAGCTGCCAATATTTTAATTTATTCCGGAGTATTGTTAGCTCCGCCTTTATTTCGCACCACTTTATTTTTAGAATATTTTTCTCCAATATATAACTATGATAAAATAAGAAAAAATTATTCTTAAAAAAAAGTGGTATGGATTAAAGGCGGAGCTAAGAATACTCCGGAATAAATTAAAATATTGGCACCTATGATTTTAAGTAAACTTTTATAATATAAATATTGTGATGTAAGAATCCTTACAAAAGGGCGTGTCCGTACCAACCCTGTTCTTAGGAGGTTCGCAGTTACAATCAGTGTTGCCGACTGGTAGGGATTTTTTTATTTAATAATTACCACTAATTTTAAAGAATTATGTTTGATATCCATAATAATCGACTAGATAAACGTACAGTTAGACAAACATTGCAATAAAAAATAAGTAATAGATACAACAGTAATAATATTAAAACTTCCGTGGCCGCTGACGTAGATTCACGTCATTTGAAAATCTATATCTCCGCCAGTGGATGTTTTTTTTTAAATTTGTATGTCCTTTATTTCTTAAGAATATACACAATATTCATATTTATACAACCAATATACTATGGATACAAATATTTTGATTAGAAAGAGTATAATTATAATGTATATCCATTTGTAATATGAATCTGAATATAGAAAATTTTGTTCTGAAATATTATAACTTGGGAGAATAACGCCCACAGACGGACCTTTCTGTCAAAAAGACCAAAACATGCGGTCGCGAAAGTGTTAAATTCCCTACAAATTGGCAACAGTGGGTACAATCGTCATTAGAAGATATTAAATCTTGTTCTGAAATATTGTAACTAGGGAGAATAACGCCCACAGACGGACCTTTCTGTCAAAAAGACCAAAACATGCGGTCGCGAAAGTGTTAAATTCCCTACAAATTGGCAACAGTGGGTACAATCGTCATTAGAAGATATTAAATCTTGCATAAATTCTGATTGAATACCGAACCAAGCGCCTATCTGACAGTCAGATTGTCAGCACTCTGACATTCAGTTGGAAGGTGAAAGTTTTGAATACCTGTAAAGTCAAAACTGTTAAACATTTTAACAGAAAAACTATTGTAAATGATTAATGTAAAATTACACAATTAATAGCAGTAGACAAGTAGATTTATTCAAACAACAATTCTTATATACATTTTAAGGGGTAATATTATTTTAAATAATTATTGGAGGGAGTATTTTAGCAGTAATTTAATTAGTGATTTATAATTTGAGTGAATAGTATTGGTGTTTTGAGAGTAAGGCCGATTGAGTACTCTAGGGTCATTGGCCTGAGGAGGCGTGCCTTCCGTGAAGATCTTTCTAAGGGGTCCTAGCCGTATTTACGCAAGTTTTGGAGAAAACCACAGAAACTCCGAAAGACTAGGCCAACGAGCACGACCTGGGTTCGAACCCGGCACCTCACGTCTACCATCTTTGAGCGCAGAACCGCTCGGTCGCTGGTGGGCTTGAGTGAATAGTAATTTATAACTGTTTTTGAAGTAGAAATATTCATTTTTAATTTTGAGTTTGAAAGTAAGCAAATAAATAATAAAAATACAAAATAACTATTGAGCATCTCGATTATTGATTTTTTACTGAAAGCTGTTGTAAATTCACAGAGACATTGGTGTGACATTTCAGTAAATTTACAGAATATTTTTATAGTGTTTATATACTTAAGTGATCAAAATCCAATTTAAGCCGTAGGTTTTGGTATATTTAACATTAGTGTGCAAGAAGAGCGACAATGAAAATTGTGCCAAATACTTTCATTTGGAGCTCTAAGTTCTTTAGCATAGGACATTAGCTGACTATTATTATCGTCATTACGGCACAAAATGCGACAAATAATTTTGATCAGATTTAAGATATGCATAAACGTTGTATAATCGAAACCATTATTAATTTTTAAATTCAGCAAATTTTTAGTGCCAGCGATATGCATAGTTGAATTATTTTGTTGAAATTACTATTGTTAACAACCTAAAAACTTCCTGAAAGATGATAAGTTGCTTTCCAATGCCCGTGCGAAATTTTCAGATGTTTAGTAACCATCAAATAAACGCAAATCTACCTGACTATTAAAACAAAGTGAGGCCCAAACCACCAATGAACCTCCAACTTGCTGTCGACTAAAGTAATCGAAATCACTTGGTAATCGAAACAAATCATTTTTATATTGTACCTATCTAGAGTTTCCAACATTTCTAATTTATTCCGAAGCATTCTTAGTACCCATCTTTTTAAAACATTACTCTTTTGTAGAGTACTTTTCTCCAACATGTAATTACGCTTAAATAAGAAGAAAGTATACTTCAGAAAAAGTGAAATGAAATAAAGACGGGTTCTAACATGCTCCGGAATAAATTAGAAATGTTGATAACTCTGTCTATCCATCTAATTTTACTTTTTTTTTTTTTTTTTTTTTTTTTTTTCATCGCTAAATATTACATACTCTCCGCCTCTCAAAGCCATTTGAAAAATACTATCAAACAAATTGCATCCTAATTTTCACTTTTATTTCAGTGATATTCCTCTCAATTTGCAAAAAACTATCGTAAAAGCATTTCCGCTTCTTGCTATCATTACAGGGATGGAACACGGGCGCAGAATTCATACCGGAATCTGTTTAAGAAATTTCTCTACTCATAATATCGTTGATTTAAGAAGTAGAAAATTTTCTTACATTGATAGTGGTATGAATTCTGCGCCCGTGTTCCATCTCTGTCATTATTTACACAGATAAATGTTTATTAAAATTCTACAGTATTTTTTATGTTATTTATTATTATTATTATTATTATTATTGTTATTATTTTAGATAATAGAAATCTTGATAAAAAAAAAAAAAATATTGATACAAGACTTCCATCTTGTACTGGAGTCAACTTGTCTAGTTTTTCAACGCCACTGTTTGAAACAGATTAGTTTCGTCTTATTTAATTGCAGAATTTCAGCCTTTAAAACCCTTTCCGGCACAGTGTTGTAGCTACTGCAACACCTAATTTTAGTTCTCAAGTGCAAAACCTCATCCCAGAAATTTTTTATAGACTTTTTCTTCTACAATATAGAGGTGAAACGTCAGTTAACTTTTGTCTTCTAATATATTTTTTGAATTCCTGTAGCTGTTGATTTTAAATGAGCAGAATTACGCTGTGCCTGAAAGGGTTAAATAAAGCAAAATTTTTTCTGTGGAAATATTAAGGTTAAAAAAAATAGGTAAGAGTTTCTACCTAGGCATCTTGAGACGGAAACGCTGTCACATTTGAATTTGACGTAATCATCTGTGAGGAAGCTAATTTCTAGATTCTTCAGTCATCTCGTCTTCCCGCACATCGTGGCCTTCCTGATCTCATTGTTTGCTTTATACATATCATTCGTATACAGGGTGATTCAACGATGATGGGACAAATTTTGAAGGGAGGTAGGACACATCATTAGGACTCAAAATTGTATAGGAACCCATGTTCCAAACGTCATTTTCACCCTTTACGGACCATGTGTTTTCTAAGGGTTTTAACAGAAAGCTCCGCCTACGGCCATTGCTTGTGAATGGTGCAGTATTTAACAAAAAGGTTCTGTTTTTTGCTGTTAATCTTACAAAATACATGATAAAAATGTTATTTCCGAATACTTCACACTGAACGAAAAAATGCGTATATTGTAAATAGTTTTTTAGATGTACTTTAACGCTCACGAAATGTAAAATTTAAACAGTAGGCGGAGTTTCAAATACATCACAAATTGTTTCTTATATACTTTACAATATTGACAATAAATGCTTCAAATTGCAAACACCATCAGTAATACAACTAAGCAAAATCATGGTGATTGGCTGGTAATGCTGAAGGTAGAGAGCTTTAGTGGACCTGATCATTCGTTATCTGCATCTGTTGTTATAATTTTAAACTATGTTTTTCGACGGTGATGGGAAATTTTCCTAATAATGAAAAAGCAGACATGAATCTAATGTACGGTGCTGCTAAGGGGAGCAGTAGAGTACCGCCTCGACTGTATCAGGAACGATTTCCAAACAGGCGCATGCCGAATCACAAAATATTTGAACGGTTGCATCGGAATCTTTGTGGTACATTTCTCGCTAATTCTGAGCAAGGACTTAAAAAAGAACTGCTCGACATCCAGACATGGAAGAAACCATTCTAAGCATTGTGGATGAAACACCCGGCATAAGTACAAGCGGCATTGCATGCCTTGTACAGTCGGGGAAAAAAAAAACGCAACACTCGCAGTAATTTCGTTATTTATTGACGCAGAAATATTTAATAGACACCATTCAACAGGAAATTAAATGCACTTTTTGAAAATGCTGTCGAATTTTGAATTAGGGGTTATCTACATATTGAAATGAGCGCCAACTTTGATTTTTTCAATAGCAACACCCAATTTTGACTTCATATTCGAATTTCTGAGAGTCTGGCAGTGCGGAAAAGTATACTGTTTGTATACTTTATCTTTAGTATTTATAAAGTTATAATCAAAAATGTGTTAGGGGGTTATCTCTAAATGTAGAAAAATAAAATTAAGACCGTATAAAAAAAAGACAAAATTTTAATGTTTTACACCGGAAATCTTTCGGGAAGAAAAGAATTATATTAAACATTTACCTTTTGCAGTTTTTTAATTAACTAGAATTCAGGGTTTTAGATTTATATATAATTCAGTACTTTTTTAGATAATTTTAGGTCTATTCACATACATAACACTTGCGATTGGTCCAGACAGTACTCTTTGAGAAAAAAGTGCAATATTTTTCAATAAAACTGTCTATTATGGCTGTACTGATCACCAATAAAGCTTAAATTTTCTTTTGTAGGTGTAACATAATATACGAAATGAAATAGTATAGATATATATAAACAACAACGCATAAATTAAATCTTTTCGGATAAATTATTCTAAGGGATCATGAAGTAAATATTAAACATTTTTAATCGCCCTTACCAGTTTTTGGTCAGTTGAATTTTTTGGAAATGTACGATTCGTTTTATAATTTCTATGAAAATATAATTTCTTAATTAATCCTTTCGCAACTGCTGACATAGATTCACGCAATTTGAAAATCTGTAACTCTGTCAGTGGGCGTTTCTTTCGTAATTTGTGTGTTACTTATTTCTTAAGTGTAAACCCATTGTTCATATTTTTGCAATAAAATATACTATGGATAGAAATATATTGATTAGAAATAATATAATTATAATGTATATCCATTTGTAATATAATTGTGAATACAGGAAATTTGTTCTCAAATATTAAACCTATTTTTCTATTTAAAACAGTAAACCCCGCCTATTTAGTTAATTTTTTTCTTCTAGTGTTCGTTTAAAAGATTCAAAATGTATCACCAGTAATCGATGAAGTAAATACCACTTGTGCATGTTTTTGTCAAGATAAGATAAGGGGTTTAATACGAATACTCGATGTCACATTTACTTTTCTTTTCTTTCCTGTATTGTTTTGTTTTGAAGAACGATGAAGGCGGGGCTTGTCTTCTTTAAAAAACAGGAATTCTTGATGACTAATGACTAAAAATCATCATCATTTTTGTTTTATTTCTTTGCATTTTACGTTGTTGTTATATAATTTGACCCGTAAGTAAAAAATAAAAATATTTTGTTTAATTTTCTTTGTTATTTTTTAAGATTTGATTCGTTATCTCATACAAAATTTTATAAGAGGCGGCCCCCTAAACCACTCGAAAAGAAAGATTTATTTATATCTCGAAAACTAATAACTTGAACGAGCTGCAAATTTGCACACCCATATTTTTCACCATTAGGATTCATTTTATGTAAAAATTAATATAGGTCATAATTCATAATTTTTATAAATATGAATTTATTAATATTTTTCAGAATTAAAAATATTCTTCAGAATCAAAAGTAATGATGGATTATGTTTGGGTTTCTTCACTGTATCTTGCAAAAAAAAATTATGTCGATCGAATTATTTTTTGTGAAGATATTAATAAAAGTTTGAAATATGAATTTAACATTAGCACCTTCAAACTTTGAACGCTTATAACTCTGTGAAAAAATAAGTAAAATATACAACCAATATACTTTTTCGCGTTATCGCGATCCCAGGAATTCAAATATAAAATAAAAATGGGGCATTACCATTGAAAAAATTAAAGTTAGTGCGCGTTTTAATATGTAGACGACCCCCAATTCAAAATTTCACTTCATTTTCTGAAACTACTCACAATTCCACGTCGAATGATACCTATCACATTTTTCTACAATGATTAGCAACGAAGTTACGTTGAGTGTTGCGTTTTTTTTTTCCCCGACTGTACATGCGAGTTAGGGCACTGTTTGGAGAGTATTACAGGAAGAACATATACACCCATTCCATATGGAAGCATTGGAAGTAAGTGACTACCATCTAAACGCAAAACTCTGCCAATGGTTCTTAAAACAGTGTGCGTTGCAGAAGGATTTTCCAACTTTTGTTCTGTTTTCAGATGAGGCAATTTTTACACAGGAAGACGTTTTCAATGTGCGCAATACTCATCTGTGGGTAACAGAAAATTCCCACGCTATACGGCCCACATTCATTTCAAAAACTTTCTATGTTAATGTTTGGGCAACTACTGTAAACAATTACCTCATAGGCTTATATCATTTACCAACGCCGCTCAGTGGCTCACGTTATGCTATTTTTCTACGTTATAGCTTTGAAATTCTGTATGTTACAGTATATCTAAAAAATTTTCACACTATTAATACTTATTCAAGCAATGTGCATTATTCCTAAACAAACTTTTTATTATGTATGGCCTTTTGTATGATAAACAATTAAATAGAGAATCTCTCTGTTAAATAATACACCATTCAAGAGGAACGGCAGTAGGCGGAGCTTACTGGTAAAAAAACACAGAAAACACATGGTCTGTAAAGGGGACGTTTGGGGACATGGGTTCCTATGCAATTCTGAGTCTTTATGATGTGTCCTACTTACCCTCAAAATTTGTCCCATCATCGCTGAATCACCCTTTATAATACTGAATAAATATACTTATTTAATCAATTAAAATATATATATAATTTCCTTAACATGATTTTAGCATTCACACTAAGTACCTCTTGGCCAATGTCACAAGGGTGCCGTGCAACACTCACAGAGAGCTCACGTTCCTATCATGCTGCATGATGATACTTGCTTTGGAGGAATAGTTCTTTTCGTATGCAGTGACGTCAGATTTTGTGACTTTTATATTGAATTGTCACCAATAATTTTGATTAGAGATATTTTATATACAAAATAGACGCTTAATCTTCGAAGCGATTAGGCAACGTCCTTTTCGCCCAGGTTTCATAGCGGCAAATGGCATCATTCGATTTTTCACAGCAGCGCGATTACCGTAATTTCTGGTAGATAACCCGCAGATAAAATGTGTCATTTCTCCACCAGAAATTTTATTTAACAGAGAAATCTATACTTTTTTGAAGGAAGAGCTCGTACAAATATAAATTTATTTATCAATTGAAATTTCTGGTGCAAAACTGGATTATATAACCTGCGGGGTATCTACCAGAAATTACGTTAGTTAAATTTAAAATTTAGTGGCAGATGTTGAATAAAAAAGTCGCAAAATCTGGCAACACTGTTCGTATGATGGCCCATGGGTGTCAAATTTAACGCACACCCTTGTTTTGATTCAACTGGTAAATCTATTATTTCTTTTCTCTTTTTTTTATGAAGAATGGATGTATACAGTAACTAATCAATTATATATTTATATATAATATTTTGACTTTTTTTTTCTGTCTTCTAAAGAAATGCTAAACGAAAAGGCAATGAACTTCAAAATTCCAATGGACATTCATGAACTCATGCTTTCCAGTATCGATTTAGTCACAAGTGCAATTAGGGGACGAACCATAAATTGAAGAAAAGCACATATACTTTGGATTAATCTCTACTATAAAAAGCTACTTATAACTTCAACATATGATTTCAGTTACTATTTTCAATATTTGTATATGTTTCAGAATAACATTTCTCTAATGTTTTATCAATTTTACTGCAAGTTTTAGTTTTGTAAAATTTTATTAAAACCCATTCTTGTTATAAGCGAAAAACCTACCAAAAATTTTTTTTCAGCTATATATATAGGAGAGTGTGCGACTAGTTGTCACAGGGGTAAGAAGTAACACGCAATTTACAAAATAGTTTGTAACATTTGTGATTAAATATTTTTATAAACATAATTCTTATGATGACGCGCTTTATAATGTAAGCACAATCGTTTCTCCACAAAAATGGTTAATGAGAGGTTCTGTACACGTGCTTCATTTTAGCTAGTTAGTGGGAAAAAAATATTTCGTAAATTTTGATTAAAGGTATGTTAATTCATATTTTAACGAAATGTTTATAGCTATTTATGTAGTCTGTGTGGTGAGTTATAAAATGAATGTTTAATATTTTGTATAAATCGTTACAAATTTTTATAAATAAACAAAATGTCTAAAATCATACAATGGAGTAAGTTGAAACACAATTTTGGGGCAAGTTGTAACGTGTTAGAAAATTGCCTTTTCGAGGTTCCTACAGCCAGAGCTCGAAGTCTCCGCCCATTTTCAGAACTCTTTTAGAAATGAAAAATTTTTGGCTTCTTTGCCAATACTATATTTATACAGTAATATTGTCTGTGTTTTTGTATTATAGTACCGTGATTATTTAACCACGAATTAGAATCACGATTTAATTGCGAATTAGAGAATATTCCATAAAAATAGTGATAGAAAAAAAGCAGGAATTTCTCATCAGTAAGAGTGTCCTGAAAAAAGGGCGGAGAATTCGAGCTCTGCTCAACGCTCTCTGTGGCATAAGAATGGGTATAATGATTAATTTGCAAAATGTGTGCACACATTAAAGGCATGAGAGGAACAAAGTTTCATTTGATTGAATTAACTTCAACTCTGACTAAGATTTACTTCTATGTTGCTTTTATCTTTAATTTTCTCTTTATTTTACTACAATCCATTTGATATAATTCAATGTTACGATACCAAGAAGGTTATAATTTAATATTAGTTATTAATTGCCTTTTTATTAAATTAATAGATGATTGATAACAAAAAGCATTTTGAAATATTGTCGTTTTTATTGTTAGGGTTCCCTTTGTATCCGTTACCATTTGCCCCAAATACGGGGTAAATTGTAACAGGCAAATAATTTTGAAAAAATACTTTTTGTGCTAAAATTAGCAAAATTAACGAAAGTTTTTTTTTTTTTTTTTTTTTTTTTTTTTTTTATGAATATGATAGATGAATATGCATGCTATGGAAAACAGCAATTATAAACAGGAAAACGTAAATACATTTCAAAATATGCTTAATTTTCCAAAAACTGATACAAACTTCCCCACGCTCCCCTATACACTCTATAACAACAACAAAAAAAAAAAAAATACGACGCGCCAAGAAGGGGTTATCCGAATGGGAGAAAAATTGGTAGATGTGATATACATGTAGAGAAAAACAATTGTTTACAGTTTCAGAAAATTTGAATGATTTAATCAAGAGAAAGGGCCTCACAAAGTGAACAAGTCAGTGACGCTTTGGTCCACTTTTGGCCGTTATGCACGCAGTTATTCGGCTTGGTATTAATTGATGTGCTGCTGTGAAGTATCGTGCAAAATTCTTTCCAATTGGTGTGATAGATTGGGAAAATTCCGAGGTGGTTGTAGGACCCTTTTTATGATGCTCCAAACGTCCTCAGTGGAAGAGAGATCCGGGCACTTAGCTCAACCCCTTTTTACTGAGCCGCCTATTAAGGTCTTTTGAAGTCACTGAAGTACCATTTGCACGTAGGATCGACGATAATGATGAATTGTAGCTTTGAGTACTGCTTTGCGATTAACTGGTTCTCAATTTCTGTCCTTTGTTTAGGTCGACTTCTTCCTCCCTAACGCTGTGTTCGGCCATGGTTCACTCATTTTTTTACTTTACTCATAATTTTACATTACATTAATCTGGAAACTCCAGAAAATAGGAAGTCATTATCTATAGAATCTGAAATTATTAAAAAAGGAAACGTATAAGTTCCATTTAATAACGTTGTAACGTGGTAATCCATTCCTTTTCAAACTACACCTTGCTTTTCTTTTCTTTTCTTTTCTTTTTTTTTTTTTTTTTTTTTTAATCAGATTTATTTTTAGCAAACTGTATATGAAATAGGCAATACCTAATAAGTTATTTTATAAGTTTTTAAAGGAATTATGTTTACAGTATTTAACGTGGGCTTTATAAAAACCGGGGCATACAGTAATTACTATTTTTTTAAAATTATAATTGATAGAAATTCTCGACAAAATAAGAAGATAATAATTTTTATTTAATTAATGGTGTCTGCTTTCAAAAAAGATCTATAATGGTTGTGTTTGTTTTGCTCTGAGTAAATTAGATTTTTAAACACCACTGCTATTTAATAATAAACATTCTCTAATTAAAGAACAGAATTTCTGTTTTGAAAAAAATAAGCATTTTTATTAAATACATATATATATTCCAGGGCTTATCAGGCTCTGATTGTAACTACTGTATATTTTTCGAAAAAATATTTTTTATTAAGTGCATACTAATTCCTTATTTATCTATCACTTTTTACTGGAAAAATTTTTAACACCAACTGCTAAATTCGATTCTTACTTTTCTTCCTTGTTCAATGTAACTCATATATCTCATATATTTAATAACTAGATTTGGTATAATCCTACTTATTTGTAAAATTATATAAGAACAATACTAAAATTAAATTAAATTATCAGAAAATTGAAAAGAGTAAATATTTTTTTTTCCTTCGATAATCACTTGTTAAATTAAATTTTACAACAATAATAAATAATTAAACAAAAGCGTATTTGAAACTATCAATTTTTGTTAAAAATCAAAACCTCAGCTTTGTTTAACTTGCATGAAAGAAAGCAGAATTTCAGTAAAAATTTCAACAAATGGCATCTTTCCCACGACTGATTTAATGTGATTTTTTTTTCTTTTGCATTATCTTTGAATTTGAGTGATGGTGATTGAAAAGTTATGAATAATTTATATTTATTTCTTTTTGAATATATGAGACAGATATAAGAATTTGAAGCATGCGTTACCTACAAAGTTCAGTATAAGATCTTCAATATCTCATCTAATCACTCATATCTTTAATCTATCTACGTCAGATATAAAAATAACGTAATATTACATTCAAGTGGAATGCTGAATTTAAATTACATGTACATGAAATATAAAATTCTTTTTTATCACTAATGACAATTCTTAACACACGCTTTCTGTTTTAGTAAAAATAAATAAATTAATTAACGTGAAAGGAAATTAAAAAAAAAAAAAAATATTATTAAATAATGGTAAAATTAAATAATATGTATGACTAATTTATTTAAGGTGTCTCAGAAAGAAAAAGACAATGCTTTCTACACTATTATTTTTATATGCTAATTAGGCGCATGCAAAAGCTTTTTAGAAATAGAAATTATTTTAAGATAAAAAAATTGTTTTTGAATGCATAAAATTTAAAGTTTTTAGTTCTTAGTTTTTATTCTTTAATTAAGTGCTCAGTTTATATATATATATATATATATATTTTTTTTTTTTTTTTTTTTCCCATGAAACGAATAGTCTCTATAAATCATTCCTTAAAAAGTACGGGGTAATTATAATTAAAGTTACGATTTCAAAACGCTATAATTTTAAAACTACCAATCAGAGCGATTTGATATTTTACCAGAGCAATCGTGAGGCAATGAAACTGTATTTGGGGGAGGGAAAAAGGAGTTCCAACATGTTCCTATAGATGGCGCTGTCAGGGTAATGTCAGGGGAAACGCCTAAATGGACTCAATTAACACAGGAATGTTGTTAGCAACACAATGGAATAGCAGGAAACAATAGACTTCAAGGGTTTGCTACAATTTTTTTAGCAAAAAGACAAGAATACTTATTTACAGCGGAAGCAGTCATAGTGAAAAGTGAAATGCTTCATGAAACAAATACTTTACGGATAATTAACGGCACATTTTGGAACTATTGTTTTTTCTTTTGCCAAACGAAATTTCATTGCCCCACGATTGCTCTGGTAAAATATCAAATCGGTCTGATGGGTAGTTTTAAAATTACAGCGTTTTGAAATCGTAACTGTAATTATAACCACCCTGTATATTAGAGGAGCAAACATTCAAACCGTGTTTTCTCCAAGAAGGAAAAAACTGAGTTAGTTATTTTTCTTTGAAATTTACATAGAAATACTATGTCTATGTATCTTCCTATATATGTCTACATATTTTCCTAGTATCTAAAAGAAACGATAATTAGGTTTTAAATTTAGTTATTTTTTTAATTTATTAGTTTTTGTGTTCTCAGAAAAATCGCATCTGAAGGAGAAAACACGGTTTGGATGTTTGCTCCTCTTTAAAAATTTTTGTTACTCAGTGTCACATTTTATTTAACTCTTTCAGTCGCAGTGTTCCCGCTGACGGAACACCTAATTTTAATTCTCAAGTGCAAAACCGCAACCCGGAAATTTTTTAGCAAAAATTTACATTTATAACATAGCAGAAAATGCCCTATTTTTAACTTGAAAATTTAAAATTTCTTCTATTTCAATTATGTTCGTAAATTCCGGTGGCAGTATAATTTAAATTATCTGAATTACCTTGCGCCGCAAAGGGTTAAAATACTCCAGAATAAATTGAAATGTTCGGATCTATGCAACTTTTACGAGTTTTTGTTGTCAATAATGTTTACTTATAAAGTGATTTATTTATTAAATTAAATATTATTTGAATTTAATAAGGTTTACTTACAGATGTTTCAAACCGAAAATTTCTCGAAAAGGAACAATGCTAATTTTTTATTTTTTAAATATTTATGATCAGCTATGTGTCTAAAAGACATTTTTAAAATTAGTTTAGTAATTTTTAAAATAAATTAAGTAGTGAACCTTAAAGGGTTAAAGAATCTAAATATTAGGTTGGTGAGAAGTTCTGTAGTGTTGCATAAACGACTGACACCGGAATTTTATCCTGAACAACACTTATATGACTTGTAAGGGTAAATACCTTCTTGAGAGTTTTATAAATGTTGGCCGGAAAACATTTCAGGTGTCAGTTGTTTAATTCAATAGTACAGAACTATTCTGCCAACTCAATATATTAAACTAAAAAAAATATTAAAACCTTTGTTCTTTATCTTCAAATTATTTTAATGAATACTAAGTATTACAGTGTTTAACAGTAGGATATGATATAAACATATGTGCAGTCACTTATAGTAATGCGTTATAAGATAAACTTGATTTTAAAATTCCAAAAGTATTTAAAATATCTTTAAAGAAATTTGTAATAAAAAAAGAAGAAAGAAATATGCTATCCGCATGGTTTTCGAATAAACACAACGAATATTTATATCATTTTGTCATTTAAAATTTTAGAATTCTTTCTTTTTTCATTTCAAAAGAGAGCTTCAAGTTACATCGAAAACAAAAATACTCAAAAATAAGGAAAATTGTATCCAACTTGAGTATGTCACATACTCAAAATAGTTCCGAAGCAAATATACTCAAATTAAAAAATCCCATGTACTTATTATTGAGTATATTAACATGCTCAAAAATTGGTATCGACCATCGTGAATCCCAATATCTCAAATATTGATTCTCATTGATATATTCTTCAGCAAATCACTATGAAACCGCCACGAAATGTAATTCTGGAGATTTGAGGGAATAAATTTTGTGTTGGAACACTTTCTGTTTAATTTTGTAGAAATTCTACTAAAGAACTTCTTTAGTTTATCATATTTATAATAAATTAGGAAGTGAACAGATATTAATTTGAAAGCATGCAATATTTCATAAAAGCATATTGTTCTTATTTAAATAAAATTACTCATTTCAAAATAAGTATGTTTCTTTACTAATTTTTGAGAACTTCATTTTTAACAGTATGCAATCATTGCTATACCCAGAGCTGCCAACCTAATCCGGCAAATTGTTAGTACCGCCCCTTTTTCTACACCAGTCATTTCTTAGAGTTTTTTTTCTTCTTAATTCATCGCAAATATATTTAAAGAAAATTACTTTAAAAATTAAGTGGTGTAGAAAAAGGGGCGTTACTAACAATTTGCCGGATTATGTTGGCACCGCTTAATTTTTAGAGTAATTCTCTTCAAATGTATTTACGATGAACTAACACTTTCGCGACCGCTGACGTAGATTCACGTCATTTGAAATTCTGTAATTCTGTCAGTGGGCGTTTCTTTTGCAATTTGTATGTAATTTATTTCATAAAAATATACACAATATTCATATTTGTATAACCAATATACTATGGATATAAATACTTTGATTAGAAAGAGTATAACTGTACAGTATATCCATTTGTAATATGAATCTGAATATAGAAAATTTTGTTTTGAAATATTGTAACTTTGGAGAATAATGCCAACAGGAGGATGCGGTCGCGAAAGTGTTAAGAAGAAAAATGTTCTAAAAAAAAATGACTGGTGTGGAAAAAGGGGCAGTACTAACAATCCTCCGAATTAGGTTGGCAACTCTAGTTTTACGCCTTACATTTTTGTTAATACTTTCGCGACCGCTGACGTAGATTCACGTCATTTGAAAATCTGTAACTCCGCCAATAGGCGTTTCTTTCGTAATTTGTATGTTATTTACTTCTTAAGAATATACCCAATATTCAAATTTGTACAACCAATATACTATGGATAATAATACTTTGATTAGAAAGAGTATAATTATAATGTATATCCATAAAATTTTGTCCTGAAATGTTGTAACTTAGAAGAATAACGCCCACAGGCGGATCTTGCTGTCAAATAATCAAAAACATGCGATCGCGAAAGTGTTAACTATCCTATCCTATTTTGTTATGTTAGTTAAATTTCGTTGTGTAAATTATTTTTCTCTTTACATGAATTTCATTAATGTTAAGATTGGAATAAATACATAATTTATTTCAATGTCTCAGATTAGTTTAATAGTAATATTTTTTATATCATTAACGCACAAAATGTTTTTCATAAAAGTTAACTTTTGTAAATACATTTTAGATCATTTTAACACTTTCGCAACCGCATGTTTTTTGTCTTTTTCACAGTAAGGTCCGCCTGTGGCCGTTATTCTCTCTTGTTACAATATTTCAGAACAAAATTTTCTGTATTCACATTTATATTACAAATGTATATACATTATAGTTATACTCTTTCTAATCAAAGCTTTTATATCCATAGTATATTGATAGTACAAATATGAATATTGGGTATATTTTTAAGAAATAAATATCATATAAATTGCGAAAGAAACGCCCACTAGTGAAGTTAGAGATTTTGAAATGACGTGAATCTACGTCAGCTGTCGCGAAAGTGCTAATTATCCATAAAGAATTTGTTTTATGAAACTTTTCTTTTTCTTCTTTCACTATGACTGTTTCCACTGCAAACACGTATTCCTGTCTTTTTGCTAAAAACATTGTAGTAAACCCTTGAAGCCTTAAACCCAGCGGTCGCAAAAGTGTTAATGATATATTTTGTGTAAATTTAATTTATTATTATAATTAGTTATGGTTTCGACGCTCGGTTTCATTAAACTATACAAAATATAAATTAATATCAATACATAGAAAAAAAATCTAATCTATGATATTAACTGATAAACCTAAGTATGCTTATTATAATTTTACAAAATGTTAATTGAATAGTGAAATAGTATGTCTACTTTATCACACTGTACGTACAATAAATGAATTATTTATGTATAAACTTCCTTCTTTGTGAAACGCATAACATTTTTGCATTTTCTTAAAAAGACGAAAGATATGTTTGTAAAAAAACAAATTTCTGAATTTCAAATAAGTTTCACTTTATACTTTTAAATAGAAAGAAGCTACCATTATTTACCAACATGTAAAGTGAAAGGAAACTTTGCATAGCAATATACATAGTTCTTTTATTCTAGACTCAGATTGATATATCCTAAGAAACACTCTTAAAAGTATTTATGTTCTTTTATAACATTGTGTAAGAAGTCTTAATTTCTTTACCTGAGTATTCAAATATTAAATATAAATATGTATGTTTTATTTTCGGCATAAAACCATAATTTTATTCTCTAAATCTTTTTCGTTTGTTATTAAAATATATGATTTAAAATTCTATCTTATAGCAAAAGAATGTTAATTATAGCTGTGTTCTGTAAAATAGAGAACATATTCGATTTAAATATATCCATATAAAATATTACAGTATTTAACAGTAGGATATGGTACAAACATGAGTGCAGATACTTAAAGTAATGCGTTACAAGATAAACTTGATTTAAAAATAAGTATTTAAAATACATTTTGCACATTTTATACATATATACATAGCTGCCAAGTTATTTAATTTATTCCGGAATGTTGTTAGCCCCGTCTCTTTTTCACACCATAATCTTTTTAGAATAATTTTTTTCATATTTAATCGTAATTATATATTGAAGAAAATTTTTCTACAAATATTACGGTGTGAAAAAAAGGGCGGGACTAACAGCATTCCGGAATAAATTAAAAAACTTGGCAGCGATGCGTATATATATATATATTTCAAATTTTTACATGGAATTTTTTTTCCAAAAACAATTTAACCCTTTCAGTTGCAGTGTTCCCGCTGATGGAACACCTAATTTTAATTCTCAAGTGCAAAAACTCATCCCGGAAATTTTTTAGCAAAAATTTTCATTTATAACATAGCAGAAAAGGCCCTTTTTTTTAACGTGAAAATTTAAAATTTCTTCTATTTTAATTATGTTCGTAAATTCCGGTGGCAGTGTAATTTAAATGATTCGAATTACCTTGCGCCGCAAAGGGTTAAAATACTCCGGAATAAACTCAACTGTTGGGATCTATGCAACTTTTACGAGTTTTTGTTCTCGATAATGTTTACTTATAAAGGGATTTATTTATTAAATTAAATATTATTTGAATTTAATAAGGTTTACTTACAGATGTTTCAAATCGAAAATTTCTCGAAAAGGAACAATGCTAATTTTTTATTTTTTAAATACTTATGATCAGCTATAAGTCTAAAAGCCATTTTTAAAATTAGTTTAGTAGTTTTTAAAATAAATTAAGTAGTGAACGTTAAAGGGTTAATAAATTTCAGAATGGATCCCTATAATTTTTTAAGCATTTAATATTTTCTGTTAAATAGTTAAGTAATTAATATATTCGATTTGTTCAATAAAATATGTATTCAGGTAACAATTCTTGTGGGTTTTTTGATACATTTTTGCGTATTTGAAATTTTTATGTTACATTTTCTCAATTTACATTTTTTCATAAATTTATGATCTTCAAAATGCTAAAACTTCTACAGATATTTAATGAAAAATTTAATTTTTTTTTTATGTTCAATAGAGCCTATTTAAAATAATTATAGATGGATTTTGCAATATCTTTAAAAAACAAAATATTAAAATATCATGGTTTTTTTTTTTTTTTTTACTTTTTACATAATCATGCATATTTTTCCCCCCAGAAACTATTTAAAAAATTTCAAAATATATTCCTAATTCTTTTAGGTAGGTTCTATTAAACACACAAAAAATATTAAGTCTTTTCTTAAATATCAAGAAGTTTTACCTGAATTCTTTAAAAAATTCAAACTGAGTCTACAGTTTCTCACAGTTTAAAGATTTCAAATCAGTAAAAATTGTACCAAAAGTCATAAGATTTACGTCCTGAATATATATTTTTCTGAACAAACATAACACAGTTCAATTTACAAATATTAAATGGAAATAGAAGCTTTTATATATGAAATCTTCAATGGTACCAAGCAGTGTTGCCAGATCTGGCGGATTCTTTATTCAATAATCACCAATAATTTTTAATTGCAACTTTTGCCTAATCACTTCGAAGACGGATAGTCTATTATGTATATCAAATATCACATCACAAAATTATTGTTGACTATTCAATAAAAATTCCGCCAGATGTGGCAACCATAGCCTCCTAAACTAGATGCGTGGTTCGGAAACTTGGCAACAGTTGAAGCGGTAGACATCGCCACCTGGTGCAGATTGCTCGACTTTTTTATTCAACTTTCACCAATAATTTTAAGAAGTGATATATGTAATCGACGTTTCTTCGATTCTATTCGTCTTTTATGTATATGATATCCCACTTTTAACATGTTTGGGGGCTGTTGAATTAAAAAGTAACGCAATCTGTACCAGGTGGCGCTGTCTACCGCTTGAACTGCTGCCAAGTTTCCGACCCACACGACAGGCATCTAGTTTAGGAGGCTATGTGGCAACACTGATACAAAGCCAAAGGGGCCGTGTTTCCTTAATGATTTATCGCATTTATAGTAATAAATTTGGGTAAATACAGGCAACAATTTTATATTTTTCAAAATAAATGTCTGCATTTTCATTACCTAAAAATTAAATATTAAAATGTGCCTTACTGTTTGCTAAAGTGGCTCAAAAATATTTAATTTCCCCTGACAAGTGCATCATTTATATACGTTTTGTATTCAGCATTTATTTGACTCATGTAAGACACTAAAAATTTCTGTTCATTTATATTTATTATTTTTATCGTAATTTGTTATTATCATTTATATAAAAAATCTTGACAGTTCTCATCGGAGATATTTTTCTTAACAAAAAGTTAAGTTTTGCATCAACTTTTTATGAAAACATTTGTGTTAATGTTAATCCAAATATTGTAATTGCCTGTGTAAAATCAGTAGATCAGATGAATCAGTTTTACACTAAAAATTTTAACATACATTTTTTAAACTGCAACAGTTCATTATTATACCGTAAACATACTTATAAAAAAATAATTAGAGAAACGAAAACAGGTTGACCTTATATATTTTATATATCTAAACAGCTTGTAATTCTCGCTCTTATCTTGATTGTTAATCTTTGACTCGACAACCAATACAGTTTTCACGTATTTTAATTGTAATTGTGCTTATTTTAAATAAGATTTAAGTAAAATGTAGAAAATGTATTATTAAATTTTATAAGCAACATTAAAATTAATTGTGTTAAATTAAGAATGAAAAGTCTGATATGCTAATATTTCTAATTTATTTCGTATCATGTTTAGTATCTGTCTTCTTTTACGCCACTTTTCTCAACGAAAATTTTTTTTCTCATTCAATTGCAGATAAATATCAGATAAAATGAAACTACAAAAAATGTGAAGTGAAAATGTGAAGAACTAACAATGCTTCGGAAAATATTAAAACTAATGGAAATTCTTAAAATGCCAATTAGCGCTATAATTATGGGTGCCCAAAACTGTTATTTATTTCGGATCATTTTGTAAGTACCCGCCATTTTTTCACACCACTTTTTTGAGAAGTAATTTTCTTTTTATTTATCATAATTGCATATTGGAGAAACTCTTACTCTCTCAAAAAGAAGAAAAAAAAATGAAAAAATCGGTTAATAATAAAGCTTCAAGAATTAATTAGAAATTTTTGCATTTATAATATAATATTTCAGACAGCATTATGTCATAGCCTCCTAAATTAGATGCCTGTCGCGTAGCTCGGAAACTTGGCAAAATTTGAAGCGGTAGACAGCGCCACCTGGTACAGATTGAAGGATTTTTTTATTCAACTTTCACCAATAATTTTAAGAAGTGATATATGATATATATAATCAACGTTTCTTCGATTCTATTCGCCTTTTATATATATCATATCCCACTTTTAAAAAATTTTGGTGGTTATGTAAACTGTTTTCACAAAATAAATTTACCTCATGAAAGTTTTTGTAAAAATCGTTTTATATATAATAGAAGAAATTTCAGTTTAAGAGAAAAGCAATTTTAAACAATTTTTATAAATAAGATTAAAAATTACGAATTGATAGATTGAAATTTAAAAGAAAATTTTATTAACTTTTATTAATTAATGCAAATGAATATTACTTTATTAAAAATTATATAACTCAGTTAACTAAAACAATTAAAACGGGAGAAGGTCCACGAAACAAAAAATATTTAGAAACCGTATCTTAAAATAAGAAATATATAAGTAAAATATAAATTTAGCTTTATATTTGGTTGCACAATACAGTTTAGCATTCTTTGAGTGCAGCTTCAAAAACGCACGTAGCAAATCTTATTCTTTTATTTTATCAAAAAATAAATAAATAAACTAAATTTTGGAAATGGAAGAAAATAATAAGAAGTGTTTCAGAATAATAAATCTTCAACAGAAAATATTTACAAATTAGATTAAGGTTTTGGATCTTGAAAAATTTTAAGATTCAATATACATCAGTGATCATTATGCGAGTCCTTTTATTCGAAATATGAGAATTAGAAACTAAAATAAATGCTTTAGAAAATATTGAATATACATTTCAATGTTTCTTTCAGTATAATGGAATTCAAAAATATTCAGAGAATAAAAAATAAAGGAATATCTTTCGTAATATAAGAGGAATGCATATAAAATTTAAAAAGCATATTTTAGCATAATAGTTGTATAAATTTATATTTGTCTGTTTGAGTATAATTTAAGATATGACTGATACACAAAGGAATTTACACACATTTTTTATCGTGTGGTTTGATAGTGTTGAAGGCCAGTTGACATTACGTCAAACATTCCAACATTTCTAATTTATCCTGGAACATTGTTTTTACCCACCTTTTATATCATATTACTTTTTTGAAAAGCAATTTTTTTTCCAATATATAATTACCAATAAATAAGAAGAAAATTACTTTTCAAAAAAAGTGGGGCGAAAAAAAAGATGGCATTAACAATGCTCTAGAATAATTTAAAAATGTTGACATATCTGCCAGGTTTTAGGGTCCTAAGCCTGGAATACTTTTGCTTGAACGGTTGAATAAAATTTAGCCTACGCGAAAAGTGACCGGGCAGTATTCAAACTTGTGAGCTATGCCATAATGTGATAACCAACTGGGCTATCTTGTGAATAGTACCTACATAAAATTGATTCCAACTTGAAATCATGGCTTCGTTAGTCAAAATTATGTGTAATATATACGGCAAAATTAAAACTAAAATTATCCACAAAAAAGTGTGGCTTTATTTGGTAGCATTTTTCACTGAAAATCAACCACGATGTTTTAAAAGTAATATTTTCCTCACTAACTTAATTAGTTAAAAATTTGAAAAACTGGTGCGTATGGAGTTTGAATACATTTAGATAAATCTATAATAAAATAATCTATAATTCAGGCCTCGCAAGGTTTCTAAAATTTTACGCATATTTTATTATATTGTCACCACTCCATTAAATCAATACTTTTTTACATAATTTTTATACATAATTTTGCATTAAAGCATTAAAGAAAAATAAAATGCTAGTAAAGTTTTAGGAACCCTGCGAGGCCTTATTATTGGAAAAGGATGAGGTTCAGTGGGTTTAACGTCTCACTTGAGTTGTGAAGTGGTCAATTGACGATGTTTTGGGATTCAATCCTAGAGGTGGTATGGTAGATATCATCAAAATTTTTATTCTTCGCAAAGGGATGTCTCCTTGCTTCGTTAAACCCCAGAGTTACTAGTCTATAACATGGAGATAGCAGTCATGGTATATTTTACGTGTCCCAACCATCATTAATAAACATGTCGGTCTTTGACAAGCTTGAATATCGAACTCGCAATCCTCCGATAAAAAGACCGATGCATTGTAATTGAAAAAGTTTTTTTGCGTGAAAAATTTTAATTCATACTTGTTAAGTACAGATTTCAGCAACAAGTGCAGAACACAGTGGTAAAAAATCATTAAATCCTCTTGACAATACAAGTGTTTACCACTACGGTATTTTTCAACAAGTTTAATGTTTTCTCAAACGAAATTCTATTCATAGATTTCATTTTAAAATAGATATTTGTTTCTTCATTTTTGTTTTTATGATAAATATTATGAAATAGTACTCATTCACGAATGCCTATTGGAAATACGCAGGGGCCATTCTACTTTGAAAAGGTGTGACCGCTGAGGCTACGCTATACTAAAATATTGCATCTGATAAGCTGCAGAGATCCATTCTCTCTTCTCTCCTTGATAAAATCAATGCAAACCTGACACATGAATAGATCGGAAGGGAAACTTTAGATAAAATAAAAGATGTGTGTGTATGTGTGTATCCTTCGCTTTGTAGACAAACGGGTGATCGCAGAGCCACAGAATTTTGCATGGATGTCTGTTTTAACACCTGATGCACCTCGAAGCCCGATTTAAGAATTCTTAATTAGTTTATTATTATTATTATTATTATTATTATTATTATTATTATTATTAAAATGCTGAAAAATACATAATTTTAAAAATGTAAATTTCTAAAATAAATGATTTTGGAAATAGAAAAGTAACTGTAAAAAGTCTTTTCGTGGCGCATTAGCCTAGTAAATTCATGCTAATAACGGGAAGATCATGGGTTAAGTCCTCCAAGGGCCAATGTTTTACTTTTTGTAGTTAATTAATAGAAAATATGTCAGTTGATAGATGAAAATCTTTCAGTGCCTTCACAGTATTCTAAACCATATGGATGATGAGAAAGTGACAAAAAACAAAGTTTAACTTAGAGATATGTTGGTGGTTTTTCAGGCAAACTGCTGTTCGCAGAGCCATAGAAATTTGCATAGAGGTTCGTTTTGATCTCTCCTGACGCATCTCGAAGCCTGATTTCGAATCTTTGATAAGTTCTTTTTTTTTTAATTAATTAAATTTTTTGCAACTGGAAAAATTGTCTGGTGCTGCCATCTGTTGTAATAGAGTGAATATGATAATCTGTTCGAGAAATTTTTGTTTGAAAAATGTAGTTCTTGAATAATAGCAATGCCACTTATTGTTTAGTTAGCACCTAAATTGAAATGTCCAGTTAAGACTCACATGCAAGCTGTGTGGACCCGGAACCGATATAGCACAGCAGGGAAGTCTCTTCCGAAGGCAGACGTAACCCAAAGCGAGGTTTTATGTGATTTCAATTATTTTTTTTCCCTTTTAGTTTTTTATTTATAAAGTGATTTAAAATATAATGATTACTGTTTTTTTTTTTTTTTTTTTTTTTTTTTTTTTTTTTTTTGAAAATTCTATTAAAGATAATCACTAGCACAATATGCAAAGCCTGCTAGTATGAAAATAAACAAAACAAAGCAGAATTGCTTTCAACTTTGACAAATTACAACCTGATGTTTAAATTTTCATTAAATTTTTCTTTCCTGTAGACCACATTGCTTGATATATTATCAGAAATAGAACCGAGTCTAGTGTTCCCTGAATGGATATAATTTTTTACTCCATGCACTTTCCATAAATGGTTGGTTGGTTGGTTAGGTGGGTTTAACGTAGCACTAGTACTGCGCAATGGGTAATGGCGACGGTCTGGGATGCACCTCTAAGGACGGTTAGGAGATATGCCATCAAAATTTTGATCCTCCACGGCGAGGATTTCTATACATGGATTTACCACATATAAATAAGTACGTTGAAAGATTCCTTTTTCTCTACTGATGCAGGGAATAAATTCAAAGTTTTTTCTAAAAGAATGCTTTTTTTTTTAATTATTATAATTAATTTTTTTTAAAGATTTTGAACGTATTCTGTGTTCTAAAATGTTATCTTGCTGATTATATTGATTGCAGCATGTATGGAACTCATATCATTCACATTTAATACTAATTATGTGAATAATCTCGTAATCTCAGATTCTTTATAATTTAGAGATTAGCTTTTCAGAAAGCAAATATTTTCTAAACATATGTAAAAACTTTAGTATGCTTTTACTTAAAACGTTATACTTTAGGGTCAATTTCCTTAGCATTCTAGGGAAAGATTTCATATGAACATTATAAAAGCTTGAGGTTTTAACGGAATACATTTTGTATAGATATATATATATATATTTTTTTTTTTTTTTTTTTTTTTTTTACACAGCTAAATACGAGCAAACTTATACTTTTTTCAGTAATACATTTAGATAATCCTTACAAAAATAAGTAATATTTTTGTTTCGATTATGAATGTCCTAAATTTTCAACCTACTGCAAAAGAGTGGTGTAGTAAGTATCTTATAGAAGAAAGCAAGATATTCAAAAAAGAACAAAAAACAGATCAATGTTACTTATTTTAATGGCAGAGTGGTAAACATCTGCTTTTTTCTACGTCATAAGTGTTATATCTAATTTTACATCAGCGTAAAAAGTACATCATTTCACTTTTTTTCACAATATTTCTTTTTATCTTAAATCCTATATTAGTCGTTCAATTGCAGTGACTAAATATTGCAACTGTACTGAACATAGTGCCAGATGAATACTACAATTTTATTTTTGTTCACCACTATATTTAAATTAAAACAGTCGCTTTATATAGAATCCAAAAAATGTTATAATTAAATCAATTGATTCATACTTTACAAAATTAGTGGTGTTAAAAAGTAAAACTGCAGTATTCATCTCTCAACACTGGCACTGAATGCATATATTAGATTATTTAATTAAAAAATAAATAAATAAATAAATAAATAAGTTCATCAAAACTTGAGATTATCAAATAGCTTGTAATTAAAAAAAAATTAAATAATATAGTTTAGTTGAATTTCTTCAATGCACTAAGATTTCTATAAAATTGTAAAATAATTTATAGTAAAAATTTTATGGAATAACTTTTGAATAACTGCTACCTGGGTGATTTTTCCTGTGTAAATCAAAACAAATTCGTTCTTCCGAAACTTCAATGGGAATATATTTGCAAACATCATCAGACCTAAAAATATTTTTAAAACTCCCTTTATTCTTAACATCGAAAATTTTCTGGGAAATAATTTGAAGTTCTTTATACACTTCACTAAGTTCTAAATTTCTTTGTAGTTTCATATAATCTTAATTCAAATAAGTAACATTCAAAGTAAAGGAAGATTCTTAAAAAATACCTAGTTTTATGCTAAAAAAATTCATCATTAACATGCTTCAACAATTATAATGATAAATTATTTTATTTACAATATTTCTGTAACTTTAAAAAAAATTACATCAGGATTTTTTTTTATAAGAACTGCCAAATTATCTAATTTATTCCGTAGCATTGTTAATATCCATCTCTTTTTTCACACCACATTTTCTGAAACGTAATTTTCTTATTATTTGATCAAATTGCATGGGAAAGTATGGGAAAATTGGTATGGGAAAATTGCTTTGCAAAAAAAGCGTTGTGAAAAAGTCGGGTGCTAATAATGCTACGAAATAAATTTTAAATGATAGCACATTACTGCGTTTCATTCACTCATTTTTTTTTACATTTAACCCTTTATCTGCCGACGGTACTTTAAAGCATAGCTGCCAATATTTTAGTTTATTCCGGAGTAAATTTAGTCACGCCTCTATTTCGTACCTCTTATTTTTTTTTAAGTATTTTTTTCTTATTTTATCGAAGTTATGTATTGAAGAAAAATTTTCTATAAATAAAGTGGTACGAAATAAAGGCGGGGCTAAAAGTACTCCGGAATAAATTAAAATATTGGTAGCTATGCTTTAACCCTTTGCGTTCGGCATATTTTAATATTTTGAACAGTAAGACACGACTTTTGGCGTTCCTTTAAAACGTCACACGTAGAGTTTCCAACTTACTTCCTTTTGGCTACCGAAAAATTGTAATACTATGTTTTATTTTACTTCATCATTAAATAAGATAAATCTTTCTATTAAAATTTTGCGGTAGCCGAAAGATAGCCTATAGTTTCACGTTTTAGAAGAATAACATTTCATTTCCAGAGGAACACCTTAAGGCGTGGCTCGATTTTGTAATGTCTCCTTAGAAGGGACATACGAGCGATAAGGGTTAAAGTACCATTAGTTTAAAAAGCTTAAGAAATCGAATTTATAGAAAAAATATCATAATTATTTATAAGAATAAAACATACATACCTCACTTTAATCTCACTATAAGGCACTAGACACTATCTGTAGCCTTTTTGTTCCAGGAAAGATTTTAAAGCGCGCTATTTCTGTTTTTGCTTGGCATTTTTCATGTGTGTTATAATTAATTCCAATATTACCTCAAATATCCCCCCATTAATCTTACCAGGAAACCATCCCATACTGTAATCATAAAAATAAAAAATAATAAATAATAAAAAATAAATCCAAACAAGCATTAATCGAAAGAGCATATATAAATATGTTTTTCGACGCATAAAACAATAGTCTTCGTCAGCTCGTTTTCAATTTATAAATTCTGAAATTTCGCTAATTATCGGTGCAACCATGCCTGAATCGATAACACCACACCTTACCGAAATAATGAATAAAATCTAAAACAAGCAGAAAACAAGCCGAAAAATTGTAATAATTTGTTTTATTTTATTTCATCATTAAATAAAATAAATCTTTCTGTTAAAATTTTCCGGTAGCCGAAAGGTAGCCTATAGTTACACCTTTTAGAAAAATAACATTTAAAGCCCTTCGCTCTGCCTTATATTCAAGGCCTCCGAAGCGCAACATTTAAGCAGGACAATGCACGACCGCAAGTTGTCCATGTTGTCTGGACCTTCACTGATGCCGAATGTGTTCGACTGTTGCTCTGGCCAGCGCGTTCTCCTGATCTCGCCCCAATGAAAATGACTGTTTAATCGTTGAAAAGCGACTGGCCCCCCACCACTCACTAGTGACTTCGATCGATGAATTGGGGCATCGTGTTAAAACTTTATGAAGTGCTCTACCCGTGCATGCCATACAATCGCTGTTCGATTCAATGCCTAGGCAGATATGTGCTGTTATTGCTCACAGAGGTCGCTGCTTTATGTACTGTTTTCTCAGTACATTTAACTCCAAATTTCCTGAAATTTTAATCAATTGTTCTTCCTACTATAATGTATGTGTCCAACAAATTTCATTTCGTTAGTATCATTCCTTCTTGGTGTTGCATTTTCAATGTCGAGCAGTGTGTATACATACATATATATATATACCAGCAGGCTACTCCCGCTTCGCTGGTCACTATTTTTAAATGAATCACTATAGTTAATGAATTCTCAAAATTGCATCAATTTTTATCATGCGAAAAAAAAAAAGAGAAAAAAAAATGTGATTGGAAAAAAATGTCGCAACGGGTCCTCACTGCCCTTGGCAGCGCAGGCAATTGTGCGCTGCGCGCGCGCATTTATCTTCAACACTCTTCTTAATGAATCACTATATTATCGTAAGGGAAAAACATAAATAAAAAAAAAAAATCTCCCATCAGTGGAATAATCGGTTCGGGCCACCACTGCCTGCATCAGCGCATACAGGCGCGCAAGGCTCGCATGCTCCTTCACCTACCGTTCCCGCTCCTCCTAATTATTTTAGACTAAAAAATACTCGCAGTCGTTCTCTCGGGCTTTTAAACCTAATAACACTAATTCCCCACATTTTATCTGAATTTCTTTATTTTTACCCCTGCGCCCGATCCCTTCCCGCCCTTCGTAATAATTCTGTACTTTCGAAAATATCCGCAATCGATTTATCGGGCCTCAAAACCTAACAACACTAACGCTCTAACTCTTATTTATATATATTTTGCCCTTTCATCTCCCCTTCCCGTCTATCCTAATAATTTTACAAATTAGAAGATATACGCAATCGATTTGTAGGTATCAAAAACCTCCATGTACCAATTTAATAACTTTACAAATTCGAAAATATCCGCAATCAATTTGTAAATATCAAAAACCTCTATGTACCAAATTTGAACGAACGAACTCTATTTTTATTTTTTGCCCCTCCTTCCCCTCCTCCCGCCCCTCCTAATAACTTTACATATTCGGAAATATCCGCAATCGATTTGTAGGTATCAAAAACCTCTATGTACCAATTTTGAACGGTCTAACTCTATTTTTATTTTTTATGTCCCTCCGCCACCCCCACACACACATTTCTGACCCTCCTAATAACTTTACACTTTCAAAAATATCCTCATTTGATTTGCAGGTCTCTAAAACCTATCTGTACCAATTTTGAACGGACTAGCTATATTTCTATTTTTTTACCCCATAGCCCCCCCCTTTCCAGCCCTACCTGGGACGAATTTCTGAAATTAAAGGAATTAATTTTTATGCATTTATGGGAGCTATAGTTTAGAGCAAAAATATCTTACACATATATTTCTTTTTGTTTGCAATATAAAGGATTATTTCAAATCACGTTTTGCCCCCCTCTCCTTCCCTCCTTGGGGGCTGAATTTCGAAAATTCCAGAAATTAGTTTTTAGGTATTTGTATTACCTATATATTAGAGTAAAAATTTCACATATACCTGTTTTTCTGTTTGAGATATATAGGCGTATGTGAAACCACGTTTTGCGCATGTGAAATCACGTTTTGCCCCCTTTCCGCCCTTGGAGACCGAACTTCTAAAATTCCAGAAATTGGTTTTTAGATAATTATATTAGCTATATTTTAAAGCCAAAATTTTACGGATATCTGTTTTTTTCTTTGAGATATAAAGGTTTTTGTGAAATCACATTTTGTCCCCTACACCCCCTTGGGGGGCGAATTTCGCAAAATCAATTCTTAGGGGGTGCTTCCACTATATGTTCTATAATCTGACCCAGTTTCGAGTCAGTGGCTCCAGTAGATTTTGCTGTGCGTTGATGAGTCAGTGAGTGAGTGGAAGCACTCTTTTATATGTATAGATCATTTAGGCGTTTTAAATAAAAAATTAAATTTTAAAATTTTTAATTTAAAATTCCTTTGCTTATTTATTATCACTAAATTTCATAGAAAAAAAACCCTGTTAAATATCGATATTTTATTTCTGGTACGTTTAATCTAAGATTTATTCGATTATTACTTTTGATTTTGAAAGTATCCTCATTATGACATTATTATCTTTTGTAATAAGATAAATGGTGATTTAATGTTTTACTGTAATAGAAGTTATCGGAGTCATTTAGATAAGTTTTGTTTTTCTTGAAATATTTCACACAATGGTAGTAATTATTTTTAAAAAATCAAACGTATTCCAAAGGGTGCTTCATTTTTCGATTGTTTTTGTTAATTTATGTTTTTATATTTAAATTAAAAAAAAAAAAATAGTTAGTTCAGACATTAATATTTTTAGATATATAGATGATTTTGTGGTGTTTAATTGTAGTAATTTTTTAGAAGTTTCTAATGATATCTGCATATCTGCGAAACATATTGCCGACTTTAGTATATTTTGGTTACCGGAAAACTATAATAGAAATTTTTACTTTATTTAATGAGTTAAAACTGTGGCAGAAATGTATAAAAAAATTTCTATTAAAATTTTCCTGTAGCTAAAAAAGAGCTAAAGTTGGTAACTATGCTGTCAAGTCTCCTGCTTTATTCACACCTCTATTTCTTTATAAAAAAATGTTGGTTTATTTAAAGCTCAGTTTCTTCAATAAAATAACACAAAATTAACTACAAAAAATACATGGTAGGGTAAGGTGGGGTAAGTGGGCCATTGGGGTAAGTGGGCCACCCCCCCCCCTGGCATTTCCCCAGTTATTGTCTCAAAAAAAATCCATTATAATAATTTTATGTACCTACCCCAATAGATGTAGAAAACATTATGGCACCGTTTTCATTTATGTGTGTGATAAGTTACAAGCCTTTTTGTGACGATTTTTAAATTTGCAGTCCTGTCGTAATTCGCGCCATCGTACTAATTATTTTTTTTCTTCCAAACCGTTCATGATACAAACCAAAACTTTATATATTTTGAAAGTGTATAAAACACAGAATCTTTTTGTAGTATCGTGTACTCATGATGTGAATAAGGTTGAAAAAAAAATTGGGGGGGCCCACTTGCCCCGTGTTTGGGGTAAGTGGGCCACCACAATAGCGGGGTAAGTGGGCCACCCACCCAAACTCTTTAATATAGTTAAAAAATAGTCATATGCACTGATTTATAGGGTTTACCTCTGGATGACTCCACCAGTAGTGATTCAAGTTCCGAAGATGAACTATCAGCTATTACCTAGTACCACAGTACTTAAAAATGGGGATTATGCCTTTGTCCAGTTTGAAGGCAAAAAAAAAAAGAAATAGTATGTTGGCTCGGTATTAAATGACAGTCAAAACGATGAAGATACAGTTGTCATGTAATACATGCACAAAGACAAAACTATGCGCAATAACTTTTTCCCCCCTGAAGCTAATGATATTCATGATGTATTCCTAGAAGATGTTGTGCTGAAACTAAATGAACCAACACTTTCCAAGAGACTTTCAAAATACATGTTTACCAACGATTTATCAAGATATAATATTCACTAGCATGTAATACTGCCATAGGCTAGTTTAAACTTTGTAAAGTAAAAAGTTGAAAATTTGACATTTTTTTCTTTTAGCAGGCTTGTGTGCAGAAAAAGTTGCTATGGGTGAACTAATGGAGATATTTCAGTGATTTTTTTTTCAAAGATTCAGAAAACCATGTAGATTGTCCCACTTGCCCCACCAAATCTCTACCAGTCATGTGTAAAAAAAATTCAGGGGGGGTCCCACTTACCCCACCTTGCGGGGCAAGTGGGCCATCCCGATGACTACCCAAAATATATTTTTTTTAATTCATCATTTGCCAATTTGGTTAGAGGTTGCCATGGGTACAGTAACAACATATGAGAGAATGAACCACAAAAAAAATTAAGTTGTTAGGCCTGTTACATCCGGTGCTATGTTGAGCTAAAGTCGAATTATGCCGAAAAGTGGTCCCACTTACCCCACCTTACCCTATTGAAAACGCACGGACACTTCACAGTTATGTATTTAGCTTAAGGATTTAATTGTAAAGCACCCCAGTAATGAAGGTTTAATAACTGTCAATGGATTTAAAAATAAAATTTTATCATAATTAGTCTTTATGATAAAATTTTATTTTTTTGCCTTTTAGGTAATTAGTTCAACTAATTGGTTATCGTGTATGAATATTGAAGCTTCGAAAAATATTTTATATTTGCATTTCTTACAGTCGGCAGTAAAATTATTGAAGTACACATCCACATTTTTCAGAATTTATTTTTTTAGTTTGCTCGCTAATTTTATCGTGAACTTGCTTTTTTTATCAACAGCATAAGACTAAGATCATGACTAGACAAATGTTTACTTAATAAAACAGTATTAGGTGCATATCTTTTAAATAGGAATTATTGCTAGCGCTTCAATAATTTTTGCTGCTGGCTGTAGATTAAAATAATTTACAGTTATTGCGGTAGCTTTGCATTTCGAAATTTGTTTGTAACTGTGAGATTAGCCCTCTTTCGTCTTAACTGCAATCGTAACTGTTAATTTGTATCTTCTAAGTTGTTTAATGTTAAGCTGTATAAGTGATTTTTCCTATTAACATTTTTTGTACGGGATACTTATTAGTTCATTATTTATGTAAGTTTGTTTTTTCAATCTTTTTATAAATTTATATATTTCCATAACATACTGTGTATTTTGCAAGTATTTGCTTACAACTGTTTCATTTACTATTATTTTATTCTGAACTGCAGATGATTCTCCTAATAAGATGTAGTTGTGTAAGCTACTTTTTGTTTTACTAGCAGTTCTTGAAACATCTTATTTTTCTACGCTGCTAGAGGGGTTTCTATGACGATGGTTTAATTTTTTTCGGACTAGGTATAAATTTATGTGTATGTGTGTCTGTGTGTGCTTTTCTGATTTTTTCCTTTTTTTGCCTGTACTCTTGTATAATTTTTACATTAGTATAGTCATTTTTTAAATGTAAATTTTTGCATACAATATTACATTTAGGACGTTCTTATTCGGCTATTCCTTTTTTTTTTTTTTTTTGTTTTTTGCAACAAAGTTTACGAATACATAATCTAGTTAAAAAATTAATTTCTGTTTTTGTCTGAAAAGCTTTCATATTTACATGAGTTTCCTTTTCTTTAATTGTTTATGCAATATCATCCTCATGGGATTTCGTTGTTTACATTAATTATTTGCTTTATGAGTTTACCTTATTAGTATATTTTTTCGTTTTTGATTAAATCTCCCATTTCTACATGTGATATTTTTCATTTCTTCTTGCGAAATGCTTGAAAAGGTTTTTCATTAAATGTATATATATATATATATTTAAACACTGAGGTGGCAAAAGTCATGGGATAGCAATATGCAAATATACAGATGGCAGTAGTATTGCATACAAAATGAATAAATGAGCTTTCACTTATACTGAATTGATTCATGTAAAAATGTTTCTGACGTGATTATGGCATACTTGCCAACCATCTCATTATGAACCGTACAATTTTTAGTACCCGCCTTTTTCTTCACACCAATAATTTTTTAGAGTAAATTTAGTCTTACTTAATCCTAACAACATTTGGAGAGAATAACTCTAAAATTATAGTGGTGTGAGAAAAGGGGCGTTTTTTCAGGGGGCGTTAACAATTGTACGGTTATTAATGAGATGGTTGGCAAGTATGATTATGGCCACACGACGGTTATTAACAGTCTTTGAACGAGGAATTGTAGTTGGAGCGAGAGGGATGGGATATTTCATTTCGTAAATCATCAGGGAACTCAGCATTTCGCGATCATCATTGCGAATAGTATGCCGAGAATACCCAATTCCAGGCATAACCTCCCCACCATGGACAACGCAGTATCGAAACGCGTGCACTTAATAACTGAGACCGGCGACATGTGCGTAGACTTGTCAGTGTTAACAGGCAAGCTACACTGCTTGAAATAACAGCAACAAACAATGTGAGACGTAGGGTGGACGTGTTCGTTAGGACAGTGCGGTGAAATTTGAATTTAATGGGCTATGGTAGCAGAAGACCGACTCCAGTGCCTTTGCCAACAACACGAGATCGTGTGCCGCACCTCTCCTGGGCTCATGATCAGTGTTGTAATTTAGGAACTTTTTAATTGAAAAATAACCAATATTTTGATAAATTATATTTGATACGCATAATAGGCGATTATTCTTCGACGAAGTGATTAGGCAACCATTACAATTAAAATTTAGGAGTAAATATTGAATAAAAAAGTCCCTAAATTTGAAAATATTGCTCATGACCATATCAGTTGGACCGTAGATGACTGGAAAACTGTAGTTTGATCAAATGAGACGCGATTTCAGTTGGTAAGAGCTGGTGTTAGGGTTCGAGTGTTGCGCAGGCCGTACGAAGCCATTAACCAAAGTAGTCAACAAGACATTGTGGAAGCTGCTGGTGGTCCATAATGGTGTGGAATGTTTTTACATTGAATGAACTAGGTCTCCTGGTCCAGCTGAATCAATAATTGAGTGGTTATGTCCTGCTACGTGCAGGTCATTTGCAGCCATTAGTGAACTCCATGTTCCCAAACAATGATGGAATTTTTATGATGACAGTGGGCCATGTCACCGGGTCATAATTGTTCGCGATTGGTTTGAAGAACTACATACTTGCCAACATACTAATTAATATTCCGTAGTATTGTAAGCCCCACCCTCTTTTTCACACCAGTATCTTTTTAGAGTATTTTCCTCCTTATTTAATTGTAATTGAATTTGAAGAATATTACTCTAAAAATTTACTGGTGTGAGAAAAAGGGCAGGACTCCCAATACTACGGAATATTAATTAGGATGTTGGCAAGTATGGAACTAAAATCGTCCGACATGAATCCCATCGAATATTTATGGGACATAATCGAAAAGTCAGTTCTTGCTCTAAGACCTGTACCGACAACAATTTCACAATCATGGATGGCTATAGCAGCAACATTTTTATTTATTCCGGAGCATTTTTAGCCCCACCTCTATTTCATACTACTTTTTTCGTAAGAGTAACTTTTTTTTATTTTATCGTAGTTATATATTGAAGAGAAATATTCTATAAATAAAGTGGTGCGGATTAAAGGCGGGGCTAAAGATGCTACGTAATAAATTACAATGTTTGCGACTATGCTATAGAGACACCATGGCTCCAAGGACTGATTTAGACCGAGGCACACATTATTTACACTTACACCATTATTTTTTAAGCAATACTTTCCTCTTATAATAAACAAAAAATTCTCATTAAAAATTATTTTAAAAGAATTCTGGTGTCTAATAACCGTGAGTAAATTCGATTGTTTTACACCGTTCATTTTTTATAAAAATAATATCCTAGTCAAAACGGGGAATTCCTATGATATGCAGTAAAAAATAATTGTAAAAATATTCCGGTGAGAGAGTGTCCCGCCATAAATCAGGCTCTGCATGGCTCAATCTTTTTGTATGGGACTTCTAACGACTAGTTGAGTCCATGCTACGTCGAGTTGCTGCACTTCGCCAGGAAAAACGAGGTTACACAAGATATTAGGAGGTATCCCATGATATTTTTCACTCGGTGTGTGTGTGTATATATATATATGTATATACATTTCTCTTTTAATACATTTTTTATGCTTATTTGATGACATTGTTGGTTATTGTTGACGGATTTTTTAAGAATAGCATTTTCCTTCATAGAAACAATGTTCTCTTTATAACCGAACCGTCATAAGTACCCCTGATGATGTTATGAATATCTTTTGGGGGGTCTTCTTATATATTATTTCAAGGTTTTTCTTTTATCATGTTTTTATTATAATATGCTTTTTGCAATATGTAAACTTTAATTGATTTGGTTGTATTTTAAATTCTTAAAGATTTTTATCATGTTTTGTTTCCTTGTGTCTAAGCATTGTTGGGATGGAATATGATTATAGATGATTCCTTTGCCGGTCCATTTAAATTTCACTTCTCTGGTCAGTGTTGCCAAATTTAGGGACTTTTTTATTCAATATCTAGAGGTGTGAAGTATTACGATTTGTCCGTAATTATTGCGAATTTACGGTAATAATTACGGCATTACGGACAACATATAAAAATTACGGATTATCGCTTTTTAAAAAATCGCGGATATCGTTCGTTAAAAAAAAAAAAAAAAAAAAAAAACACTATCGATCAACGATTAAATGCTCAACGGAAGCATTCCAATTCACAATCTTTCTCCATCCACAACATAAATGTCAATATTCATTTTAAACTTACTTTATAAGATTCTAGAAACTGTAAAGAAATAGAATTATAAAATATTTCTTGCTGATGTAATTATTTTTTGACCCCCTCCCCTCTTTTCTTATCTCCAACCAGCCATTGTTGATGAAAATCTCTGCAGAAGCCTTTAGTTTTCCAATCTTTCTTCATCAGCAACATAAATGTCAATATTCATTTTAAACTTGCTTTATTAGTTTTTAAAACGTATAAAGACGTAGATTTGTTTCATTTCTCATTTATCTAATTAATTATATTTTGACTGCCCCTCCCACTTCCCAGCTAGTGGTCAGGGATTACTACTAGAACCAACAAAGGGATAAAAGTGCTCAATATTTTTCACATATGTAATTATTTTTAGGCTTTATTACTGAACTTGATGAATCTATTTGTTTTTGCTTAATAAATTTAAAATACATACTATACCATCAAACAAAAGGTATGTTAGGTTTTAGGCAAGATACATAAAGAAAAAAAAATAATAAAAATGTTTTATTAAAAAAGAACAATGTTTTAGTATTTAATGCCAAAAAAACAGTTGTCTATGAAAAAATGATTATTAAATAATAAATAAAATAAATTTTTGTAACCCCCCCCCCAAAAAAAAAAAAAAAAAAAAAGAGAGAGAGAGAGATCGATATACAAATGTTTCTTCCCTCTCCAAAGCAGGTTTAAAAAAAAAAAAAAAAAAAAAAAAAAAATCCTTCATTTTGTAAGAAGGTAAAGAAATAGATATTTATTCACTTTTGTTATAGAAATTCTTCTATTATTTTAATTAACATATATTTTTTTACAAAAACAGTACAATTCATTATTATATGAAGGCTTGTGCATAAAAATTATTCCGTGACACGGTTAATGTCTCCACGTTGCATAAGTATATAACTCTGATTACTGATATCTCTTATTGAAAATTGGCACCTCTAAATATCCGCCACTAAATTTTAAATGTAACGGTTGATTGATCATTTCAAAGGTTGTTCGTCCATTATGTAAGGTAAAGCTAGGAGAGTTTTCGCACAATTCAACAAAACGTTAAAAAAAAAATCTAAATTTTAATTTTTTGCTAAACTGTTGGTACATAGCTTTGAAGTGATCCTTCTTCTACGCATTTCCATTACTATTTTGTTTCTATACCATGATTTAAAGCAATAATTGCAATAAAACCAAGAGAGTTATTTTGCACAATCTCTCCTTATAGGGTAGGAGAGATTGCGCTTAATTTTAACTACAATTAAATTGTTAACAATGATAATTGCACTTAAATGACATTGGTATAAGGTTTTTGTAAACAAATATTTTGTATTACATGTAAGTAGTATTTCAATTTAATAATTTAAAAAAAAAACAGAAAATGAAAAAAAATAGTTAAAAGGGATTAAAAATTTTTATTTAAAGAAAGAAATTAAAACAAAACTAGAAAATAAAAAGTAACATTTAGTTACTAGATAATATATTTAATTTATAACTAATAAAGTTCCTTTATTAATTTGAATGGTTTCTTGTTTGTTGACCTAATCTGTCATTGTCTATAACCGTTGCACTCGTTGTTATAAATGATGCAACTTTCATGCAACCACCTGCCACAAGTAAAATTTATAAATGAGTTCATAGGAAATCGTTTAATTAAAAAATATTTTGTAATACTAGCATTTTATAAAAATTCCTAGAAAGGGTTTTGAAAATTTAAGCAAACATTTTTGAAAACGGGACAAAATAAACACGTTTAATCTTAGACTGTTCAAGCAATGAACATGCACATTTAATTGGGCACTCGATATTGTAGAATAACCTGGAGTTTCAGAGCGCTCACTGTACTCCTTCCTGCCGATCCCCTATGTGCGCAATCTCTCCTAGCTTTACTTTATATCAAATATCACTCCTCAAAATTATAGGTGATAGTTGAATGAATGAGCCCCTAAATTTGGACAAACAGTTTAGAGCGTTAGGGCCAGCAAAGGGTTAAACTCCCATTCTGGATTGGTCTTTCACTGTTTAATTACTTTTACTTTCTTCATTTTCCTTTGAATTCCTTTGGGTGTCTTTTATTGTGCACTCTGTACACCATTTTGTAACGCAGAAATATTTTTGTTTAATTTTTCATTAAAAATAAAGTTAAAGGTTTCATTAAAGATTTTATGAGCAGTAAATATACTACATAATTTTTCCCTTCACTTTTTGTTAATTTTCTATGCAAGTTCAGTTTGCATATAAATTGAAATTAAATTTAGATCTTTTAAATAAAAAATATTTTTTAAAGTATTTTAAATAGTATTTTAAGAAGCTAAGTTTTAAAGATACAAATATGTGTATAATTCAGCGAAATAATTATTTTAGTTATATCTTATTTTTTACTAAAGCCGTTATAACATGAAATCTAAACTGCAAACGAAAGTAACCAAAATAACTTCTTTTTTATATTTTTGAAATATAAAATATCTTATCTATAGAATCATTTCAGTATTTATGAAATGCAAACTTTTACAATAAAGTTATCAATTGAATTTATGAAATCTACTGAATGTATTTTAAGATTACACTAACATAGCTACATGCACAGTAAAATATTTTACTAAAAGAGAAAATAAGCAAACAAAAATATAAGCATCATAAAAAATTATATAGTACATCACTTCGGGCTGCAAGAAAGTGACACTTTTCAAAAACACCAGATTTAAAAGAAGAAAAGAAAATTGCAATTTTCGTTGATGTAATATAACTTATGTCACGCGTGTAAAAAAAATTCTATGAATTTCATAAAGCCATCTTAATATATAATTTGGCAGTTTTCTAGGAAAAATCTACATATCAGCTTTTTCCACATTTTGCGTTGAAAGAGAAAAAAAAATTCTCGGAGATGTAATTTTTTTCTGATAAAATATTTTTGCTAGAATACTGTCACATTTCAAAATTTTTTGTTGTTGTTGCTGTTGTGTTGCCTTTCACTCTTGTTCGTGAATTATTAACAATTCAGGTAAAATTCAACATTCCTTTAAATTTACTATAAAGTAAAATAACACTATTCAAGTTTACTTAAGCAAAATAATGACTTTATATAAGCATATAAATTCATCAATTGTAAACAAATAATTTCCATCTAAACTTTGAAATACTGTTACTAAATGACTAAACTAAGCATTAAATTTGTTAAAACTGAAATTAAAGCTCTCAAAATATAATTTGAAATTTGGTAAGCGTAAAATTAATGTCAAGAGCAATGCTCACTTTATCAGAACAAATCAAATCATTTATTCAGTAATTTATTGATTAAATTAAATTTGCAAAAATTATTTGTGAATTTATATGTTTATTAAAGAACGTTTTTATATCGACTAATGAAATTATACGTTAAAGGATGATTACGATAAGGTGACGTGACCAGATTAGATGACATTTATAAATTAAAAGCGTTAATATTTAGTACAATCCCTTAATTAGGAATATAATTTTATATTTTTTGTAAATGAGGACCAAAATGCTAATAATTATGACAAACAATTTTGTTGTAGAAATTTTTAAATCTTAGAAAAACGGTGTACAAAAACGGACTGTCCTCAGAAAAGAGAACATCGGTCAGCATAAATTACGGAAATGCATTTATACATGATCTCTCACATATACACATATTTGTAATACAAATACATATAAATAGATACATACACATACAGGGCTGCTACAAGCGATTTTTTTTTATATTTTTTTCGTACCACTATTTTCAAAAAATAAAATTTACAATATATATTATATCAAGTAAATCTGTAGTGTACCTGCATAAATTTATTATAAATTTTATGTTATAGAAATAGTGGTACGAAAATAATAAAGAAAAAGTCGCCTGTTGCAACCCTGCACATACATCAACCTGTTCATGATTAATTTATACGTTCAACGTGTATGCCTAATTTATAAATTAAAAACCCATATAATATTTCAAAATATGTACAATAAGCTATGAATATAAAATTTACACAAGGAAGTATGATTGCGATAGCTTAAGACCTCCTGCAGTGCAATGAACTTTATATTTAAACCTTGAATATAAATCAACAATTTATTCTACGATTCATATTGTCAACAGTAAAACATTTGTTTATTGAATGAAACTTACACTTGCAATATTTGTTCTGAGTATGAGAAAAATCATGATAGTTAAACATCGTTTGCAATTTTTGGAAGCGGTTTAATGTCCAATTTATTGACTATTTTTTGTTAAAAATTTTTGGTTTGCATAAACAATAGTATCATGATATCTTCTTTTTTTTGAATTGGGCAAAATACAACTATCGCATAGCTATCATCTCTCTCGTTTTTCCCCGGACACGTCATACCAAAATGTTTCTATTACAATTAATTTTTTGTAAAGGTTGAAAATAAATGTAACTGATTTCTGTTTAAAAATAGGAGTGAAAAACCTGATTTAAAAATTCAAAATATTTTCAGCTATGAGATCGGATCAGTCCCTTTTTTTTTTTTTTTTTTTTGAATACCGTTTTATTTTAAGAATATTTGCAGAGCCTGATTAAGGGGGAAGCACACATTATCTCCGCTCTCACCGGAATATTTTTACAATTATTTTTTACTTCATGTCATAGAAATTCCACGCTTTGACGAGGAAATATTTTTTATAAAAAATGAACGGTGTAAAACAATCCAATTTACTCAGCGTTATTAGACACCAGAATTCTTTTAAAATAATTTTTAATGAGAATTTTCTGTTTATTATAGGAGAAAAGTATTTGTTAAAAAATAACGGTGTAAGTATAAATAATGTGTGCTTCCCCCTTAATCAGGCTCTGAATATTTGGTAATCAAGTCTTATCCTTCGTAACATGTAATATTTTTATTCATTCATTAAGTATTGCGAAGATTGCTTAGTAAGAATAATGGCATTCAAAAGAGAGACTGCTCCAAACCTTGGGGGAAAAAATATATTTCAAATATGCTAAAAATTTTACAAATATTTGAAACATTATATTATCATAGATGCCAATATTTTAATTTATTCCGGAGTATTTTTAGCCCCGCCTTTTTTTCTTACCACTTATTTTTTAAGAAACATTTCTGCTTATTTATAAAAGGAGAAATGTTTTCTATAAAGAAAGTGGTGTGAAATAAAGGCGGGGCTAAAAATACTGCGGAATAAATTAAAATGTTGGTATCTATGTATTATGGAGTTTTCTGAAGATAAATATTCATATAAATAAATTAGTAAATGTTGTTTAACTATTCAAGATGGAATTAAATTTTAATAGAATCTTTCATTTATTAAAACGGAAAAGTTAAGTAATGCCTAGCTGAAAATATATAAATGTAATAAAACTTGTGAAATCCTCTCTCTGAAAAACGTTTACATGTCGGTTGTGATCAGAAAAATGAAGTTTCTGATGATAATATAAAATATCGCTGCTCAAAAAATTTAGCATTTAATTGAAAATAGCTTTAACAGGAGTGAAAATTTGGGACAGAACTCATACCGCTATTTGTTTGAAAATTTTCTTTGTTTTTAAACGGATCTTCGGATGGTGTGGGTGGGAGGCACCTGTGACTGAGTCACGCATCCTCCGGTACCTAAAAATGCAAGCTAATTGCTTGTAAAATTGTTGGTTTAAGAAAAAGAAAATTTTGTTTCCTAAAAACTGGTATGAGTACTGCGCCAAATTTCCACCCCTGCTTTAACTAAGGCAACTAATGAATGCTTTTACATGAAATAAAATCATGTTTAAGCTGAATGTACATATGCTTTTACAAAGATACATACTTAAAAGGAAAACTAATTTTAGAGAAAATAAGTAAAAATTATATTACATATCTACCAACTTTTACGCTTTTTGGCTAAGGGAAAATATTAACTGGATTTTTTTTTTTTTTTTTTTTTTTTTTTTTTTTTTCTGTAACAGTTTTAACTGTTTAAATAAAACAAAAAAAAATTATTAGGGAGACGCTTCCATTAATATTCCGTGAGATGAGGCAAAAGAAGCATATTTAATTGCAAAAGTTCTATTATTTAGGTAACTATAGATGAATTTAATACAGTCGATTCGCGTTATAACGACCTTGTGTTATAACGACCCAACGCGATATAGCGACTTTTTGAAAAGTCCCGATTGACTTCCAATTAAGATAATGTTTTTTCATATTTGATATAACGACCAGGAAAAGACAACACTCTTTATATAACGACCCAGTAAACGACTGTGCTTCCTTCAATTTATGTTTAAAATGTGATCTTTACTTAAATTAAAAAAAAAAAAAAAAAAAAAAAAAAGATAAAGATAAAGAGAGATAGAATCCGACGAATTTTCTTAATCGGGAAAATGAGATGCAATTTGATGTTAATCTTTTAATTGCAATCCGAACCACATAAGCTGTTTGGTAAGAAATTTCGAAAGAAACCATCAGAAACAGATTTTCTCAAATTCAGGGAGTATGAAGAAAATTTAATGAATGTTCCTGGTAAAGATTATTGATAGTGGAAATGCAAAAGGGATATTAAATGTAGAGACTAATGAAAACATCAGTTATATTCCAAAAAATAGTAATCCTACAATCAAAAATGAGCTGCGAAAATACGTAACAAATTTTCGGATACTTTTAAAAATAAAAATTATGGAAATGAATAATTTGAAAACACCATTCGTTTTAAAAATGCTTTGATCCAATTTCAAAATTACATTAAAACTCGATTATTGCTTTCTTCATAAAATATTAAACATGTAATTACTTATTCGTAAATAGATAGAAGAAATTGATTTTTGTATAGTATGTACACAATTCATACCCCTTCTTTTCTTTATTATTATGTAAATTTTATCAAAATAAAATTATTCTTTCAATTAAAATTTTTATGGTACAATTTATATTTTATGGTACACACATACTATATAATTAATTCAAATGGTCATATGGAATCATTATTTTCATTTTCTTCAAATTTAAGAAAATTATAATGTTTCTCGTTTTAATTGATTTCAATTTTAAAATTTTATTTCACTTATAAATTCTAATACAATTCACATTTTACAGGCAGTATGTCATTTGCAACCATTACCAAACTAAGTTTAAAGAAAAAGGCATCATTTGAAAAATTCTTTTCGATTTATTTGATATAACGACCCAAATTGAGTCGTCCCAATGGGGTCGTTGTAACGGGAGTCGACTGTATAAGGAGTTGGGATTTGATGTTGGATGAGTTTAAAAATAAGGTCGTCATACCAAACTGTATCAAATACTTTAGCGATATCAAGAAAAAGAGCTTCTTTTTTTTCAGATTTAATAAAACTATCGTGGCTGAATCTTTGGTTGGTTGGTTGTGGGCATTAAGGCCGATTGACTGCACTAGGGTCATAGGCCTGAGGAGGAGTGCCCTCCGTAGGGATCTTTTTAAAGGGTTCTAGTCCGTATTTACACAAGTTTTGGAGAAAACCATGGCAAACTCCGAATGGCTAAGCCCACAAGAACGACCGGGAATCGAACATCATGAATGAATTCTGTGATTCTTAAGATCTATTTGGGGAATGGGGGGAGCTTAAGTCTAAAGCTGAATTGTTCGAGGGAATTGGGGAGTAAATTAATAAGTCTGATGAGGAAATATATTTAAGAAGTTTATTAAAAGAAGGAAGTAGGCTAATGGATCTGTAATTCTTGGCCAGGGCGAAGTCTTCATGTATTTCAGCATAGCATAAATGAGTAGGGCTAAAATATTGGCATAATTCATAAGGAGATTTTTGAGGAACGCATTATCGATCGCATCATAACCAGGGGGTTTCGATTAGGGAGTAATTTAATGGATGAAACAATCTCTTGGGACGTGGTCGGTTTAAAAGAACCGCTAGGAAGGAGGGTGTCAAAATTTTGGAGTACACTATAGACTCTGTTTATAGCGTCTTGGTCAAAGACATCAGGATGTGGGCGGAATTAAGTTTGATATTGGTCAGCAAGGATTTCGACTTTTTCTTCATCTTTACAAGCAAATGTGATGTTTTGTTTTTTAAGAGTGGGATTGGGGAGAAAAACTTTACGGATTCTTTTTAGGTAATTCCATAGACAGTTAGTTATCTATGAAAGCAAACGATTCAAAAAAGTCTTTCCTTTTTTTATTTTTAAAGCAAATAAATTCACGTTTAATTTCAGCGGTAAGCTTGGGGAAAGTACGCTAGTAGATTTCCAAAATCTTGTAATATTACTGTGAAGGGAGATTTTAGTTCTGATATAGAGTAGTAGTGTTGGTTCTTATTTGACTTAAGTTTTCCAATTATCTTTCTTTTTTTTCTTTATTTGCCGATAAAGGATTGCCCATTTAGAACCGAAAAATTTTTAAATATATGTCTGTGTTTATTATCATCATTAATGTGTAATCAAATGGCACCATTTACTATCATGTTACAACCGCAAATCACTTCATCCATCCCCTCCCCCTCCTAATTTAAAAAAGATCTAATCTTCATTCATTATCACAATAAAATTCAAGGCACAAATTTATTAAAAGTAAATATTTCAGTACTTTATCATATTTTTACACAAAGTTAAAATCTTTAAAGAAGTTTACATTTAATTTATATTGAATGTACACATATGCTTTAAAAAAGGAAAACACAAATGTCGGTTTAAGATTTTCGCTTTTTTCTTCCCTCCTCAAAGAAGAAAAAGTTTTTTGCATGATGTTGCAATGTCAGGGATGGAGCACGGACGTAGAACTCATGCCACTATCAATGTAAGAAAATTGCCTACTTCTTAAATCAATGATATTATAGGTAGCGAAATTTCTTAAACAAATACAGGTATGAATTCTGCGCCCGTGTTCCATCCCAGCAATGTTTTTCGGCGGCCTTAGGCGATCGCCTAGATTGATCCTGCGTATCTGACATGCAGACATACCTGTCAACATCCTAACTAATTTTAGATAATTTGGAGTGGAAGGCTGATCTTTATACTAACTATGTGAAAAATACCAGAGCCGGGAATCGAACCCGGGCCTTCCGCTTAACCCGCGGATGCTCTACCACTGAGCTACCCTGGATGATAACCACCTAGGCATTTCTCACATAATATTCATTGACAATAGCTGCGTTTGCAGATTCGGTGACCTTGCCAATGAATATTATGTGAGAAATGCCTCGCTGGTTATCACTCAGGGTAGCTCAGTGGTAGAGCATACGCGCGTTAAGCGGAAGGCCCGGGTTCGATTCCCGGCTCTGGTATTTTTCACAGAGTTCGTATAAAGATCAGCCTTCCACTCCAAATTATCTAAAATGAATTAAGGTTGATGAATAAAGAATTTCTAAATCCTAACTAATAGTTAGTATCCGCCTTTTTTTCACACCAGTTTTTTTTTTTTTTTTTTTTTTTTTTTTTTTTTTTTTAAATCATAATTGAAGAGCTTGTTTCCAAATGGCGTTAAGTCATTTTTTTCAGTTCTTCAAAAAACGTAATTTTGTTATATAAGATTTATTATTGAATTTAAGGAAAAGATATTTTTTTTTCAGTAATCTATGGATGATAATAACACTAAATTACATGTTTAAAAAAATCCTGCCAGTATAGTTATTTAGAAATAAAAAAAGAAAAAAATGACTTAACTCCTTTTGGAACAAACAAATAACGAAATGAAATGACTTACGTCCATTTGAAAGTAATCCAAGTATTTTTTTTTTTTCATGTAAATACAGTATAAATTTTAGCTATACAATTTTGGAATGTAGTTAGTTACTACAAATCTTCATTTCCAATTCTATTTCTCCATCTTTATCATTATTTTCACTTATGTTAGCGTTAGCAGTATCGTTGCAAGATTATTCATAAAAATAAAAAAAATTCGTGCAATTTGTTAATTCCCAAAGTGTTAAGTAATTTTAAAACATCTGTTTTTCTTTCCTTGTTTCATGTTGTTTTTTGTTTTTATTATTTCAGAAGGGGCGCATGGGAGAATTTTTTTCCCCTCGTTTCAGAATCTTTTGACAGCAAAACGAACCACAGTACATTGTCTTGATTCCCACATCTCGCTTCGTAATTTCCAGTACTTTTGCCTCTGAAATCAAGAAACCTTGTTTGCTTTTCAGACGACTATGCGTAAAAATTTCCCAATCTAAAATATTCCACTGCTTCTTATACTCGAAAAGATTTCCAACCTTGGAGAAATGTTCAAAATTTTCATTAGAGAGTAAAATTGTATCCTCTTTCTTTAAACTAGTCTCCAGTCGGCCGAATATTCTATCTGCTGGTAAGTAGGAATGACCACGCACTAAATAGTATGTGAAGGTGAGGTCCTTTTGAGCACCCACTTCTGAAAGCATTCCTATCAAGGTATAATTTTTTTTTGTGTGGTAATTCCTGATTTTGCATCAAGTCAAAACGTATTGCAATTTCATCTTCTCCGATAAACTTTTCCCCTAAAAGTGAATAAATTTTTTTGCTCCGGTGTTTATGAATCAAAAGTTCGGCTAACAGGGTCTTTTCTTTTTTCTGTACATTTTTCTGAATTCATTTGTATTTTTTCCCTAATACAGAAGGAACAAAAAAAATTTTTTTTCGGGGTTCCAAACCCAAGATTAAAATCTTTTACAAACAAATTATGAAAAAGGTTATAAGTACATTCCTCTTTATATTTTTCTATAAGTTAAAAAAAAAAAAAAAAAAAACTATCTTAATGTGACAATCTACAACAACATTTTTCCCTTACTTTTGAGTTTACGCCCAAGGCCAGACAAACCGCGTGATCTCAAGGCACGCTACAATTGGTTAAATTTGACTTAATCCTTTTTGGCACAAAACTTACTTGTGACTTAATTCTTTTTGGAAAAAAACACAGATTTCACTTTCTGTTTTCAATATGACTAAACTTCGTTTGGAACTTCTACTTATCGAAAATATATTGTTAGACGTGTGCTGAGACCTTTTGCAACGAAAAGTCAATTTTTGAAATTTTTGACTTAACGCCTTTTGGAAACAAGCTCTTCAATTAATTTTAGAGAAAATTACTCTAATAATTAAGTGGTGTAGAAAAAGGTGCGGGTACAAACAATGCTATGGAATAGTAATTAGGATGTTGGTAGGTATGCATGCAGATTATATGCCGGAAATTACGGTATCTCATAAATTAATCAGATGTATTTTTTTTTTTTTTTTTTTTTTTCCAATGTAGTATTTTTAAAGATAATTAAACGATGCAATACTTATCTACCTTTATCATAAATGAAAAGAAACCTAAATCCAAAGTAATTAAAAATGGAGTACTTTGATGTTTAACTTGACATTACCTTTCTCTTTATCTGCTTGAATCACTCCCAAGAATTTCATTTCCATGTGGGAAATCATTTCAGTTGCGCAGTGCCAAGGAATTCTCAAGATATTCTCTTTCGAAACTGCAAAATTCGATAATGCAATGCGAATTCTCTAATAATTTGAACAGATACTAGGTACACGCATTTGAGGAAATTGAAAGAAAGATCATTCGACTTTCGAAAATGTCTCTTTCTTAATTTTCGTGGGGAATTTCAAATATATTTTAAATCCTTTAATAGCATTAATAAAATTCAAACGATTCTTGTTTAAAGAATTTTTTTTAATGTTATTACATGTGTAGTTAAACATTCTGTTTAATTATTTTCAAAAAATTTCAAATATTTAAATCATTTAATAAATGAATAACAATCTAAATATTTGCTTTTCTTTTGCTAAAAATTTTAGTAATTAAAAAGTATAGGGTTTCGGCAGTGAATATTTCAAAGATTTTTTTTTTTAATAAAAATTTTCTATAGTGTGTTTCCATGCTTAATTAAGTGAAAAATTATTGTATGAATATCGAGGTGGAACAATCGGGGGGGGAGGGGGGGGGCGAATTCATCGGCACCTAAAAACACCCTTTACGAAAAGTTAATTAATCTGATTATATTTTAAACATGTATTTCGTAACGAAAAATGTTTGAAATTAGAATATATGCTTATTTACTTATTATTATTATTTTGCATTTTAATTTTATTGTAATTTTTTTTAACTTTCTAAAATTAATTTTAATTTTAATTTTTTTTTTTTTTTTTTTTTTTGGCAGTTATGTTATATTTTTTATTCCTTTATTATATAATCTTAAGTACGTGCTGGAATTTCAATCAACACAAAAGCAATTTTGTGATAAAATATTTCACACTCATAGTAAACAACTTCTCTGTTGCGATCAATTTTAGATACGATATGCTAGGGTTTTTTTTTTTTTTTTTTTTTTTTTAAGCAAACTTTATACTTTTAGATAAAAAGATTAAAAAAAAAAGAGTGAATATGATACTTCAGTAAGTGTTTTCATGCTTGCTGGAGGAATATCAAATGAATGATTTTGATTTTATGTAAAGTAATTTAATCGTCTTCGTTTATTTGACTTCTTAGAATGTGTGAAATAAAGTTTTATATAAACTGGGATTTTGTATTGTTGACACTTAATAAATAACACTTTAGATAAATCAATAAACATAAAAGCAAGAAAATGGTATAAACAATTGTGAATAGTGCGATGAGTGTTAATAGAATTCAAAACATTGAAATTCTGAAATTGAAGAAATTGTTTTAATCAAAGCGTATCAAATTAAAATATTTATACATAGTACCAGAGTTGTCTATATTTCTAATTTTTACCGGAGCATTGTTAGTGCACGACATCTCTTTCTTTCTTTTTTTTTTTTTTTTTTTTTTTTTTTTTTCTTAATAATTCTGTTTTATTTAATCGTAGTAGAGAAAATAATTCTCCAAAAAAAAGTGGTGTGAAAAAAAGACAGGTACTAACAATGCTCCGGAATAAATTGTAAATGTTGCCAACAATGATAACAGTTTAAAAATAAAACATTTCAGACATTTTTTTTTTTTTTTTTTAATAGTTACAGTGATACAAAAATTTTTCAGTTTTAAAATCACAATCTAAATTTTTAAGACATTCGATCTAAATATTTTAAGCAGAAAATTATACTACAATTTTTATTAAAATCACACAATCAACTGTGGAAGAAAATCATATTTATAGAAATTTTATTTTTCCGACTGAGTGAAAATAATGCCTGGACCGGGAGTCGAACTCCGGATCTTTGACTTACAAGGTCAAGGCTCTACCAATTGAGCTATCCAGGCCGACAATCGGCCAGCATTACTCACTCAGACAACCTTTAAGCAGAAAAATCTCTGGTCTATCATTTAGATAGCTCGACAGAAAAAAATAAGCCGCAGGAAATGGAAAACCCCATTAAACAATAGGAGAAAGAAATACAATTTTTATTTAAATCACACAATCAACTGTGGAAGAAAATCATATTTATTGAAATTTTATTTTTCCGACTGAGTGAAAATAATGCCTGGACCGGGAGTCGGACCGATTGTCGGCCTGGATAGCTCAATTGGTAGAGCCTTGACCTTGTAAATCAAAGATCTGGAGTTCGACTCCCGGTCCAGGCATTATTTTCACTCTGTCGGAAAAATAAAATTTCAATAAATAGAATATTATATTGTCGCGAAATCTGTCACTCATGAAGGATTTCTACCAACTACGAAAATGTGTATTTTATTAAATTATTATTATTAAAAATTAATGATGTTTAAGAAAGTAATTTGAACCGAGCAAAACAGACACCACTATTTAGAAGTATAGTTGTCTCCTTATATTAATGATGCATTTCTGTAAAATATAAGTCAGAAATACTTGTTAAAATATAGCGGTGAGAGTGTGCACCGGTTTTAATCAGGGTCTGGGTATACTACGAATATTTTAATGTTGAAACAAAAATTATGACATAGTAATTTTTAACTCTTCGCTTTTGTACTAAAAAATACCAATATTATTTTCTATATGAATTTCTGTTTCCTATACAAGGTGTCCTAACAAGTCCGCCCAAACTCTGCACAGACGAATTGCTGTCGTAAAATACATGAAAAATGCCCGAGAAGTATATCTATACGACAAATAGTTTTTGAGAAAAATGCGGAAGAAAAAAATTATGTCATATTTGGTACACTGAAAAAACTTTATTGAAAACATTAACATTGGTATTTCACTGTTTTATTTCAGCGCATTAGAAAAAAAAAATGGGGGGGGGGATCTTTTAATCGAAATTTTCTTAAACAATATTGTAAGAGATTATAAGGGAAGAAAAATACTTTTCCAATTCGGTGTGATATATAACTATTTTCTTTGTTTGGCAAATGCATCCGGATTGATAGAGAAGAAAATGACTCAAGTTAAGTAGATCTGTACAAATTAAATCCCGAGGTCATTATTTAGGTTCCTCGTATCTTCTTTTATTACTAAACTCTAACATTTAGAGGATGCTTGGATAAAACATCGATTTATTATAAATTTTGTATTCGTACACTCAAAATTTGAATGTGATATTTAAGAGCCGCATTACACTGTTTTATATTAAAAACCTTGTATTTTATTTAAACTGAAATTTTCGGGACTTTGATGAAATAACAATACTTAGATCTTCGCTGATAGCTAATACTCTTTATCATTCAAAATTCAATCCGAAATAATAAATTTTCTGTTCCATGCGTCCTACAGGTGCATCATTTTCAACAAAGATTGTAGATATTTAACTCTCCAATTGCAAACATTAGTCTAAGTTCTCTTTTGCCCGAAGTTCCCTCGTGTATTTGCTGTCCTTTTTCCTCTATCGTACAAAGAAAAAATCTTAATCTCAAAGTTTTAGACGTTTTTTCAGTCTTATTGTTACTACAACTTTCTGTTGCAAAATAATAGTAATAATAATAATAAAAATAATTTTGACTTTTCCTTCCCCAATGTTTTCAAGTCAAATGACAAGAATTCGAAATATGAGAAAAAAATTTCGCTTTTTTTCTGTAATACTTTGATTATTCTTGATATCGGGACAAAAACAGCGGGACCAAAATGGCAAGACCAAAACAGCGGGACCAAAGTGGCTGGCCCAAAGTGTCATGTACCCTTAACGCGCAAAGTCTACGCCGCGAGAAAGCAATTATAAATTCTCAACTGCAGAAATTCCCCCGATATTTATTTTTTATTTACTTTTATAACTTATTAGAAAAAAGTCATTTATTTCTTTTGCTTTAAATTTGGTCGTAAATACTGATGGCTACTCATATTCATAGCTGCCAATATTTTAATTTATTTCGGAGTACTTTAAGCCCCGCCTATATTTCGCACCACTTTGTTTATAGAGAAATTTTTTTCAATACATAACTTCGATAAAATTAGAAAAAATTACTTTTAAGAAATAAATAAGTGGTACGAAATAGAGGCAGGGCTAAAATTACTCCGGAATAAATTAAAATATTGGCAGCTATGCATATTAAATGAACGTAATTACTTTGCCTTTCAAAAGTTTAAATTATTTCATTAAATAGTCTGTTGTATAAATATGCTGGTCGTAAGCATTTTTATTGTGGAAAAAATTTGTTTATTTCTTTAGCGATCAAGATTTTCTTTTCAGATAGCTATAAATGTTTTCTCTCCATGGATATATGCATATATTAAAAATTTCAGTGTTTGCTAAGCATATTTATGAATTCAAGCTATGTAAGTAAAGAACAAACAAATACTATGCAACAAAATATGACATTTCTATTGATTGAATCTAAAGTATTATTCACTATGACAAAGAATCAATTTGTGTATGAAACCTTCTTTTCTAGAATACTCTTCTTATGCACCTTCTATAAATAGCCCAGCAAAATGTCTTTCAATTTTCAAAATAATCCGAGAGTCGACATTTTTTATTCGAATCTCTTTTCTAGATGATAAATGAAACGTTCAATTTTCTAAGAAATTTTTTTTAGGTCTAGTGCATAGCAGAGAAGGAATAATTTTTAAAACAGCTTTCTTTTTCTGCATATTGTTTTCTAAAGGAATTATATGAGACTTTTAATACTATTATTTCTATAACTGAAGATTATTTTACATAATTATGAAAGTAACAAAATTATTGCCAGTCAGTAGTTTACAAATTACACCTTATGCATATATAGGGAAGTTTGGGGCTAGTTGTAACAGTGGTAGGAAGTAACGCACTTTTAGGAAATATTTTGTAACACTTTTGATTAGATATTGCGATAAACATAATTCTAATGACGCGCTTTATTAGGTAAGCACAATCAGTGTTCTGCAAAAATGGTTAATGAGAGGATCTGTACATGTGCTTCATTTTAGCTAGTTAGAGAAAAAAATGTATTTCGTAAATTTTGATTAAAGTTATGTTAATTTGTATTTTAAAGAAGTGTTTATAGCTATTTATTTAGTCTGTGTGTTGAGTTATAAAATGCGCGTTTAATTTTTTGTATAAATCGTTATATTTTTTTATAAATAAACAAAATGTCCAAAATCATACGAAGGGGCAAATTGAAAAAAATTTTGGGGCAAGTTGTACAATTTACCCTTTGTGTTTTCATTCATGCAATTAGACATTCTACTTTAAATGTTAACAAGCAAATTATTTATTGTATGCATTTTTTTTAACATGAGGAACTATAAAAAGAAATCTGAAAGAGCTTCAAAGGGTCAAGATATATTCGATTTGGCTACAGCATACTTGAAAACATACTAATTAATATTCCGTAGTATTGTTAGCCCCGCCTTCTTTTTCACACCAGTATCTTTTTAGAGTATTTTCCTTCTTATTTAATCATAATTGCATTTGGAGAATATTACTCTAAAAATTTACTGGTGTGAAAAAAGGGTCGGGATTAACAACACTACGGAATATTAATTAGGATGTTCGCAAGTATGCTACAGCTGAAATCTTCTATAAAGGTACAAATATTAGACATCCATCACCTGAAAAAAAATATTTGAAAAATAATTTGAAGAGATAATTAAAAAGTAACATAAACATAAAGAGAAAGGAAAAGATTATAGGAAGAAACAAACAAATAAATAAACGAAAGGATAAAAATATAAATAAAATGTCTTTAACTCCAGATACAGATTCTGAATTAGAGGAGTGACTTGTGGAGATGTCTACAGCCAGAGCTCGAAGTCCCCGCCCATTTTCAGGAAACTTTCAGAAATGAAATAATTTTGGCTTCTTTGCCACTACTGTATTCATACAGAAATATTTTCTGTGTTTTTATATTATAGTGCTGTGATTATTTAATCACGAATTATAATCACGATTTAATCACCAATTAGAGAATATTGCATAAAAATAGTGGTAGGAAAAAAAGCAGAAATTTCTCATCAATGAGAGTGTCCTGAAAAAAGGGCGGATAATTCGAGCTCTGCTAAACCCTCTCTGAGGCAGAAGAATTGGTATACAATGCTTAACCCCTTAACGCGCGCTGTCCTCGCTGCGAGGACGCAAAATTTAAGATCCAGCTGCAAAAATTCATCCCGGAAATTTTTTTGCAAAAATTTACGTTTATAACATATCAGCAAAGGCCGGCTTTTTAACCTTAAAATTTAAAATTTATTTTAGTTTAATTTAGCTCATGAATTCCGGTGGCAGTATAATTTAAATGCTCCGAATTGTCTTGCTCCGTAAAGGGTTAATTTGCAAAATGCGAGTACACATTAAATGTATGAGAGGGAACAAAATATCATTTGTTTGTATTAATTTCAACTCTGACTAAGATTGACTTCTATGTTAATTTTATATTTAATTTTCTTTTTTTACTTTCTTCTATATTCAAAAGAAAGTATTGGATTCGTAAAAATTTTCGACCTCGGGTTTTTGATGCATTTACACGTTTTGAGAGCTGCAGAACACGATTTCACCATTTTTAGAAAATGTCTGTCTGTCTGTGTGTGTGTGTGTGTGTGTGACAAAATTTTGTGGCAACTGTATCTCAGAAACTACTGCACAGAATTTCATACAAATTGGCATGTAGTTGCAACTTGACGTAAATTAGTGCCTATCAACTTTTGGTAAAAAATGTTTTACAGGTTGCGTTGCCATTCCGCTTTTTCTAAATTTTTAACATGGTGATATAGGACAAAAGTTTGTATAAATGTGCATAAAGAGAATTATTTTTTAGTAATCATTATGAAATTTACAAGAATTATTTATAATAGAGATAGTCAACTGGGAAAAATTTGTTGTATGTGTAAGAGCCTCGCCACCCCCCCCCCCTGGGGGGAAGTCCCCCCTCGAGGGGAGTAAATTTTCAAGATGGGTATCTTTCGAAAGGTCTCGTCAATACCTTTAAAAGGAATGGTTGAACTATAAATCTGTGATAATTTAAAACAAAGTTATCGATTTTTTTTACTTTTAACAAACAAAAAGACATTTTTTTTTTTTTTTTTTTTTACGAAATTTAGCCAAACTTGGTATTTAGTTGGCCTCTGACATAAACTGGGGCTGATTAGATTTGGGGATCAATCGCTCAACAGGTGACGTGGTGATCGTATTTTTTCTAAATTTTTAACATGGCAGTATAGGACAAAATTTCGTATAAATGTACATAATGAGAGTTATTCTTAAACTGTGATTGTAAAATTAATATGAATTATTAATAATAGTAGTAGTTAATTAGGAAAAAAAAATTGTGCATGTGGGGGCATCGCTTCCCCCCCTGGGGGGAAGTACCCGCCAGGGGGGGGGAGGTAAATTTTCAATATGAGTATCTTTCGAAAGGTCTCGTCAATACCTTTAAAACAAATGCTTGAACTATAAATATGTGATAATTTAAAACAAAGTTATCGATTTCTTTTACTTTTAACGAAAAAAAAAAACTGAAAAAAATCGTATCTTTTTTTTTTTTTTTTTTTTTTTTTAATATTGTTACTGAGTGAATTTATATAGGAAAATATAGAAGAAAGTCTTGTGGTGGCCAGAACATACTAGTTTTTACTGAAATCCATTTGATATAATTCATTGTTACTATACCAAGAAGGTTATAATTTAATATTAGTTATTAATTGCCTTTTTTATTAAATTAATAAATGGTTGATAACAAAAAACATTTTGAAATATTATCGTTTTTATTTTTAGGTTATTATCTGTTACAATTTGCCCGACGTGTGTTAAGGCAAATAATTTTGAAAAAATATTTTTTGTGCTAAAATCAGTAAAATTAACGAAAGTTTTTTTTTATTATTATTTATTTATTTATTTATTAATATGATAGATAAATATGTATGCTATGGAAAACTGCAATTATAAACAGGAAAACGTAAATACATTTCAAAATATATTTAATTTTCCAAAAACTGTTACAACCAGCCCTACGCTCCCCTATATATAGGAACCAAAATCTATGTGTAACAAGGACAAAAAGTCAAACATACAAAACAGAAATAATAATAATAATAATAATACCCATACACAACATAGTTACATCAGCATTTTTTTAATGTAGTACAAAAATACTATTCAGAAAAAATAGAACTTAAAAAAGTAATACACAATGAAATAGCGCAACTGCAACTGAATTCACAGAGCACATTACATTAAAACGTTAAAGAGCTGTTAATAGTTAATTCAGTCAATATACAAATGGAAGACGAATATATATGTTACTATCAGATATAAATAAGATGCATACTTATAAATATAGATGATTATACATACAAATTTAATGCGCATATGAAGCATATTGAATTTGACTGTCAATACATAATATAAGAATTAAAAACTATGTGTAACAAGGGCAAAAAATCAAACGTATAAAACAGAAAGAAAAATAATAATAATAATAATAATAATAATGATACTCATATTTAACACAACTACATCAACATCATTTTTTTATGTGGTACCAAAATACTATCCAGAAAAAATAGAATTTAAAAGAATAGTACACTGGGAGAGAGAGGTCATGTGTTAAGGGGTTGCAGCGCTCCTACTTTTTTACTATCGTTTTATTTTACTGCCACCACAATTTTCAAAAGAAAGATTTCTGTATTATAACAGCACTAAAACTCCAAGAAATTTTTCTTTTTGAAAATTGTGGTGACAGTAAAGTAAAACGATCCCTGATATATTCTGACGTAGCAATGCTGGTAAAAGATTAAATATCTCCTTCTATGAATTAGTCTGCCTATTGGCATAGCTACCGACTTTTACCAGATATCCCAACGATTCTAATATATTCTGGAGTAGTGTTGGTACCCGCATTTTCCACCACACCAGTTTTTTGAAGAGTAATTTTTTCTTATTTAATCGTAATTACATATTGCAGAAAATTACTCTACAAAATATGAGGTGTGAAAATGGTTGATACTAACAATGTTCCTGATTAAATTAGAAATGCTTGCCGCTTTTACGCTTTTTTTTAATACTACTTTAGTTGTGTACAATTTTTTTATTTTATCAGTGAAAATTGCTACAGGTGGTGTTGGTGTAGATAATAAGGACGACTGACTATAGGAAGAATTTAGGCCTAGGTGAAGTGTCCTCCTCGGGAGGTTTTTCTACGCGAGTTTCGGGAAAAAAAAACATTGAAAACCTCGAACAGCTAGGTCTCCGAACGCGACCTGGGATCGAACCTGGCACTTCCGTTCTTCAAGCTTCAAGAGCAAAATCTCTCGGCCACTGGTGAGGAAGAAAACTGTTGCAGAAATTTATAAAAATTTCTATTAAAATTTTCTGGAAGCCAATAAAGCGTAAAAGTTGGTAGCTATGCTTATTAGTGACTTAATTTCATTCATGTTCAATAATTTCCTGGTTAATATTAAGAACATAATAACTCATAAGATTATAAGCCAAAACTTAAAATAAGGAAATCATCAACATTTTTCAAATTACCTAATTAATTTAAAATGTTTAAGCTACGTTACCATCTTTAAATCCATCATGTATCTCTTTATTAGTGTTAGCATCATCTACATATTTGAGCTAAGAATTTAAGATCTCAACCATTGGATATTTGCCAATGTAACTTCTGGAGCTAGGATATTAATTTAACTTTTGTCCTGTGAAACATTAGTCTAATTTGCATTTTCGTTTCTGAATATATTAAATTAATATAGTAAGGGAACCAGCCTTACAGAATAATAAGACTCAAGGCTTGTAAAAGTTTAGTCAATTACTTTAAGAAAGTTAGATATAAATATTATCGAAAGTCATTTATTTTATAGAGTATTATGCATTTAAGACTGTTTTATCATTTGTTATGTTTCATATATAATAATATTTTATTTGACAATTGTTAAGAGAATATTTTTTTTAGTAAATAATGTTGTTACGACGAATGTTGTTTGGATTCTTGATTTTTTTTTTTTTATTATTATTATTTATAGGGATATTTTTGCCCTTAAAAGTGAATAAAATTTCTTTTTGTTTCTATTTCAAAAGTTACAGAAATGTATATTCAAATTCATAATTTATAAACATCTTTCGGATTAAAAAGCTGTAAAGAAAATTAATTTTATTTATTTTTAGCTGAATTTTGAGTCTTGAATAATTTTAGAACACGTAGATTTCAGTTCCTTATATATATAAAATAATATTAATAACAATAATGAGTAGAAGCAAAATCGATGCTTTCAAATGCCATCGAAAAAATTTTATTCAAATGTCTTGCTTTCAATTCATCGAGAAACTCGTATATAAAAAATAACAAACCACACAACATTCCATTGAATTTATGCAAACAGTTTCCTATAAAATGAGTATAAAAGAAGAAATAAATTCTACCTTTTTGCAATATTATTTTAAACGTTAATAGACAGTTTTTTTTATTATTATTATTATTGGCAATAACAGCAACAAAAAATAAAATTATATAACATAACTCTGAAAATCGAAGATGCCAGCTTGTACTTTTTTTTTTTCCTTTTTCCCTACCGGAAATTTTTAACAGAAATTTCAATAAGTTTTTTAGCAGTTTTCTATGCTTTATAGTGATGAAGTTTTTTAGCAAAGGAATAACGGTGTTAAAAACCGTGCAAACTTGCGCTCATGAAAAGCAATCTAATAAGCAATTAAACAAAATCATTCATTTAGCTCAGGATTCGCACATTCCTTATGTTTCTCTATCACTAAATATAGCAGCAGTTTTTGTCAGAAAATAATCCTATAAACTTAAAAAGCATTTCTTTGTTTTAGAATAATGGTACAGTGAAGTAAATATACAAAGACTACTTTTACATTGCAATAAAACTTATGGTTTGAGTCTGCATAGTTTTACATTGACTATTTTGGCCCAATCAGTGAACGAGAGTATATGCTTTTGTAACGAATACCAAGGGAACCTTAACAATAAAAACGACAACGTTTCAAAATGTTTTTTGTTATCAATCATTTATTAACCCTTTGCGGCGCAAGACAATTTGAAACATTTAAATTATACTGCCACCGGAATTCATGAACTAAATTAAACTAAAAGAAATTTTAAATTTTACGGTTTAAAAAAACCGAGCCTTTCTGATATGTTATAAATGTGAATTTTTGCTAAAAAAATTCCGGGATGAATTTTTGCAGCTGGATCTTAAATTTTGCGTCCTCGCAACGAGGACAGCGCGCGTTAAGGGGTTAATTTAATAAAAAAGACAATTAATAACTAATATTAAATTATAACCTTCTTGGTATAGTAACAATGAATTATATCAAATGGATAAAAGTAAAATAAAGAGAAAATTAAAGAGAAAATCAACAGAGAAGTCAATCTTAGTGAAAATTTAAATTAATTCAAGCAAATGATATTTTATTCCCTCTCATGCATTTAATCATAGATGCCAACATTTTAATTTATTCCGGAGTATTTTTAGCCCCACCTATTTTTCATACCACTTATTTTTTAAGGATAAGTTTTTCTTTTTTTATCGAAGTTATATATTGGAGAAAATTTTTTTATAAATAAATTGATGCGGGGCTAAAAATACTCCAGAATAAATTAAAATATTGGCATCCATGCATTTAATGTGTGCACGCATTTTGAAAATTAAGCATTATAGCCATTCCTATACCACAAAGAAAGTTTAGCAGAGCTTGAATTCTCCGCCCTTTTTTCAGGACACTCTCATTGATGAGAAGATTCTGCTTTTTTTCTACCACTATGTTTATGCAATAATCTCTAATTCGTGATTAAATCGTGGTTAAATAATCACGGTAGTATAATATAAAAACACAGAAAATATTTCTGTAAAAATATAGTATTGGCAAAGAAACCAAAAATTTTTCATTTCTGAAAGTTTCCTGAAAATGGGCGGAGACTTCGAGATCTGACTGTAGGCATATCCACAAGCCTCTCCTCTAACATGTTACAGCTTAACCGAAAATTTTGTTTCAACTTGCCCCATCGTATGATTTTGGATATTTTGTTTATTTATAAAAATATATAACGATTTATACAAAAAATTAAACATGCATTTTATAACTCAACACACATACCAAATAAACAGCTATAAACATTTCGTTAAAGTATAAATTAACATACCTTTAATTAAAATTTACAAAATATTTTTTTCCAACTAACTAGCTAAAATGAAGTACGTGTACAGAACCTCTCATTAACCATTTTTGTGAAGAACCGATTGTACTTACATTATAAAGCGCGTCATAAGAATTATGTTTATAAAAATATTTGATCACAAATGTTACAAACTATTTCATAAATTGCTTGTTACTTCTTACCCCAGTGACAACTAGCCCCACGCTCCCCTATATAGAATAAATCTCATATAGAAAGAAAACAATAGTGTTTAGTACTGTTTTATTACAATGATCAATAACTAACATTTTGTTATCAAATCATCTTAATTTTACTTTGCTTACACGTCGTTTACTTGTGCATAAAGCTAACCATTTGCACTTATTCAATTAACTTTTAGTGTCATGAATTTGAGAACAATAGTTAATTATAAATAAAGCAGCAATAAAGATATAACAGTACTCTCGATAAAGTCCTTGTTGAATTTCAAAAGTCAGGTTCGTGTACATCTTGTTTTAATATTGAACCGGTAATATAAGCTTTTATATGCATTATTAAGTTGATAATAAAACGTAAGATTGAGACAGTTTTGTCAATATTTTTAATCTCACCAGTGACGATTTTTTATTGTGAGGGAAAAAGAAAAAAAGAAATGATCCAATTCATATTTCTAACTGTACACTGTTAACCCTTTAACGTTCACTACTTAATTTTTTTTAAAAATTACTAAACTAATTTTAAAAGTGGCTTTTAGACACATAGCTGATCATAAATATTTAAAAAATGAAACATTAGCATTGTTCTTTTTCGAGAAATTTTCGGTTTGAAACATTTGTAAGTAAACCTTATTAAATTCAAATAATATTTAATTTAATAAATAAATCACTTTATAAGTAAACATTATCGACAACAAAAACTCGTAAAAGTTGCATAGATCCCAACATTTCAATTTATTCCGGAGTATTTTAACCCTTTGCGGCGCAAGGTAATTCGGATTATTTAAACTACACTGCCACCGGAATTTACGAACATAATTAAAATAGAAGAAATTTTAAGTTTTCACGTTAAAAAAAAGGGGCTTTTCTGCTATGTTATAAATGTAAATTTTTGCTAAAAAATTTCCGGGATGAGTTTTTGCACATGAGAATTAAAATTAGGTGTTCCATCAGCGGGAACACTGCGACTGAAAGGGTTAATGCCGAGTCAACAGGGTTGCCAGATTTGGCCCTAGTTTTTTATTCAATCGTCACCAATAATTTTTATTTGTAACGTTTGGCTAATCACTTCGAAGATTTATAGTCTATTATGTATATCAAATGTCATTTCTCAAAATTATTGGTGACTGTTAAATAAAAAAAAAAGCCACAACTGGCAACGCTGGTCGTCAGTGCAGCCAAACCATAAGATTTTTTTTTCCTTGTTAGGAGATTCTGTAGTGAATAATTTATTATTAAATTTTTGTTCTTTTTATTAATGATAGTAATTATAATTATAAAGAACTAAATATCCACATGTGTATCTAAAGGCGGCAAGAGGTTAATTGAAGAAAACTCAAAGAATTTCTCGCAATAAGGAATCGGAATTGTCATTTCTGTTTTAAATATCTTTGTCTTGTCAATGTTTTCTGAGTATTACATTTTGTTAATTTTTCAGCTTTTAAATTCACGACAGTAAAAGTTAATTAAATAAGTGAAAATGATTAGTTTTTTCGTAAGTAAACGATGTGTAAGCAAAATAAAATTCGGATGTTTCAATAATAAAAGATTGCGCGACAAAAGTGATTTTTTTTTTTTTTTTTTTTACAAAACAGTGCCAGTGATGAGTGTTCCCTCTTTTTTTTTTTTTTTTTGCTATTTTTATTTCCTTTCCATGGAATCTATTCTATATAATCATAAAAATGTGTGTAAAATGTGAAAAGGATTTCTGTACGAAAATAATGGTAGGAAAGAAAAGAATAAATGAAAAAGAATGAATGAAAAAAGAAAGAATGATAAGAAATCTCATCCCTCTAAGCATCTGTAGACTCATACCATAAGTTTTGTTTAAATATGATAATATTCTTAGTATATTTATTTTATTATGCTATTAAATTTAAGTTAAACCGTATAAATGGTGAAATAGAAAGAGTAGTAATAAAAAGTCGCATTTTCTAAAGCTTTAAAATTAAATAAAGAAATAAATAAAAAGCTCAGTGTTTTAAAATTGCGTAAAAGAAAGTAGAAATTTTGTAAAGTGTAAAAAAATAAGTAAAAATATTTTAGAAGAATTACCTATTCTTATCTATAGTATCTGATTAAATTTTAAAATACAGGTAAAACTAAAGACGACTACAGCGCTAAAAAAAAAAGGAAGAAGAAGAAGAAGTCGATTTTAATACATTGGTCACCAGAAAGGAGATTTTTTTTGTTTAAATCTTTTGTTGGCATTGTTAAATTTTATTCCCGCCAAATGTTAATTCTCAACTTCAAGAATTTATACCTGATTTTTTCAACAAAATTTTACTTTTATAATTTATTGAAAAAATTCATTTATATATTTCCTGTTAATTTTGTTCATAAATTCTGTGTCTTTTGATATTAAATGAGTGTAAGTAAATTGTCTATGAAAGGTTGAAGTAACGAGTTTTACCATTGTAGGCATTGCTCTAAAAGCAATACGTTGTTTGAGAAGTAATTTCTGGTAGATAACCCGCAAGTAAGATGTGTCATTTCTCCACCAGAAATTTTATTTAATAGAGAAATCTATACTTTTCGAAGGAAGAGCTCGTACAAATATAAATTTATTTATCAATTGAAATTTCTGGTGCAGAACTGGATTATATAACCTGCAGGGTATCTATAGCATACTTGCCAACTTAACCTGGGAAATTGTTAGACCCGCCCCTTTCCGCCTATTTTTTCACACCAGTCTTTTTTTAGAGTACTTTTCTTCTTATATAATCGTAAATATATTTGAAGAGAATTACTCTTAAAATTAAGTGGTATGCAAAACGGGGCAGTAACTAACAATCTTCCGGGCCATGTTGGCAAATATGATTATGCGCATCTGGATTAATTTCTAAGTGAAGTCAGCGTATATATATCATACCTGGTAACATTCATAATTTTTTTCCGGACTACTGTTAGCCCTGCCCTTTTTTCAAACCAGTAGGATTTTAGCGAAATTTTCTGCAATATGTAATTGCTATGAAAGAAGAAGCAAAATGCTTTTAATATACTGGTGCGAAAAAGGGCGAGGCTAACAGTACTCCGGAATAAATTATAAATATTACCAGGTATGATATGCACCAATGACTTTTACTGATCTATTGATGAGAATAACATTTACATGATTTAAACATGAATGATGATGATTTTAAATAATTTAAAACATTTTTATTTAATAATGTAACGTTTTAAAAGACAACCAAAAACGGAGGGGGTGGGTGTAATATTCAAAATAGGAAAATAGGCTGATGTAAAAGTGTTAAAATACGCAAATCGTTTATTCATAATCGCATGGATGCAAAGCAGACTTTTTAAATCGCTTATTGGCGACAGACACAATTAAAGGATTTAGACACAAGTGCAGTGTCATCTCTATTTTGTAGAAATAATTTTTTGTCTTACAACCTACAAAACTTCTTCGATAAATCAACACATTGCATGCGAGTATATTTCATCGTGGACTTACGCGCATAGTTTCCAACTTAACACCCTTTGGCTACCAGAAAATTACAATAAAAATTTTTATTTTACTTAATCAGTGAAAACTGTTACAGTTTGCTGCTTAAATGAAATAAATATTTCTATTATAATTTTCCAGTAGCCAAAAGATGCTTTATTGGCAACTATGCTTACACGCTTAGCAAGCGTCCCACCTGTAGGTGCTTCCTGGGGAATGCGAAAAGCATTTATTATTCAAAATTGAAAAACATCGTAATTTTCAGTGCATAATCAGTAGGTCAGATATTTCATTTCTCCTCCAGAATTTTATTTTTAACAGAAAAATCTATATTTTTTCAAGGAAACAGCTCGTACAAATATAACTTTATTTGTCAATTAAAATTTCTGGTGCAAAACTGACTTATCTGACCTGTGGTTTACACGCTGAAAATTGTGAAACCCCGACAATGATGTGTTGAATTAACCCTTTCGCGACCTTTCACGTAGATTTACGTCATTTTAAAATCTCTAACTCCACCAATACGCGTTTCTTTCGCAATTTATATGTTATTCATTTCTTAAAACTATACCCAATATCCATATTTGGGCTATCAATATACTATGGATATAAAAGCTTTGATTAGAAAGAGTATAACTATAATGCATATTCATTTGTAATATAAATTTGAATACAGAAAATTTTGTTCTGAAATATTGTAAGTGGAGAGAATAACGCCCACAGGCGGACATTACTGTGAAAAAGACAAAAACATGCGGTCGTGAAAGTGTTAAGCAAAGCCCGTTTTTCGTAAAAAAGAAAGTACTTTTACGTGACCTACGCTCTAGTGACAGAATAAAAAAAAAATAAAACAAAAAAAACGACAAAAACCGTAAAAGTACGTTTGCAGCATGTGTGAAGTGTAAGAAGGTAACTTTTATAAAATAGTTGTGTTTCATAGCTGCCAACTTTTATGGCTTTCGGCTACCAGAAAATTTTAATAGAAATTTTTCATAAATTTTTGTAACAGATTTCATTGTTTAAATGAAATAAAAGTTTCTGCACAATTAAAGTAGTTTTAAAAAAAAGTATAAAAGTTGGCAGCTATTGTAAATGGATATGTGTAGATTTGGTTCTAAGACACTACTAATTTCTTATAAAAATACTTTTCTAATAAAAAACAAGAATTTTTTGTCATAAATAAATCAACAATTATTGTTAAAAAATATGGGTGTTGGTGTTTTTTGTGTTAATAAGGCTCTGCCAACATGATATACAAAATATACACAAACATCACACCGTCTCAAATATATACATTAAAAATAAAACTTTTCTATTACGAGACAATAAAACTTCAATTAATACATACATTTAAAAACAATTAAAAATATAGACGTTTCGAAACTCGAAGAAGATCCCTTTGTTTTAATTGAAGTTTTATTGTCTCGTAATAAAAAAGGTTTTGTTTTTAATGCCATACAAAGATATAAAAAATTAATTTTGCTATGCTTTCCCAATGTTTAAATAATTTTTTTACAGAAGAGTCTAATTTTAAAAAATATATTCTTTTAAAACCTCCGCCAGATATTTTACTTACCATCATGATTTATTACTTATAATTTGTATGGCATTTATAAAATAGGTATACAAATAAAAATCATTGGCTTGTAATCAGCCTTTTTTATTTTACTTATTTATTTAGAAAAAGAGCCATCGCTTAAAAAATAGTTTTATAATCAACTTTCATAGCTTTAATATTAAAGTTTTTTTTTTTTTTTTTTTTTTTTTTTTTTTTTTTTGTTTTTGCAATGAACTATTGAAATATATTACGTATACTATATAATAGGAAAAAAAAAAAGACTAAAGCATTAATTAAAAAAAAAAAAAAAAAAAAAAAAAAAAACTGTAAATCAATCTCAGTAAAAACTTATTTATTTTTTTTTTTATTCTAAAAGTTATAATATTCTTGTTCAACATGGTGTAATAATAGTTTAAATTAACATTAACAAGCGCCTGTAAACTTTCACTTTCTTACATTACACTAGTTTAAAATATTTACATCTGCAGAAGATCCCTTCTTCCACTGATGGACAATTTTTATATTAATTTAACTATTCGCAATTTATATCGACTGTCACTGTTCAATAAAGCGCTAAAATTTCAGATGAACGCTTGAATGGTTTTCACCTGTAACCTAATTGGACTTCGTCGGGATAAGATCAAATTAGATAACTGGTGAATACCATTTTAGCACTCGATAGACACGCTTAAGCAGGTGGGTTGCACTAGAAGACATAAATTGCCATATAAAAAGCATTTTCTTCTTTTCGAGACCTGAATGGATTATATGCAGTTTCATATTTTAACATCACTATAGAACATTTTTTTTTTTTTAAACTATTTATTCATCAAAAACATTTCTTTTTATAATACTTTATTAAGGGAAATAGTCAATTTTTAAAGTGTATTTTTCAATTGTTATTAAAACAATTATAAATAAACGTGAATGGTATAAAAAATTAAGTAATAAAATATAGAAAAAAAAATATATAGTTAAGAAGCAATATTGCATTTTAGCAAGAAGTAAAGGATAATTGAACGTTAAATATTTGAACATAATCTTGTGTAATTCGAAAATTTCCTTTTTTGTAATAGAATCTAATATTTCGTAGTTGAAGTACGTCATTATGTCTGGGTATCATACACTTTTTTATTAAAAGTTTACATTTCGCTGAAATAATTATCAGTTTTACGGGTACAAATATTGATAGAGTAGTTTTCACACTTTGAAAAAACGATAACTTGCAAGCTACAATGAAGGTGGCAATTTGTACGGTTTTTTAAGACTTTTTAAGTACTTTTTTTTCGCGAAAAATTTCAATATGTTTAATCATAGAAAACTGCTAAAAAACTTACTAAAATTTCTAATATGATAATATACTGCTAAATTAGAAATAATCGCAGCTATGGATTTCTAATATTTTTTCACTACCGCTGTTTATATACAGAAATCTTTATCGTAATTTTACAGTATTTTTTTGTGATTAAACAGAAGAAGTATCATAGTTTTTAAAAAGTGGTGGTAAAAAATGTTGGAACTCTGAACTCGGTATTAAGAATTTAAAATATATACTTTCTGGGAGAATCATTCTTCTTATACCGTTAATTTTCTAATTTCAAATTAGACAAAGCTCTCTGTTGGTCACGATACACAGAAACAAGTTACTGTAATAAAGTTTTTTAGTTTTTTTTTTTTTTTTTTTTTTTTTTTTTTAAGTTTAGCTTAGTTTAGATTTACTGCAAAAAATTCCGTACATTTTTTTATTCAGGTTTCGCACGGTCCTAACGCTTTCTAAAGACCTTCCACCCAGAGTTCCCAACTATTAAAATTTATTCACGAGCATTTTTAGCCCCGCCTTCTTTTCGCACCAGAAATTTTGTTGATTATTTCTCTTTAATATGTGACAACGATTAAATAAGAAGAAAAACATTTTTCAAAATTTCCGGTTTGAAAAAGAGGCGAGGCTAAAAATGCTCGTGAATAAATTATAAAAGTTGGGAACTCTGATTCCACCAGCAATTATGTAAAGACCTTCTACCAGTATGGATCAGCTTTTTTTTTTTTTTTTTTTTTAAGGACTCTTCCACCACTATTCTCTCACTGTAAAATTCTTTTCCCTTCCTCTTATTCATATATATGCTAGAGAAAGCATTGTTTTTGGGTCAAATTTTCGAAATTGTGTTTTTGTTATATTTACCGCATAGATGCCAACATTTATTCCGGAGTATTTTTAGCCCCGCCTTTTTTCCATACCACTTATTTTTTAAGGATAATTTTTTCTTATTTTATCGAAGTTATACGTTGGAGAAAAAAATTTCTATAAATAAAGTCACACTTGCCAACATCCTAGTCCCGCCCTTTTTTACACACCAGTAAATTTTTAGAGCAATGTTTTCCAAATTCAATTACGATTAAATAAGAAGAAAAATACTCTAAAAATATACTGGTGTGAAAAAGAAGGCGGGGCTAACAATACTACGAAATATTAATTAGTATGTTGGCAAGTATGTAAAGTGGTTCAAAATAAAGGCAGGGGTAAAAATACTCCGGAATAAATTAAAATTACTGTTATTATTATACATTTATGTTACACCTATTTAGGTCTCCAGAATTTGAAAAACAGTTTTTTAGCGATTTGTCTCTGTGCATGTGTGTTTGCAATCAGATCTCAAGAGCATAGTAGCAGCATACTTGACAACCTAACCCGGGAGATTGCTTGTTCCCACCCTTTTTTGTACACCACTTAATTTTTAGAGTAATTCTCTTCAAATATATTTACGATTGAATAGGAAGAAAATTGCTCTAAAACAACACTGGTGTGAAAAAATAGACGGAAAAGGGTTAATAATCTTCCGGGTTATGTTGGCAAGTATGTAGCAGCAAGCCGAAACTCGGTATTCTAAATATGTATCATCAGAGCTGCCAACCAAATCCGGCAAATTGTTAGTACAGCCCCTTTTCCTAAACCACTTAATTTTTTGAGTAATTCTCTTCAAATACATTTACGATGAATGAAGAAAACAAATGCTCTAAAAATTGTGGTGTAGAAAAATGGGCGGTACTAGCAATTTTCCGGATTGGGTTGGCAGCTCTGTATCATATACGAATGCTCACTAAACTTTTCGCTGATATCAAAACAATGTTTCGTGTACAGAGACATCCAAGATAATTCAAATTCATTACATTTATGGGCAAAATTTACTGTAGGTACAGTTTAACATTTATAGGCTGTACTAAACAAAATAAAATGAACATATATGTATATGTTTATATGCATAAAAGCAAGTTTCATATAGATTATGGTATAAAAATCATTCAGTATTTTTTACAGGGTTACTCAAAAGAACGAAAATATAATAGAACTAACTATATTTGTAAATTGCTGGAAGTGCAATTCAGGTTGTGCTGTTTGTTACTAATGTAGGACTATATTTATGTATACAATGTGGTGTGTGCATAGTTTATAGAAGACATATAGGGCTACCAATTATCATGGGGAGAATTTTAAGCTAAAACATTATTTTACATTGGATGCAATCAGCGAAAGTGCTTTACTATATTTTACCATGTCCAGGAAAACTTCTCAGGAGTAAAAGTTGATTCCTCTTACACGTACAGTAAATAAAGCATTTTTTTAAGTTGTATTTGTAGCACTTCTTATTTATATAATTACGCATTTTGACGTCCCCAATTTATATGAGTCAAGTTTTTACGATTGTTCTTTGCGCATGTCTGCATTTCTATTATTAGTGAAACTTAAAAACAAATAATTGCAAGCAAATCAAATGTTGAATTTTGAAGTTAATATGAGGTTGATACCTGAATAGTTTTATGAAGTCTGAGAGTTTTCAAGGATTGGTGTGGGTGAAAGGTGTCTGAATAATTTGGAATAAACTTTTAAATTTAATAACAATCTTGAATTATATATAAATGTTGGAACTATATTCAAACAGGGGGTTGAGGATAGCAGTAGTCCCCCACACACACAGTACAAGTGTGAATTCTTGTTAGTGTAGGTTTATATGCAGTATTTATGATCTTTCCCCTTAATCTACAATCTCTCTTTATAAAACTGAAATGCAAAGTAAGATAAAGTCGTGTGGGTGCCACACCATATTATTAAACTTATAGCCTTATTTTAAAACAAAAATAATTGCTAAAAATTTGTTATATGAAACTTTAAGAACCAAGTAAAACCTGTTCCACATCTATTTTTGAATAATAAACCTCTTTTTAAAATTATTGGCTTATTTTATGTCAATAATTGCGTTTCAAAATTGGTGTAGGAGAAAAATAAGGACTATACGAAGCTATCCTTTCTATTCAAGCGTTATTCTTCTACGAAGCGGTCATCTCTCTCTCAATTTTTCAAAAACATTAGATCAGTGTAGTTTACTTTCTCTTATTCACCTATAGAATTTTTGTTTTTATAATTCAAAAATATTTGTTCGGCAATAGTGCGTCAATTGGCAATTGGCATCAGTGCTATTGTTGAACTTGATAATTGAATCAATTTGGGAAATCTTGTTGCTTTGTTTGGCGTGTGTATGTCTCTTTGGTGAATTGTTTGACTAACTATTCTTCGTTCTCATTCTTTGCTTCTACTATCAGAAGGATTAATATATATATATATATATATATATATATACATATATATATATATGTATGTATGTATGTATGTATGTATGTATTCAATATTAAAAGAGTTTTTCATTAAAAAAAATCAAAGCTTATTATTGGGCTTGAACAGTTCATTTCTTTAACTTCTTTTGATTAACACACATAAATTGTAACAAACAAATAGAAGATATTTTTTTTTAATATATTATTATTATTATTGATTTATTTATTTATTTCAAAAGCTATATTTCACATTTTTAATAGTTATAAAATTCAAAGAATTTTATTTATATTTTTTTCTTTTTAATTTCAAATTTCCAGATTATGAAAATTAAGGTTTTTGTTTCTATCACCAAAGAAATTTTTTAACGATAAGACATTATAATACACATAAAATAATAATAAAAATTTAAACTTTTGTTTTCGTTAAAAACCAGTTCATTTATTCCGTTATATGATATAAACTTTAAATTTTACAGAAATTTTAAAAATTCTAATCTATCTGACTAATAAAAACTATGATACGTTATCAGACATTATGATTTATGAATCCTATCTAATATTTGAGCCATTCGAGATTGTTGAAATATATTTCAAATCAAGAGTGGTTTTCATTCATCTGACATTAATGGATGACTGCCTACGACCAATTCTTGTCAGAATTAATGATTCCTGATAATTGAGGCAATTTAATTATCATAAAATTCAATTATCATACAAATCAATTCAGTGGCTCGATTATCTTGATAACCAGATTCACCTCGATATAGACAATAGACATTACAATTGAAACATGAATTTTACAATGTCTTAATAATTATTTTTAATCTATAAAATGATTTTTTTTTTTTTTTTTTTTTTTTTTTTTTTTAAGATGTCAGATAAAAATATATATTTCTAAATTTCTCATTAAAATCTTTTCTTATGCAATATTTCTTTGACTGATTGATGTTTCGTAATAATAGTTTTTTACAGTGCTTTTTATTTTATATTAATTTTTTTTTTCTTTTTTCGGGAACATTTTTAAAGGTTTCTATAAATGTTACACCATTTTCTACAGAATATTTATATAGATATTTTCAGTGAGAATTAATGGATACTTCTAAATAAATAATGGAAAGTATATAACAAAGCTAACAAAGTTTAACAAAGATATACTTTAAAACTTTTGCACTCAATATGATTAACAGTGTCCGTACGGAACCAACTTTTTATAAGGGCCCTTCCATCATATTTTAAAAATAAAATTCTTTCTAAATTTGAAAGCTTGTTTTATGAGAAAAATCGCTATGTGAAATTAGTAGTAGGGAATATAAGGATTGTATGAATTAAGCTTAACTCTTTGAGGGGCAAGGAAATTTGCTTATATAAAATCAACAGCTACCAAAATTTATGAACAATGTTAGAAGAGGAGAAATAAAAGATTTTCCTCAACGTTATAAAAGTAAAATTTTATAAAAATGTTTCCGGGGTGAGTTTTTGCAGTTGGGAATTAAAATAAGGTAAGCTATATCTGTTCCTGAAAGGGTTAAATATTATTGTAAATCGCATTTTATTATTTAGATTTAATTGTATAATGCTTTCAACAACTGAAAGTTAAAAAAGGAAATGTTTCGAAATGGTACATCATGAAAATTCATCAGGCAAAAAAAGAAGGGTTGAGCACGAGTCCATGACGAAGGCAGCAATACACCACATGCATAACAGCTAAACTTAATCAGATTTATCACCACTATTCTTAATCCTTTAACGTGCAATGTCCTTGTAGGGAGGACGCAAATACCGATTCCCAACTCAAAAGTTCATCCAAAAATTTTCATTATTATTATTATTATTTTACTTTGATAACTTAACAGAAAAAGTCGTTTATTTCTTTTCTTTTAACTCTGTAAATTCTGGTAGTTGTTGACATAGATGTCAATATTTTATTTTATTCCGGAGTAATTTTATCCCCGCCTCCATTTCGTATGACTTATTTTTTAACAGTAATTTTTTCTTATTTTATCGAAGTTATGTATTAAAAAAAAAATTCCATAAATAAAGTGGTGCGAAATAAAGGCGGGGCTAAAAGTACTCCGGAATAAATTAAAATATTGGCAGCTATGGTTATTGATATTAACTGAACGTAATTGTACTGTTAATATTAACTGAGTGTAGCTGAGCCCTTTGAAGGATTAAAGAGAAATACGTCATACATATTCTCGACCAATAAATAAACTAAAAATAATTATAAAAATTTCTACTATGAAGTCTCCCTTAAAAAATAGGTAAACTGGAAGCTATGCACATGTTTTTCCCTAATCTTGTGCATTTTCCCTTTCTGTTAAAAAGTCGAGATTATAATTATTTCGATTAAAAACAAGTGCTGTGTGTTTGTAGATGTTATAATATTTCCAGGACTGCCACTGGCGACCTTTTTTTTTATTATTATTATTTTATTACTATTTCCATAATATAAAATCTGTAATAAATTTATGTAGACAAAGTTCAGATTTACCTGAGAAAATATATTATAAATTTTATTTTTTGGAAATAGTGGTACGAAACGAATATAAAAAAGTCACTAGTAGCAGCCCTGTATTTCAGTGAAAAGCGCTGAAATTTTATGTCACATGATAACGAATGTTGAATGTGAAGATAGTGTTGAATAATTTCCAACGCATAAGCTTCAAGTCGAAAAATCAGTTTAACATCAGAAATTTTTTATTAACAGTTATAGGTATGCTTGAAACTAACAGTATTGTCACATTTGGGGATATTTTTATTCAATATCCACCGCTAAATTTTAATTGTAACAGTTGCCTAATCACTTCGAAGATTAATCGTCTATTATCTATATTAAAAATCACTTCTCAAAATTATTGGTGACTATTGAATAAAAAAGTGCCCAAGTCTGACAACACTGACACTGTGCACAAAAATAACATATTTCATGAAATAAAATTTCTGATGTAAAGCGAGTGTATCTGGTCTACGGCTCATGCACCGGAAAATACAGTAAACAAACACAATGAAAACCGCAAGAACTCAATATCTGTTTTGGGTCGAAATACTTAATCCTGAACCATCATTAGGCAAAAAGAAAAAAATGTAAACATGACACACAAAAAAATTGTATTGTATTTATTGTATTTGTTTACAAAAGTTTTCTTTTTCTTTCTTTTTTTTTTTTTTTTTGTTTTTTTGTTTTTGTGCGTGTGTGTGTGTGTGTGTGCTTTTTTACTGCATGGAAATTACAGATTAAAATAGTATATCTTTTTTTTTTTCGTTAAAAAAAATAAAAAAGAAAGAAAATGGAAAGTATATTTTAATAAACATTAAAAAATGAATCGCTTATTTCCCAATAAATAACAATGATGAAAAAAAGCTTTTTTTTTTTTAGCGTGAATCTCATTTATAGCCGAAAACAAATAATATTGTGCTGATTTTTGAAAAAAGTGAAGGTTATCTGAAGCTATTTACTATAGAAATTTCAGGAAGATATCTACTCTGAAAATTTAAAATAAAATTTAAATTATACATTTACTGAAGCAAGTGATAAGGGAGTATCGCAAAATTTTTACTATTCTGTTTATTTATTTAATTATTTACTTATTTATTTTCGAAATTAAACAAAATAGCTGCTCAAAACTAATAAATAAATAAAATACTAGGATTCAATGACGCACCAAAGCTCGTTTTAGCAAAATATACTAGATACGTTTTTATTTAACTACCTTTTTTATAACTTTTTTTTTTTTTTTTTGACTGATAAAGGGGATTGAGTCACCTGCTATTTTACTGTGGCTACCTCATCTTATTAGACGATGTACATCATAGTTTATTGTAGCAAATTCCGTACCTCACAGAAATGATTTAGGCACATGTGATTTAGGCATAATGGAGACCCAGCAGAGTTCCCAAATTTTATAATTTATTCATGAGCATTTTTAGACCCGCCTCTTTTTCTTACCGGAAACTTTGAAAAATGATTTTCTTCTTATTTAATCGTTGTCACATACTAAAGACAAATAATCTACAAAATTTCTGGTGCGAAAAGAAGGCGGGGCTAAAACTGCTCGTGAATAAATTATAAAAGTTGGGAACTCAGACCCAGCTCAATTTTCCACCTCGATACAAAACTACCTGAATGCAAAATGTACCGCTCATGCCGCTTAGCCTCCACACTCACGACATCTAAACACACAGGATTTCCTCTTGTATGAGTGATTAAATGCAATTATGTAGAAATGCATACCTGCCAATATTTTAATTTATTCCGGAGTATTTTTAGCCCCGCCTTTATTTCGCACCACTTATTTTTTTTAAAGATTTTTTTTTCTTATTTTATCGAAGTTATATGTTGTAGAAAATTTTTCTATAAATAAAGTGGTGCGAAATAAAGGCGGGGCTAAAAGTACTCCGGAATAAATTAAAATATTGGCAGCTATGGAAATGGTCTGTGGTGGGACGTGAAAAATCGGATCTAGCAAGAATCTATACTCTAGTTGACAGGATAAAACTACACCAGAAGTATTTAAGATAGTATGCCAGTCATTTATACACCTGCGTGAATTCTAGAATGCCACACGTCGCCTCCACTTTCAGCCTATATTTTGAATCACTTTCTGATGTCTATAAAGAGGTTAGTACAACTTATGATTTCAGTGATTTTACGATATTCACAGTTTAATACTGATATTTTTATATACAATTTTTTGCTATTCAGAATTGAATATGACCCCCGGTCCTGTAGTAAATATTGTTTGTTTTGATGAAGATACAATCGCTTCCTGTTTTACAAAATTCTTTTTGAGCACCCTGTATAAAATTTCATGTTTTACGATGCAAATAAATTATTTATTTAAGTTATTTCTATATTCTTTAACTATAAATTTTAAAATTTTCATAAAGGATTCTACTACATAAGATTTCAAATAATAATTTAAAGTTTCTTTTTCTTTTTCTATTTTTTTTTTTTTTTTTTTTTTTTTTTTTTTATGTATCAAAGCGTACAAATTTGTAAAAATGAAATTACTTCAAAATATGGAGAGCACAATGGTAATTTAACATGTTTTAATGTGTACCTTTTAGTTCATTTGTTGTGAGTGAAAGAAAAATTTCATGTGAAGAAATTATTTTTTCAGTCAGTTATCTAAATATTTTATATTTTCATAACCAAGGGTCCCAGCGTTCCTATATTTTTACGATGATTTTGTTATACTCGCACCACAATTTTCCAAAAGAAAATTTTCTTGTAGCTTTCGATGTTATTTTGTTGTGAAAACTTTCATGCAAATTTTCCTTTTGAAAATTGTAATGGGAGTATAATAAAATGATCGTAAAAATATCAGGGTAATTTCTTCGCAGAAAGTAGTGCAGTCACGCTGGAAGATAAGAATTTCTACCATTATTTTCATACAGAAATATTTATGAAACATTTACAACAGCCATTCGGAATTAAATTAGATAATGATTAGTATTAGAAAATATTGTTGGAAGTGGAAATATATCAGTGTGTAGCTGACACTACATTTGCATGGAATTACCATGGTTGCCAACTTTTAAGTTTTTTGGCAACCGAAAAATTTTAATAAAAATTTTAATTTTATTTAATCAGTAAAAACGGTTATAGAAGTATACAAAAAAATTCTATTAAAGTTTTTACCATTTTTTACCACTATTTTTAACCATTGAATAGATGACTTCACACTAGGTAGAAAACAGTGATGAACAACCTACTGAACGCTTTTTGTCAACATGAAATTGATATAGTATTTTATAGCTCTTTGCAATTGTATATGTAAATGCATTTTAGCCCTCTCGTAGAAGCTTGTTTAACTGTCTGTTTTGATAGATTATATTCCAAATATCCCTTTGCATCATTTCCAATTTTCGTGATTTTGTGTTTTATAGTTTTTGCTATAGCTTTCACCAGTATTTTTTAAAGAATATTTTAGGTTTTTTATAGCGGTATTTTGTTCTTATTATTATTTATTATTATTATTATTATTTACAGAGAAAAGTTATATTAAAATCCTGTAGTACTTAGTAGGATGCAAACGCTGCACCACAATACAATCCATATATGGTAGCAAATAGTTCAGAACTCTGGGTTTGTTGTTCAGCCATAACGAAACTTCCGAATGAAACTTACCATACTCTTTTCATTGAACAAAATCTTCACCTTATATAACGACAAAAAAAAGGGGAAATTATGGGAAATTAAAAGAATGTTTATTGTTTTCAAAAGTAAACATTTAGTTTACACAAAAGAGTTTGAACATGATACGAAGGAAAAACTTTTAAAAATCATGTGGTAACAGAGCTCGCAGTCTCCGCCCTTTTTTCAGAACACCTTCAGAAATGAAAGGTTTTTGTCTTTTTTGCTACCCCTTTTTTATGCAATAACCTGCATGTTATATAATCACGATATGTTACTACAAAAATAAGGAATATTTTTGCATAAAATTAGTGGTAGGAAAAAATGCGAAATTTTCTCATCCCTGAAAGTGTCTGAAAAACGGGCGGAGACTTCGAGCTCTGGTGGTAAAGAAAATTCTTCGCATTAAAGCATACTTGCCAACATACTAATTCATATTCCATAATATTGTTAGCCCAGCCTACTTTCTTACACCAGTATCATTTTAGAGTATTTTTCTTCTTATTTAATCGTAATTGCATTTGGAGAAAATTACTCTAAAAATTTATTGGTGTGAAAAAAAAGGCGGGATTAACAACACTACGGAATATTAATTAGGATGTTGGCAAGTATGCATTAAAGTAAACAGCCTACAGTTGTAATTTAGCAGTTAAAAGCAGTGCTGCCAGATTGAGGGAAATTTTTATTCAATATCCACCATTAAATTTTAAGTGTAACGGTTGCCTAATCCCTTGTAGACCTTTTTTTTTTTTTTTTTTTTTTTTTTTTGCAGTATGTCTTCGAAACGGTTAGGCAACCGTTACAATTAAAATTTAGTGGTGGATATTGAATAAAAAATTTGCTCAATCTGGCAGCACTGATTAAAAGTTACTTTCTTTTCAGAATTCCGATCTTAAATTATAATTTAGCTATTTAACCAGACAACAATCAACAAACTAATACAATCTGCACCTAACACGTAGATGCAATATTTGTAAAATTAAAATAATTTATTACAGTAATTTAATTAATTAAATTATTTATTAAAAAATTCTAATTTATAAAGAAAGAAATATGACATTGCATTTAAATGTAATACAGCTTATTTCATATAAACGAGATTTCCCTACCAATTTAATATAAATTTTCTAAGAAATATTATATATTAGACTATCTAATCCAGCAACCTTCACATAACAATCAACTGAGAATTACTGCTTATAAAAAAGTGCATACATTTTGGAATATCCTATATATATAACACCTTCAATAGATGTATTCTTTTCCTACATCTGGCAGGGAAAAATGATTTATAACGTCATAAAACTTCTACGCGAGATTAAATTTTTTACATTAATCTTTGCAGACTATATTATTCTGCATTTCGTCCTACAACTTTCTTATTTAAGGTTGAAAAATATCTTGATATTGTTGACATATATTAATTTATGTAAAAGTTTTTAGATTGTCACTGCAAAAGCTTTAATAGCAAAAAAGAAAAAAAAATGTATATAACGGCTCTTTTAATGAAAACGATTAATTTTAGTAGCAAAAAGGTTAAACATAGCTAGATAAATATGATTACCAAATTAATAGCTTTTTTTTCTTTCTTTCTTTTTAATATATCTTACTTAAGTCTAATGAGAAAGCAGTACACATACATTTACTATTTTTTAAAAACTTATTTCCCGTAAAAGAAATGTCAGCAAAGTAAAGAGCCTTATGTCCATAAATGTTTTAATTTTATAAAGTTTAGCGAAAAGGTTTTTTTATTTTGGTTTGTTTCAAAAATTTTCAAATAAGGAAATGACTCGTGATTTTTTGCGATCAGTTTGTTCTTTTATTTTATACCATTAATTATCGCTATATACATTTTTATTTAAAAATTTGTCTTATAAACGATTCTGAAAAATATTTAATTAGAGCCAATCTTTATCTTACTTGAAATTTTTTAAAAAGTACTTCTTTTTTTTTTTTTTTTTTTTTATTGCTGATGTTATTTATTCCTCAGTTTGATTTACCAAAGGAAAAAAAAAAATGTTGTCTACTTCACGTCAAGGATTTTCGTTTTTATATAAAATAAAGTAACTTTAAGGGTTTGAAAACTTTAAATATTATAACCTTAATTATTTAATTCATTGTGTAATTTCATTCAGTGTTTAAGAATGCAAGTTATACTCCAAGTCATAGCTGCCAACATTTTAATTTATGCCATAGCAGCTTTTGTGCAGCTTTAGTGCCTGCCTTTCTTTTTTCACATTAGTTTTTTGGAGAGTAATTTTTATCTTATTTAATTGTAATTTTATGTTGAATAAAATTACTCTACAAAAAAAGTGGCACGGAAAAAAGACGGGTATTAGCAATGCTATGAAATAAATCGGAATATTGGCAGGTATGCTCGAAGATAGCCCTTTTTTCACTTATTTAATGTAATCATTATCTTAAAATCTTCATTAGATTTCATTAAATATTAAATTTTAAACGTATTGTTTATGCTAAAAATATCTATAAGTAGCTTATATTCATAAATGAAACCTGTAAGTAAAGTATATTGTTAAAAGAATAGTTTTGTAGTTAATTGTAGCATAATAAAAGATAACAGAATATAACTTCACAGTTTCATACGCTGTTTTTTCATCTTTTACATAACTTATTGGGTACAAAATAGCAAGTAAATAAATATATATTTTTTAGACTGCATACTTGTAAATCATGGTATATATTAACGTTATTTAAGATTTGTAAATTTAGTAAAAACAAGTTTAGGTAAAAATGAAATACACATACAAAGTTCTGTGTAGTCATGTGATTTCGACTATACAAAAATATTTATGCATCATTAGTCTTTTCTACAAATTAAATACTCATGATTAATCGAAGCCATACACATAGCTGCGAATATTTTAATTTATACCGGAGTACTTTTAGCCTCGCCTTTATTTCCGCACCACTTTATTTATAGAAAAATTTTCTTCAATATACAACATCGATAAAATAAGACAAAATTACTTTTAAAAAATAAGTGGTACGAAAAAAAGGCGGGGCTAAAAATACTCCGGAATAAATTAAAATATTGGCAGCTGTGCACACACATTTCTGTGTAATCTTATCGCCGGTTACATCAAAAATCTGTAGGTAAAATATTCATGTAATCTATCTTGCAATATCATTAATCAAAATCATGTGGCATGTTGGAAAGGTGTCTGTAAAGTACGAGGGCATCCAGAAAGTAAGTTCCTTTTTAAATTCTGCCGTGGAAGCGCTTTAAATGTATCCCGTCATTTTGCGCATGCGTGTTCACTTTGCTGACTCACTGGCAAACAACTGAAGTTATTTGTAAATCTCTGAGTATTACGTCCAGAGCCTGATTAAGGGGGAAGCACACATTATCTCCGCTCTCACCGGAATATTTTTACAATTATTTTTTACTTCATGTCATAGAAATTCCACGCTTAGACGAGGAAATATTTTTTATAAAAAATGAACGGTGTAAAACAATCCAATTTACTCACCGTTATTAGACACCAGAATTCTTTTAAAATAATTTTTAATGAGAATTTTCTTTTTATTATAGGAGGAAAGTATTTGTTAAAAAATAACGGTGTAAGTATAAATAGTGTGTGCTTCCCCCTTAATCAGGCTCTGATTACGTCTACTGCACGTTGAGCGTTTAAAATGTTTTAAAAAGTTGAACATATTTCTGAATGCTAGGAAAATTAAACCGATTGAAATTCACAGGCACATTTGTTACGGACAAAACATGCTGAGTGATTGAATGGTAAGGAGCGTGCGAAGTTTGAATGAAGGACGTGAAAAGTTTACGATGAAGAACGAAATGGGTGGCTGCCTCTTACAGAGCTGCCAACCTAATCCGGCAAATTGTTTGTACCGCCCCTTTTCCTACACCAATTAATTTTTAGAGTATTTGTTTTCTTAATTCATCATAAATATATTTGAAGAGGATTACTCTAAAAATATAGTGGTGTACAAAAAGGGGCGGTACTAAAAAATTTGCCGGATTAGGTTGGCAGCTCTGCTCTTATTAATGATGATTTGCTTACCGAAGTTAAAGAAAAGATTAGGGAGAATCGAAAATTCACCATTACGACACTGTCAATGCATTTTCTTCAAATTCGCCGTTTACTTCTTTATCAAATTGTGTTTCATTCTTCATGAATTGTGAAATTGCAGACGGAATTTTTCCACGACAAGGGCATAAAAATCTCATGTACCGCCATAATAAAATCTGTAACAACGGTAACAACTATGTTGAAAATCATTTAAGCACTATTTCATTATGCAGTAAAAGTGTTTTTTTTTTTTTTTTTTTTTTTTTTCGAAACTTACTTTCTGAATTATCCTCGTAGCATCCTAGATTTTGCTGTTCGCGAACTTAAGCTACTACCGATTATATCAGCAATTGACTGTAATGGTATATTTTTAAATCTTATCGTAAGCTGAGTTCTATTGTATAAAGCTGCATAGCTGTCAACAAATAAAACATTTAAAAACGCTTTTAAAATGTATTTTAAGTCTTTTAAAATTTAATTTTAAAACACTTTCTGTGAGTAAAATTTTCGACCTTATTTAACCCCTTTACGTACACACACGAGTTAATTCGAGCAATGATCACGCCTCTTGTGTGTTCTTCTCTTAATATTTACGGCAAAAGAAAGCACCAGCCAGCACCAAACTATATATAACGTATTTGGAAATATCTACTGAATAAATATGCATATTATTCATATATTTATTTTCAATCTATTTTTTTTTTTTTTTTTCTAGCGTGCGAAAAAAAACTACCCTTAACTAAACAAAAATATGAATCCTACAGGCATGTCTTTGAAACATATGTGACCGTTAAGGGTTTAATCAAATAAAAGAGAAATGTATAAAATATTTTTTTTGCATACTATTGGTGGCAAAAATTAATAGTAGTTGACATCTTTACCTCCGCTGATACGGAAATAAAAAGGATGATATTCCATGTTTATACAGACTGGACCACTATTTACAAATAATAATTTTTTATTTGTTTAATTGCGAAAATAATATTATTAATAATTACTATATGAAAATAGTGGTGCAAAAGTTGCGCCAGAATTCGCCCCATGATGTCAGTTAACAGTAAATATTATTTATACATATTTCAAGCATTTTCGTTGTTATGTGTAGCACTCAATTTTATCACAGTGTCATTTCTTCTTCTAATCTTTTTGTATGGCGGAATTCTCTCAAGCAAATTCTGTTATGCAAAAAAAAAAAAAAAAAAAAAAAAAGAATTGTCTAAGGAAGGGAATGTATAGTAATATCATAAATTAATTTATGATAATTTTACTACACTAACTCAAATAATTTTTCAACATTTGAAAGATCATGCTGAAAAAAATATCTGCGTTCGAAAAAAATATCTGCGTTCTCTCTCAGGGCTGGAAAATTGGCACAGAACTCACACCAGTATTCTTTTAAAATATTTATTTACCTATAAAATCATTGGTTTAATAAGAAGAAAAATTTGTTTCATTTATTCTGGTATGAATGTTACGCCAATTTTCCACCTCTGCTCTCTAGATTATATAGACATAAATTCTTAGAGATATAACTAAATCTCTGAGGATTTAAGCTTTTGTTCATTAACGAATAGTAGCAAACTCGTTTCGAGTAACATAAATAGAACTTCAATCAAAAACACGTGTCCTCTAACTCTACTTGTACGTTTACAAATAGGAACTCATAAGTTTATAACTTTATTAAGAAGTGGTAAATGCTATATTATTTTTAATACCAAATTTATTGTAAGAGTTTCTTTGATTTCAAATATGGCACATATATGAAGCATTTAATTTAAAAAATGATTCTGTGCTGCTTGTTCTTAAAAAAAAAAAAAAAAAAAAAAAAATCAAATTTATAGAGTCAGTGCTATGTATTTGACTGTTTTAGATAATTTTTTCATATTTTTAATTTTATAAACTCTTAAACAAGCTGAAAGAAACTTGTAATAAAATTCTACCTTAAGATAGACCTGCTAACTATGCTAGTTTATCCGTAATGGTATTAAGCCCCGCCTTTTTTTCACACCAGAATAGTTGTAGAGCAATAGTCTTCTTATTTAATCATGAGAACATATTCCTAAATATTACTCTACAGCTATTCTGGCGCATGTTTCTATAGAAACGTTTTCTTAATCTCAAAATAACACTTAGTGTTTGATCTGCCAGTTTAGATTTATAAGTAGTAAATTACCGTTTAAAAAAAAAAAAAAAAAAAGTTTAATATCATTGCATATCAACAAATCACAGAACTTAAAAAAAAAAAAAAATCCGAGGAAAAAGAATTACAATTATTAACATTTTCGACATGTCATTTTAAAATCTCTAACTCCCCAGTGGGCGTTTCTTTCGCAATTTGTATGCTATTTATTTCTTAAAAAAATACCCGATATTCATATTTGGGCTATCAATATACTATGAATATAAAAGCTATTAGAAAAAGTACAACTATAATGTATATCCATTTGTAATATAAATGTGAATACAGAAAATTTTGTTCTGAAATATTGTAACTGAGGAAAATAACATCCACAGGCGGACCTTCCTGTGAAAAAGACAAAAACATGCGGTAGTGAAAGTGTACATGTTAATAAAGATATAAAATAAAAAAATGTACTATGAAGATAAGTTGAAACTATGTAATAATTAATATGAGAAGAGGAAAACAACAAGAGGAACCTTTTTATTTTGTTCCAATGGGCAGTGAGCCAGGTAGATGTAAAACTAAAAACTTGTTTATAAATCAGAAATATTCATTATTATATCATAACATGTCCATACCCGTCAACATCCTAATTATGAAGATATTTTAGTAAACGCCCCTTTTTTTCCACCGCTTTATTTTTGGAGTAATTATCTCCAAATGTTGTTACGATTAAATAAGCAGAGCCTGATTAAGTGGGAAGCACACATTATTTATACTTACACCGTTATTTTTTAACAAATACTTTCCTCCTATAATAAACAGAAAATTATCATTAAAAATTATTTTAAAAGAATTCTGGTGTCTAATAACGGTGAGTAAATTGGATTGTTTTACACCGTTCACTTTTTATAAAAAGTATTTCTTCGTCAAAGCGTGGAATTTCTGTGACATGAGGTAAAAAATAATTGTAAAAATATTCCGGTGAGAGCGGAGATAATGTGTGCTTCCCCCTTAATCAGGCTCTGTAAATAAGTATAAAATTACCCCCCCCCCAAAAAAAAAAAAAAAAGAAAGAAAGAAAAAAAGACTGGTATGAAAAAAAAGGCGGATACTAAAAATCTTCCGATTATTAATGAGATAGTTAGCAGGTATGCATGTCTACCAATATTCGAATTTATTCCGTAGCATGTTATTACCCGCGCTTTTTCCACACCGTTTTTTAGAGAATAATTTTCTTCTTATTTAATCGTATTGGAGAAAATTACTCTACAAAAAATGGGGTATGAGAAAAGGGAAGGTATTAACAATGACAAAGAATAAGTTAAACTTTTTGCAACTATGCCATAATATTGTTACAGCTCCTAAAATACCAGAAGACATCTTTTTTTACAAAATTTAAATAATGAAAATGTTTTTATCATAAAAACCACATTACAACGTTTGTTTTATGTGTTTATTTATTTTATTTTTATAATACTTTTTTTAAAAAAATTAAATATACTTCAAGAAAAGACGCGGTAAAGAAAAGGTGTAAAATGAATGTTAAAATATACTTTGTAGTTACAGGTTTCAGTTTTAAAATGTATCTAGAAAAGAATGTAATAACATACTTTCAGAAAAAATGAAAAAAGCTAACAAGTAATTAAAAAATTCAAATGTATGAAACAAATATTTCGTTAAATAACATAATATTACTTCAAGAGATAATTAAACTTTGTGAGAAGAGATTATTTTATGATTACATTTCTGCGAAAATATTACTCATAACTTTTTACGTATAATAAAAACGTTACTGCATCCACTACTCATATTTTTCCTGGAGAAATAAAAAATAAATATGAGAATTTCTAATTTTATATATTTCAGTTTTTAAATCACTCATTTCAAAAGCAGAAAGAAATGAAGAACATTTATTTTCATATAAATATTTCAATTTTAATCAAGAGTTACTTACCTTCATTCAATATGTAGAAAAAAAAAAGGGCAAAGTGCATTATCTTAAAATAAAAATTCAAATGTGTTTCAAGAGAAAAGTTACATTGTATCAACTACGATAAAAATACATTTAATTTTTTTTCTTTTCTTTCTTTCTTTTTTTTTTTTTCTAATAAAAAGAGCTATTCATTTCAAGTAATTAATTTTTCATATTCGAAAGAGCACTACGACAAATGAAAAAAGAGTTGACAAAATGTAAATATTTCTTCAACATTAATCTGACTTTTTTCAAAATATTGTAAAATAATAAAAATAATAATAATAATAATGAAACAGAGACTTTATACGTTATTTTACTACTCCTTTAAGCTCATGCTATCATAAATACTGTTTATTTTATTAAATCCTTACCTATTCTAATAAAAAATAGCTTTTAAGAACTTAATATTTATATTGACATTTTAGCTAATTTTAACATAAGAAGTGTTGACGTAACGCCTTTGGCGGTGTATTTTTAATTAAAAAAGTAAATGGCGATACTCTGTGCTTGAATATTAAGAAGAAAGTGAAAACAACGTTAAAAGAGCACAAATGAAGGAGATTTGTTAACTAGAATACGACCGTTTCGGAGCTTCCAAATTTCTTTCTCAGTACTATAGGAAAATGAATTTAAAACATGATCAAAAGTAAAGGAATTTAGAAATTAAACTAATTTGCATAGGTGGGCCTGTTCATTTCCCCATCATATATAAGGTAAAGCTATGAGAGATTGCGCACATAGAGAATCGGTGAGAAAGGGTAGAGTACGAGCGCTGCCAGTGCAGAGACTCCAACATACTAATTTATATTCCATAGTATTGTTAGGCCCGCCTTTTTATTCACACCAGCATCATTTTAGAGTATTTTTTTTTTTTTTATTTAATCATAACTGAATTTAGAAACTATAATTCTAAAAATTTACTGATGTGTAAAAAAGGGCGTGACTAACAACACTACGGAATATTAATTACGATATTGGAGTCTCTGCAGTGAGGGGAGTTTTTATTCAATATTTATCGCTAAATTTTATCGCCTCCGTGGAGGATCAAAATTATGATGGCATATCTCCGGACCATCCTTAGGGTTTCGTCCCAGACCGTCACCAATTACCCATAGCGCAGTACTAGTGCGACGTTAAAACCCAATCAACCACTAAATTTTAATTGTAACTTTTACCTAATCACTTCGAAGATTAATATTCTATTATGTATATCAAACAACACTCCTCAAAATTATTGGTGATTGTTGAATAAAAAGTCCCTAAATTCGGCAACACTGAGTGCTGCTTTTCCAGATAGCTGTACAACAGCAATAGTATAGTGCCGATTTGAATGTACATGTTGATTGTTTCGATCTTCTAAGATAAAACGTGGTTATTTTGTCTTGTTTAAAAAAAAAAAAAAAAAAAAAAAAAAAAAAACGCTTGAATTTTCATTTCACTTCCTAGGAATTTCTATAGAATGGCAGTTGTAAAAAGTATTTTTTAGTTAAATGATTTCTCGTAAGCTATTAACGTGGAATAATGTTAGGGGCACCAACAATTTTCTATAAAAACGAATAATTATTTAATAAAAAGTTGCGCAATCTCTCCCACCGAAATTGGAGAATTTGAGTATTTACTACTTAGGAGAGATTGCGCATTGGTTCTATTAAATTTATACTAGGAGAGATTACGCATCCTATTGATAATGACAAGACAGTGAGAATTAGTTTGTTGAATGTCTGTATATGCACCAGGAAACAACTTTAACAAGTGACTGCACTAATTCATATATGCCAGCCTTTTAGTTTATGCCGGAGTATTTTTTAACGTCTTATTTTAAAACCACTTTACTTATAAAAAAAAATTTCTCCGACATATAACTTCGATAAAATAAGAAAAAAATACTTTTAAAAAATAAGTAGTATGAAATAAAGACTGAGTTAAAAATACTCCGGAATGAATTCAAATTTTGTCAGGTATGCTAATTTAAACAGAAGAGATAAAACTGAATGAAGAAAAAAAAAAAAAAAAAAAAAAAAAAAAGAACCTTCTAAAATTTCTTTTAAAGAACTGTGATCGTCTAAATTTCGAAAATATAAAATAAGATAACGTAAAGGTTTTTAAAGTTGAAACGAGCATTTTTCAAACAATGTGAGAAATTTAGTTTTTGTATTTTGAACATTTTCATGCAAAAAAATTGAGAAAATAACTTTAATAAATAATAAACGATGGGCAGTATCAGCCATATATCATCATGGTTCGTACGGCACGCCTTTTCTAAAGTACTCTTCCACCAGTATTTTTATACAATTTATTTCCTTTTAGGTTTTAAGGCTTCTTCAAAATCAAAAAATTATATAATGTATTATTGGTGCCAATAATCAAGAAAATTGGACTGTACGAACTATGATCATGGCACACACATTGTGCTATCAGTCTGTTTGTCTCGTAAATGTATTACACACATGAATTCATAATTATTCAATAATAGTTTAGCAACAAAATTATATTTGAATTTTAATGATTCTGTTGTATAGTGCGCAGACGCTCCTAGCTTTACCTTACATTCTCAAAAATTTCTAGTATAGGACATATTATATTCACTTTTTTAAAAGAAAGGAATCTCGCCGATCGCTCAACACGGTGACAGACTAAAATGCCCCATCTAACAGGCTACCCACTGTTCAGTTCGATACATTTACCTTATCCTAATTTGTAAGCTATTTTAATAGGATCAGTTACGTAATTTAGTTTTCATGCAATTCCATGCTATTCCCAATGCAACGGTTCCCATAATGCAAATTTATAAGAAATATTGCTTGCTCTGTTCCGCTACAGTCCGTAACAAAAGTATCCGAACACTAGCAAAAATTCCTATGTAAAAAAAGTACACTTAATACTGTTTTGTTAAATAAATCCTTGTCGAATCATGTTCTTAGACTGACTAAGAACAATATTCGACAAGGATTTATTTAACAAAACAGTATTAACTGTACCTTTTTTACATAGGAATTTTCGCTAGTGTTCGGGTACTTTTGTTACTGACTGTACATTGAAGAATAACTTATGAAGTTATCCAATTAGTATATTTATAATCCATGATGTTCAAGCCGATATTATAAATGGTATTTTAAAAGATATCTGACATTTTTACGATGAAAATATCTCCCAAATGGAAGTTTATGCGAAATTTTGAACTTTTATGCCATGTTAAAAAATTCGTAAATTCCGAATAACTTAAGAAATTTTCAAAGTTGAACTCTCTTAGTTAATTATGTTCATGCCATCAGCATAACTGATATTTTAAAGTTGGTCTGACATCTTTACAGTGAAAGTATTCCTTTTAATGCACGTTTAAGCGAAAGTTTGCCCCATTCTCCCATGTTTAAAATAATCGTAAATTTCGAATAACTTTTATATTAGAATGTTGAAAATCAATCGGATTCTTGCTAGTGCCATAAGAAATATTTTAAAACTAGCTCCAACTATCTACGATCATTTGTTCTTGAGATATCGTGTACACAGTCACACAAACTAACACACTAACACCCTACAGACGGGCACCATATGAATTTTGTTATTTTCGAACTTCTTCAATCTTGTTATTTTCGAACCTGAAAACTTGTAAAAAAGTTTTAAAAAACGACATCGAAAATTTTTACGATAACCTAAGTTCTCCATACCTGCATGAGAGGAAACTAAAAAATAAAACCTCTGCGCTTGCCAAACAAGCATGGTCCAAGATCTGGGCAAGTCACCAGGGACTGATTTAGACCGGGGCACACATTATTTATACTTACACCATTATTTTTTAAGCAATACTTTCCTCTTATAATAAACAAAAAATTCTCATTAAAAATTATTTTAAAATAATTCTGGTGTCTAATAACCATGAGTAAATTTCATTGTTTTACACCGTTCATTTTTTATAAAAATAACTTCCTAGTCAAAACGTGGAATTCCTATGATATTCAGTAAAAAATAATTGTAAAGATATTCCGGTGAGAGAGTGCCCCGGCCTAAATCAGGCTCTGCAAGTCACTTTGATCGTTGTATTTATACCCGAGAAACTTTAAACAACTTGCATTTCTGGCCCAGGTTTTGAAACATGCTTTCTTCGTAACCTCCAGAGTTTTAACTTTTAATTTTCGTTATCTTAATTCTTTTACTTTATATCCTGTTTTAAATTCATTTTCCACTAGTACTGAGGAAGGAACTTTTGAGAAACGGGCGTGTACTAGTTAACAATTTTCCTTCCTTTGTGCTCTTTTAACGTTTATTTTACTTTCTTTTCATAAATTTTTATATATAAATTATTAGTTTTTTACCAAATTACAGCTTATGAAGAAACAAGTACCACTAAGAATTTTTCTTTCTTTCTGTGTATGTGTTTAGTTTCTTACTTTCAACCATAATCAACTCTAAAGATAAGTTTCAGAAGAAAAATGTTTTCTTGTAATATAAAGATAAGTTAGAATTATTTTTTCTTCAGAAGACATTTCATATCAGGCAAGGTCATAGCTGCCAAATTTTTTAATTTATTCCGGAATATTGTTAGTACCCGCCCTTTTTTCACACTGTAATTATTATAATTTTTTTCATACTTAATGGCAATTATATATTGAAGAAAATTATTTTAAAAATAATACGGTGGGGAAAAAAAGCGGTTTCTAACATCATTCCGGAATTAATTTAAAAAGTTGGTAGCAAAAAACAGGAGTGTTCAGAGCCTGATTAAGGGGGAAGCACACATTATCTCCGCTCTCACCGGAATATTTTTACATTTATTTTTTACTTCATGTCATAGAAATTCCACGCTTTGACGAGGAAATATTTTTTATAAAAAATGAACGATGTAAAACAATCCAATTTACTCACCGTTATTAGACACCAGAATTCTTTTAAAATACTTTTTAATGAGAATTTTCTGTTTATTATAGAAGGAAAGTATTTGTTAAAAAATAACGGTGTAAGTATAAATAATGTGTGCTTCCCCCTTAATCAGGCTCTGGGAGTGTTACAAGTTTGAAGCCTTTGTCTGTCTGTGGAATTGTAGCTCCCAAACGGATGGGCAGATTTCAATGCAATTTTATTATTATTATTATTGTCAGAAAACTGATTTAATCCGAGTGGTTCTTAACTATATTTGATGCAAATCTACTAGATAGATTTTTTTAAATTAATTTAAATATGATTTTTCACACACCATTTGCTGTGGCATTTTTTTATTTTATGCTGGAATCTGAGATCTAGCTAGGAAACTAATGCCAAACCATAGCCTCCTAAACTAGATGCCTGTCGCGTGGCTCGTAAACTTGGCAACAGTTCAAGCGGTAGACAGCACCACCTGGTACAGATTGCACGACTTTTTTTTCAACAGCCACCGAAAATTTGTAAAAGTGGAATTTGATATACATAAAAGGCGAATAGAATCGAAGAAACGTCAATTATATATATCATATATCACTTCTTAAAATTATTGGTGACATTTGAATAAAAAAATTTGCGGAATCAGTACCAGGTGGCGCTGTCTACCGCTTGAATTGTTGCGAAGTTTTCGAGCCACGCGACAGGCATCTAGTTTAGGAGGCTATGGCCAAACGATAAGTCACATTTTTTGTGAATTGGGGTGTTAAATACATTTTTTTTAAAAAGTCAAAATTTAACGGATTTAAAAAAAAAAAAAAAAAGACGAAGAAGAATGTTTGTCACATTAGTTCACAGACTAAAATTCTCTTAACTCGATTGATATTTCTTTCCGATTTCATAGAAAAATAACATCTAATTAAATGTAAGGACGACTTTGGCTGTTTTAGTTAAGGTTTTTCTAAGCTATATTTCCTGTTACTCACGTCATGTATCAGAAGTTTGAAAAAGCTTGCTTTACACTTGGTTATTATTAGTAATGCATATAGGGAAATAATAAATAATTTTATCACTAAATAAACAATAAACTTTCAAAAGAAATCACATTTACAATCCTTATTCTGGATTAATGTTTAGACATGACGAAAGTAAAGGAGCAAAAATTCCAGGTTAGAATCTCAATTAAAGCTCGGATGCCTGTCAGGATTCGATTATAAATTACAGCAGAGCCTTATTAAGCTCAAAGCACAGAAACAGCTCTATTGTATTTTAAGGATATTTTTTTAACTCATTTGGGGCAGAAAAGTTTGTATTACTAGAAAATAGTGGTGTTTAACAACCTAATTTATTCGGAGAAAAACAGACAGCACTATTTTAAAAAAATAACTATTTTCTTATTTTATCAGTGAATTTCAGTCAATTATTTCTCAAAAATACTTGATAAGAAATGTTTATGAATATGCCTCGGTCTTTTAAACTATAAATTAATGGTCTACTTAAAGTTAGCCCCCGTATAAACTAAAAACTGAGGTAATTCCCCTAAATTAGAAAATTAAACACGCAATTCTGAGTATTCACTATTTTGAATACCATTTTTTATATTAAATAATCTTTGTGCAGTCGGCAGCAAAAGTATCCGAGCACTAGCCAATAATTCCGCTATCATAAAAGTACACTTAAAACTGTTTTATTAAATAAATCCTTGTCGAATCATGTTCTTAGACTGACTAAGAACATGACTCGAGAAGGATTTATTTAACAAAGCAGTATTAAGCGTACTTTTTTTAGACAGCGATTATTGCTAGTGCTCGGATACTTTTGCTGCCGACTGTATTAGTCTTTCGAAGATACGTACTACAAATTACATTGCTCTGCAAAAAAAAAAAATTTTTCGAGATCTGATACCATTCTTGCTGATTCTTATGTAAAATGATCTCCTGAATCCGAATATGACTCCCATTTGGCCCAGTCACCCACCGTTTTCTAGATACAATTTCTTTCCCTGTTCGATGATTTTATGATCATGAATTCGACTTGAAGACTGAAAAATAATTAATTTAACACCTAAAAACAAAAATGTATATAGTTTAAAAAATAGCATTAATAACAGATTTAAAAAATATAAGATATGTAATACATAATTTCAGTGGCAAATCCCCCCCCCCCCAATTTTTTTTCCTTGTCGTAAATGTCCATGTTTTAGAATTTTCCAACTCGGTAACCCCTCAGAAGATATTTAACGGTTAAAATAATCCTCCCTCCTCCTAAATATCAAATTTATAGCCATAAAAATCACCGAAAAATGATAAAAATAGGGGGCCATTCCTAAAAAATGGTAGGATATAGGGCAAAATGGGCGTCATATTCGGATTCAGGAGGTCATTTTAGAGAAGAATATGCTGAAATGGTGTCAGAGGCAATTTTCATGCCGAACAGTGCTATTAATAAAGATTACTATAAAAAAGTGGGATTCAAAACAACGACTGCTGAGAACCCTGAAAGCATGAATAAAAGTATAATTTAAAAATCTATGAAAAATAACTACATAAAAATTGCCCATTTTGCTGATTTACTTCAATTTCTAGAACGCCATATGATTTTAAATATTTAAATATCATGAAACAATTTTCACTTTTGAGTAAAATTTTCAATAGATAATAGCATTATATAAAAAAATATTACTGCAAATAAATGTTTTCTTAGTCAAATAATTCTATTCAAAAAAAAAAAAAAAAAAAAAAAAAAAATTCAATCTCATTTTTTTTTAAGTAAATTCGTCTTCAAAACGTTGGAGTTATTTTTTGTTTACCTCCTGATGGTGTAATATAGCAATTCACTCTTTATCATCAATATTTTTGTGAGAAAATCTGGTTTCTCTGCGGGTGTAATCGAAATTTTTGAAAATAGAAAAGGAAGCAAAAAAAGTAGCCAATAACAAGAAATATAAAATGGAGGATGTCCATATCAATCATAATGAAGCGATAGGATTTTTTTCATTGTTATTTCATCTAGTTTCAAAATGCTTGAACTTGACACTTTTAATAATGACTTGATTGATCAGATGAACACTTTATTTTTAATCCTGAAATATAATCCTAGGACGAAACACTGATTAAAAATATTTTAAATGTGTTTTATAGAAAATTCAAACATTCTTATGTTTTATGCAGTGGCGAAACGTCCATGATAGCGATGAAAGTAACGCTTCTACTATTTAAGATTTTTAAAAAGTAATCAAGTAAAGTCGTGCCGCGTCGTCGAAAGACTGTATTGATTCTTCATCTGCTTTTGGAAGCGCTTCGCTTCGGCGCTTCCATAGTTTTCTGAATCACGCCTCGCCCCTGGTTTTATGTAAAACAAAAACTAATGTTTTGTGAAATTCTAGTTGTAAGTTGGAAATTCCTTTATGGATAGTGTTTCCAACTGAAAGGGACTTTTCATTTAATAAATACTAATAATTTTGAAGGATGGTGTTTGGTATAGATGATATTCGATGGACTAACATACAATTAGAGAAATATTTCAATTAAAAATCAGTGATGGATATTGAATATAAGTCCCTACAAGTTGGCAATACTGTTAACGTAATGCATAGTTGCCAAATTTTCCGATTTCGGCGAGATATTTTTATATCAGAAATATTCTAAGAAAATTTTTGCTTTATTTAATCGTAGAAAATAATCTGACAGATTTCTCTTTAAAAATAAAAGCTATAAATCTGACTGTAACCGTTTGCACTCGAAGCCTTTTTCGCATGGGTATACCAGCAACGCGAAGCTATTTTAAGTTATTTGGTGATCCGCATATAAACCTTCATAATTTTTCCGGTACTCATGGAATAATTTTTCGTACTCAGGCCTCGCAGCGTTCCTAAAAGTTTACCTTTATTTTATTTTATTGATACCAGTATCATCAATAAGAAATTTTTCTGCAATAATTTTGACTAATTTGAGGCGGAAAAATTATGTTAAAAAGTATTGCTCTAAAATTGTGGTTGCAATATAATAAAATGAGCGTAAATTTTTAGGAACGCTGCGAGGCCTGCGTACTAGCAAATTCTTCTTAAAAGGGCGTGGCTTGAGAACAGAATTAGAATTGTGTAAGAGATCTATTCAAAAAGATAGAAGTACAGCAGGGTTTGTAGTTTTCGCTTTTTAGCTAGTCTAGCTAAATCTAATCTAGCTTAATATAAGATCTGGCTGTCCTTATGTTATGCTGGCCGCGTAATAAAAGGCTAGCATAATGCACCTTTTACGGAGGCTGCGCCTTCTTTTTTGTCAGTGGCCTCTTTTATGTCGACCGCTTTGTACTTTTCAAATATGCGGGCCGGAAGTTAGATGGAAAATTAACCTTTTGCATTCGAATTTTCTTTTAGTAAGCGTAATGAGCTACCTGACAATAGCTTTAATAAAAAATGCAAAATGTAAAGCATAAGAATTTTAAATATACACATTTTATTTCTATATTTGATGTATATTTACATATCACAAGCATTATATATGAATATTGTGATTTATAATTTTCCATTGTGTGATATTTTCCAAAGCATTCTTAGCCATTTACCAATGACCAAGGCAAGCAACGCCCAAAGGCACTTAATAAAAAGTGTGGGTGGAGTCTCTTTCTTAACGAAGTATGCACCTGTTATAGCACTTTTAGTTGTAGAACATTATTGGTGGATATAAGATGTATAGTAACTTAATTGGTCATGGCGCCTCTCGAGCGCCGTTCGAGTTGAAGTAATGAATCGGATGTCGCCTGAGAGGCGACGTTCGAGTGCAAACGGTTAAAAGTAAAAATATTGGCACGTTTATAAATGATTTACTTATTTGATATATCTAGGTAATTACCAACTTTTACGCTTTTTGACTACCGGAAAAATTTTATATATATTTTTTAATCGGCTTTCACTAATTAAATAAAACAAAAATTTCTATTAAAATTTTCCACTAGCCAAAAAGCGTTGGGCACTATGTATTCAAAATCTACTCAGTTTTTAAAGTATTTCGTACTCAGATTAATATAAAAAATGATGCAAAAAATGTCTTTTAAAAAAATTAAAAGGATTCAGACAGTGTTGCTACAGTCTATATTTTCCAGAACCAGAAATTTTTTATAGCAATAATCTGTAATATGTTTCCCCGATCAATTAAGGAAAAAACTGTATGAATATGTTCATAGAAGAAGCAGTAAAAAAGGCGAGTCCATGCCAACTTTGTCAGTATATAATCCTAAGATTTTGGATATATTTCGAGTTTAATTATTTTTTTCCCATATCTAGTATTTTTACATCTAACAAATTTCTTTCCGAGAATATAATAGTAGATATTTTTTAGAATATTAATTACGCTTATAATAAGTATATGTGTATTTAATCGTCAAATTATAGCCTTATTGCACAAATATTTTCATTTATTTTTTTAAATGAATGGAATAACTTAATGATCAAAATGTAAACTTTTACTCTATACTTACACGAAAATTCCATTATTTGCTTTACCATTTACAAAATAGTTATAAAAAAAAAAATGGTTGACAAAATTACATAGAATTTTACAACATTTTACATTTATCTCTACCCAAAAGCTCGTGTCAGACCAATTAATTCTCAGATATAATCTCCATGTGCACTGTTTCTAACTTAAAAAAATAAATAAATAAAGCTTTCGCCGTCCTATAAACTACTAAGCTAAAGTTGTGTTAATTCGCATTTATAGAACAGTATACACCATTCAAAATTTTAAATATGTTTGACTAAAATTAATGGTGCTATTAAGTTTATTTTTCTCGGTAGAGATATTCTGTTCAAACAGATTAGGAATACTAAGGTTATCCTTAAATAAGCGTGATAAAGTTTATCACGAAAACTGATGAGCGTGCTTTAGAGCAACTTTTGCAATTTACACTCTTGTGATTAGCTTTATTTTGAGCTCACTTAATATTTTATATTAAACATAATAATTAAAAGGTTAAACTTTAAATGTAAAACAACTTAGAAGATTAAATCAGGTCTGGTTTGATAAAAAAAAATCAAAGTTTTAAATGCTTTAGGGAAATGTAAGCTTTTGAATAATATATTTATAATATTTGTATTTAATCCCGGTTATCAGCATTGGATCGTACGCTAATAAATAAAATTTTTAATAATTATATATACACTAGAGGACAAAAAAAAAAAAAAAAAAAAAAAAAAAGCCGCACTTGGATATTTTTCATTTCTCTTTCTGCAATCCCAATTTTATTATTTTAAAAGAAATTTTTGGAACAGATTTTATTACGTTGTATTCCACGTACAATTTAGGATTGAGCCAAGTATTAAAAACAAGATGCAATTGTTCGAAAAATTGTAATTTTAGAAAGTATTTCAAAAATGGCAAGAATAGGGCAATTAATGATACTACAAAAAAAATTTAATTTTAGAGTGAAAATTAAAAAATATTTTAATACGCGGGATGTCAAAATGATTAAATGTTAACGAAGTATTGGTGAGCTGAATTTTAGCAAGCTATAAAATGTTTTGGCTGTTTAAACTGGAAATCTGTCTGTAAGCAGCCACGTTGCTCATCCAATTGAGATGACCACAAGTTAAAAAGCTAATGCTTAAAAAGTCAGTTTGTATTACATTTAGAACATACAAGGGATTCAGAAAAAGTTTTTAGTAACGTAATTTCTTTAAATACCGTGCAACAACGATTAAACAAAATAAATTTAAGTACCAGAAAATCTGTAAAAATCTATTCTTATCGAAAAGAATTAGGAAAGCAAGACTTCAGACGGTTAAAAATTTTTATAAATCATCGGTTATGGATTGTGCTGAAGTGGTTCTCTATGATGAGTCAAGTTTAACTTATTTCGAGCTGACGGAAACAAGCAGGTCTGAAGACGAAACTGTGACCGACTTAATGAAAATCTCACTTTTTAAACAGTGACACATTCTCCGTACATTATGATACAAATATGCATAATTTTTCAATGCGTCGGGCAAATTTTCATGTTCAAGGGATCAATTAACCCGAAATAAAACTCAGCCACGAAAACATTGATGCCTGATCGATTATTTTGGAGTCATTTCAGACTTTTCCACAATCAGCATTTCAAGATGATAATGCACCTTGTTACATGGCGCCAGTGGTACATTTATTTGATTCAAGTTATTAAAAGTACTTATCCATTTCCATGAGCTTCTATAATTTTGTAAGTTATTATAATTTTTTTTTTTACTTAAAATTAAATTCCACAAAGACTATTGTAGAGATAGACTTGAAAACAGTCCTAATCTCAATCCGCTCGAAAATGTTTAGTCTATAAAAGAGGGTGAGGATTCAAAATTTGTAGCTTACAACTTTGCAAGAGTTAGAAAAAATTATTTATGATATTTGCCACAGTGCAGTTTCTGAGTTTTATGTTAAAAAACAATAAAATACTACGCCATTGTGTATTAAATCTGTAATTCCATATTATGTTGGAATTATCCAATGCAGAATACATATTTTTGTTAAGTAATTGTTTAGATCTAACAAATAAACAGTTTTATTTCATACATTAAAATATAATGTGTTTATTTCATGTAATAAATCATAATAGAATGCAAAGTATATGTTTATTACATTACGTTTAAAAAGAACATTTTATGTGGATTTTTATTAAATGCTTCGTAGAGTGTAATAAAGCAAATTATTAAATAAAAAATGTACATAGGTATCATGTTATGACTTCCGTATTATACAAACGTAACAGTTTTATTTGTTTGAATCATTAGTTTTTAAGTTCTTCATCTTTTTCTTCATTAATATAATCGTTAGAATTTTTTTTTTTTTTTTTTTTTAAGTATTTTCTTACGATATTTCATTCTACAATTCAATTATTAAAATCACTAAAACAATATATTTATATATATACTTTTAAAGTCCTTTTTCTTTTTTTAAGATTTCATCAAACATTAAAAATAAATATACAGTGGTTTTTAAATTAAAAAAAAAAAAAAAAAAAAAAAAAAAAAAAAAAAAAATTGAAAAAAAGAAAACTACAATTTCTTTTTTAAAATTTCTCAGAATTTTCTGAAACATACATCGAAACAATTCAACTGATTTTTCAAACACGTTTACATCGAAAATAAAAGTCATGATGAATACATATGTGATTATTTAAATACGTAAGTAAATGCCAAAAATAAACTCACAATAAAATAAATTCATGATTTGTCTTCACTTATTGATTCCATCTTTCCATTACCTAAATATTTTCTATAGAAAAATTTGATTTTATTGTGCATATTTTTTCTTATTATTCGCAGAAAACATCAGATGTACCTTTCGAAAATGCAACAAATAGAATCTCATATCTTTAAGAGGAAAACAAGATGTTGCTGATGGAAACGAAAAAGGAAAAACAAGGAAAACGTGCGAAAAGAAATTTATATCAGTGAATATTTTAAAACAAATTCACTTTGAAAAGAAAGAAAAACAAAGAAAAACAAATTCCTTAAAGAAACTACAAAATGGTTCTTTCTGGAAGTGCAATTTTCAACATTGTATTGAAAGTATTTGCATCAAAATGCTAGGTGTGTGCGCATCGTTGGTATACTTTATTCTTTCTTCTAGAACTTTAATCTTATGAAATGAGGAAACAGAACATATTTATTCGAAATGGGAGTAGTTGAAATGTTTCAAACTTCCTGCGCTTTTAAATTTGAATGGGCCGAATTTTATCTCTTTAATTTTAACTTAAGGATGAATAATGAAAGTTTGCTTCAATGCAAAATTATTTCGTTTATTACATTCATACGGTGCAATAAAAGTTAAATGCAGACTCTTAATGATAGAGCACTGGGTATTTTGAAGTCACAAAACTATTCTCGTAATAATGTTTTAAATCAAAGAACAAATCAACCTGTAACTCTTGAACGGCTCTATTTTGATATAAAGTTTAAATTAAATTTTTGTTCTTTTTAAGAAAAAGTTTCCAGAGTCTAAAATATTTGCCAAGTTTATAAAATATTGTTCTTATTTATGTAGAATTGATTATGACTTATGTAATGTTTTACAAATACAGAGCTATATTAAAACGCATTAATTAAATAATTAAATAATTAAAACGATTATGCTCTCATTAACACTATCTATTTATTTTCAAATGAAACACTACAATTATCCAATTGTGTCAACTAAAACAGTAAATGAAATGGATTAAAATACAGTAAAATGGAATCAACACTAGTTAATAGCTGCTCAAAACTATGATTTTCGGCTGCCAGCAATTTATTATAAAAAACACTTTATAAAGTTTTGCAACCGTTTTTTAAGATTGAATAAGGTGGAATTTTTACTGAGACAAATTGGTATTTAAAAAGCATAGACATCTGTGCTAAGGACGCATATGATCAAGAATAATCTTCATACAAGCCTTGCATCTACGTATTCAAAAGACATGACAATGATAATGACAATAGTCAATCTAGTCCTTTTTCTAGTCCTTTCTGCAAAGACAAATGAGGTAGAAGGGGTTTAGAATATCCAAAGTTTTTTTCGTCAGAGCTTGAGGTAATGGAAGTATATTGGATACATAATGTTAAAAATGTAAACAATTATCTTACTTAATTTGGTGACTATAAAGAACACAAATATGTCTCTGGTATTTTCAGTTTTAAATAATATCTTCTGTTAAAACGTACAGGTATGTATAGTATGGAAAGTCCAGCCTTCAAGTTTTTTCATTTATGCTAAATTTATGTATGGTACATTTCTGTGGTTGATATCTGTGCACAATCTTGAAAACATCACTTTATTTTTTTATTTATTTTTATTTTTATTTCATTTATTTATTATTATTATTTATTTATTTATTGTTTATTTATTTTTTGTTATTAATATGTTTTCCTAAATTTTATATGAATGAAAGGAAATATTCAACTTCAAAAAAGAACATTTTTCTTCATTAGTTAAAACCTATTAGAATATATGTGGCCAAAAAACAATCTTTTCAAATTTCAAAATTAAATAGCTAAAATATAATTTGAAAAGTTGACGCAGTTAAATATTCGTTGAGCATTGATAACAAATATTTCAGTATTACCGGAAGATGTATTATCACAAATTTTTTTAAAGGAAAATTTTAGTAACAATTTTCTAGTTATTATCTACAGTTTATTATATTAAAAAATACTATTAAAAAATAGTGGTGGCTATTCTTCGAAAAGTAACTAAAAAATTGTCAAATTATGGTTAAGCAAAGCATTTATTAATATCTGTTTACAAAATTTAACAACGGTTGGTCTTATAATATTTCATTTGACTGTTTCGGGTAATGTATAATTATTAAATTTATAGTTTAATAGTCTTTTTTAAATGAAAACAAGTTTTGCACTTACCAAATTTTACAGAAAATGTTTTAGCTAAAAATATAGAAATTTTTACTGTAGAAAGCAATATTTGATCCTTTTCAGTTCTGAAATTGCAAAAGGTATATGCAAAATTCAGAGTCTTGTTTCCCCACGTAATTGAAAAGTAGGAAAGTCCTGGGGAAAACATTAAATTATAAAACCAGGAGCAAATTTTCTAGCACCATCTATTGATAAAAATTGTATACAAAATACATAAATGATTTCTTTGAAAACCATGCATTAATGCATTTTTACTGCGTTATATATTCGCAAAACTGTGACATAAATAAATTTTTTTATTTTTCTGAAAAAGATTGCTAGATTTTTTATTTTAAAATGATGCAGCAGCATATAAATACATTGAATCGAAATATATGATTTTATTTATTTATTTTATTTTATTTTATTTTTAAATGTGCTATTTTTGGTTGAAAGGTAAGTTCTTCAAACTTTAAATCAATATTTACAAAAAAAGTTTTTTCAAGTTTTGGCTTGTTTTAATTGACAGTTCTAAACTTTTACGTGAAATAAAGCTATTAAATTTTGCATAACTTTTTGTTTCACGTATATTTTATTCAAATTGCTTTCAAGACTTTTTGTTGGGGGAGATAATTTTGAAAATATGATTCTTACAGTGAAATCATAATTGACAAATTCATTCAAGAAAAATTAATACCACTGTTTTCTCCAGTTAGTTAATTTTATGAAAGTGACATAAAATATCATTATTCGTAAATAGTGATATTAAGCCTTCCGCCTAAATCGCCAGTCTTGCCAACTTTGCTAAGTTGTAGCCTTATTATTATTATTATTATTATTATTTTAATATTTTAATATTTTTCCAATCAATACTTTTGGAAGTCATGAAAACATCTAAAGATATTATTTTAGTCAATTATTTTTTATATATTGAAAAAGAAAAAGGCATTTATTTTTTAATATACTGAAAAATGAAAAAAGTACGTAAAAAGATTTATTTCTTCTAAAACATATCAATACTTAAACTTGGCTAAAATGAAAAGTTTAGATTTTTTTTTTTTTTTTTTTTTTTTTTTTTTAGATGTGTTTTACGTTTAAAGTAATGTGAAAATTAACATTCTTTTTACGACAAAAAAAAAATTAATAACATAGCTGAAAACACTTACGCTTTGTTAAAACCAATTTAATTGTACAGAAATTTTTATTTTATTTAATCAGGAAAACTATTGTAGAAATTTATAAAATATTTCTTTTAAAAATTACTGGTAGCAAAAAGCGTAAAAGTTGGTGGCTATGCAGCAAGCAGATATGGCAACATTTCTAATTTATTTCGAAGCATAATTCGTATCTAAATTTTATTCATACCACTTTTTCTTTGAACAACAATTTTCTTTTTATTTAATTGCATTTGCATTTTAGAGAAAATTAACATTACTAAAAAGTGGCGCGAAAGCAGACGGGAACTAACAAGGCTCAGGAATAAATTCCTGTAAAGAATTTATAATCTCATTAAAATTTATTTAATTTTTTTAAATAGAAATGTTTTTAATATATGATAAAGTTCAATTTTGCATATTTTATAAATAATATCATTGCTTTTGATAAAATTCAGCCGTATGTAATTACTGAAATATAAATTTTCAGAAGTGTGAAAATGTTTAGAATTGTCCAACAAGGTTTGGATAATGTTTTCGTGAAATGCACCGAAAACATTCTTATTCTTCGCCTTTTCTTAGATATGCAATTACTTCCGCTTGAGAATAAGCATGTATTGAATAGAATACAATTGGGAGAACAACATAAAATTACTTCAACACCATTTCACAAATATATCTACCACATTAAATACTAATTTACAAAACATAAAAAGAAATGTTTTCGCATGTTACTGATGATCTAAATCTTACGAATAGATATATAGTTTTGTTTTCTGTTGAAACCTTTAACTGTTTTCTACCTAAATGAGATAGAAAATCATTTTCGTAATTTGAAAATGCAACTTGTTTAATTTTTACAAAATTCGGAAAATATTTTCTTTGGAAATTGCTATATAACACGAGAAAACATTTTTGAGTGTTGTTTCAAATTATTTTCAACATGCAATTTCCGTGCTCTTAAGGAAATAAAATCGATCAGATTTGTTTATTTTGTTTTAGTACAAATAACCGTAGATTTTTACTTAAAATTCCTATAAAAAATATTTGGTAATACACCATTTGATAAAATTTGAAGATCTGGCACCTATGCATTTTCCATTTTAAAAAATAATAATACTGATAAAATAAATAAAATAAAATAATAACAGAGAATAAACTATGAAATCATGGATAGTTAATGAGCTAGATATTTCCTGAAAAAATAATTTTTAATCCTTACGCATACATTGATAGATATTTTTAAATTAATGGCAAATCCTGTACAAACAGGGTATTCCTTTACCCACCATCATTTTCAAACTATACACAGTGTTGTCAATTTCAGAGAATTTCCTGTTCAATATCTACCAGTAGTTTTTAATTCAGGGGTCGTAGTTTCCGTCCTTTTTTCAAGACACTCTCAGTAATGGAAATTTCTTAAATTTACTGCTACCACTAATTTTATGCAATAATCTCTTCCCTGTATACAGGGATGGAATACGGGCGCAGAATTCATACCGGAATCTGTTTAAGAAATTTTTCTACCTATAATATCGTTGATTTAAGTAGTAGAAAATTATCCTACATTGATAGTGGTATGAATTCTGCGCCCGTGTTCCATCCCTGTGTATATTCATAGCACTTTAGTATAAATATATCAAGAAATACTTCTGCATAAAATTAGTGGTGGCTAAAAAGGTGGACATTTCGTATCTTTGCGAGTGTCCTGAAAGAAGGGCGGGGAGTACGACCCCTGTTAATTGTAACGTTTGTCTTATCACTTCGAAGATTAGCCATCTATTTTGCATACCAAAAATCACTCCTCAAAATTATTGGAGATTATTGAATCAAAAAGTCCCTAAATTTGGCAACACTGGCTGTAAACTTAGACCTTTTGATACTTCCCAGCCTAACCCGGAAGATTGTTAATTCCCGACCCTTTTTGTACACCACTTAATTTTTAGAGTAATTCTCTTCAAATACATTTAGGATTAAACAAGAAGAAAAGTACTCTAAAAAAAGACTGGTGTGAAAAAAAGGGGCGGGACTAACAGTCTTCCGGGTTAGATTGGCAAGTATGTGTTTTAAATAGTAAAAATATTAAAAGAAAATCGCTACAAAAATTACTATGTGAGGGAAAATTGTTCATTTAAAAATACAGGTTTAGCTCGATTTTTTTCTCCTATTCTTGATGCTGTTTTGCAAGTGACATCATGGTGTTTAAAACTAATTGACAAATAATTAAGGGCTGAGAGAATATTACAAAACAGGTACTTTTTGTATAAAAAAATCAGGATCACAATTCAAGTTTCTGAATAGTTTTTTTTTAGGAAATTTGCATTACTTTATTTTAAAGGCTATAATAGGAGAAAATTGAGGGTTATGGGATGTAGCCGTGTGGAACTGACGGATGGACAGACCTGCTTTTTAAGTACTGCAAAGCAGCCAGGAATCGAAAAAAAAATTCACATCAGTGGAAACAAATAAGTACAGAGAAATAAATCAGAAATGTTTAAAAATGAAAATAAACAAGGCAAATATATCACGCAGCAGCAGAGAAAACATGATTTGGTTGTCGCGCTACAATTATGTTTTACAAACTAGGGCTTATTATACCAGAACCAACTGCTTAACCCGCTAACGCCCGAATTAATTTTGCAAAATATTATTAGCTGATTATTTCACTTCTAAATTAATATAGACAACTGACTGTAAAATATATTAACTTAAACAATTCTTCTGATAGTTTCAAATTTAAAACCTGTCCTCATTTATTGACATTTAGTGTTCTAGCGAGAAAACTTCGAGATAGAAAAAATTTGAGATAACAGATTAATTTCTTATTATATGTAGACAAAGATCTCGAAAGTAAAGTATTATAATATACATTATTATCCAACTTTATTTAAGTTAGTATACCTGCGCAAAAAGTAAATATATGTGCGACGAATGAAAAATCATAAAATGACTATCCAAATTATTAAATAATAATTAATACTAGGCACATAAAACTTTCAGGGATCATTTAGAGTGACGCTATAAACAGTCACTAAAAATCAGAAATCATTCCAATAAACCACAAAAAGTATGCGTGCCATTTTATTAACTGTCCTCAAATGAGGACATTGGGCGCTAACAGGTTAAAGTAAATTCACAAAATTTACAGATGTCTATGTCAGAACCGGGACTCGAATTCTGCACCTGTTGACTGAAGGCAAGAATACTAATCATTCGGCTACCTGATAGTCGAAGATCAATACAGAGCTGCCAACCTAATCCGGCAAATTGTTAATACCGCCCCTTATTCTACACCACTTAATTTGTAAAGTAATTTTCTTCAAATATATTTGCGATGAATAAAGAAGATAAAAACTCTAAGAAATTACTGGTGTAGAAAAAGGGGCGGTACTAACAGTTTGCCGGATTAGGTTGGCAGCTCTGTCAATAACATACATGAGACATTTAAATGATCGCTTTGCCATCGTCTTCTGTTATCACTATTTTGCAAATAATCATTAGGGAGAAATGAGTGCTTTTAGTCTTACATTAATATCACATTCAAAACGAAGCAAAGTAATTATTTTGAAAATGAGACTAATGTTTTTGAAAAACTCCATTATTAATAAAGACGAAAACAAATTTCCCCAATAAATTGTTCCCCTCCTCCATTATGTTCGAAACACCTGGTATTGTTAAAACTGTTAGAATCATAAACTGAAAAAATTAGAACATTTTACAAGAAATGTCCTTTAACAACGTATCTCGTTCAAGCTTAGAAATAATACGTTGTTGCTTTCATAACTACTAAAAATCGTAATTGATATATAAACATAAAAAAAGAGAGTTCCGTTAAAATTAATTTTTATATTATGAATTAAATATACTGAACTTTATTTATTTTAAATGTTTTTAATGAATATATGTACAAAATTTTTCGATAGGAATTGAAACATTTGAAAGATGAATTTAATCCAAATTAAAGAACATTTCAAGTTTTTAGCAATATATTCTTTAGCTAACAGAATTAACAGTAAAAGTGATTTATCCTCTTTTAGTATATTTGTAACGTGATGTAAAAAAAAAAAATATGTTTACTTGATTTACTTGCATTTAATTTACTGTATTATAATGATATTCGGGCAGTGATTACAATGATTATCAATTGTTTTATATTAAGCAGGGGTCGTACTCTTCACCCTTTTTCAGGACAGTCTCATCAATGAAAAATTTAAAAAATTATTGCTACCACTAATTTTATAAAAAAAAAAATCTTCACCTTGTATATTCATGGAACATTACTATAAATATACTTGAAGAATTTCTGTATAAAATTAGTGGTGGCAAAAAAGGCAGAAATTTCCTTTCTCTGAAAGTGTCCTGAAAAAAGGGCGGAGAGTACGACCCCTGATTAAGTGTTATACCTAAAACTATTTCTCCGAAAACTTTTGTCTGCTGTTTAATCTATTATCTTTCGTGCTGATCGAAATAATTTCATGATATAAGTGCTGAACAAACATTCATGTTCATCGATATAACGGGTGAGAATTCAATAAAATTTTGTTGTTTTATTTCATTATAACCCTTTATTCTGCGGTATAAGTGAAAAAAAAATTATTTTAGTCTTACATTAATTCGTTTACAGTTTCTCATTTGAGAAAGGAAAACTCAGAAGATTTACATATACTTCAATATTTTTAATTATTTCGAAGCAATGCCCGTCTTTTTTTCCCCACCACATTTTTTAAGAGTAATTTTTTATTTAATCGTAAATATTTCAGAAAATCACTCTAAAAAAAAGTGTGGGCACTAACAATGCTCCAGAATGAATTAGAAATGTTTGTCTGTATTTGCATTTATAATTGTATATTTCAATATAAAAATTATTCCAGATCCAAAACGGACTTTCATAATACAAAAATCACAAAAGTTATGTTGCCATACCTGTCTTTAGTGCCTGCTTTTTAACCCATTACCGTTCATTGATTTTGCAGCGAAACCAAATATTTGACATCATTTTAACATTTTTATGTACAGTAGTTTTTTAATATTTTTTTCCTTAATTTAATGAATTGTTAAACATTTCTTTCTTCTCTGTTCGGTAGATAGCAGCACTACTCCAAAATTTAACAAACGATGTTTCAGTGAAAGCTAAATGCATAAGTCACTTGAAATTTCTTAACAGGCACAAGTGAACCTTGCTGGTTTCATGATGTACTCGTGTCTAGCGTTTTTTCACTTAATGAAATGCTGTACTCAGGGTTCCCAACTTTTACAATTTATTCACGAGCATTTTTAGCCCCGCCTCTTTTTCATACCAGAAATTTTGAAAAATGATTTTATTCTTATTTAATCGTTGTCACATATTAAAGAGAAATAATCTACAAAATTTCTGGTGTGAAAAGAAGGCGCTAAAAATGCTCGTGAATAAATTGTAAAAGTTGGGAACTCTGACTGCGCTATCATTTTGATATGAAACAACTTTTGCGAGATTTAGTATTGTTTATAATATTTACATACAAAGTTGTTTATACATTAAATTTAATATTATTTAAATTTAGTAAAGTTTATTTATAGATGTTTCAAAACGAAAATTTCTCGAACATTAAAAATGCTATTTTTTTCTTTTTATATATTTATGATCAACTACGTCTTTAATAACCATTTTTTAAATTAATTTAATAATATTCAAAACAAATTAGTAGTGGATATTAAAGGCTTAAATATTTTTTATGAAATAAAACTCTCAAATACCTAATTAACTTTAAAATAGATTTTTTTTAATTGCAATATTGATAAAGATTCTATTTATTTATTTTATTCATTTATTTACTTATTTATTTATTTTGAACGTAACAGAACCTCAATTATCTTTTTAAATTAGACTTTTCGTCATTAGATGAGTTCTTAAATTTATGGTTGGTACTCTTCTGATTGGTTATCATTACTTTGTTAAATGTTAATAACACGGGTCGACGATGACATTTTTTTTCTTCAAGGTGATATGTTTTTCTGATGTATTTTGGATGCTGATTAAGAAAAAACTATTCAAAATTTTCCATCATGTACAGTTTTGACAAAAAATGGGATTGTGTAAGCCTTAAGCTCCAGTTTTACAACACCCATCTAAGTTATTTCCTGGAAAATCTGGGTAATGTACGTTAACAATTTCGCGACCGTTGACGTAGATTCGCGTCATTTGAAAATCTGTAACTCCGCCAGTGGGTGTTTCTTTCGCTATTTGTTTGCTATTTATTTCGTATGAATATACCCAATATTCATATCTGTACAATCAATATACTATGGATACAAATACTTTGATTAGAGAGAGTATGATTATAATGTATATCCATTTGAAATATAAATGTGAATTCAGTAAATTTTGTTTTGAAAAATTGTAACTTGGGAGAATAACGCTCACAGGCTATAAAAAAGACAAAAACATTATGTTTTTGACAGGAAGGTCCGCCTGTGGGCATTATTTTCCCAAGGTAAAATATTTCGGAACAAATGTGAATACAAATTTTCTGTATTCACATTTATATTACAAACGGATATACATTATAGTTATATTCTTTCTAATCAATATATTTGTATCCACAGTATTTTTTTTTTTTTTTTTTTTTTTTTTTGCAAAAATATGAACACTGGGTACATACTTAAGAAATAAGTAACACACAAACTACGAAAGAAACGCCTATTGGTAGTACTGCCCCTTTTTCCACACCAGTCATTTTTTTTAGAGCATTTTTCTTCTTAACACTTTCGCGACCGCATGTTTTCGTCTTTTTGACAGTAAGGTCCGCCTGTTGGCATTATTCTCCAAAGTTACAATATTTCAGAATAAAATTTTCTATATTCAGATTCATGTTACAAATGGATATACAGTACAATTATACTCTTTCTAATCAAAGTATTTATATCCATAGTATATTGGTTATACAAATATAAATATTGTGTATATTTTTATGAAATAAATTACATACAAATTGCAAAAGAAACGCCCACTGACAGAGTTACAGATTTTCAAATGACGGGAATCTACGTCAGCGGTCGAGAAAGTGTTAAGAACAAGGACAGCTATGTCATCAAGATTCCAAAGAAATGTAGAGAAGGTATCGGGGAGAATGGGTGTTAATATTTTAGGAGAATAATGTTGGATGCTCCATGGAGAATTCACACACACACACACACACACACACACAAGGTCTTTAATCTGTGCCCAAGGTAAAATGCTCAAAAAGGAGCTTCGATATAAAGAAACACATTTAAAAGATAATGTGTAAATAATAAGTATTTTATACATAAACTGGCTTGAATTTGTTATAGTTTCTAGGGTGAATTCTTCTGATCTTCAACCTTACTTTGTGAAAATTCCTTACGTGTTAGGAAAAAACGATATTCATTTCTGAATTCAGCGCATCAAAACACATTAAAAACACCCAACGCAATGAAAAAAAAAAGAATTAAAAGTACGATTTCGCTTGCCTGTGTAATGTTTATTTGGTGAATAAAGTAAAGAGTATCTTATACCTTAAAACAAACAAAACGATACATTTAATACAAAAATCTTGTTTAATCAATTTATTACCGTTTATAACAAAACAAAATTGTCGTGTTTAGACTTCTAATAATTCGCTTCTAAGAATGCTCAAACAACTAAGATATATTATTAGACCTGTCAATTATGCTAATTTATCCGTAACAGTTTGAGGCATCGGCTTTTTTTCACCCCAGTATATTTGTAGAGTAATAGTCTTCTTATTCAATCGTGAGTACATATTGCTGAATATTACACCATAAATTTACTGGTGTGAAAAAAGGAGGGGCCTAACGTTATTACGGATAAATTAGCGTAATTGGCAGGTCTACATTATTATATCAAATTTAAACATAAATAATTACAGTAACAACGGTATATTGACGATACTATGCCAGTAACGGAAAAGGTTTTTAAATAAAAATTATCACATATTGTGCAACCACGTTTCCTAAAACTAACAGTGAAGAGGAGTCCAAAGCAGAGTTCCCCACTTTTATAATTTATTCACGAGCATTTTTAGCCCCGCCTCTTTTTCATAACGGAAATTTTGAAAAATGATTTTCTTCTTATTTAATCGTTGTCCCATATTAAAGAGAAATAATCTACAAAATTTCTGGTGTGAAAAGAAGGCGGGGCTAAAAATGCTCGTGAATAAATTATAAAAAGTTGGGAGCTCTGGTCTAAAGACTTGAAGGGGTGCAAAACTGACCGACAGTTTGGGATTTGGATAACATCCAGTCATTCCACGCCCTCTTATCTCTTACTTTCGCTCAATCAGATGACTATCATCATTACTTTAACATTCGACTCGTTGAGTCAGCACTTACGCAGAGGCTTCATGGTCTCAAGAAATGTGGTTGAAAAATAATTTAATTTGGAGATCAATTTGAAATATTAACTGTTTCCTAGAAGAAATTGCTGCCTCAGCGCATTAATTTTATGAAAAATAAATATTCTAAATGCGCTATTTCAATTTTAACTAAAATCCGTAAAAATGATAAAATATCCCTTCTTAGTAAGTGCCTAAAGAACATATACAGAGGCATTAAGTTTTAGCACCATTTCAAAATTATATTTTATAGTATCATTTCGCAGGTATTTTCTAAAAATAATGATAATTTTATGTCAGAAATGGGAATCATATTGTCTAACCTATAACTTAAAATTAGCAGTCTCTGGAAAAATTCTGAGATATAGCCAGTAATTTTATGATTTATTTATTAACAATAATAGATTTATTAAACAATCATAGAATAATATAGGACCCTAAAAATGTATTCCATTGACACATTACATTGACTCAGCTTGACTGCAGTGCTGCCAGAATTTGCGACTTTTTTATTCATTTGTCACCAATAATTTTGTGAAGTGATATTTGATATATATAATCGAAGATTATTCGATTCAAGTCGCCTTTTATGTATATCAAACGCCACTTCTAAAATTTTTTGATAGCTAATGAATAAAAAAGTCACGCAATCTGGTAATACTGCTTGACTGTTATATTTGCTGAAAAAATATTATCATATTTTGCTGTCTATAATCCGCAGGTAGTATAAATCAGTTTTACACCAGAAAATTTGTAAAAGACAAATGGTCGTTTAAAAATAGCTTTCTCGGTTAATTAAAACTGCCGGTGTTAAACTGATTTAAAAAGCCTGCGGATTATCCGCCAAAAAAATATTTTAACCAATAATGTATACGGTAACAAGTGAAATACGGCATTATGTCCACCTTCCGTTATTGATTTTTTATAAGACATTTTTTCATTTATTAATACTTAAGAATGGTGGTTTGTAAATTTTTTTACGTGAGAAAATAAAACAACTTTGAAACATTTTATTTGTGAATAAATTATAATATGTTTTTTTTTTTTTTTTCAAAATATTTACATAACAAATTAAACGTGGAAATGATTAAGAAAATATACTTCTTTACAGAAAAGCCCAGTTAAAAGAGAAACTTATATTTCACTCATACTGAGTTTAGTTAGTCTTTATAAAAAAAATTATTAGTAATCATGTTACTGAAAGAAATCACAAAACTTGGCATAAAAACCATAAAATACATTTTACTCAGTAAAATTATATCACATGTACAAGCATAAAACTGTATAAAAAATGAAAATAAAATAGATAAGAATACAAACTGATAGTTGTATGAGAAAAGAACAGAATACAATATGCAGTCAATTTATTCTTCCATTTCTTCAATTTCTCTATTTCATGATAAGTCTACTGTCTCTTCCTCTGATGTATGTAAACCAAAATATGCAGTTAAATATCACAAATGCAATTGGAAATAGAACACGGCACAAAAAGTCGATTTTCTTTGATAAGGGAATATGGTTATTTGAACATTTCTCCAGAATATTTTTCATTTTGGATATCTTCTGAAAACAAAAGAAAAAAGTAAATAAATCTCTCTTCGAAAAATTTCGACTTTGACTGATAAGACTTTTTTTTTTTTTTTTTTTTTTTTTTTTTTTTAAGAAACTCTCAATTTGATAATTTGAAATATTTTGTTTGTGTATATACTTTCACAGTTTCGCTATTGTAACTTATTTGAAAGAAATTCAGAGTTATTTCTTACGTTTCCTTTTAAATATAAAGAAGTTTTGTTTTAATTCTGCATTGAAATTGAAACTTTAACATATTAAACGCTTTATTCTATCTGCGGCATATTATACTGTCATATTTTATGTGACAAAATTGAAAACGTCCTTTTTACGTTATTAAAACATGTCCCATTTTATTCAACTGATAATATTTCTTTATCGATTTGACTTACATATAACATAGCTTATAGTTATAAGAAAAACTACATCTTTCCTTAAGTTTTCTGTTTCTTTTCTTTTTTTTCCCCCGATATTGTTCAAAAGAAGTTTATATTAAGATTTTTACATAACACAACTTTTTCAATTTATAAAGAAAAAATATATTAAAGTTGAGGAGTTATCATGCCACCTTATACATTTTATAATTTTTATAAAACTTTCTAGTTATAAAGGAATGTCTATATTAAAATATTTTCCAGGAAAAAATTATTTTTTTCGGTAAAGGATTATTTTATTTTGTTTTATTTTTTATCTATATCAAACAAAGCCAGACTTTTACTTTTTAAATATTTAAGAAATTTCTGAAAGCTATTTCCCATTAGTTCAGGTTCTTTTCTTGAATTTATAATGTATTTTGTTTGTTGCTGTTTCTTTATACCTTTTCATTAAGAAAGAAGATGAGATCGCACTTCGTACATCATTAAAATAATATTAAAAAGTCATTATCTATTCTAATTACACATAAAAACCAGAGAGAGAATAAATTTATATCCAATAAAGATATTCATTATTCTATACAAAAAGCATTTCTTAAATTATACAAAGTGTCCATAAATTAAAACTGGTTTCAAAAATTTAATTAAAGCTTAATATTGCAAAACTTATTAAAATAGTTTATATTAATATACTATTTGACTCAGAGATTTGTTTCTGTCGTATGTGGTAAAAAAGGAAATTTGTTTTCATTGTAGCTTTTTGAAAAAAAAATGGCATTAGCTACTAAAAGTTTTTGATTATAATAAATAATACACTTCAGTTAGAGAGCACACAAACAAATGTGTTGCTACAAATAGATGAGTTTCGAATTTGAATACGCAAGATTTCTTACATAATTATAGTTGCCAACTTTTCGCTTTTTGGCTACCGGAAAAAAGAAATAGAAATTTTTCATAAAAAATTTCATAGAAATTTTTTATGTATTTCTGGATACTTGCCAACATACTAATTAATATTCAGTAGCATTGTTAGCCCCGCCTTCTTTTTCACACCAGTATCTTTTTAGAGTATTTTTCTTCTTAATTAATCGTAATTGCATTTGGAGAATATTACCATAGCCTCCCAAACTAGATGCCTTCCGCATGACTCGGAATCTTAGCTGTAAACAGCGCCACCTGGTAGAGATTGCGCGACTTTTTTATTCAACAGCCACCAAAAATTTTTAAAAGTGGGATTTGATATACATAAAAGGCGAATAGAATCGAAGAAACGTCGATTATACATATATATCATGCATCACTTTTTAAAATTATTGATCACAGTTGAATAAAAAGTCGTGCAGTCTGTACCAGGTGGCACTGTCTACTGTTTGAACTGTTGCCAAGTTTCCTAGCCACGCGGAAGGCATCTAGTTTACGAGGCTATGATATTACTCTAAAAGTTTACTGGTGGGGGAAAAAACGCCGGACTAACAACACTACGGGAATATTAATTAGGATGTTGGCAAGTATGATTTCTGAGACTGTTCTTATTGATGTTTTTTTTTTTTTTTTTTTTTTTTTTTTAGTTTTTTTAGTTTTTTTAGTTTTTCTGGTACTAACTTTCAAGCTTTCTAGCTTAAAAATTGGCAACTATGCATAACAGAAATGCATAAAGTGTGAGTTGTATTACGAAATGACGCTTAGATCTTAAGAAAAAAAAAAAAGATAGGTAATTAGTCAACGTTCAATGCGTTTAAACTTTAAATGCAAAGTTGCTGTTGACTGTAATGTTCTCCACCACTACTAATAAATAACAAATTTTTATGCGATTTTTAAACGAGTTGATATGATTCGACAAATAGAGAAAGCTTTACAAAAAGAGTGCTGTACAATGTTACGTGCAACGGCAATTCTGTAAATACTTCACATTTTAGGGGGCACTACACTGTCATGTATAAATAGAAGCCAAATGCATTGAAACCACGATAAATTATTAATCTTTATAAAAAAGTAGGGAAGCCTCTTTTCATACCAATTGGGGAAGTGATGACATAATCATTTAAAACACATACAAAAGATATGCGTATCTAGCACTGTTTTATTATATTAAATGAAACTATACTATAACTATCATGTATTCGCATAAACATTATATCGTGTGCTCTCATCAGAATTATACTTGAAATGCTGCATAGGAATTTTTCAATCATTGCACGTTCATAAGCGTTAAGCCCGACTTTTTCCGGTATGCATAGTCAAAGGCTGGTGTAGCTAAATTTTGAAATATATTTTGTTTTTTTTCAAGAAAATAAGATTAATAAGCATGTCTAGTATACAGTATTAAATTCTCATACGTATACTGTGAATAGTATTAATTTTATGAATCATTAAACAGATATGCCGACAAACAGCTAACGCTGAAAGGGTTAAGGAGTTACATGGGTTTTAAAATTTAAAAATGTGCACATTTTCTCTGTACTATTTTTTAATATAACAAATAAATTTTTATTCAAAATTTTGAGCATATAAAAAAGCAACATTTAAACAATATTTTATAAAATTTTTATCAAAAAATTTGGAAAATTCAGCCGGTGGGTCCCGGTTTCCGGAGACCCTTCATAAAAGAAATGGACACGATTTCTCAACAAACGCACGAATATTATTGAAATTTTGCACAATATATAAAAGTAGAATTGATTAGTGCTCGAACGAAGAATTAAAAAAAAAAAAAAAAAAAAAAAGAAAGAAAAAGAATGAAATTCAAATTTTAGCAGAGTTGTACGCATAAATACAGAGCCTGATTAAGGGGGAAGCACACATTATTTATACTTACACCGTTAATTTTTAACAAATACTGTCCTCCTATAATAAACAGAAAATTCTCGTTAAAAATTATTTTAAAAGAATTCTGGTGGTCTAATAACGGTGAGTAAATTGGATTGTTTTACACCGTTCATTTTTTATAAAATATATTTCCTCGTCAAAGCGTGGAATTTCTATGACAGGAAGTAAAAAATAATTGTAAAAATATTCCGGTGAGAGCGGAGATAATGTGTGCTCCCCCCTTAATCAGGCTCTGCATAAATAGTACAGTTTTCCTTATATTTTGCTCCACTTACAGCCTTGTAAACTTATTGTAATCAAGAAAAGAAAAATCCTTCATTCAAGCATTACTTAATTCTATTTTGTAGAAGTATGCAAGATTTTAATGAAATCGGTGCATTTTTTTTTTATAAATCTTGTTCACCGCTTTTCTGAAAGGTCTCCAGAAACTAGGACCCTTCGGCTGAATTTTCCAAAATTTTTAATGAAAACATATAAAATATTGTTTAAATGTTGCTCATTTATATGCTCAAAATTTTGATTAAAAAAATATTATTTATTATATTACAAAAATCCAGAGAAAATGTATTTTTTCAGCCTTTGAAAACCATGTAACCATAAGGTTTTTTCTTTTTTTTTTTTCCGAGCCACGCGGAAGGCATCTAGTTTAGGAGGCTATACTCAAACTAACATGTAGTAACACGATTTCAATTGACTCATATACGTATCCCGATAATTATGAGAATTTTATTCCATCTGACCAGGAAACCGTCCCATATTGTAATCATAAAAAAAATTCAAACAATCATTAATCGAAAGAGCATATATAAATATGTTTTTTGACACATAAAACAAAAGACCTCGCCAGCTCTTTTTCGAGTTATAAATTATGAAATTTCGCTAATAATCGGTGCAACCACGCCTAATTGAAATAATGAATGAAATCCAAAACAAGCAGTAATCGAAAGAGCATAGACAAACGTGTTCATTGATGCAATAATCAGTTCCCATTTCATCCTTGAGATACATTCATTCGCGATGCAATGTCTAAAAATTCGCTAAAATAGAATCTAAGAATTGATAAAAGTCATGGCTCTGGTAGGTTTTAACGGGACTCCTCCTACTTCTTTCTCGTTACTACATTTTTACTCAAAGTTAAATATAGGTTTCTTGAGAACGGGCTTACAAGGGCTAGACCTGCTAACTATGCTAGTTTATCCGTAATGGTATTAAGCCCCGCCGTTTTTTCACACCAGAATAGTTGTAGAGCAATAGTCTTCTTATTTAATCATGACAACATATTGCTTAATATTACTCTACAACTATTCTGATGTGAAAAAAAGGCGGAGCCTAATACCATTACGGATAAACTAGCATAGTTAGCAGGGCTAAAGGGCTAAAGGGCTAACAGATTATGCATCAAAAATCACGTTAGATTATAACCCTCTCGAATGAACACAATTTAATTGATTTCTATTATTACACTATTGAGATGGTTTCCTGGTGGATATTCAAATAAGGTTTTAAGGTTTAACCAGCAATCGAAGTAACCAGAAGTGGCCCAGTTAGTCGTGTTTAAAACACTTTTTCGTGTTTTACAGTGATCTGCCTATGTGTTTACACTTATCGTTTATAATAACTTAATGTTATTTAGCCAGTTTCATCTTTTGCCTCTAAAAACAATTTTTGGATTAATTTAAACAGAATTTCGTTGCTAAATTAATAAAATTCTTGCAAATCAATCAGTGACCAAAGTTTAAAATAATGTTTGTTTTTTTTTTGTTTTTTTTGTTTTTTTTGTTTTTTTTTCGTGTACTCTTAGAGCATGTTCTTTGCATTTCATTTCTTTTTCATTATTAAGTTTTACATTACTATTGCAATTTATATGTTAGGATTAATAAAGTAAAACATAAATAGGTTATTAATTAATAGGTAAATGTTGTAATTTTATAAATGAATATGTTGAAAAAAATTTAAATCCATTTCTGAAGACAATTATTGTTTAAAAAAAAAATTAAACAATCTTTTATTTTATAAAAACCAATTCTGATAATTAGTTTTTTTTTTTTTTTTTTTTTAGTTTTTTGCAACTTAAACTTACATTCCTAACACTGTTAAACTATATTTACTGTACAGTTCCATTATTCAAGATCATGTCAAATGCAGCATATTGGTATAAAACACTGCATATTAATGGTTACAATATATTATGTAACAATTTCATTTGATTCAAATCACATTAGAGTTTGAACTAAGAGCATTCACTGTAATGATTTGAGTTCAAACAATTATTAACGATTAAATCGATTAAAATGAATACCTACTTATTGTCATTAAAAGTACATCATGCGAATAAAACCACGTAATTAATTTCGGTACGAGAAATAGCTCCTAATTAATCATACGGTCTTTACACTTTTTTTAGATGATTTAAAAGCTCTTTCCTAATTTTATTCTCATTTTATTAGGTTTATGCTAATTTGATAAAGTAATTGATAGAATAATTAATGTAAAAAAAAAAAATTAATTGGAACTAAGTTGAGGAAAAAAAACATAAACACTCAAGTCAGTGTTTCCCAATATACCCATCAATTATTAAACGCAGTTAACAATTAATTTTAAGTAAGATTTTTTTTTAAATGTTTTCTGCAGAAAAATAACACGTAAAATCTTGAAAATAATGCCTTATCATTACTCGTGATTCGCGCACAATAGGATAATAACGAAGTTTACATATATAGGTATTTTAATTAGTTTTCATTTGATTTGTATCACACCTTGTTTCAGAATATTAATAAATAGTTAGTATAATGGGTCATTTACATATCTATTTTCTTATTAAATTTGAACTTTCTAATTAGTATAATTTAATGTAAAATAGCTTGAAAACTTTTCAGAGATACAAATGTTTGTGCAAGTGTTATGATAAGTCTAATGAATAATATAAGGATGAGCTAATGAATGATTCAGAAATGAAAATAAAATCGCGTGTTTACAATAATAATAACAATAATCTATTTTATTTTTTCACGCATTTCATTGTGTGTGTGTGTGTGTTTTTTATGGTACTAAGGTAATTCGATAGCACATGATAGTGTTAGTTACAATGAAATATAAGACTGTTGCCTTTTTTCAACCCACTATTACCATATAGAAACTTTCATCATATCTTTAAATATAACCTATCATAGTATAGGTTAAATAGGATAGTGGTTATTGTTAGAAAACAGTGTTGGTATCGGAAATTTACACTACATTCCTATGAAATTATCCATTACTTTAAAAAGGGGGAGAGCAATCGATAATAAAAAAAATCTTTAAATTTAGCACAGAACAATTATTTCTTCCGGATCAGAAATGAAGTGAAAATCTCATACACTCGCAGAGCTGCCAACCTAATCCGGCCAATCATTAGTACCGCCCATTTTTCTACACAACTTAATTTTTAGAGTATTTGTTTTCTTAATTCATCGTAAATATATTTGAAGATAATTACTCTAAAAATTAAGTGCATAGTTGCCAATTTTTACGCTTTTTGGCTACCGAAAATTTTTAATAGATTTTTTTTTTTTAATCAGTGAAACGTTTTACGGAAATATATAAAAAAAGAAAAAAATTACATTAACATTTTTCGGTAGCCAAAAAGCGTAAAATTGGTAACTGTGTAAGTGGTGTAGAAAAATATGCGGTACCAACAATTTGCCGGATTAGGTTGGCAGCTCTGCACTCGTTAGTACAACAGTACTGCAGATAGAATTTTGAATAAAATAATAATTGATAATGAGTCATAACTTTTTAATATGAATTTTTTTTCTGATTTACGGGATTGTTTTTTGTTTACATAGATTACGTTTGGGTCATTATATCGTTCTTCATTCAAAAAAAAATCAATCGGATAACTTTCTAGAAAGTCATACATAAAAGTTTGTCAAATGGAGTGGATTTAACAAACTTTAAGCCCATTATTTAATAAATTCTACATTTAACATTAACATTAGCATTACCAGCCACATCAACATTATGTGGATATTAACTTTAACATATTAACACTATAACAAATATATTATTAACATACTAACAATTTAACATTAACATATTAACATTACCAGTCATTTAACATTACTAGCCACAAATTTTGTTCCTAATGAGTTTCACTGAAACTCACATTAATAAATTATCTATATTTTCAAGCTGATTTAATAGGTTCTAATTAAAATTTTAATTAAAACCTACGGAAATTTAATTAAAATTTTAAAGGAATTTAATTAAAATTTTAATATCATTTTAAAATTGGACCTAATATTATTTTTAATATATAGAATAACCTTAGATAAAAATTGCTTTTTTGAAGGCCTTATTTTAAGCTTGACCATTGAGAAACCATTATTCAAAATTTTTTGAGATATTCCCGAAAAAGGTAAAGTACATCTTTTATTTATTTAGGTTATATTAAAAGACTATGTTAGTACAAAAACCAGATTTACCAACATTTGTAATTTATTCCTTAGCATTATTTGTCCCCGCCTTTATTTTTACACCACATTTTTGTCTTCAATATGTAATTACGATTAAGGAAATTACTCTAAAAATAAGTGATGGGAACGGTCACTTACCGTATGTTATTGTTTTGGTCATCAGCTTCAGATATCGATCTGAGTCCGATTAAGGTCGAGACACACTGTCACCACCATTTTTAAATAATTATTTTGCTTTAGAATTCACAAAAACTGTAAATAAGAAGATAGATATTTTTTAAATAGTTGTGCTTGTTAAGTTTTGCAAAAATTGGATTCTTAGACACCATTATTTCCTAATAATAATCATTTCCTAATTAAATCACATAATATCTGTCATAATTAAGTAAAAACATTTTATTGAAAAATAGTAATGCTAGTGTGCCCCAAGCCTCAATCAGACTCTGATTTCGAATATGACGAATTATCTAAGAAAAGTTTTAATTTTGAGTGATATAGTTTCTTTTCAAATAAATATTTAGATTTCAATTCAATGCTTTATTTTGGGATTAAAAAATTTCGTAACACTAAACGAAAAAAATACATTTTTTTTTTTTTTTTTTTCTTAGAACTTATTTTTCTGAAACAGTTTTTTCTTTATACGTATCTGCATATTACTTTAGATTATATTAAAAATGGTAGTTAAAAATATGTAAAGATAATGTAAAACAAAATTCCATTCAAATCATAACTAGTCTTAGCCTTATTAAAACTCTATTCAAGTCTTAACTAGTAAAGTGTGTCATAACAATTCTTCAAAGATAAATGTATTTTTTTTAATAAAATTTTGGTCATAGAAAGTAATGTCATTCACTTTTTTGCTTAATATAATCATGACGAAAAAGCTAAATCGAGTAGTACTGTGACCAAAATGCGACTTTTGCTTTCATCAGATGATGTGGGAAAGTAGGGTTTAACCTGGCAAAAAAATTACTTTAGCATTTTAGCGAAAATAGGCAAGCACTATTTTAGCTTTTTCGAAAGTTAATTCTTTGGATACCATTGATTTCTTTTACTTAGCTTTGTTATCTTCAGTTTTGTTTTCTATTCGTTTTGTTCATTGATGATTTTAACCAAGCATCCATATTTGTGACTTTAAAAATATGAATCAGGGAAACTATGTTTTGATTTTATCAATAGAAAAATAGGTATTCATATCATATGTGTAAAATGAAAAAGCAATTTAAAAATCAAGTAAAGTGTAGTGGTAGATAATCGTGAAATACTAGTGCTAAAAATGCTTCTATGAAGCAAATTCCGAATTCTAACATACTTTTAAATATTTTTGCATTTAAATTCAATCATTGAAAATTAAAAATAAATCCAAATTACTATATGAATAAGGATTCCCAAAAATTTCAGTCCTTTCGTAGTTTTTGCCTGCAAATATTACAAAAAAAAAAAAAAAAAAAAAAAAAAAAAATCTGAATTATTATATAGAGATATTTTATACAGTTATCCAGTTTTAGCTTTTTAGCGAAATTCTGACCGACTTGTTTTAGCAAAATAGGATACCTTTTAGCAAAATGCTAAAGAAACTAATGGCAGTTTAAACCCTGTGGGAAACTATTCCTGCAAGTAATGCGTCCCATTACGGAACAAGTTACAAATAGCAAAAAATAGTAGACTTATTTGAAATCTACTAAAATGGTGCTTCTAACCCTTTTGTAATTGCTTCTGTAATAATGCAAAAGTATATGAATTTTAAAGGCTAAAAATGTTAAATCCATGGTGGTTACCTGAAACGAATTTCAATCTTAGGATCTACTATTTTCTGTGATTTATCTAATTTCACACACTCTCGTACTGATCTTATAAGTATTCTTAGATTCGTTTTTAGCATATTCAAAATAAGTTTTATAAATATAAACATTTGAACTTTCATATGTATTTTATATTGAAGACGATTGGCCATACTTACCGTTATATCTCCTGTATTGCATCCACCATTGCATCCGCCATTTTTAGAAACATGGCTTTCAGAAATTCTAACTCTTCTTTCCCTTCTAGCTAACTGATTGACCAAAATGAACTGTAACAAGCATGCAAACACCAATGAAATACAGACTGCTATCCAGATATCAATAGCTTTGGTATATGATGCAGGTGGTAATAAATGTTGCACACTTATAGTTAAAAACATCATCATACACAGAAGAATAACAATAAGAGAGAGGCGTAGAGTTACAGCTCGTGCATCAAGCCATAAAGAAAGCCAAGAAACTGCAACCAAAATGAGAAATGGTATAAAGATTTGAGTCAGGAAATATCCATATTGCCGTTTAAGTTGAAGCTTTACAGATAGACAACCATTGCCATCTGAAAAGAAAAATGTAATATAAGGTATAAAAAATGGATATCAGGCATTTTTTGTTATTAAACAAAAGAACATATTAGTGATTGCTTAGTTATGGTTTTAATAAATACATGTGTCATACCAGACTCAAAATTATCCTTTATACTAGCTAAATATTTATTTATTTTTATTGAAATCATTACAACAAATCCATTGATCAGATTAAATTGCAGCTTCGCAAGAAGGAAGTTTAGGTTTCAGGTTATAACAAATACAAATATAATTTATACAAGACCCAAACCTAATCCTCCTACTAGCTAACTAAAGCATTTTTTATTATTATTAAAATCATTTCAAAAATATTCATAAAATTTAATGTCAGCTACGCGCAAGCTTATGTTTCAGGTTATAATAAATTAACTGGCTTTATTCTTCTTGCATTAGTAATTCAGTTAAGTTAAGATAATATTAATTAAGTCTAATAAAAAATAATCCAAAAATTTAACTGTATATGAAAACTAAACTTTCTGCAAAAACTGAAGCATTCGACGGAACGTCTTTAATAGATGAAATGCATAAAGAGATACTTAAATTAGAAAAACATTATTATACAAAGATCAGATGTAATATCTGCTACTGTACAGTCACCCAAAAAAAAAACGCCACCCCCCCCCACCTAATTTTGCCGTAAATTATCGTAGAAACATGCGACTGGTACCAATCAGTTTGTAATAACGTCTAGTTTATAATGTTATAGTTAGATTTTACTTAGGGGGTCGTCTACATATTAAAACTAACATCAACTTCATTTTTTTCAATGGTAACCCCCATTTTTTATAATTTATTTGAATTCTTTGGATCAAATCATCACGGAAAATGGTATAGTTTATATATTTCGCTCAATTTTTCATAGAGTTATAAGCTGTCAAAGTTTGGGGGTGCTAATGTTATATGAATGTGACAAACATTAAATCATATCTTCCGAAATAATTATGATATTTAAATTCTGGTTTTTTTATTCGTTAGAATGAAGTAACCCAAACATATTCCATGCAAATTTTTGCTAAAAAAACATTTTTTGAATTATGAAAATTATTAATAAATTCATATTTGAAAAAATTATGAATTATGACCTATGTTAATTTTTGCACGAATAGAACGGGCATCATCAAAAACATGGGTTTCCAAATTTACAGCTCGTTCCTAACATTATTTTTTGAGTTACAGTGATATTTCACTTTTTATTCCTGTTAGGGGGCCGTCACTTGTTATAATCTGTATCCTCTATAAGTAAATGCTTGTATATAATTTGACGGAAAACTATTTTAATTTACCTTTATGTTATTTTTATTGTTTCCTAAGCAATATTTCGATGTTTATTATACAAATTGGTATATTTTTGTAAAGTTATCACAATGTAGGTGAGGGATTGTGAAAGAATTTCAAAAGAAAAGAAGCCCCCCCGACTCTGATTCGCTGAAACACTATTTAAAAAAAAAGACAAATTTGCATATTCCTATTTGACTCTATATGTGACGCTGGTATGCATAAATCACAATGGTATTTACTACATCGATTATTGACGACAAAACTTAAATGATTTAATTACAAATATGCAAAATTATTTTGCTTTATATTATAAAGTTTTAGAAAATTTGTGAAAAGGCGTGGCTATTTACATTAAGCCTTGATATGGAAGCTATGTTGCTGTTTTTCGATGCTGCGAAATTTACAAAATATATTTGTGTTAATATACTATACAGATAGAATAATAATTATATAATATCAAAAAATCTTCTTTAATCAATATGTTTATATACATTACTGTATGGAAATGTTTATATATGAATATTGTATTTATTTTTAATGAGAGATATAAACACAAAATACTAAAAAAAAAAAAAAGGAAAATGTGTTATAAATTTTTATAAATCAAGCAAAATATATATGCATATTTGCCAACCTAACCCGTAACATTGTTAGTTCCCGCCCCTGTGTGTACACAATTTAATTTTTAGAGTAATTAACTTCAAATACATTTACGATTAACTCATTGAGCGCCACGCGAATTCTTATGGAAATCCCATTCAGGCCACACGTGCTGCTTAGAAGCGTGTTATGTTTATCGAGTTTCAATAAACCCCATTAGGCCTTAACGATATAATCCTATAAAAATCCTATTAAAAAAAAAAAAAAAAAAAAAAACATGAAGTAAATTTTAAATAAATTGTCAGTAATTACTTAAAACTATGTAAGTTCTGTAGTTTTATATCATATTTTACACTGCCGGCTGACTTAGCCTAAATGGAAAGATTAGTGTCAGCCACCGATGGCTGACACAGCTCGAAAAAGACTGATGTGAAAAAAATGTACGGAAAGGGGCGGAACCAGTAATCTTCCGGGATAGGTTGACAAGAATGTATATACATAGAGCAATGCCAGAAAATGTTCTTTATTTTTCATGAACCAGATGAATGGTATTTTTTTTCTGAATAGTCTATGTATTAAATATAATGCTGCTTTAAATACTCTTTAAATGAAAAGTTTTATTACATAAAGTAATTTTCTGGCACTCTACAGCTCCCAAATGACACACAATACAAAACCCCGCCTTGTTCCAGTGTTTAAAGGGTATTAACGTTTAATATGCTTTATATTCGTTTTGATCTTTCCTTCTCCTCCTTATCTTCTTCTTTTTTTCTTAAAAAAAAAAAAAAAGAGTTATGTAACATTTTAACCTTTTCAAGTGAAGATTTAGATTAAGGGTAGTCAGCCTTTCTACGCCCACCGTCCACTTCGATATCTGTGTTAAAGTGTAGAATTTTAGAACATCCCATTAAGTAGTAGGATTTATTATTTTACATATTAATTTGTTACACATTATAAAATATAAAAGCAAAAGAATATCGTGGAGATTTATGTAAAAGTTTTTAATAATGTCATGAAAAAAAATAATAATAATAATAATTAATTAATTAAATAAATAAATAAAAATAAAAAAATCTGTTTTAATATTTTAAAAAAGTCAATTAAAGAAAATGAAAGTACTGCAGTATCAGAACAAACTCCCATTGTCACTGTGAAACGGCCGTGGGAACCAGGTTGAGTGCCGCCGTTTCAGACAATTATACGGCAGCTTGAGTTAAAATAATTTTGAATTTTCAAACAAATTTAAAACCATTCATCCTTTTTTTTTTTTTTCTTTTGATAGATATTTTAATATTTATTCAAGCTATTTAATTTTCTTCGTATGACGTGAACTATTTGATGTTTAATCAATAGAAACCAATAAAAATCTTTTAATTTATAAACTAACTCAGAAAGTTCTGTGAAGTAGTCATTTTTTTTATTTTATAATTAACATTTCTGATATTTTTTTCCGGTGTGAAACTTAATAAATAATGTATATTGGGTGGTAGATATTGATTTATATTTTCTAAATGTATAGACGGACCCCTAATACATTTTCACGTGTAACTCTATTTAAAATTGATTTAAGGTATATAAATAGGTATGTTTTTCGAACCGCCTTGATCTCAGAAATCTGAATATGAAGTCAAAAATAGGGGTTGCCATTGAAGAAAATGAAGTTAATGCCAGTTTTAATATGTAGATGACCCCTTAGATAAAATTTAACTATACCGTTATAAACTAGACGTTATTACAAATCGATCGGTACCAGTCAAATGTTTCTACGATAATTTACGGCGAAATTAGGTGGGGGGGTGGCGTTTTTTTTTTGGGTGACTGTACATTTAAAAATCAAAGGCTTCAAAATTAAAATAATTTAACACTCTTTTTTTTTTTTTAAGCTGAAGTACCTTAATTTTCGGTGTATAATCCGCAGGTCAGATAAGTCAGTTTTGCACCAGAAATTTTATTTTACAAATAAAGCTATATTTGTATGAGCTGTTTCTTCAAGAAAACATAAATTTTTCTGTTAAATAAAAATTCTGGTGGAGGAAAGACATATCTTACCTGCGGATTATACGCCAAAAATTACGGTATGTGTGAAATTTTCTTTTTCATCAGACATCTACTTTCAGCATTTTAAAATTTTTACATTAAAATACACGTGCACATAGTTGCCAACTTTTACGCTTTTTGTCTACCGAAAAATTTTAATATATATATTTTTTTATTTTATTTAATCAAATGAAACGTTTTACGTAAATATATAAAAAGAAATTACATTAAACTTTTCCGGTAGCCAAAAAGCGTAAAAGTTGGTAACTTTGCATACATAATATTAGATAATGAGATAATAATAGTATGAGATAATTTCCTGTTTTATGTCTTCAATATAAAACTGTAATTCGTCTCACTTAATATATGGAACAATAGAATTATTTGCACGTATTATTTAATTACAGACAGTCTGGATATTCAGACAGGTAAAAATTACATACGTGAATAATTTTAAATAGTAATGTAAAATAATTATTTGTATTTCAAGCAGAAATAATATTAAAATTTAAGAACAAAAGAAACTTTTAAATTATAATGAGTCAAAAAAAAAAAAAAAAAAAACTGTAGAAAAGATGTACGTAATTTTCTGATTTAAAAGTAATATGTTCATTTACTTTATATAATTGTATAATGATAGATTATTTTACTTTACGCAGTGTATTGCTGAAAAAATCCCCATACAAAAAGTAAACAAAAAAAGAAATGTCGAACAAAGAAATAAGCTTTATTTAAGACTAATTAAAAATAAAATGGAACAATAAAGTGGCTGAAACAAAATAATTTGCAAACGAGCGTTTTAACATTCAAGAAGTTGTTTAATTATGCTCTTTTTAAGCACATCTAGAGTGATAACTTTTTTTTTTTTAATTAATTAAAAGAGTCATTCAAAAGAATCAGTGAAATTGAGTCAGTCGTGAAAAAAACTTTTTAAATAGTTCTAAATAAATTTTCGCTTTTAAATTTTTATAGGGTTTTATTTTGCATGTGTTTTTTCTCTAGTCCATTTCCAATCAGCTTAGAAATAATATCCTGAAAAAACTTAACGAAATTTTAGCACTGAAAATATATATATATATATAATTGCATTGCATTGAAGCGCATTAACATTTATATTATAATTTTTACTGTTTAATTACCTATAAATGTTTTTGCTATTATTATTTTTTTAACTTTGTTTAAAAGAATCATTATTAACATTTTCGCGACTGCTAACGTAGATTCACGTCATTTGAAAATCTGTAACTTCCCCAGTGGGCGATTCTTTCGAAACTGGTGTGTTATTTATTTCCATAGCCTCCTAAACTAGATGACTTCCGAACTATTTTAAACCTTTATTAAAATTACTTTACTAAGATAATCTATTGGAGTTACAGGGATGTAACACGGGCGCAGAATTCATACCGGTATTTGTTTAAGAAATTTTTCTATCGTTGATTTAAGAAGTAGAAAATTTTCTTACATTGATAGTGGTATGAGTTCTGCGCCCGAATTCCATCCCTGGAGTTATCAAAGAACATATTAATACATAATCTTATAAGTTAATTGATTCTGTTTTTCTATAAATAAATTATTTCAATAAAGCATGGAGTTATTACAGTTAAATTTTATTAATTGTTAATTTGAAACAGATTCTATTTGTAAAATGCATGGAAGGAAATATGTAATTATAAAATTTTAATAAAAAATACAGTTTATACATCATTGTATTTCATTCATACATTAAATTTCAGATGAAAGACTAGATTAATTGTTCTTATTCTTTTAAAGAAATATGCGTGAAAGTATTTCAAATGTTATAATATTTTAACTTATCAAACTTTAAAGACTTAGTAGAACTTCTACTGCATTAAGGATTATTTCTCGCGAAGAACAATTACGCGAAATAATTAAAATAATAGATCTTTAACAGTCAATGGGTTTCATAGAATTTAAATAAGCAATGATGTCCATTTATGGGATATAATTGCGCATCTCAACTCTTCTAATTTCATAATCATGGCTTCAATAGCTCTGTTGGATTATAGTACAAATGTACATTAAGCGCGCATTCTAGATTGTATTAAAAGTTAAGAACATAATTAAGAAGTGATAGGCTCTGAAAGATCAATCTTTTCAGTAACGTATTCTATTATACGTGCTATAAAATTAAGCCTTTACCTTTGAAATCATTGAACAAAGTTAAGCTTAGAACATTTATTAAAATAAATATCCCTTACTGAACACGATAGTTCTAAATGTTCTGAAAATCTTTTAATGATATTGCTTCTTCTTGATAATATTTATAGGATTTATGCTACTACAAGTATATTAGTAAATGCAGAATTTATACAAAAATATGCTACATAGTTGTGTTAGATTCTCCTATTTATGAAACTACTACACTTTGCGAGGATACTCCTTACTATGCTTTTTATACTTTATAGACACAAATGATAAAAATATAGAAAAATTAAGCTTTCTCAAATTAATTAAAATATACCGTAATTTTTGGCGTATAATCCGCAGGTAAGATATGGCATTCCTCCACCAGAAATTTTATTTAACTAAAAAAATTTTATTTTTTGGAAGAAACAGCTCATACAAATATAGCTTTATTTGTCAAATACAATTTCTGGTGCAAAACTGACTTATCTGACCTGCAGATTATACGCCGAAAATTACGGTACATTAAAGAAAAATTTTGATTATTCAAATTTACATTTTACATCAGATAGAAACTCAGAAACAACTACAGAAAGATTGATAATACAAAACTTATTAATTACAGAATATTTGAAAAATATTACACGTTTTTTTTTATGTACATTATTATTGGTTCTATCACTTACAAATAGCTCTGTTTAGCTTTTCTCTAAGAATTAAGAGCAGTGTGAAGCAGAAAACACAATATCATGAGTTTAATAACTACTATATACGCCAAGTGGCCACCTGACTAACTTTATAAAACTCTTTTCAGAACTAATCCCTGAAAAAATTCTTTTATGATGGCCTAGTAGATTGCGCTCTGGCCTTCAGTTGCTAGGTGCTAGGTTCAAATACTGGCTCAGACATAGACGTTTGTAGTAGTTCGAAAACCACTTTAAGCCGTAGTTCCTCGTCTAATTAGCCCAAGAGAACGTTGAACGACAAACAAACCTGAAGAACCTTCCTAAGAAAGCTTGCCACTTTTCATGATAGTAGGAAAATGTATAGGAATCATTCATGCTGAAGTTTTTCAGCATAAATTTGCTGAGTGATAGAAATATCCCCGCTTCTTGCCTTTTTTACGTCTGAGCTAAGATATTAATCAGTATTTTTATATGTTACTTTGAATTCCTGTTGCAATACTTAAGAATTTGTTTTTTAACCTGTGACATTGTGACGATAAGTCCGTCATGATCATGTAAGAATTTTAACAATTTCTGCTGTTTCAAAACAATCATGAATTGGCTTCATTGTTTTTTTTAAGCCTTACTTTTCTAGATATTGATTAAATCACTTGTTTCGACACGTAGATGACTATTTTGATTCATAAATATTTTATATTAGTTGCTCAACGTGACATGATTTATCATCTTAGCCTTCGAATGTTTGCCATACAAAATGCCATGAAAAACACCATACGTAACATACCAAAGTAATGTTTTTAAATGAAACTGCCTGGGATGTAAGCCTTCATTTGCTTCAATATTTAACAGAGCATGGGTGTTTTCAAAACGTGCCTACATATTTTAGAATTGTCTACTCCTTTTATTTGCGGGAAACCTTTTTGTGATCAACTTAGCTTTGTATTGATCAATTTCACTATTGAACTAATAAAGTCGGCAGCAAAAGTATCCGAGCACTAGCAATAATCCCTGTCTAAAAAAAGTACACTTAATTCTGCTTTGTTGTATAAATCCTTTTTGAGTCATGTTCTAAGTCAGTCTAAGAACATGATTCGACAAGGATTTATTTAACAAAACAGTTTTAAGTGTACTTTTTTTTATATCGGAATTATTGGCCAGTGCTCGGATACTTTTGCAGCCGACTGTATATGACTTTGTATGATCGTCTTTTAGAAATGGTATGTCTTCCTTCTGATGATTCTGTCAAATACCATGTAATATTTTTTCTGATACAGATTTAATCTATTCGTCTGTTGCACTTTGTCATTCATTTTCCATTTCACATTTATTTCTTGAGTTTAGGTTTTTAACTATTATGCAATACAATATTTAACATGACTTATAGGTGCTTTCAATTGTTTTCTATCTCTTAGTTATCGAACATTCTGGATATTCTCAGAAGTATCACCTAATTAAATTCGGTTCCAAGACAGCCAGCAGTTGCACTATTGTCCATCATTAGATTCTTTGAAGAGTTTACTGATTTAATTATAATAACAGTAATTTAGGAGAAAATACTACAGCTCTTTTGAGTTCTATGTTTCTAGTATCTTTGAACCATACATGCTCAATAATTATAATCATCTAAATATCCACCTAAGTTATATTTAAGACAATTTGAATTTTATTTCTTATATTTTTTTTCTTCGAAGTATAAACAAAACACTTGTATGAATAATTAGAATGTGATACAGGCAAAATTTTTTGCAACAAGAGACGCCTAAAGCAGATTTTTCTCTCACAGCTAATATTCTTGCATAAGTTAGTACGTATAGAACAATATTTCAGATGAGATCAAATGAAATGAGGTGAAATAAGGGGGTTAAAAGACGCAATATAGCTATATATTGGGCGATTGGCGACGGTATAAGATTCACCCCTAGGAATGGTCCGAAAACATGTCATCACAATTTCGATCCTCTGTGGAAAGGAACAATATTTCAGACCATAGTTGTTTTATCAATTCTTTTTCAATCATAATTAATCAGGCTACAACGCCTAGTGTGGCAATCGCTTATAATCGTAATGCTTAAAATCCTGCTCGAAAAATTAAGCTTTGCCAGATAGCGTTGCAATCAAAATTCTTGCTCAAATCGTAAACATTACATAAAAGTTGATTTGCTCTTCAAATTTTGTCTGCACAATCACGCGATCTAAGTACATAAGAAAACAATAAATAGATTAGTTTTGGTTTTTCAAGTAAGAATGTCGATCGCACTGACCTCTGGTGAGAAGCTTAATCTTATAACACTTTTTTACTATACAGTTTTCACACTGTATATTCCAGGCGTTGTAATCAAGTTAAATAAAAATTATGTCATTTCGTTGAACTAAAATTTTACTTAAGTATATAGGATGTTAAGCAGCAAATTTACTCATTTTCTTGAAAATAACTCTGAAATGCAGGCTATATATTTCATAATTCACCATCACCAAACACTAAATTGACTGTTTATATATTTAATTTTTGAAATAGACACAAAATTACTCAAAATTATTCTCAACCTCTTATTTATACTTAATACAATACGCTTCTTTGTATTTAAAATATCATCAGAATCATCAGTATACAAGTTCAAAGTAATATTAAATCCTATTTATTTTTCATTCAAGCTTCACAGATATAAGTATCTATAATATTAAAAAACATTTTTCGCATGTTATTAACAATTTTTAAAAAAGGGATCTGTGCTTATTCTCTAACACGAATGCTTCACAAAACTCACTGACATTCAGTATTTCTACTATGTATTCCATGAAAATGAGGAACGAAAAAGACTTACCAACAACATTTATTACAAAGTACGCAAATTATATTTCTAAACAGAACATTCTATAAAACAAAAATAATAACATGGTGTGACCCAGAATGAATGAGAATCTTAAGTGCATTCACAAAACAAAATAAAGCCACCCCCGACTGATTTCCCGTAAATTAGCTCAGAAACATGCAGCTGATGCCAATCGATTAATAATAATGTCTAGTTTATAATGATATTCTTATATCTTTCTTAGGGGTAATCTACATATTAAAACTTGCACTAATTTCTTTTTTTCAATGGCAACACCCATTTTTGACCATTTTGTAGGGTTATTTGGATGAAATCAGCCAGTAAATTTGTATATTTCTTTCAATTTTTCATATAGTTATGAGCTGTCAAAATATGGGGATGATAATATTAAATGAATGGGACAAACATTAATTCATATCTTCCCGAAAAATTATTATATTCAAATTTCAAATATATTCCATCCATATTTTCAATTTAAAAAACATTTTTTAAATTATGAAAATTAATAATAAATTCATATTCCAAAAAAAAAAATAATTATGGCCTGTATTACCATTTGCACGAATAGAACAGCCATCATCAGAAATATGGACTTCCAAATTTACAGCTCATTCCTATTATTATTTTTTGAATTACAATGATATTTCAATTTTAATTGCTCTTAGGGGGCTGTCACTTGTTTTCATTTGTGTCATCTACAACTTTACCTACACAGAAATTAAAATAGTTATTCAAGTAAGTTTAGATGCACACATAATTTCTTAATTAGCATCACTTTCATTTTTTTTATATTGTTGCGTACTTGGGGGTTCGTAAGTTGTCTGGGAATGAAAGGCCAAACGTACAAAAATTCAGTAATTTATTCACAGAAAATTCCAGAAAAATGCAGGTCTATAAACCAAGTATCACCTTCAATTCAAACAGTAAACACAGCTTAAACAACAGCTGTCAATAGCAAATCCACAGTACAAACTGCATAACAATAACACTTGAAGCAAGTCTCTCTCAAAGAGGCTTAAGAGCAATGCAAGCACTAGCGAAGCTGGCTGAGATCTGAACTGAACTGACTGCCTTGGCGAAAAACGCTTCTTATATACTGTTCCATGGAACCCAGATTTTTCGAGAAAACTCTAGAAAGTGGTCAACCAATCAACTTACAGCTTCCATATTTGGTATATCCCATATAAGGATTTTCTCGCCAAGGTCGCCAAAAAAATCGCCAAGGTGGCAAAAAGTCGCCAAATTTGGCGCCAAATCCATTACTTGCATTACTGGGGCTTTTTAATGCGTTTTTAAGGGAAAATAAGGCTATTTCAACGCTAAAACGACTAGAAATGCACAAAATTAGCACTTTATCAACTTACTAAGCCTCTTTGAAAGAATTTATACAAAAATAAACACATTTATTTACAATTTCGTAACACTGCCCCCCTCCCAAGGACTGCACGTCCCGGGCAGTGCAACCCTTGGTCAAGAGGCGAAACTAAACAAATTTACACAATCTAAAATACAAGAACGAAGTTACACATAAAGATAACATAGAAATATAAATTAAGTGGGAAATATTTACAAAATTCACAAATATGTACAAATATTTACAGTGCGCATGCGCAAATTTTATCAGTATTTACATTTTTAATTTTAATATTACCGGTAATTGTGGTATTTGGCTAGCCTGTTATAGTGCACCACCTTCGGTTTTGATGAAGGTGTTTTAGTGATCCGCACCACTACATCATTCAGCCTTTTTAAGACTGTGTACGGTCCGTCCCAGTTGCACTGTAACTTGGGAGAGAGTCCTTTGCGTCGAACAGGATTCCACAACCAGACCTTCTCTCCTTCCTGGAACTCATGTTGTGTAGCCTTTAGATCGTACCTGGTCTTCATTTTCTCCGTTGCCATGTTAATCCGCTCCCGAGCAAAGTTGTGTACGTCCTCAAATCGTGCCTGGAGATCTTGGATGTACTCCTCGGGCGATGAAGGCGCATCGGGTGGACAACCAAACAGGAGATCACGAGGGAGACGAAGTTCACGTCCGAACAGCATCTGGGCTGGAGTATAGCCGGTGGTTTCATGGACAGCACTTCGATAAGCCAGCAGGAACAATGGCAACTTCAAGTCCCAATCTTGCTGGTTCCTTGATACTAGAAGTGAGAGGTTATTCAGGATGGTACGATTGAACCTCTCGACCATGCCGTCCGACTGGGGATGTAAGGGTGTTGTCCGGGTTTTGTCTATGCCGAGTAGTTGACACAGTCCTTTGAAAACGTCAGAGGTAAGGTTCCTACCTTGGTCGGTATGAATTTGTAGGGGCGTGCCGTACCTTGACACCCATTGCTGCACTAGGACCTCTGCGACTGTGCATGCCTCTTGATTGGGAATGGGATATGCCTCAGGCCACTTGGTGAAATAGTCCATCACGACGAGGATGTATTTATTTCCACTGGAGGTCCGTGGCAAAGGACCCAAGATGTCGATTGCAATCCGTTCGAATGGTGCTCCCACGTTATACCGTTGCAGTCTTCCTCGACTTCGTTTCTGCGGGCCTTTACGTGCCGCACAAGCATCACAGGATTTACACCATTTCTCCACATCCTCCTTCGCCTTGCACCAGTAGAAGCGTTCCCGAACTTTCTGCAGAGTCTTCATTACCCCAAAATGGCCTCCGGTAGAGCTACTATGCAGTTGTTCTAAAACAGCTGGAATTTTTGATCTTGGTAATAAAATCTGCCATCTGAAGCTTTTCCCATCATCAGATTCCCATTTTCTGTATAATACGCCGTTTCTGATATGAAGAGAGTCCCAAAGTGCCCAATAACTTTTCGTAATGGGACTAAATCTGGAAATGTCCTGCCAGATAGGTCTGTTGCTGGTCGTCTCCTTCAGCTGTAATATTGGCTTTATGTCAGGATCTTCCAACTGTGCTTTTCTAAGTTCTTCGTCACTCCATGAATCGGGATCTTGATCTGATGGTGTTGAGACAGTAACTTGGCAGGCGACCGGATTTATCGGCAGGTATTTCTGTTCGGCTCTAGAGCAGTACTTGCAGCTTTCCGAGCAGGGCTTCCGTGACAAGGCATCTGCATTACCATGTAGAGTCCCTTTACGATGACGTATCTCGAAGTCATATTCCTGCAGGCGTTGTATCCACCTGGCAATCTGTCCTTCCGGGTTCTTGAACTGGAGCAACCACGTTAAAGATGCATGGTCAGTCCGGAGCAGGAATCTTCTGCCATAGAGGTAATGATGGAAATGTTCTATGGCTTTTAGGATGGCGAGTAGCTCTTTCCTGGTGGTACAGTAATTTCGCTCTGGTTTAGACAGGCATTTGCTCCAATAGGCAATGACATGTTCTTGACCATCAATTTCCTGCGACAGAACAGCACCGACACTCTCATGGCTGGCATCTGTATCAAGTATGAACTGTCTGTCGGGCTGTGGATACGTCAAGATAGGCGATGATGTTAAGCCCTCTTTAAGTCGCTTGAACGCATTTTCACATTCATCTGTCCACAGGAACTTCTGTTTGGCTTCCGTCAGCTTGTGAAGTGGTCTGGCAATATTTGAGAAACCCTTGACAAACTTCCTGTAGTAAGTGCATAACCCCAGGAAACTTCGTAGTTGGTGTACATTTTCAGGGCGACTCCAGTTCTCGACTGCAGAGATCTTCTCAGGATCAGTTCTCACACCTTCGGCAGAGATGATATGGCCGAGGTAGCTCACTTCACGACGGAACAAGTTACACTTGCCTGGATTCAATTTGAGGTTAGCCATTCTGAGTTTCTCCAGCACCTTTCGGATGTTTCGTAGATGGTCTTCAAAGGTGCGCCCCACAATGATAATATCATCCAAATACACCAGACAGGCTTCATAGGAAAGTCCTTTTAGCACTGTCTCCATCAGGCGTTCGAAGGTGGCAGGTGCATTACATAATCCGAATGGCATAACTTTAAATTGCCACAGTCCTTGTCCCGTGGTGAATGCAGTCTTCTTACGATCATCAGGATGTAATTCTACTTGCCAGTAACCGCTCTTCAGATCCAACGTCGAGAACCATTTATTGCCAGCAAGTGTGTCTAATGTGTCGTCAATTCTGGGAAGAGGGTAACTGTCTTTCTTCGTGATGTCATTCAAACGACGATAATCCACACAAAATCTTGTTGAACCATCCTTTTTTCGCACCAGTACTATGGGAGAGGCCCAAGGACTCGTTGATGGCTCGATGACATCATTGTGCTGCATTTCACTTAGAAGTTCAGTGACCTCTTCCTGTTTAGCAAATGGAAGCCTTCTTGGATGTTGTTTGATTGGAGGATGATTTCCTGTATCAATTCTGTGCTGGGTGATGTTCGTTCTCCCGACGTCTTCAGGTGTTCGAGAAAAAAGGTCTTTAAATTCTTGGAGTAGCTTCTCCGCTGCACATCTCTGTTCTTTTCCTAACTCAGCATTCTTGAGTAGTTCCGTAGTTAATTGCTCAGAAGACTTGGATTCGGTTGATTGCGTGGGGCGGTTGATGCATGTGACAGGAGTGCAGGTCGCCAACACCTCATCCTTCTTCACTGTCCGGACCTTATCGCTGATGTTTGCGACTCTCACAGGAATAGTACTCTTTGAGAGATCAACTAGAGATGAAGCTACCAGAACTCCTCTTGGGCTATTGTCTGTATTCGGGTATTCAATCAGTCCATAGCGGAAGTATTGCTTTGTAGGTAGTGTTCCTGAAACTATTGTCTCTGTGTGTGGAGGGATGGAAATTTCACATTTGGCTGTTATCTGGCAAATTGTCTGAATGTCTTGATTTTCAGTGTTGAACACAGCGATGTCTTCCGAACTCGAATGCAGTTCATTATTCTTGAAGTCCAATTGAAAGTTAAATTTTCTCAGGAAATCAATTCCAATGATTAAAGGATCTCTTATGTCAGCCACATATGCCATATGATAGTAACTGGCATTCCCAAAAGTGATGGTCAAGTTCATTTTTCCATATATTTTTATTTCGTCTCCGGTCACAGTCTGGAGTTTAACACAGGGCGGCGTCCAGATGATCTTCTCTTTTAGTTCTTGAGCCAAATCCGCTCTAATGATGGTCACGTTGGCTCCCGTGTCCAGAATCATCCGGCAGGTGGCGTTGTTGACTTGGCCATAGACGTGAAGTCCATTATCGCCGCCACTCTTCGATGAAACATGAAATACTGTAAATTGGGGCTCTTTAATTTTAGGCAACCTCCGCCCCGCGAGATGGCCTCCTCTTAGTTTCCCTGTAGTGATGGTGAAGACGGGTGATTTCCTATAGTTGGTCGTACAGGGCAGTTCCTCTTCACGTGACCATCCCCTCCACAGCCCCAGCACTTTATCTTCCGGTCCTTTATTTCCTTTTTATTCTCCAGGCTGCGCAATCTCTTTAAGATCTCTTCGATACTTCTCTTCATTTCATTCTCATCAGCAGGCGTATCGTTTAATGAGACTGCTCTTATGGTATGGCGGTCTTTACGGGAGGCTTGTTGGGCTGCCTCTATCCTAAGTGCATAGCCTAAAGCTGATTCTACGTCTCTGATGTTGGAAAGTCTCAGCGCTTTTTGAATTTCTGGATCCCGAACAGCATCGATAAAGTACTGAAGAGCTAAGTCGTTTCGAGTATCAGCTTGACAGTCTGAGAATGCTAGGTGTGACAATCTCTGAATGTCCGCTGCCAGCTCTTGCAAACTTTCGCCCGTTTTCTGGTAACGGGACTTTAGCTGGAGGCGACTATAGTCCTTAGAACACTTCTCTCCGAACCTTAGCTCCAGTGCTCCAGTCAGGGCCTCGAAGTCGTTCCTTTCTTCTTTAGAAACATTTCTCAGGATCTCGGCTGCATCTCCCCGTAATGCTGCTGCTAAGTGGACCGACTTGGCGGTAGAGTCCCAGCCGTTAGCTTCAGCTACGATGGAAAACTGCGTCTTATATACATGCCAGGAGGAACTGCCGTCGTAGGTAGATAGCTTAATAAATTCGTGATTCTGGCTTCTTCTTTCTTTCTTTTCAGTTTCCTGGGGCATGGATTCTAACTTTCCTTCTACTTTTCTCTCCAGATCCTCTTCTATTCTCTTCAGTTTACCTTCTATCTCTGAAAACCTTCCTTTCAGTTCCTGGTCAAAATTTTCTTTAACTTTCGCCTCGACACTCCGTTCTATCCTCGTAACACTCTTTTCAACCTTCATAACATTTTCTTCTATCTTCATAGCTTTCTCTTCAAAACTCTCTTCTATTTTCAAAACTTTCTCCCCAAAATTTCCTTCTATCTTTATAACTTTCTCTTCAAAATTTTCTTCTATCTTCATAACTTTCTCTTCTATTCCATCTATTCTGCTTCCCATATCCGATAATTTAGTTTCAATCACTTCCTTTACTGTCGAAAGTTCTCTCTTCATCTCGTCTTGATTAGATTTGATTTCTTCAGTCAACCCGTCTTTCAACTCTCTCTGTCCTTCTTTCGATTCTCTTTGTCCTTCTTTCATTTCTTCGATCAATCCAGATCTTAACTCATTCATCTGAGCAGTGAGTCCTTCTAGAAATTTCTTCATTTCTTGTTCCATAGCTCTCGTTATCACCATTCACAGACAAATCCCACTTCTGACACCAGAAATGTTGCGTACTTGGGGGTTCGTAAGTTGTCTGGGAATGAAAGGCCAAACGTACAAAAATTCAGTAATTTATTCACAGAAAATTCCAGAAAAATGCAGGTCTATAAACCAAGTATCACCTTCAATTCAAACAGTAAACACAGCTTAAACAACAGCTGTCAATAACAAATCCACAGTACAAACTGCATAACAATAACACTTGAAGCAAGTCTCTCTCAAAGAGGCTTAAGAGCAATGCAAGCACTAGCGAAGCTGGCTGAGATCTGAACTGAACTGACTGCCTTGGCGAAAAACGCTTCTTATATACTGTTCCATGGAACCCAGATTTCTCGAGAAAACTCTAGAAAGTGGTCAACCAATCAACTTACAGCTTCCATATTTGGTATATCTCATATAAGGATTTTCTCGCCAAGGTCGCAAAAAAAAACGCCAAGGTGGCAAAAAGTCGCCAAATTTGGCGCCAAATCCATTACTTGCATTACTGGGGCTTTTTAATGCGTTTTTAAGGGAAAATAAGGCTATTTCAACGCTAAAACGACTAGAAATGCACAAAATTAGCACTTTATCAACTTACTAAGCCTCTTTGAAAGAATTTATACAAAAATAAACACATTTATTTACAATTTCGTAACAATATTTACAATTGTGATACTTCTTTTCCGATTATAACCTGAATGGACATAATACTTTTCTGTGTAAGATCTTATTTAGGTTTTTTTTTTTTTTTAGTTTTTTTTTTTTTTTTTTTTTTTTTTTTTTTTAACTTTGCAATGAAATCCTAATAGATGTTCGTTTAGGCTCTTCCAAGAATTAATAAAAAAGACTATACCTTTTTTCGAATCGCCATGGCGTCAAAAATCGGTGGTGCCATTCAAAATATGAAGCTGATGCAATTTTTAATACGTAGATGATCCCCTAAGCAAAATATAACTATTGCATTAGTAACTATACGTTATTACCATTCTATCTGCATATTTCTACGATAATTTATGGCAAAATGTTTGGGGGTGGCTTTTTTTTTTTATGACTATACATAACAACTTCTTTCTCTTGAAAGTAAATAAACCTTTCTAAAAGATTTTTATCCATATTTCTAAGATTCTCATGCCAGAGTTGAAGATATTTCACCTCAATGAAATAAAATGAACTTCCGAAGGTGACACAGCACAGTTCTAATCAAATTTTTACTTTAGATAAAACCACTATACAGAAAACTCTGAACACGTTTCCTTCGTGAATTCCAACAAAAACAACAACCTTCGCTTTAAGAATTGGCATTTATGATTAAACACGTTCAACCATGATGTGTGCAGGTTTTACTTATAGAGAAAAAAAAATTTGAAACATCAGCAGCATACAGAACATTTTTTATTGTGTTATTTTGAGTACCACGCACAAACCTTTTAAAGATATATTAATAAGTCCATACGCTTTCATTGTTCTATTAATAAAACTCTTACTTCTATTGGTAATTTGTACGTTATAAAATCTTTAAAGCAGCTTTTTCTGTTTGTAATGCATTGGGGGGTTCAAGATTAGATAACCCATGGATTATCCTTATTAAGGCCTTCAGAAATAAAAACCTTTTGTATCTAAAGCTTTTCATCAGTAATAGTAAACATGTCAAGCAAAAAAAAAATGAAATTCAATTTCTGTTCATTAATATGACGTTATATCACTACCTACTTTATTAACAGCATTAAACTTTTAAGTCATGGGACATTCATCTTAGGCATGGAACTCAACATTACTTTCATATCAAGTTCAGTCCACTCAACAATCAACTAGTTTTTAATAAGGCCAAATGAAATAGGAATTTATTTCCTATTTTTAATAACATGTACCAGCATGCTACAAAATTTTTCAATCGTATTAAGATTACCTTTCCGTATGAGATGTGGAACATCAAGCGCTCCTGTTCCTCAAACCAAATAACTATTACAGTTATTGTCTTGAAACTGTATATTAATGATTAAATCTTTTCTTTTCAAAAACTAAAAATATGTCAAATGGGAACTTCAACTACATACTGAGGTCCAGCACATTAAACATTCCTTCAAAACATAATACTTTGGCCTCCTTTCTGCACAGATCTTTGAACATTTTCCCATTTGAAAATTTTCCAGCTGTCTCTATAATTCTAGAATGATAATCATTTGGATGCAGACAAAATCTGGTATATGTTACTCTATTTTTTGTCTCCATTGTCTAATAACTCAGTGTCGATTGATCTGTCACCCATTGTAGACATTCTTTTCATTTGGGTTTTTGTAAATTTGGACGTTTCCTGGCTATAAGACTTAAATTCTTAATACATGCAGTTCTGATCGAAGTTTTTTTTCTAAAATAGCTTGATTGTATTTAGCATTTAATATCCGGAGTATTTCTTGATGACGTTGGAATCGTTTCGAGATTACTAATTTTTCCAAGCATTTGCAATATCCATCAGTGATTTTTGCCCACAGTTTCTTCACTGAAATTGACCTTGGTCAAACTTTTTTATTTGGAAATTGCCACAAATTACTATGGAATGATGTACTCCAATAAAGTCTGCCACGTTTTGAACGCTAAAACTATGCTATCGTCTAAAAACTATGACCCCCTTTTGCCACTCTTTTACATCACATTTATGACCCAACCTAAATAAGAAACAATTACATTAATAATTTTTCCTTTCTGCATGCATTAAGCATTCACCTTTTTATTATATTTTATTATTTACTTATTTATTTTTATCTAAGCTTCTTCAAGACATACGTTTTTGAATAAGAAATAGATTTATCCATCGTACTCCATAGATTCTTGTAGAATATGTTTATTTTTCTTTGATTTGTAATATTTTTCATGTGACCATTTTCCCATACTTGAAGCATTAATATTGCTCTCCCTGTTTTTTTAAAGGTTTGTAGAATTTTTCTGCATAATAGCAAGTTTCTTTCGTATTGTATATAATAACTAGAACATGAACAGTTGATTTACTGTCTATAAAAACTTCTGACCTTTTCTTTTCTTCTCAGCAACTTATAAGTTTCTCAATTGTTTATTTCTGTCCCCATCAGTGGCCGACAGATTCTGCTCTCGAAGCTCGTAGACGAAATTTGCGGGTTCGATTCTAGGTCACACTTGTTGAGCTTATTGTTTTGGAGTTTCCTGTGGTTTTTTTAATTTCTGAAATACTCGAGAATACGGTCTGGAATACCTTAGAAAGACTCCCACACACACACTGGGGGTATTCATCTGCAGCTCTAGAACCCTAGCGCAGTCACTAGGACTTAATCCTTAACTACAATCATTATTTTTCAGTGTTTCAAAATCACTAGCTGGTTTCAAAGAATTCACTAATTGTTAGAAAGTCATTTAGATTAACGTCTAACTAAGACATCTAGAACATTAAAAATCGAATTTTTCTGTATTGATAACCATTGGATTCATTGGATTTTGTACAAACCAGAAAAATTTCATCTGACATACACATTGAGCTTGTTTATTTTTCTGCTCAAACAGTTCATAAAGTTTTGTCCATATTTCTATAGCAAATTATTTGTTATCACAAGATTGCATAATCTGAAATTAAAATATATAAAACATTTCAAACTGCTCCGTTAACTTTATCAAATTTATTTAAATCACGGTTGCACGTATTACGAGCACCTACCATAGCAATTTTGGGAACTGGCTGTAAACGGGTTTGTGAATTGGCATTACGATTTCACTAGAACAAACCTTGTATACAATTTTATTTATCAGGAAACTATCTGACATTCATTCCTATCTGGACGGGCAATTAAGTTTATCTGTAATATTTCTATAATTACGATTTAATTGATCTACCAAGAATAGTTTTCCAATTAGAAATGTTAACTTTGGTTAGGATTAAACTCGATTCTAACGTCGCGTCACAGAGTACAATCCTATTCTAGACATTCAAGTTGTTAATAATAATTAAAATGCAGAGATTTGATTATGACTTTAACAAACATAATTATGCAACAAAAAAATAGACTTATGCTGCAGTAATTTCAAGACATTAGCTGCTGGCTATAACATCGAAATAGAACAACAAAAAATAAACAATATTGTCACTAATACAATGAGAAAAAATACAACAATAACATTAATAACATTGGTAATTATTATTTCATAGTAAAGCTCAAAATAATAAAATATACATAGGTTAAATATAAAGCGTCAGTTGTTACCGGATGTCCTAAAATACAGTCGGCAGCAAAAGAATTCGAGCACTAGCAATAATTCCTATGGAGAAAAAGTACACTTAATACTGTTTTGTTAAATAAATCCTTGTCAATGTTCTTAGACTAACTAAGAACATGATTCGACAAGGATTTATTAAACAAAACAGTATTAAGTGTACTTTTTTTATATAGAAATTATTGCTAGCACTCGAATAATTTTGTTGCCGACTGTAGGCTGATGGTTTTCTAAAATTTGTAACAGAAAAACGGTTAAGATTAAGAAAAATAATTCTTGAAGCAAGTTTCTATGTGAGAGAGCATTAATTTTTCTTCCCAAATTTCCTGGTTTTAGACAAAGCATTTTCCAACAGAGGGCACTGAAGATAGTAAACCCGTAAATCAAAGAAAAATAATTGAAATTAACTTAACAATTTTTCGATTCTTTTTAATAAATGAAAATTATATTACAAATCAAAACATCAATGACTTCTGCGGCTGCATATTTTGATGATTTCCATAGATCAAAACCAGGAAGAACAGTAGAAGCACAGACCAGCATCATCTTTTGCACAATATTTTAACTAAAATCACACTGTTAAGAATTTCAACAGAAAACTCTATGTAATCTATTAAGTCTTACGTAAAATTACACAGAAAAATAAACGGAGATGTTAAAAAACTTATTTTATACATTCATTTTAATAACTAATATTAATTTAATTAATTATTGGTGAGAATATATTTCGGACTTATAATGCTTTTTCTAAAGTAGAAACAGTTATTTTTAATTTTAATTGAGAAATTAAATAATAAAATTACGTAAAAATACAGAATAAAGATTGAGAATCTCGATTATTCACTTTTAACTAAGAATTAATGTAAATTTACAGAGACTCTGGATAAATATTTATATTAAATTTACAGAAATCTTTAACAGTGCAGGAACACTGAGAAAAAAATTTATGGCCTGTCATATGAAATTTGTTACAATGTTCTTTTTTTAACTTTAACCGTTTTCCTGTTAAAAATGTTTGAAAACCACCAGTCTATTTTAGGACACACGATAAGTTCATAATATCAATAATTTCATGTTACCCTCGATATTTTATGAAACAAAAATGTACTTACATATTGTTTGTTTGTCACAATAACCTCCATCAAAGGCTTCTAAAATGAAGTTAGATATATGAAGCTTTGAATTCACTTGAATAGGGCTACCATCTACCCATCTTAATATAATATCTTTAGTTTCGTAGCCATCTATAAAATATTAAATAAAGACAATAGAAATAAGCACTTTAAAAAATGATTTTCAAGTTATATTTTCTACTCTTTTTTAATCATTTCTATATAATCATATTTATTTTAGAAGCAATGCAGAATATTAACTACAGAGGAAAAGCATACTTTAAAATAATAATTATTATGTTTTTAATTTTTATCTCCAATAAAGTACTTAATTCATGTGCATTATTAGTAAAAGAATTGAATTTTAGAAACTTTCTAAACTCCAATTTGTTCCTTGTGCCCTGTGTTGGTAAGGACTGTTAATACCTTATTTTTTTAAATAAAGTATGATTAGACTTGTCATGAGTAATTCATGAATTAAAATATATAATGTATTAAAAGAAGTGTTTTATCATTATTTTGTAAACAGTTTTTCAAATGTAATTTTATACACTATCTAAGTATTTGGACACTTCCGAATTTAGACATTTTCTAAAATATCTAGAAAAGTTCTTTAGAAATCATCTTGAAACTTTGCTAGTGTAAAGAACATGTTATACCTCACATATTTCAGCAAAAGATGTGTCCTGAAAGGGAAAGGGGATCAGTAAAAAATTAAACAAAAATCAAAATGTTTTGGATCACTCTGTATAAAGTAATGCTTCAAATGCGTTTTGGCTGAGACGTATAATTTATAGGATTTTTGTCATAATCTCTATAATTTTTTATGAGGCTACCACATATATTCATGGAGATATAACTTTTTTTAATTGAAAAAAAAAATCACTTTTTTAATTATAGCACGTCGAGTATTAGACTCATTGCAAATCCTTTTTTAGGAAACTTGGCGTACTACATTAGACACAGCATACTGCAGTCAGAATGTAAAAAATTTTAATATCTTAAAAATATGAGCATTTTTACTAAATAATTTTTAACTACGCATGCGCCAGCTTTCAAAAAATTTCATTTGCATAATTTAATAACCAAAAGTATAAAAAAAAAAAGCAACTTATATGAAAACCCCAAACAAATATCGTGCGAATTCAAAAAGTTATGAGAGATAGAATGAACAGAATTTCAGTTCTTTTTTTTTTTTTTTTTTTTTTTTTTTTATGAAGATGATAGGGGTTTCATCAATATTTATTTACAATCAGCGAACACTCTATTACTATTGGGTATTGATTGAATCATAATAAAAATTTGAGTAAAACCCCTTATAGTTTAGCTTTTATTTTGAGAGAACTGAAATTCAGTTCATTCTCTCTTTCATAACTTTTTGAATTTACTTGATATTTGTTTGGGGTTTCCATATAGGTTGCTCAATACTTTTGGCGATAAAAATATGCAAATTATTTTTTTAAACCTAGTGCATGCGTAGTTAAAAATTATTTAGTGAAAATGCTAATATTTCGCAAGATATTGAAACATTTTTGCATTTTGATTGCAGTGTCTAATGTATAATGCCAAATTTTCTGAAAATGGCTTTGCACTAGGTCTAATACCCTACGAGTTATAATTAAAAAGATGGAAAAATTTTTTGGCATTTCTATTTATAAACCGCTATATCTCCATGAATATCTCTCATGAATATATCAATTGTTATGGTAGTCTCATAAAAATGTATACAGATAATGAAAAAAATCTTCATAATCATAATCTACAGCCAAAACACATTTATAGCATTACTTTTTACAGGGTGATCCAAAACAATTTAATTTTTGTTTAATTTTTTACTGGTCCCTTTTTCCTCTTCATGACACAACTTTTACTGAAATATATGAGGTATAACATGTTCTTTACACTACCAAAGTTTCTAGGTGATTCGTAAAGAAATTTTCTACATATTTGACAAAACGTCTAAATTCGAAAGTGTCCAAATACTTATTGGTAGATAGTGTATAATACCTAGACATGGTAAATGAATGTGTCACATACTTTTTTTCCTAGAGTATCCTTAGGAATACTTTGGTAAGATGTTTTTAAAAAAGACGCTTATAATATTAATAATAATAGAAATGATATAAGAGATCACATGTCCGGTAAAATATGAAGCCAAAATCGTAACCGCAAAAGCCACTAAGTAACATAGTACTAGCCAATGTTTTGGTAGACTCAATATGGCTTCTGCGGTAGCGCTACTATTGCAGAAACCACCTTGAGCAGACAAAAGTTAACTTCATTTGTCATGCATGCTGATACGTCGTATATCACCTCCTCCTATATCATTCCTCCAAGGTAATAACAGTGCAATATAAGTAGGGGGGGAAGGCAAATAAGAGCGTAACACCCCTTTAAAATGCTCTATTGCATCTTGATTTTTTAGAAAATTTGGTAAATTCATACAGTATCCTAGTATACTTTACGTGTGTTAATAATATTTAATAAATCCGGGAAAGGAGGACTGGTGCTTCTTCTTACTTATAATTTAATATCACTAATATGGAAGCAAAACTTAGGTTTTGCATATTTAGACTGACATTCTCAAACTATCATCCAAATTGTCGTAACACAAAATGAACTATATACATGAAATAAAGAATTTATTACATCGCGATCTCATATTATCGCAACACTTTATGCATTTTGGAAGTAGTACTTCGAAATTAAATAATTAGTAAATGATTATTAGCTAAACTTATTATTTTTGTCGTGCTTAAATTTGAATTTAAACATTAATGTACGTATAATCTTGTAGTAAAACAATGTAGTAACAATGTAGTAAAAGGATTATTAATGAACAGTTCGAAAATATAAAAAAAAAAAATGCACACATACAGTGTAATAATGCTGGAAATATACAGTTGTTTAAAAAAATTCTAAAATATTCGTTATAAAGTTTGCTTCAATAAATCCCGAAAATTCCTCTATCGATTTTGATTACGTGAAAGCATTTGTACTTGAAGTTACTTGATGTCTTGTTTATCAGAAAATAATATCGTATTTCTTTATTTTGTCTCTTTATAGTGTATGATCACAATAATCATTATATTGCAATATTTTAAAAATCTGAGAAGTATTCTGATATTAAATGATCAAAGCATATGATAACATTTTTGTAAGGAGGAATTTTAGTTGATGAATTAAAATCCATAATGAAAAAGCTAGTAATGCACTGAAAAAATCCTTCTATAAAAATTATTTCCATAAAAAAAAAGAAACTTCTTTTACTGTAAAAAATAAAAGAAATATCTGAATATTGATGAAGACTTTTAGCGAGTTCAAACAGCTTTTTACAATGGTTTTTATTGCGATGGAAATGCCAACGTTCTAAAATAAAGAAAGCGATGAGACATTTTGAAATTTATGATGTTAACTTTTTCCGTAAAAAATGGCGATTTTTTTTTTTTTTAATAACTTGAAATAGTACTTCAGATGTATGTGCAAGTCTTGTGGCATAACTACGTAATTTATTACTGTATTATAAATTTTAATTGTTATTCGTAATCGCAAATAGGATATAGCCGAATTATTCAACTAAGGTAAGTTGCTTTACAATTTATGCAAACCATTGGGTCTTTAGGTTAAAACGTGCCATATCCAATATCTTACGAGGGCAATGTCAAAATTCAGTATAATAATAAGTATGTAAAAGTTTAATTCTAATAATAAATAATAAAATAACTGGTGTATAATAAATATTTAAACACAAAAACTTCTTCACACACCATAAAATTAAATGTAAGCGCTACCGGTTTCGAAAGGACATGGCTTTCTTCTTCAGGAGCAAAAACACACGGGCTACTACCTTGTAGATAAAAGATAGACACGAAATAATAGCATTTTTCCCCGTGGCAAAAGTCTTGCTTTTGCGTTCAAGATAATAGCACAAGTGTTTTCGTATCTGCACTGTAAAAAAAAAAAAAAAAAAAAAAAAATCCCGTAAGATTACGGGGAAAGCCCGGCAGCAGAGATTCCAGACAAAGCCCGTAAAAAGAAACGTAAATTAAGTATATAATAACCTTAAATTACGTTACATGCCTGTAAAAAAAGCATTTTGCCCGTAAAACCAATGTTTGTTTTTTTTACGGGCTTTGTCTGGAATCTCTGCTGCCGGGCTTTCCCCGTAATCTTACGGGATATTTTTTATACAGTGTGAAGAAGGAAGGCCCTGTCATTTCAAAACTGTTAGCGCTCACATTTATTTTTATGGTGTGTGAAGAAGTTTTAAGTTTAAATAGTTTAATTCTAGTTGTAAAAATATCGAAATAGAATCACAGTGCATGCCCATCATAGTGAATGTGATATTATTATGTACAAAACCTCCGTCATAAAACTTCAAATCAGATGTCCAACATTGTGCCAACTTTTCTAATTTATTCCAGAGTATTGTTAAAATCTGGCTTTTTCACAACACTTTTTTGAAGAGTAATTTTTTTTTCTTATTTAATCGTTTTATCTTATTTCTGTTTATTGTACGTATTGTTATCCAACTAAATTATTTTTTATATTTCTCTTCTGGTAGACAATTTCCTGATATCCTCACTCCATTATTTTTCTCATGTTATTATGCAGAAGACATAAATGCGCCCAAACTCACAAATATTTGAGGTCAGTCAGTTCTTTATTGTCGAAAATTACTACACAAAAGAAGTGTTGTGAAAAATAAAGCAGGTAATAACAAAGCTCCAGAACAAATTAAAAATGCTAACATATCTGATGCAGCAATACCAGCTATCATAAAAACCTTGAAATGATGTTTGACATGTATCAGAAACAGACGTTCCAATGATCTCACTTCTCTTGTCCCATGACTGGTTTTGCGTATCGGACCGACGCGACGTATGCAACATCAGAATTCGTTTTCCAGTATACGTTTTCATTGATATACAACTTAATCTCTTGTGGAGAAAGCTCACTAGAATTTGAGAACAAAATTAGAAGAAACGAAATAAATGACATTGTCTCAACAAATTTTAAAAATAATTCTTTTTTTTTTCTGTATGAATCTTTTAGTTTGGAATTAAAATTAGAGGGTATATGACATACACTACCAGCTTTAAGAAGGTAAAAATATTTGTTTGCTTCCCATATCCCATCATAGATGAGTTCTAAAATTGGTGTGTCTTTCTTCAAGAGAAGTAATACGGTTTGAGGTGGATCTGACAATACGAACCGATAAATTCTTTTGTTCAGTTTCAAGAAATTTGACTGCAATGTTTATTTGTATAAATAAATACTTATTGTATACTTTTTTTCATTTCATGTAAGAATAGATAAGTATAGCTACTAACTTTTCTAACTTTTAAATAAGATTTATCACCACTAATTTAAAATCCTCTTCTATATGCCTATTTTCAAGAATTAAATAAACTGATAACAAGTGAAAAAAAAATTTCAGTATTAAATCGCCCTTAAAAAGCCTGAGACTTATACCTATGGACAGAGCCTGATTAAGGGGGAAGCACACATTATTTATACTTACACCGTTATTTTTTAACAAATACTTTCCTCCTATAATAAACAGAAAATTCTCATTAAAAATTATTTTAAAAGAATTCTAGTGTCTAATAACGGTGAGTAAATTGGATTGTTTTACACCGTTCATTTTTTAAAAAAAATATTTCCTCGTCAAAGCGTGGAATTTCTATGACATGAAGTAAAAAATAATTGTAAAAATATTCCGGTGAGAGCGGAGATAATGTGTGCTTCCCCCTTAATCAGGCTCTGCCTATGGATAAGATTTCTTAGGGGGGAAAAATCTGACGTAACCTTATACACATTTTCTAGTGCTGGATTAAATTTTGTTGTTTTTTCTTTTAAATGAAACTAATGAACAGAAGAACTGGTATGCTTTATAAATACTTTACAAAGCATATGTTTTTTTTTAAAGTTCAACAGAAATGAAAGTATTACAGTGTAATTATTTAATACTTATTTTTTATTATTTTTTGTATTAATGTAGTTTCAGGATGTTTTTTGTGATTTTAAGCAAATAAAAGAAAACGTTTGGTTATACAAAGTAATTAGTTTTTATTTTAACAGGAAGTTATATATTTTTATGCGTAATGTTTTTGACGTCTTTAGGTTGTACCCCATACATACATAAAGGGATAACAAAAGAAAATCACTTGTTAAGCTGCAATCATCTCACACTTGTATAATTTTATTTTTTAGATTTCTAAAAAAAAAAACTTTATAGGAAAAAAAAAAAAAGCGTGTTAGATCAATGTGTTTTGCAAACAATTTATATCAGACACACGGCGTATTGAACATATAAGCTTTATTTGAAAAAATGAAGTAAGCCAGTTAAAATCTCCTAATTTATCTTACCAGTGAATAAAACAATTAAACAATATATGATCGCTATGTTGTCCCCATTGAGCTTCTACTTGAATTTTTTTTAGTTATTTAATATAAAATAAGTGTAAAATTTTGAAATCCCTAAACTGAATATTTAGGTATTAAGAACCAGAGTGTATTAGATTTTTAATTTCCTGAAAAAACTTTCTTCCCTTCTTTGGAAAAGCTTAGATTAATTAGGAAAATTAACGAAAAACTTAAACTCGTTTTCTTTTTATTATAGAATTGTAAATGCTTAAAGAATATTATCAACGAAAACACATCAGCCATTCTAATTCTATATTATGCGACGTACGATGTACGACATAAAACAGAATTATATGAAGAAAAAAAAAGGTTAATATTAATTTTATTTCTATTCAATTGAAATACGAAGGGAGGATGTTAACTTGCAGTTATAAACTTTAGTTTTATTTCATTCTTATCACAATAGCAGTTTTTCAATTTCCAAGCAGCACATCATAAAATTTAATCTTTAAAGCATAAAGACATACACATTCTCGCATTAAAAATTTAATGACAATTTAATTTTTTTTTTCTTTAAGGTTTTAAAAACTGATAAAAAGAATCTTGCAATAAAAATGAGATCGATTAATATTTAATTTCTATCTTTTCTCTCGCTGAAAGTAAAAAGATAAAGTACAAAAATTTATTATTTGCTTACTAAAATATCCGGCAGATGTTAGCTCTATTGTCAAGATTCGCTAAACTTTCACTAAAGTAGATTAATAAAACTTTCATAGATGTTCTTTAGAAAATTACATTTAATATGTACTTTTAACTACTGAAGTTATTTGATATTTTTTTTCTTAAAGAAAAGAAGTTGAACTAAATAATGCAATTTGTAAAGAAAATGACATCGAAGCTATTAAAAAAAATATGTTAATTAAAAAGCATATCATTTTTTCAAATATAATAATTATCACAAACAAGATCATACGTTATGCACACAAGAACATAAGATTGTATGTTCTTGAGATGAACATAAGATGTACAAGAACATAAGTTATGCACAATATTCTAATAACATAAATAATATTCAATAGAATCAGGCTCATTGCAGCCGGCAAAAATATTCATATATGATAATTTCGCGCAAAAATCATACCACTATGTTTGAAAAAGTCTTAACCCTTACAGGGGTAAGCAATGTTTTTCATTTAAAATCAACAGTCACCAAAACTCACCGACAATATTAAAAGGCAAGTAATAAATTAAGTTATTTTTCTAAGTTAAGAAAGAAGATTTTATAAAAAAAATTCCGGGTTCAGTTTGCGCAATTTTGAATTAAAATTTGCGGTTGCACTATGCCACCACCGCCCCTGAAAGGGTTAATAAATCTTAGGTCTGTGAAGAAAAGGATTTCATTTTGTAAACAGTGGCATGCGTTTTACGCCATCCCTATACATTATTTCTTCACCGAAATAAACTAATGTTCAATCGAGATCTTCAAATTCAAGAAATATTAAAGTGCAAAAAAATATTGTGATAAACTTCATACTAATTAATATTGCTTAAGATAATAAATATACTTTCAATTTTTCAGAAAAACTGTTAACCAAAATACACACAAAAATACGTCGTAATTTACGTTATGATCTGTAACTCTTTAATCATAACATTTTAACATTTAAATATCATATTTAAAGAGTGTAGTTTTCAAAAGCGATAATTGCTTTCAAAATTCAAATTTTTTCGTGAAAGAAATTACGAAAAAATAACTTTGAAAATTTGACAGATGTATGGGAAAGGAAAAAAATAGTAAAGCACAAGACACAAGCCTTGCGGAAAATAATAAAAGTTGCTTTATAACTTAAAATATTATTGAATGGTGCAATTAACCATAACTTGCATTGCAGTGATATCATTTGAGAATTTAAAATAAGCAGATAAAAGGATAAAGTAACAAAAGTGTTATTCGAAGTTATTATTATAAAACTTGTAGTCTTTTGTCCGCCTAGCGGCTGATATTTACAAATGAACATGTTTTTAAATTTATTACTTCTTTCTTGTTTGGCTATCATGCTAATTTTGTTTACTTAACATCGATTTACATGATTTTTTTTTAATAATGGCATCATTTTTTACAACTCAATTCTTAAAAATGTTTTAAAGGTTAAAAAAAAATACTTCATAATGTTTAAATTCAACCATATTACATCAAAATCAGTTAAGTACGTTTAGAAACTACTGTTAGTTTAACAAAATTGTGCATTGTACAAAGCATGATGGAAAAAAAAGAAGAAAAAACGAAACCTTGCGAATAAACAATAATTATAATACAACTTTAATGTATTAATGAACCATAAAAGAAAATTTCAGTCTTTAGACTTTAACCCACAACAGAGCACTAAATATATGCATATATTGAAATTACTTCTTAAATTTCTTTAGCAATTTCTCTGTTTTTTTTTTTTTTTTTTTTTTTTTTTGCATAATAGAGGGCGAGTCAAAACGGAATACTGTTCCAAGTTACAGAATTTTTAAAAACGCGAAAAGTGTAGGCTACATTTTTACAAAAAGTTAAAGCAAAAGAAAATAAATTTACTTAAAAATATGCTACGTAAAACAAAAATAAACAAAAGTTGGTACTTTTCAGTAAGGCTGTTGCCACAATATTTCGCGCTTTTAGAAACTGATACACGCGGCTTTCATTTCATTTTACGCTTTGTTTGTAATTAAAAGCTACATAAGTAATACATTTGCAGGTTTGGTTCTTTTCTATTAATGGGATCGCATTCGTTGCAAAATATTTTTCTAAATTCGCCAAAGGTTTGCCAAATTTTCCAAGAAATTCAGGTTAAGTCATTTTGCTTTACCAAATTTTCGTTTTGCACTTCAATTTGCTTAACTAATGTTCTGCAAAATTAACTTCAATAGAATTTTTATCATGCATATGAAAATTTGGAACTTACTTAACTAAAGCAAAATGTTTTTAGATATTTTAAATGATATCGACAGTTTAATATTATCGCGTTAAGATTAATTTGTTTATTATGTGTAGTTAATTTACTTTCGGATTTCTTTTAAAAGTAGTTTAATTTCAATTAAAAATTTCCAATTTTTCAAATATCTGTTATGTTTTATTTTATTTTATTTTTTTTTTTTTTTGCTTGGTCTTTATTCAGTTTAACCATATCGTAAATACTTTAGCGATTATTTGTAATGCTTCCATTTTTCGGCAAAAGCTGACGATTTGGTGACACCTGAATCCGATCCCGATAACAAAAATGTGCCATAAATTTTCGGAGTAAATTTATTATCTTTTATATTATTTTTAATTTTATTAATCTCATTAAATTGTTAATTCTAATCATGTTAACTATTTTTTTAGGTTTTCATATAATTTAGCTAAATGATTTAAACATAGCTTGGCGGTTACCGCGAGGACCGAGAAAGAAACCGCCAATTCGCCAAGTGGTGGTCAAAAATAGTATTACATATTTTCTTTTAAAATATTTTTAAGACTTATTTCATTTGTTTCAAATCACAGACAAAATTTAATGTGCAGTGTATAGCTAACAGACAAAAGCATCCTACGAAAAGTATTTTAAAAGATAATAATTATTAAAATTATATTAAAAGAAAATCAGGCATAAAATCAGACGTAATTATCGAAAATTTAATTACACCGACATATTATTTTGGTTTTAAATTTTTTAATACTTTGATAGATGTACCGTGTTGTAACGTGCTCTAAGATTTTTCCACCTTCCCTCTATTTTATTTAAGAAAAACAAATTACATAAAAATTTCGTTTTACAGAAAAAAAAAGAGAGAAATCTATAATGTAAGTCATGGATTAATTTTCGGAGATTTTAAAAGCAATAACTAAAATATATCGTTTCCAGCAACGTCATTTTACAGCATTTGACAATTAAACTTATACAGAGGTTCCAAGTTACTACTAACAAAAAATAAATTTCATACCACAATTTAAAAAAAAAAAAATGTAAAACTTGTCCTATTAAATTGCAGATAATTATTACAAAAGAATACATTAAAAATTTTCCGGTATTAAGATTACGGACAATCCGTAATAACTTTGCCCCTCTGATTATATTATATAATAAGGAAAAAAAATTATTTTTTACCTGAAATCGAACATCTTACAATTTATGTTTCCATTAACAAAGCAATATTTAATATAACTAGAAACAAAAACGAAAAATCATGCGGTTCGAATAAATTATTGACACTTTTCAAATATACCTTCTCATTGCATCATATAACCTTCAATGTATTTTGCCTATGTGATCACAAATCGGACAGACAGAATAACAGAAAGATAGACGGATAGACTAACTGAATCCATAATTACTTTTAAATATTGTTAGAAAGTGTTAAAAACGCTTAGTACAAATGAAAGTGCGATTCCGGCAATATCCAATTGCAGTCCGTAATGTATCTGAATATTTTAGTGCAGCCATGTAAATCTTAATGTAAATCTAAAATCATAACATACTCAACAGAAAACATTTTTGTTTTAGCATATGGATAATAAATGTCATTTCATTATAAATTTTTCAGTACAAAGTTATTTAAATATGATTTCTAAAAATGCCCCTCATAAAATGTAATACATTCGAATTATTTTGGGTGTTCTTACAAACAAGTCATGCTGTTTATACCATTTTAAATAGGGATAATGCCATGGATAGCTTGAATAACAAATAATACTTTGAAGAAATTCTAAAAATATTTACGGACGCTAGAGGCGGAGAGACAGACAAATAGACAGACGGACAGAAAGACTGGCAGTTAGACTAAATCAAATCATAATCACATTTAAACATTGTTAGAGAGTGTTAAAAACTATTAATGAAAGCGAAAATGTATAAAAATGTATTAAAAATAGAGAATTATATTTTATTGTAATATTAAGACCTGCTAACATTTTAATTTATTCCTTAGCTTTATTAGTACCCATCTTTTTTCCGCGCAATATTTTGTGGAGTAATGTTTCACAATATCTAATTACAATTAAGTAAGAAAAAGAATTCTAATAAACAGTGGTGTGAAAAAAAGGCAGGTACCGACATTGCTACAGAATAAATTAGAAATGTTTTCAGTTCTCGAAGAATATCTCTGACCATTTCCTTCACTCTAACAACAGTTCTATTTCACAGGTAATTGAATAACATTTGTTTTCATATTCTTATGTTATACCACAGATGCAAAACGTTCCTTATTTTGAACATTTTTTTTTTTTTTTTTTTTTAAGCTTTATTTGAAACTGCTACAAAAGCTTATAAAAAATTTCTATAAAAAATACTGGTATAGAAAATGCGAAAAAATTACAGCTGTGATTTTACACTGCATTTAAATACACTAAGCGACATAAAAAAAAAAAATAAATAAAAATAAAAGCCGCAGTTGGATATTTTCCTTTTCCCTTTTTGCAACCGCCAATTTTATCATTTAAAAAGCTAATTTTCGAACAGATTTCATCAGGTCGCCCTCCACGTACACTTTAGGATTGAGCCCCAGTGTTAAAAATAAAATGTAACTGTCAGGAAAATTATAATTTTAGAATGTATTTTAAAAATGGCAAGTATAAGGCATTTAACGATGCCACAAAAAGTATTAATTTTAGAATGAAAGTCAAAAAATATTTTATACGTGAGATGGCAAATTGATTAAATGTTAACGAAATATTCCTGAGATGATTTTTAGGAACATATAAAATTTGTTGGCTGTTTAAACGGAAAATGTGTCTTTAGGCGACCATGTTGCCCATCCAAGATAGATGATGGCAAGTAAAGAAACAAAAGTTTAAAAATAATCGATTTGTACATGCTCATAACTTAGAAAAGTTTTTAAAAAATCGATTTGTGAATGATCATAACTTAGAAAAGATTTTTTAAAAAGTGCACAGCAAAATAATTTCTTCAAAAACAGTGCGGGAAGAATTAAACAAAGTATGTTAAAAACTAGAAGATCTGCAAAAAAAAAGTCACTACTAAGGAAAAGAATAAAAAAAAAAAAACAAGACTTCAGTTGATCAAAAATTTAAAAAATATATCAGTTAATTATTAGGCCGAACTGGTTTTGTCTGACGAGACGAGTTTATTTTATTTCGGGGTGATTTAAAAAAAAAAAAAAAAAAAAAACTAGTAAGATGATAAAAATGTGGCCGAATTATTGAAAATTGCATTCATAAAACAGTGACACGTTCTCCGTACATTATGGTACGGAGGTGCATAAATGTTCAATGAGTCGGGCAAATTTTTATGCTCAAGGGATCAATTAACTCGAAATAAAACTCAGCCATTATAAAAAGGGCGCCTGATCGACTATTTTGAAGGTATCTCAGACTTTCCCGCAAACAGAATTTCAAGATGATATTGCACCACACTAAAGGGCGTCTGTAGTGCATTTATTCGATTCAAATTGTTAAAACTACCTATCCTATCCCATGAGCACTTATAATTCTGTAAGAAATCATATCTTTTTTAAATTTAAGTTAAATCTCACAAAAAATATCTTAGAATTTCTTTTTCATCAGACTTGGAAATAGCCCGAATCTCAACCCGCTCGAAAATGTTTAGTCCATAAAAAAGCGCGGAAAAGGGGTGAGGATTAAAAAATTGCAGCCTACAACTCTGCAAGGACTAGAAAAAATTATTTATGATATTTGGCACAGAGAAATTTCTCATATTTATATTAAAACACTGCATAATACTATGCTATTGCGCATTAAAGCAGTAATTCCGTATAAAGATGAAATAACTCAATGCAGAATACATATTTTTATTAAAAAATTGCTTAGATCTAACAAATAAATAGTTTTATTTCATGTATTAAAATATAACTTGTTTATATCATATAATAAATCATAATACTACAGTACAAAGTATATGTTTATTATATTACGTTTAAAACGAATGTTTTATGTATATTTTTAATAATTATTTCGTAGAGTGTAATAAAGTGAATTATTAAATCAGAAATGTATATCGGTATCATTTCATCTCTTTTATATTATGCAAATATGACAGTTTTATTTCTTCCAACCATTCGTTTTGAAGTTATTACAAATGAAAAAAGTATAAGTCAATTCTTCTGCAATGCGGCTTTTTTTTTTTTTTTTTTTCGCTTAGTGTACATTATTTTAACCCTTACCCGTGCATTGGGAATATACTTACCGTTTACTATACGGCTCCAGCTGCAAAAACTCATCCCGGAAATTTTTTAGGGAGAATTTTCGTGTATAATGTAGCAGAAAAGGCCGTTTTTTTTTTTTTTTTTTTTTTTTTTAACTTAAAATTTAAAATTTCTTTTAATTTTTAATTCTGTTTGTGAATTCCGGTGCAGTATAATTTAAATGGTGCGAATTACCTTGCACCGTTAAGGGTTGAGAAATTATTTACAGTCAGTAACAAAAGTGTCCGAACACTAGCAAAAATTCCTATGCAAAAAAAGTACACTTCATACGGTTTTGTTAAATAAATCCTTATCAAATCATGTTCTTACACTGACTAAGAATAGGATTCGACAAGGATTTATTTAATAAAACCGTACGAAGTGTACTTTTTTTACATAGAAATTTTTGCTAGAGTTCGGACACTTTTGTTACCGACTGTACATTAATCTATTAGTCGGGTAAGATCAATTTATACCATATACATCAACATCAAATCATACTTTAAAAAAATTTCTATTTATTTACCTTTAAAAAACTTCCATTAAAAAAAGAAGAAAGAAGAGAAAAATTAAATTTTTCTTTTTTGAATTTGATCATTGACAAGACTAACTTAATAATCGCCTATTAATGATATGATATTTAATCAAGTAGAACACGCGGAAAATGCATATGTTCGAATATAAATACACAGTCAAAGACAACAAGCCATTTAATGAATTACTTCAAGCGGATATAACGGATAAAAGACATTTTAATGTAAATATTTTACAACAAAGCTTTGCGTTATTTGTTACACCACTTCTTGCAACGTGATGTATTACGAAACAATGCAACAATTATTCAGCATTCTAACGTCATACATTCAAACGTTTGACAAGAACCTAACACAATACTCGAACAAATGATTTAAAGCAGAGCTTGATGTTGATTTTGTATTTACTTGACATATGTTTCATTTCACTTTAGACAGATGTCTTAAAACTAATTACTTAAATATGAAATACTTTTATGTATAATCACTGATGCAAAAGGAATATGAAGTATTTTTGTACTTACAACTTTCCAGCTCGAAGGAACACATTTGTCGATCGAAGGGAAAATACTTAAAATTCATAGGGCAATGCATTTTCATAGTTAATCTGAAACAATACATTTTATTAGAAATCGTAAATATGAAAAATAAGTTAATTATTTAACGTAGCTTAAAATTAATGAGGCGTAAATTCTTTTAAGTTATTGCAGATTAAGTACAGATAATAATTAAAGCATGTAAAAGTAAAATTTGAAAGTATCTTATAAATTAACATTTCAAAATCGTGTGTATTTGTAGCGTAGAAAACTTTCCTTCTTTTTCGAATCATCGATGAGAATAACTTTAATAACCTTGCTTTTCAAATTTTAAACAGCAATATTTCATTAATCATCTATGTGGTGATTATACATATAATATTTTATAAATAAATAGTTAAAATTAAGATTTTTTTTTTTTTTTGGGGGGGGGGGGGGGTAATTACCCTAATTTCTGGTAGATACCCCGAAGGTTATATAATCCAGTTTTGCACCAGAAATTTCAATTGATAAATAAATTTATATTTGTACGAGCTCTTCCTTCGAAAAAGTATAGAATTCTCTATTAAATAAAATTTCTGGTGGAGAAATGACACATCTTACCTGCGGCTTATCTACCAGAAATTACGGTAGTCATAAGTACTTACCTAGTATTGAATGATACTTTTCCATTGGCGAATATTCTCGCAAATCGATTGGATCGTTGAATATTGTGAAATTTACCGTCCCTTTCGTTAAAGAATAAGTCAGGTGTCCAAATCTTTTGACTGACAGGAATACTCTGCAAGATTCCCTCAGGATCAGGAAAGCGAAGTCGAGGATCCAACCATATCTCTCGAAGATACATTTGGATAACATATTCCTAAAATAGATTTAATATAGTTTTAGTTATTTTGGTACTTAAATTAGCAGAAACGGATATTTTAAACACGATTTTACTTTTTAAGAAAATATTTGGCGTAAAAATATTTACACTCCTATTGTAATTTATTTTCAATATTTTTACGGTACATATTTAATCTAGATTGAATTTTACATAGAATGAAATAATATAAACTATAGTATTTCCTATATATTCTAAACTTAATAACTGGTATATTTTTATGTGCAGTGTATAATAAAACTTTAAATTTAATTATTACAAAAATTTTTCTTTTTTACAAACTAAGTGAGACATCTGGATAAAAAAAATTTCTGCATATTAATTTATCTTTATGTATTCTTTAACCAATAATAGCGTGAAAATTTGTAAAAAGGCTTAAAAAGAATTAATCCACAGATTACTATTTAGTAGGGATGATAAGAAAGCGGATGGGATCTTTTTGTTTATTTATTTATTTTTCAGTATTTTTGTTTCATTTTTATTATCATGACATCATTGTACTTTGCTTGCTTCGTAGTAATTTTATATACATATCTGTTATTGTAAATATTTACAATGTATTTATTTCAATATTAATATTATTTTATCTAATAATTTAACGTAATTTCATTTTATTTTTATTATAGTCAAACTAACGTAAATGTAGACTTTTATTTTATTTTCATCATCTATAAACTAATGTAATGTGTAGAAATATATATATATTATTCAGTTATGTTACTTAATAAGTTATTTGCTTCCCTGCATTTTGTAATTTTTCATTTTTAAATAATAAAGAGTACGAAATTTAATCTGAATTATTTTAAGTGCAGATCGAATCTAGTATTTAATTTACATAAAATAAATTAAGCCTTAAAATAAAATTAAGTTAAGTTGCATAAAAAGTGTATGCATAATTAAAAAGCAGAAAAACTCTTAATAAACAAATACTTTTTTCCAAAATGCTAACGTATTTAATTTAACAGTAAACATTCCGGAACTCTTACTGGAGCCCCCGATCACAAAATCGACTCGCTCATTTCCACCATTAAACCAGATGTTTGCCTATCCACACAATACGTGGTAAATCTGTACATAATGTTGTAAATTCCAAATAGCAAATTGGCTTTGTTTGATTTTACGTTCGATGCAGTGTTCTAAGTTCAACAATGACGGGTATCAAAATGTCAAAAATTGCTGGAGAAAATGTATTATATAATTGTGGATGTTGACTATGTATACAAGTCTTAAAAATAACAAATAAAAAAAAACATTACTATACTTTTACAAATCTATAAAAAGGAGCCTTTAAATAATATAAAACTATTAGTTTGCAAATGTTTCATAAATAGAAATAAATAACTTATCATATTTTTCGGAATTATTATTATCATTGTTATTATTATTAGATTTACTACATGTATGTAAATTTTACTAGCTCTTAAGGATGCGACACAAATTAAATACCCGAAAATAAGGGCATTTTTCGAAACTTGTGTCAAAACTAACTAAAATTCGTGATATTAAAAAGTTGAATCTATATATAACTTTCAAAACTTTGAAAACAGAAAAGGATTATTGAGAATAAAAACAGAAAAGGATTATAAAATATATTATTAATGCATTTATGAACTAACATCGTAAAACAAACCGTTAGAAAGGTTTTTATGCCACTTTACTAAACATTCTACATAAAAAAAATATAAATAAAAACTATACTTCTGTTAGAATTTAATCTTAAATTTAAACAATTATTAGAAACTTCAATAGAATTTTTGCGTACAGAGTACATACTTGCCAACCATCTCATTATGAATCGTACAATTTTTAGTACCCGCCTTTTTATTTACACCAGTCATTTTTTAGAGTAATTTTATTCTTATTTAATCGTAACAACATTTGGAGAGAATTACTCTAAAAATAAAATGGTGTGAAAAAGGGGGCGTTAACAATTGCACGGTTATTAATGAGATGGTTGGCAAGTGTGAGAATATATAGTTATTTATCAATATGATTTTCTCCACTGCCTCTGTTGTAGTTACAGTTGCCAACTTAGCACCTTTTTGCTACAGGAAAATTTGAATAATTTTTATTTTATTTTATTTTACTTAATCAGTGAAAACCGTTACAATTCATCGATTAAATAAAATAAATATTTCAATTAAATTTTTCGGTAGCCAAAAAATGCTAATTTGGCAATTATAGCTGTAGTTAAAATAAGGAATTAGTGAGAATAATTTATTAATCCCTACGGAGAAAAATTTCCTGACAGGAATGTCTAAAACTAGAGTTTGTCCTATACATGTTCTTTTAGTTAAAGCATTAATTGCAAAAATAAAAGACGAAAAATAATAAAATGCATTTGGGGAAAAAATAATTGAAAACAAATATATGGAATTGAGAAATTCGTGTGGTTAGCAAATTTTCGTCGCTTATGTCAGCATTTAAATTTAGAAATCCGGACTTACGCATTCCTCGATGAAAAAAATTATAATATTAAAGAAGAAGGGGAAAAAATCGATATTTAGAATTTCTAAATATCAAACTCATTTTAGACAAAAAAATCAAAATTGTACAAAACAGAACTAATAAATATGTACAATGAAATGATTAAAACCATAGAAGAGATATACTTTGAAATTTCTGCTCATTTCTTAAATGAAATTGTAATATTAAAATTTGTGCTTATAAACAAATACGCTTCATTTTTTCCAACAAAATACATGAAACATTTTATGAACAACAGGGTATAAATAGATCACTTTAAATAGAACATACCCCAGACCTTTTTATACAGCTTGTTAGAAATTTAACAGAAAAGCAGTGTTACAAGATTTATTTTATTATTTAGAAACAAAAAACGCATCGTTCATCGCTTGAGTTTCTTGTAAGAGTTTTTCTTAGCAATAATTTTAAAATTTACGCATAGAATACCGGTGTAATGTTTTGCAATATTTAATGCGCATTAAACATTTTTAAACACTTCTGTGTGAACTAAATTTTATCGGACAAGTTTTATTTCTTCACTATAACAAGCTGATTTTTCATCGGATTCAATCTGCAATTACTATTTTGTAAAATATCAGATAGAATTATAAATACAGGGTTTCCGTCGCAGTAACTTCTTTCACCACAATTTACACAAGATTACCATTAATAAATTTACACAATTTGTTTATAGTAATCTTTTATTATATGTTTATACGACTGAAAAAAGTAAAAATACTATACTTGCCAACATCCTAATTAATATTCCGTAGTCTTGTTAGCCCCGCCCTTTTTCTCACACCAATAAATTTTTAGAGTAATATTCTCCAAATGCAATTACGATTAAATAAGAGAAAATATACTCTAATAAAATACCGGTGTGAAAAAGAAGGAGGAGCTAACAATACTACGGAATATTAATTAGTATGTTGGCAAGTATGAAATACCATACAAAATTAGAGGTGAAGAATATTACTAGCAGAGCTCGAACTCTCCGCTCTTTTTTCAAGACATTTTAGGAAATGACGAATTCCAGTCTTTTTACCTACAACAATTTTTATATAATAATTTCTAATCTATTTATTCACGACGCATTACTATAAAAATATGGTAAAGATTTCTGTATAAAAATACTGGTAGCAAAAAAGAAAGAAATGTCTCATGCCTGAAAGTGCCCTTGAAAAAAAAAAAAAAAAAAAAAAAAAAACAAAGCAGAGTTAGAGCTTTGGTTACAGACAACGACAACTCCATAGCAGGGGGTCGTACTCTCCGCCCTTTTTTCAGGACACTCTCAGGAATGAGTAATTTTTTAATTTATTGCTACCACTATTTTTATGCAATAATATCTATCCTGTATAATCATGGGACATTACTATAAATATATCCAGAAATATATCTGTATAAAATTAGCGTGGCAAAAACGGCGAAATTTTTTTTATTGTAGAGAGTATCCTTGCCATAGATGCCAACATTTTAATTTATCCAGGAACATTTTAAGCTCTGCCTTTATTTCGAACCTTTTTATTTATAGAAAAAAAAATGTCCAACATACAACTTCGATAAAATAAGAAAAAGTTAAAGAGAAGAAAAGTTTTAAAAAGTAAGTGATATGAAATAAAGGCGGGGCTAAAAATACTCCGGAAGAAATTAAAATGTTGGCAGCTATACAATTCTGTAAATGTCGTTATTTGGAATAAAAACTAATTTAATAATCTTTTCATAGCACAATGTTTATAAAGCTCTTAGTCTACGACATTAATCAATTTATTTCCATTGAAAATCTTTTTACAAAAAAAAGAAAAAAAAACACTAAAAATCACACTTTAAAAATTCATAAAGAACGAAAATGAAAGACTCACTAAGCTATTACGAATTAGACATGGAGCAGAATAATAATTCATCTCAAACAGTTCAAATTTCATCTAGTATAAACATTTTCTAAGACTTTAAATTCTAATAATTCTCGAAATTATTTCATATCATTGCATGTTAAACAGAATTTTAACTAATCTATCTTAATCTTTCCTTTGAAGCTTCCGTACAACTTATTTCATAAATGTAATTCCCAAAATTAAGTCTGTATTATTACTTGCTCCGAAATTAAGTCTGCATTACTACTTGTTATGATAATATTACAAGTAAATGGCGATGTGAAATGTCTAGTCGAATTTAAATCTTATTAGAAAAAAATAAAATACATTAAAGTAGCACATGACGTAAAACGATTTCAGAGTACAAATACTCTTGCAAATTCCAAACTACATTTCCTTTTGGAGTTTTATTTCAATTCTCATGTGATACCTATTTCCGACTGTGGAAATTTAAAATTAAGTTTATGAAATGTCCAAATTTAAATACTACATAAATGAAGATAATTATTAAATTGCAGTGAAATGAACTAATAAACTGGAGTTGAATTAAATAGGATAAGAAGATTGCATTCTTCTGCTATTATACTCAAAAACAACTAACAATTGTTTCAGGTTAAAATAATAAAGTCAAACGCGAATGGATGTATTCATACTTATTTTATTCGCCTTGTGAAGGGTAGAACATTATTGAAAGCATAGCCTCCTAAACTAGATGCATGTCGCGTGTCTCAGAAACTTGGCAACAGTTCAAGCGGTAGACAGCGCCACCTGGTACAGATTGCACGACTTTTTTATTCAACTGCCACCAATAATTTTAAGAAGTGATATATGATATATATAATCGACGTTTATTCGATTCTATTCGCCTTTTATGTACATAAAATCCCACTTTTAAAAATTTTTGGTGGCTGTTGAATAAAGAAATAGCGCAATCTGTACCAGGTGGCGCTGTCTACCGTTTGAACTGTTGCCAAGTTTCCGAGCCACGCGACAGGCATCTGGTTTAGGAGGCAATGTTCGAAGTTATTGTTCTAATATCTTTGATAAGAACAATATAAAATAACAATATTTTGACAATATTTGGCGTAGATTTCTTTCATCATTTAAGGCATATAATGTGTATGATTTCGTAACTTCCTTCACAAGCTTTTTCTTTTCATATTATTAAAAAACGATGTCTTTCTAAATGTGTAGAAACCATATTTTTTAATGAATATTATCTAACAAGGAAACATTCAAAAGGTGTCATCTTCAAAAAGTATAGAAAAAAATATATGTGATTCTACTCTTCATAAAACACCAGAAAATGAAAAAATTATCGGCTGAAATTAATTACAGCGACCACAAAAAATTATCAAAATTAAGCATATTTGGCGATTTAGCGCTGTTAGGCGATACGTTTGCTAGCACTGAGATTGCTGTGTACGAACAGAACCGTGTTTTGCTTTTCCGCCAAGTACTCAAAACCAATGGCCTAGCAGTGGGAAATCGCCAAATATGCTTAATTTTGATAATTTTATGTGGTAGCTGTAATTAATTTCAGCCGATAATTTTTTCACTTTTTGGTGTTTTATGAAGAGTAGAATCACATATATTTTTTTTCAATACTTTTTGAAGTTGACACCTTTTGAATGTTTCCTTGTAAGTAAAAAAATATATATATTCATACCACAAAACCGCAATATATACACCGTAAAGCACAGATGTCCGTTATTCAGTATCTATAATTAACAGCTTGTCGCACAGCATCTCAATGATAAACGCACAGCTCAGAGATTTGAACTCAATCGAGAGTGGATAGCTCTTTTTATAGCCTTTAGCGAATGTAAGCGGCGAGAAATCGGTAGATTATTCCAAAAAAAGTTACTTAATCTTTGGAGTGATAAGGTAATTGCGTTCATTTAATATAGTTAGCTACCAGAATTTTTAAACAAATTTAAATGAAAAGAAATAAAGAACATTTTCTGCTAATTTAAAATGTAAAACTTTATTGAATAATTCCGGGAGGAAGAAAAGAGTGTGTTCCTATCAAATATTCGATTCCCTTCTTATATATGATCCCATTCTGTTTTCTATCTTATGCACTGATGACGATATGCTCAGTGCTACCGAAACAACTGTCTGCATTTTGATTACTCCTTTTGGCGTTCTACACGTTGAAGACTTTTACTGCGTTTATTTGTCTAGAGCCAAGAATCCTGTTAATACGTTATATGGCTTTGATAAACTATGGTCATTATGGGAAATAATACACATATTACAGGGATGCGTTAATAATAATTTACACATATTAATTCCTATGGGTGCTTATTATCCAAAGTGCGTACTTTTTTTTTATGAAAGCGACACATTCTTTAGAATTTTGCTATAGCATGGTCGTTTCTAGAAATTGCATACTTATAGGACATGTTGGAGTAAGATGCTACGTCACGTAGTTACATTATGCGCAGATGCCGGCCCTTAACAGGAAAGGTAAATCAATAACAAGACATATGTTTCATTTTTTGCGAATTTTTAAGAATTTCTTAGATTAGATTAGATCAACAATCAATCGCTCTTCACCTGGTAAGTGTTAAAGTTTCTGACTTGCCCCTTGTTTGGTTAGTTTTTTAAATCTTAATTTAAACAAGAAAAATATAGTTCGGAAATTTTTTAAAAGTGAAGTGTCAGGCCTTCTCATCAAACCTGTTAGTGGTGCTGGTGGTTCCCCCTTTATAAGTTAATAAGCTGATGAAAATTTTTTAGGATAAAATGTTAGTAGTTTTACTGAGGAAAGATGAGAATTTTCTCCTTTTTTGCTACCAATGTTCCTACACAATAATATCTATCCTATTTCATCACGACAAATAACGAATTAACTATAAAAATACGATAAAGATTTCTATATGGAAATAGTGGTGGCAAAACCGGCGGAAATTTCTCACCCCTGAAAATATCCTGAAAAATAAGCTGAGAGTACGAGCCCTGTGACTGGTTGTCTTCTTTTGTTGTTTTAAGTTACATCTAGATATTAATTTTAGCAAAATGTTAAATAAGATAATAGATATATCTTCGTTTTAGTCTTACATTTGTCTATGCTATTCATGTCTTTAAAAATAAATATATAATGTTTCATAAAAATGTTATTTTGTATCAATTGTTATTTTGACCAACGTTATTTTGATCAATAAATCTCATAAGCCATCTTACCCCTAAATAGACGGCCATCTTGCCCCATAATTAGGATAAGATGCCGAAACGAAAGCGTTGAGGAAAGTTTTGAAGTTATATATATATTTTTAAATATGTACTCAAAAGTATAAATTTTTGATCAATAAGTAACAAATATATCCAACGGAGGAGATATTACAGAAATATTAAACATAAACTACAGCGCCTTTAACCAGTCTACCCTAGTTGATGTTTCTTTCACATGGAGGAACAAAAAAATTCTAATACCATTTGATCCATTGTAAAAATATACAAACTTGGTAAAAAAGTACTCAAAAAGCCTGTTATAAATTTCCCCTTTTGTTTATTTACTGAATTATTAACTGACTTAAAAATATTTAGACAGCTGGTAAGTACTAAATGATAGTAAAGTCTATTGGGCTCGTTCTATTTTTTTCCCCCTCTATGCAGGCGGCTATATATTTTTTTAATTGACTTCTGAGGGGTCTGCTATACCAATTTTCGCTAGTGTCGAAAAACTGGGATGAAATTTTTGTGTTAATCACTGTATTGTTTTTCTTTTCTGTTAAATTTTAGAACTGGTCACTTGCTTTAGCAGTACTTTAATGCTGCCGAAGGCAACAGACTCCAAATCTGCCGACCGTCTATACATGCGCAGCATCGTTAGTTTATACATATGCGTCAAAGTAATAAAAATCTGGGAGTTAACAAAATTGCTATTACTGGATATTATGTTTATTAAAAATTGGTGAAGAATAGGAGTACTCGACTGTCAAATCTCTCTGACTTATTGAGATTTTTTATGTTAAGTTTTTTTTATTGCAGAAATTTTACTAAAAGTTGCTTTTTTACTCAAACACTTATTTACTGTCTATTTTTCACAAAATCAGGAATTATTTTAATTCATCAAAAATCTTTTTAATTTATACGTAAATTTTCGTTCAATAATGCATAAGAAAAAACATTTATAATCCACACAATGAATAAGGGAGAAATAGAAACAGGACAATATACATTTAATAAATACAGATTGTATTTTTCTAAAAGAATTCCATTCAATACAAACACATTTTCACACAAAAGATATTAAAAAGAATTTGAAATCCTTAGATTCTTTAGAAATTTAATCGCAATCTAAACATATTATATCCATTATACTACAGTAATTTTCGGCGTAAACCCCGCAAGTCATATACCCTTGCAGACCTCGCAGCGTTCTTAAAAATTTACTCGCGTTTTATTATACTGCCACCACCATTGTTAAAAACTTCTTTCTACAAGGTTTTAATGTTAAAGTATTAGGTAAATAAGTGTTCATTTAAAATAGTGGTGACAATGTAGCAAAATGATTCCTAAAATTTTAGGAACGATGCGAGGCCTGCCCTTGTTTCAGACCAGGAAATTTATTTTAGTAAAATGTAATGTTTTAGTAATTGGTATAAAAATAATACCTATTAAACAAAATTTCTGATGTAAAACTGATTTTCCTGACCTGTGACGTTTATTGCAAAAATTACTGTGATGGGTAATTCCTGTCAAAATGTAGTGTCAGTCACATACAGGATGTTTCCATTCCTACCAATATTTTATAATAGTAATTACTATCCTATTTAATTACAAAATCTGCTGTAAATATTCGATAAAGGTTTCTGTGTAATAGTAGTGGTAGTAAAAAAAAGGAGGAAATATTATCCTTGTGTGTGACTGACCTTGCAACATTTATAATTCTGTACACCAGAAGTAAAGGACACTATGTCCATACTTGCCAACATCCTAATTAATATTCCGTAATGTTGTTAGTCCCGCCCTTTTTTTTCACACCAGTAAATCTTTAGAGTAATATTCCTCAAATACAATTGCGATTAAATAAGAAGAAAAATTCTCTGGTATGAAAAAGAAGGCGGGGCTAACAATACTACGGAATATTAATTAGTATGTTGGCGAGTATGTGTATCCCAAAAATGCAACTTTTTTAGGAATGGTGTAAATGATGTTGTAATGAAATACATTTGTCATAAATAAAGAAAATGGATATGGTTTTGTTTTCTACTGTCCCATCTTCTTCATAGTAACTCGACATAGTGCTTAATGCCTCTATATAAAACAAAGTATGCACATCAAAAGCATGGTGCTAATGCTTTTAACAAAATGGATATGGTGTTATTTACCTCTTGGGTGCAGAATTTATTCCAAAAAACTATTAGCACCCGCGTTTTTTTTTTTTTTTTTTTTTTTTTTTTTTCCCACACCATTTTGCTTTTAGAGAATTTTTTTCCAATGTGTAATTACAATGAAATAACAAGAAAAATAATCTTTAACAATAGTGATGTGTTAAAAAGACGTGTACTAACGTACTCTGGAATAAATTATAAATATCATCAGGTATGCACTACTTTCTGCCATAGAACTAGTCTAACGTATATCAGATTCTTTCTAAGCATCATATAATCTTATAGTAAAAAGGAAATGATAAATACAATTTAATAAGAATACTATTAATTTTTTTATTATTTCATATATTTAAGAGTCCCATAGGTCTGTAAAAATTTGTTTTATCATAAATCTGCACATATTTTTCTAACAATCGTCAGTGGAATTATTTTAATTAAAAAAAAATAAACAAAAAAATGACAAATTATAAAATAATATAACAAATTAACCCTTAAACAAATTTAGGCATAAGTATCTCAACACATATTGATACTTAAGTGTTAATCACCTTCTGATTTTGTTAGTATTTGTACAAAAATTTAATTACTTTTAAATAAAATATGTAATTTCTCTTTATATTCATAATTAAACAAAAACAGCTTTGAGCACTAAAATTAACTCTCATAAACTACACATCCTTTCTTATTTAATAATGACTGCAATTAAGATCTTGGATTGCACAAGCAGCTACAATAACCCAGTTATACGTTACCAATCAACTCGTAAGAGAATGCTACAATGTATTGATTTTCTAGGGAGGAACAATCATTTTTAAAGGGGTTCTTTATGGCAGATATTGTTACTTAAGAAATAAACATTAAGCTTTATTAAACATTACAGTTTTGCAACGTACTTAAAAAAGATCATTTAATTCCTTATGAAAATTGGGTAATGATAATTTTCAACAAGCCTTAGCCGACACGTGTTTGCAAATGATACCGATTAAATTTTATTTCCACTTTATTAATCTTCAAAACATTTACATAAAAAAAAATTGTAGCATGAAATAAATTTAATTCAACTAAGAATATTAACTTATGGGCGATAATAAACTATTTATTCTTTCTCGATTAACCGACGCTTTTAATGTATTAACCGTTATTTTTTTTCTTCCTCATAATACAAAAGAACTGATTATTTCCTCCTTATTATTTTAAAATATTCATTTATAAATTAAAAAATAAATTAATATAATGTTAGTTGATATAGTTCAATTTTATTACAATTATATTTTGTGTAAGTTTCTTTAACTAAACGATATATGTATTATGTTATCGTAAATATGAAAAACAAAATGCATCATATTCAATTTTTGATAGAAAATAATGAGATATATAAATTCTTTATCATAAGCAAAAACACATATATACAATTTTTCTTTTTTTTTTGAGATTTATTACATGAGTTTTTAGTATAATAATCTATTATTAGGTGTACCGGAAAGCTCTGTCGTTGTGAATTAGTAAAATATAACCGATTTTTCTGCTTTTTTTTAACAATACTTACCGTATTTTCCGGTGTATAACGCGCAGGTCACATAAATGAGTTACACATCAGAAAATGTAATTTACAAACAAACCTATATTTGTAAAAAACAGAAACTTGTTAAAAAATAGCTTTTAGTGTAAATTCAAGTTTCCGGTGTATATTTGATTTAACAAACCTGCGCATTATACGCCGGAAAATACGATACACAAGTGTGATACTTTGTAAAATACCTTCTTAAAAGTTATATAAATGTTGTCCAGAAAAAATTCCTGGCGACAGATTTTTAAATTAGAAAGACTGAACTTTCGGGTACACCTATTACATGAACTATTTACATGAATCTGTTATAAAAAATTTTAATTAACTAAAATCTACAGTTACTTAGAAATGTCATTAAATTTACATAAAAATACGTTTCTCATCACAAACTTGAAGTATGTTTTGGTTTTAATGATTGCAAATCTTTCCTTAATGATTTAACAGAAGATTTTTTAATCTTTTTTTTTTTTTGTGTGTGTGTGTGTGTGTGTGTGTGTGTGTGTGTGTGTGGAGGGGGGGGGGGGAGTATTTATAACATAGCTGTAAGTGTGTCTGTTCGAGAAGTTTCCATGATTAAATAAGATGAGAATTTCTATTAAAAAATACTGATATCCAAGAATTACAACGGTTAGCATTTATTGTAAAGAAAGGGAAAGATTACAACAATATAACATATGTCACGGTATAATTATAAGTTGTACAATTGAAAACATCAAAATCCAACTCTGCTAGAAAGTAATTTACGAAGAAATTAGTTTATGAATTTTTCTACAAATGCTTACATATCTAACAAAAACTGGGCAATAAATAAAATATTAAAACTATTTTTTTTCCTTTGAAAAATCTTTTTTATGATGCAACTGTTATGCTTATGATGCTACAGGATTCCCACGAACTCGCCTTTTCCCAGGGACACTGCCACAATTATTTTCAAACAATAAACTTTTTTAATTTAAATGTTTAGTTTATGACAAAAATTTCTATTCAAAATTAGTGACAGAAAAAAATAAGAAGGGTGAAATCCAGGCTCTACATCATCGCGGGAGTGAGATTTTCTTTATTATTATTATTATTATTATTATTTTGCCATACCTTTTTACATTTAGAAATCGTTATCATATATTTACATTTTTATTTATTTATTTATTTATTTCGATAAAATAACTCAGTGGTTTTTCTTAAAAAATAGTAGAAGCATAAAAGTGCTAAATTCTTATTCCTATCACGGATATGTGAACTGGAGATGTTTACATTTTTCTTTGTCTTTTGGATAACCTAGCATTTGCATTTAGGTAATATTTAAGAAGTGCTAATAAATCATAAAGTCCTATTTTATGCTACAGAGAGGTTTGATTATTCATTTTCAAAGTTTTGTTTTCCAAAATTACAAAATTAAAACACATTGTTGAACTACTAGAGTTTCAAAATTTGTTTCCTTAAATTTTTAATTTTTACAGAGGCAATAGATTTAAAAAATTTCCTTCAAGTAAAAAATATCAAAGGTTTTTTCTTAAATGTTTAAACTGCAGACAAATAAATTTTTGAAAACGTAGTACTCCAATACTAGACATTAACTTTGCAATGACGAAATTAGAAAAATATATCAGACTGTAAGTTATTTCCATTTTTCTAAATATTACCTTTGCATTACGCAAGCCACGAAAAGAAAATCGATTTTCCAGGAGAAATGTTACTACAATAATGTTTGCTAAATTTTGTGCAAGCATTGCCATCTAGGGAAAAAACTTTTAACTAAAATCGCCTCCTAAACCACTAAAAGTATAAACTAAAGGAGAAGAAAATATATAAATTCGAAAATTGCAATTAAATTTCATACATAAAGATAAAATTCGATATTAATTCGCATTTCGATATTTATTTATTTATTTTTAATTAAAACTTTATGTACAATTACATTTTATTTATTTCTTTGTATATTAGAAAATAAGTTAGCTATTTAAAGAGGTTACATTTCAACTTAAACAAGCACAGTTGCCATCTTTTACGCTTTTTATCTACTGGAAAATTTTCATAGAAATTTTTATTAGATTTAATCAGTGAAAACTCTTGTAGAATCTCTCTATTCTAAAGGAAATAACTACCCCTGCCATGTTTAACCCCTTATCTACCGAGAAAAATTTACGAAATTCGCTTCTCATTACCACCGTTCTCTCTCAACTCTGAAAAGAGTAAATCTTTCGAAAACACTGTAATGATCCCTTCCAAGGTTATTTTATTGCATTGCGAAGCCGTATTAATAGTTTCACTGGTAGCAGTACAATACAAAGGATCGTATTTTCGAAATACGTATATATACGCCAGAGACAGTTAAGGGGTTAAATTTATCGTGTCTTTTCCGCTTTCTTAGCTTATACCTTAAAAATTGTTTTACATAAAAACATGAAATTTGGCAGTTTTGTACAGAAATGTGTAATAAGCATAATGAAACAAACGGTTTATATACCAAAACATTATTTAAGGTGATATTTTATGTTGAAGTGGGGAATGACATTTCAGTTATAAAAAACTTTATCATAGTTGCCAACATTTTAATTTATTCCGGAACATTTTTAACCCCGCCTTTATTTCGCACCACTATATTTATATAAAAATTTTCAATATGTAACTACGATAAAATAAAGAAATATTTCTCTTGAAAAAAAAAAAAAAAAGTGGTACAGAATAAAAGCGGGGCTAAAAATACTCAGGAATAAATTACAATGTTGGCAGCTCTGGTTTTATAGGCTCAAAAACCATTCATGGAACCTTATCAGATTTTGCTAAGATATACATCAGCTAAATGTGGTGTGCGGTATGTAATTTTTATTTATTTATTTATTTTATTTTATTTTATTTATTTATTTATTTATTTTTATTTTATTTTTATTTATTTATTTATTTATTGACAAATTTTTATACTTATTTTGATTTTTATGTTTTGTCCTATTTTACTTTTTTACCCACATTTCTCTTTGAGTTGCATTGTCAAGGCGATACCACCAAAAATAAAATGCTCACGTTTTTTTTTTTTATTATTATTATTATTATTATTATTATTTATTTATTTTTAACATAAAAAGAAACATTTTCTGATACGTGATGAAAAAAAAAAAAAAAAAAATTAAAACCTGTATCATTAAAAATTTCTGATAAAACTGACGTCATAGTAGCTTCAAAATTTTTACTTTTATTTATTCATTATTTAAATATTAATTTCTATTAATTAAATGATCTTATATGTTTTATTTTTCTTCATTCTATCGCCCGCAAACTAATGTCAATGAATATTTAGTTTATTTTAAATTAACCGTGTTTCTAATCAATATAATTAAACACAAATAATTAAATGTCATTTACATTTCGTAATTGGGTGTATACACTCCTTCTCATATTTATAAGGACACTTTATGTTTTGAAATAACTAATGTAAAAATAATTGTGAACAAGATTATACTAAGTGCACTTAATGTATCCAGTATTCTAAAAACCAAAACTGTTATATGTTTTTTAATATGAAACAAAATTAATATAAAATAGTGCAAAATATTATTTTCTCCACGTTTTTAGATGTTCATAATTATAGGGACAAACAAGAATTTTTCGTTTTATTTAACTTACTAGCAGATAAATTACAGTTGACATGCGAATTTGCTAACTACTGGGCTAGATTAATTCATATATAAGCCTTAAATTTTTCTTGGACGGACATTACTGATAATTCCTCGAAAAAAAGAACGTTCATGTAGTGAAGTATGATAAATGTGTTTTTTAAGTGGAAGGATAATTTCAATCCGCCGAATTTCTAATGAAATTCGAAGATCTAAAATTGCTGAAGGAAATGCGATCAAACGTTGAACTGCTGATTCGATAGGAGAGAGATCTGTTGCAAAATCAGAGTTGTTTTACAAAGATCGAAGACTCATAATTCCTCTTACTGTTCTACTCATAATGACTGCTGCTGAATTTGCTCGTAATTTTTAACGAAAAGTTGGGGTCCACATTTATGCATGTTTAAAATAATTAATAATATGTTAAAATGAATAAAAAAACATGTAATAATCAATAATCATTTAATGGGGGAAAGAACCTCTGTGTTAAATTTGAAAAAAGACAAAATTAAATGGTAAAATGTTGCATTTTCGGATGAAAAACATTTTATTCTTGATTAACCAAATGGTTTTAACAGTTACTGGCACGATCTGAAGATAGCGAAACACAAAGCAGATTTTTTAAAGGCAGATGAATCGGGCATTTTAAAGGTGGATGTATGGTGCTCTGGGGAGCTGTTTCTACTGAAGGCAGAATGAATTTAGTAATTTTTTCTATTATTATGAACATCAAGAGAATATCCACAAATTTTAAACGTGGAATTCTCAGATTTTTGTTAGATTTTGGAGGGTAATAATATTTTTTTCAACAAGACTTACATTTTTGCTCTACTTCTGGAGCAATAGGAAATAGTTTGAAGAAAGAAACTTCTGTATTATTGCCTTTCCCGTTGCCTAAAAGTTGAAAACACCTTAACTTATCATATTAGAAAAGTGCATGCAAGTGGAAAGCAATTTTAAATAGTTTAAACGTATTCAAAATATCATCTATGTTGTATGAAATCTTATTGAAACTGAATATTAAAAAAAAAAAAAAAAAAAATGTATATATATATAGATAGATAGATACCAGAAAGAATGTCTGACTGTTTCACCCAAAAAGAGACCCCATAAAATATTAATATAAAGGCTAACTGAAAAAAATTTACTTTGATTCGAGCTGTTCTTATAATTGTGAACACCTGAAAAATCATCTTTATGACCGTATTTAAAGTTTTTTAAGATAGAGAAACGATAAAACTTTTTAAGTATAGTTCTATTAATGAAATTCAAATTAATAAAAATATATTTTTTTAAATAATAGTGTTCAGTGTTTAGTTAATGTAGAAAAACGGGTGTCCTTATAATTATGAGAACCGGTGTATAGCAGAATTTAGCCATGGTTTTGAATTGCTGAAAATAGTTGTCAGTCGAAATATATTTATTTAAACATTTGATTTATTCAATTTTTTTATTGTAACCAAAGAAGCGGGCAAAGCCTGCTAGGTAAGCTGCCGCGGGGGTTGGTCAGTGAAGAGAGCAAGAAGCAGAGCGCCTAGTCTGTTCTAAAGAAAAGTTACTACAGCTGTCGCAGCTGTGTTTTAAATTATTGTGTCACATAAAAACATGGAATTTGGCAGTTTTGTACAAAAATGCGTGCTCGATAGGCTGAAACAAACCGTTTATATTACAAAGTATTGTTTTAGGTGATATATAATGTTAAAGTCTGGCAAAACTTTTCAGTTATAAAAGTCTTATAGATAAAGTCAAAAACTATTCAAGCAACCTCATCATATTTTACTATTGTATACATCAGTTAATTGTGGTGTGCAGTATGTAACATTTTTCAATTTTGATTTTTTACTTATTTATTTATTTATTCATTTATTCATTTATTTTATTTATTTATTTATTTTATTTTATTTTATTTATTTATTTATTTATTTATTTATTTAAGCAGAAGTGTGCTGAGTTTAGATATCTTTTGTTTCAAAGTACACAGAAGTCAAAAAGTAATTGAATTAATTCTCTGAAACTTTCCTTGAACACAGACAAAGATATTTTACTTAATTTAAGAAATTTTATCAAAATATTTTAATTAGGTGATTTTATAGGTTTTTTTTTTTTTTTTTTTTTTTTTTTTTTTTACTTAACAGAATAACTTTTTAAATGAGGGTAAAGTTTTACTTGTTCCTTTGCACTTAACACATCTTAACGAATGGGATACAAATATAGGCGTTACCTTTAAAGTCGTAAAGCTGTCAAAATAGAAAATGATGATGTCCGTAAGAAAAAGGGAGACATGAACACGATTATTTTTTGTTTTATAGAGGACTATCTACTTTCATATAGGGGTTTCACTTATAGTAAAGTACCTTTGCTCACGGACACGATAATTGCTAATAAATATAGCTGATGAAATGGAATTTATCAAATTTAATATTATTTTATGATATCGTATATGCATATACACTGTCATTTTAGTCATTAAAAAAGTAAAATAATTACAGCCAAATAGAAACTACAGTTGGGATAAGTAACAATTATAATAGTATTTCAGTGTAAATTTTTACAAGGATTTTTTTTTTATTATTATTTATAGATATCTAAAGGCCCGCATAGAGTTTGGTTATTGGAGCAAATCGGGGGCGAAGCTCCCGATGGAATTGGTTCGCTAGCAGGGGACACAGACCCCTAGTTATATATAAAAAAAAAAAAAAATCTATTCAAATTTTACGGTAACCGAAAAGCGTAAAAGTTGGCAGCTATAAACAAGAGTTCGTATAAATGTTTAAGTTTATACAAGATTATATTAAGGAAAAAATTGTTTCCAGATGTCATTTATAACACTACGTTTCATAACCTTAAGCTACCTCTTTGCGCAGTGTGGTACACTTTTTAATTGTAAAATATTCTTACATTTTTAAGTATCGAAAATTTTGAAAATCCGTTTAAAGAAAGAATTTAAGAATTTTTATTCTATTCCACTGCTTAAAAACTACTCAGTCGACGGTTTATTCAAATTTGTTCTTATTTCTAGCTAAAAGAGAAAAAACTGGAACTGTGTTGAAATGTTATCATGAAAGACTTTAAACGCGTTTTTCTTACTGCTGAAACAATATCTCTAGGGACAGATAATTCTCTTTTCGAAAGTAATCATCTTTAAAGAACCACTGAAGGTTTGAAAAGAAAAATAAAAGTTCTATTCATTTCTTTAGTCAGCAAAAAAATTGAATTTTATTACAAAATTTTTACTGTATGAGAGAACTAATCCTCTACACTTTCAGAAAAAATTTCATGATAAAGATAAAAATAAAATAAAATACTAGCCATAAAGCGGTTATCTGAAGAATTCAGTCCAATGCATTGTTCGAAAATCTCAGTCAAAATTAAAATCTTTCTTTTGTAATTTATGTAATCTTACAAATGCTAATATAATATTTCAATTCATGAAACATTGTGATGTAACTCAAGCTGTAGCATTTGAATTATTTCATTTGAAGAAAGGTATACTTACTTAATTATGTTTATTCTTCAAATCCAAACATAATTAAACATTTAATCAACATGACACAACTGATTTCTGGAAACATAAATGTTTAATTATGTAACATTCTTATTTGACTTATTATTAGTTTTCTTCGGTATTTATTATAAAAATGGATCGTGAAGAAATTTTCTGGAAAAGTGAGCGATTACGATATTTTGCCACAAGTGAATTCAGATTGATTATATTTCAAGCAAATAAAATTAATTTAGCTAGAGTTAATTATTTTATTTCTTTAATTGAGAAATATGTTGTGTATTGTTTCAAGAGTTCATTTTAAAAAGACAATTAAATTGAGAATATGATTTTTGTTTTGTTTTTTTCAGTTTTTAAAAATGCACATAAGTAGAATATATTTTCATAAAATAAGTATGTATATATCATCTTGTATTTTCATTTTTATCATTGTTATTTCCATTTATGTAAATCTTTAACCCTTTGCGGCGTAAGACAATTCAGATCATTTAAATTATACTGCCACCGGAATTCAAGAACTAAATTAAACTAAAAGAAATTTTAAATTTTAAGATTAAAAAAACCGGCCTTTTCTGATATGTTATAAACGTAAATTTTTGTTAAAAATTTTCCGGGATGAGTTTTTGCAACTGGATCTTAAATTTTGCGTCCTCGCAGCGAGGACAGCGCGCGTTAAGGGGTTAAATTTATTATTCAATTTTTGCGTCACGTACAGGGACAGATTACGGCATGGGCACACAGGGCACTGGCCCAGGGCCTCCAAATTTAAGGGGACTCACCTCTAAAAGCTGCAAAGTAATAGTACACATTTTCCAGTGATATGGCTAGTATAAACAAAAATTGATTAAACTCTCTTTCTATATTACATTAAAGAGCTTAAACATTTGTTAAATTTTGTCACTAATCTCCTAAACTAAGATAACACTTATATTGGCTCTACAGTGTGCTTGGTCTTTTTTTTTTTTTTTTTTTTTTTTTTTTTGTCTTGAGCATAAAACTAATTATTTTCTTGCAGATTAATAAAAAATGAGGAAACAGAAGATATAACTGGAGGAAATAAAAAAAAAAAATTCTACACATTATAAATTGTTTCAAATGGATGAAAAATCTCATAGATAGATAGATAGGTAGATATTTTTTCCCAGAATGAGCTCATTTTGGTGAGCTCTGTAGAGTAAATGGAAGGGGGAATGGCGGTCTCCAAATAGCATCAGTGCCCAGGATCTTTAAAAAGTATAGTTGGGCCCTGGTCACGTACATCATTTTTGTTTACATTTGGTAACATTGTCGGGGTTCGATGATGAAATTTTGCTGAAAGTCTTTACCATTAAAGACAAAAAAATCTTTTCACCCTAACAACCCCTGGTAACTTCATATTTTTTTTTTTTTTCATAGTTATTTTATAGTTATTTCGGGAATTTTAATTCTTTTACCATTTTTAATTAAATTATATATTTTTTAATTTCAGTTGTCATGGTTGCATTTTTAATTCTTTATAATTTTAATCATGATCTGTTTCCGGATTTCTTCGCATTGTAGTGATGAAGTGATTTATTTATGTGATATATGATATAAGAAATGACTGCATATATTTAATATAAGAACTGAAAACTATGTGAGACAATGGCAAAAACCAAACAGTATATATATGTGTGTGTGTGTGTCTGTGTCACATAATTATATCTTCATTTTAACTCTTTTTTTTTTTTTTTTTTTTTCTTTGTTATCATATGATCTTGCAGAGGATTTGGGAAAGGTTGGTCGCACGTCAAACTGGTTTAAACTGCTAAATCCGTCTTAAGCCGTTGTGACCTCTACTCCTTCTTCTAGTTATCAATTTTGTTCTGTTACACTTTGTTTATATTTGTTACATATGATCCCACATCTATCAACATCTCAGATACAATCTACGTTAATTTTTTCAATATATTTTGCTTGGTATAAAATTTCACTTCCATATGTGATATTTATTGTTTAATTCATGTTTTTCTTCCTGGCGTTTAACCATTGTAGTGATGAAGGGCAATTCCACGAAAAATGTAATGTCAGTCACACACAGAGATATTTCTGCTTCCACCAGTAATTTCTAACAAGAATCATTATCCTATTTAATCACGACAGTTACTAAAAATATGCCATTAATATTTCTGTATGGTAATACTGGTGGCAAAAAAAAAGAGGAGATTTTATACTTTTGTGTGACTGATGTTACCTTCATCCATGGAATCACCCTGAATTATTATTATTATTAAAAGCAAAATCATTGAAAAAATGACTCACACTATTTTCTTATTCTAATAGATATTTATGTTTTAATAATTTATATTAATAAATGCAAAGTATCTTTTATCTTTTTATTAATGCGGTAAAAAAATTTTTTAGACGATGCTAGAATATTTTTTTTTATCTCTCAAATTACAAATGAAAATATTTTTTTTTTTTTTTTTTTTTTTTTTTTTTGACAAGTAACTACTACATACATTTTTCTCCTGAAATAATTTTAAAACCCTTATGGTTATAAATATTGAAAGATTATCTATGCAATATTAAGCAAAAAGCAAAAACTTAAAGAAAAAAAAAAGTATTATATTATCACTCAAAACAAATTAACTTATACAATAAATAAGAATAACTGTAATATGTAAGATTAATTTATTACTATAAATATTTCCTCCTGATAAAGCTATAAATAAAAAATGTGAAATCACGATTAAATATTAATTCTATTACAAGAAATATTTCATTTTGTATAAATTGAGCAATTTTAACTAATGTTACGAAGGCAAATTAGCTAATATTTTTAAATATTGATTAATAAGGAGATTTCAAATATTGTATATATATAATAAACAGAATTGCCATTGTACAACATTCAAATATTTTAAAATTTTGTATTTTTAGTCACACGACTTCCTTTTAAAAGCTTCTTAGCTTTCTAATGTTATATCATAGCCTCCTTAACTAGATGCCTGCCGCGTGGCTCATAAACTTGGCAACAGTTGAAGCGATAGACAGCGCCACCTGGTACAGATTGCGGTGCTTTTTTATTCAACTGTCACCAATAATTTTAAGAAGTGGTATATTATACATATAATCGACGTTTCTTCGATTCTATTCGGCTTTTATGTATATCATATCCCACTTTTAAAAATTTTTGGTGGCTGTTGAATAAAAATGTCGCGCAATCTGTACCAGGTGGCACTGTCTACCGCTTCAACTGTTGCCACGCTTCCGAGACACGCGACAGGCATCTAGTTTAGGAGGCTATGGTTATATTCATATGACAAAGAGTTTGTGTAATTTTCTTTGTTAAAATGAATAAAATGAATCTTTTCTTAACGCATGTTCAGATTCTTAAAAGGAATTCTTAAAAGGAAATGTTTAAAAAGAATCAACCGTAGCATTTTTTTTTTTTTTTTTTTTTTTTTTTTGGGGTATAGATTTGATGCTTTAAATTGTACATATTGTAGCATAAAAATACACTTACATTCAATATATACTCTATTTTATAAGAGTACCTTTTTTCAGATCAATGAAAGTAAACTATATCTGACACTTATTTTATTTAATTAAAAGAAAAAAGATCATAATTATACATTTCCAATTTAAATGTCAATAAAAATAAAACCATATTCTGTAAATAAAATTAATGTCTGTACATTGGCTTCAAAATTAACCATCATAGTAAAAGGAAAACTTCCAGAAAATATCCATTCTCAGCCAAGGATGCAGGCAGAGTTCCCAACTTTTATAATTTATTCACGAGCATTTTTAGTCCCGCCTTCTTTTCGCACCAGAAATTTTGTAGATTATTTCTCTTTAATATGTGGCAACTATTAAATAAGAAAAAAATCATTTTTCAAAATTTCCGGTATGAAAAAGAGGCGGGGCTAAAAATGCTCGTGAATAAATTATGAAAGTTGAGAACTCTGGATGCAGGGTTCTTAACCCTTTGTTGCATATTAATCAATAAGAAAAAAATCATTTTTCAAAATTTCTGGTATGAAAAAGAGGCGGGGCTAAAAATGCTCGTGAATAAATTATGAAAGTTGAGAACTCTGGATGCAGGATTCTTAACCGAGACTACACTATCAATAAGTATTTGGACACTTTCGAATTTGGATGTTTTGTCAAATAGCTAAAAAAAATATTTAGAAATTAACTTGAAATTTTGGTAGTATAAAGAACATGTTACAGGATAGGATGGAGCAAATCGAAGAGGTGAAAAAAAAAAAAAAAAAAAAAAAAAAAAAAGATGTTTAACTCTATTCATAATTTGTTAAATAAATTTTAATAAAGCCAAAATGTTGCTTGTACATTTCTTAATAATAAAAAATACTTATGTCCAAATATCTATTACATACAAAAAGAGAAAAAAGGAAAAGTTTGTATCCTTTATTAATATTATTATTATTGTTGTGAACCACAAATTCTGTTCGTTTTTATAAAACAAAACATGTTGTAGACCACACAGATTTTGAAAAAAACTGGCGAAATATGTTACCAGAAAAAAAAGGATATATCCTAATCTATAATTATCTATATGCAATTATTATTATTTTTTTTTTTTTTTTTTTTTTTTTTTTTTTTTTTTTTTAAGGTTGCACGGGGGTGAGGATGAAAATTTTATCTCTAATTATTTCACATGGGGGAAATTGGTGGATTTTTTATTTCTTTTATTTTCAATTTATTTTTATTTATAATTATTTCAAAATGTTATAAACAACTTTCTTAAGGCATTTTCTTTTATCCCTTAGCTTAATTTAGACATTTATCAAGTCAGTTCTAGGTACATCGGTCTTACTGAAGCAGACTACAGTAAAATGAAAACATTATTGTATAACAAAAGTGAACAGCTGGAATATTTGTTTTAGGGCTAATATAAGTTTAAAGCAAGGCCTACAATTGTATTTTTAAGTTATTCTTTTCTTATAAGTGCACTTCATAATTTTAAAGTAATAAATTTATTTAGTTTCTTCAGGTCCAAAAAACTTTATTTTTGTCAAATTTCTAATACATTTCTAATAAAAATTCTGTAAAAGTTATAAAAAAAAGGGGGGGCAGGGGGGGTTCTTAATTCTATTCTACTAGTTAGTAACTTATAGCAATACCAATTATTTACTTTATGTCTTTTATGAGGAGGCTTGCGCAAAACAAAAATGGTCAGAATTAGCACTTTTTATTTTTAACCGCATTTTTTGAAGCCTTAAACTTCTTTTTTTCTAAATGAAAGTATGTTTTCGATAAAAGTTTTAATTGTTGTTTGAGCACTACTTTACCCCACATGTTTAACATCAATCTGAATATGGTTTATAGCCATACCTTCAAACTACCCCACATGGGGTAAATTGGAGGTAACTTTTATTTAAATTTTTTTATTGGGGGTAAAACTTTTTTTTTTAACCATCTGAGCGTGATACATCAATGAACTCCCCTGCTGTAGCAATTTTTATAATGGGAAAAGTTTTGAGAGTATGAGCATGATTTGAAAATAAATAAATTTTCCACCGATTTGCTCCCACCCTGCCCTACCTCATATGTTTCAGTAAAATGTTTGTCCTGAAGAGGAAAATGATACCAGTAAAAAATTAAACAAAAATCAAGATTTTTTTGGATCACCATGTAAAAAGTAAGACTTGAAATGCATTTTTGCTGTGGCATGTGATTATGAGAATTTTTCTAATTATCTGTATAAATTTTAATGAGGCTACCACATATATACATGGAGATTTAACGTTTTTTTTTTTTTTTAATTGCAAAAAAACAAAAAATGCCACATTTTTAATAGTAACACGTAGAGGATTGAACCCATTGCAAAGCCATTTTTAAGAAACTTGGCACAATACATTAGACACATCACACTGCAATCAGAATACAAAAATGTTAAATATCTTATAAACTAGTATGAAAACCTTAAATAAATATGGTGTAAATTAAAAAAGTTATGAGAGGTAGAATGAACAGAATATCAGTTTCTCTCAAATAAAGGATAGATGATAGGGGGTTTTATCAATATTTACTTACAATCGCCGAACACTGTATTACCATTGGACATTGACTGAACCAAAATAAAAGTATGAATAAAACCCCTTATAGTTTAGCTTTTATTTTTAGAGGAACTGAAATTCTGTCCATTTTATCTCTCATAACTTTTTGAATTTACATGACATTTTTGGGGGGCTTTTATATAAGTAGCTCAATACTTTTGGCTATTAAATTATGCAAAAGAAATTGTTTAAAAGCTTGCGCATGCGTAGTTAAATGTTTAGTAAAAATGCTCATTTTTCGTAAGATATTTAACATTTTTGCATTCTAATTGCAGTATACTGTGTCTAAAGTAGTATGACAAGTTTCGTAAAAATGGCTTTGCACTGAGTCAGTACTCTACGTGTTAAAATTTAAAAAGTGGCTCTTTTTGTTTTTTTTTTTTTTGTTTTGTTTTTTTGTTTTGTTTTTCAATTTTTTTAAATAAAACGTTACATTTTCATGAATATATGAGGTAGCCTCATAAAAATCTATACAGATGACACAGCTCTGCAAAAAAACCATTCTTGCTGATTCTTATGTAAAAAGACCTCCTGAATCCGAATATGACTCCCATTTTGCCCAGTCACCCATCGTTTTTCAGATACACCACCCCCTCCCTCAATTTCTTTCCCTTTTTGATAATTTTATGACCATGAATTTGATTTGAAGAATGAAAAATAATTAATGTAACTCCTAAAAACACAAAAATATAAAGTTTAAAAAATACCATTGATAACAGATTTAAAAAATATAAGATAATTTAATGCATAATTTCAGTGGCAAATCCCCCCCCCAAAAAAAAAAAAAAAAAAAAAAAATCCCTTCTCTCAAATGTCCATGTTTTAGAATTTTTCAACTCTGTAGCTCCTCAGAAGATATTTAACGGTTAAAATAATTCTCCCCCTTCCTAAGAATCAAACTTATAGCCATAAAATCACCGAAAAATTATAAAAATAATGGGCCATTCAAAAAAAAAAAAAAAAAAAACAGTGGGTTATAGGGCAAAATGGGTGTCATATTCAGATTGAGGAGGTCATTTTACATAAGAATATGCTGAAATGATGTCAGAGTCAATTTTCATGCCGAGCAGTGTAATTAGAAGAATTTTCATAATCACATCCTACAGCCAGAAACCATTTCTTTTCACAGGGGGGGGGGGGGTCCAAAACATTTGGACTTTTATTTAATTTTTCACTGATCCTCTTTTCCTCCTCAGGACAAAACTTACTGAAATATATGAGGTATAGCATGTTCTTTGTACTCACAAAGCTTCAAGATAATTTCTGCAGAGTTTTTCTAGCTATTTGAGAATAAGTCTAAATTCGAAAGTCTCCAAATACTTATTGGTAGATAGTGTATACTGAATACCATTTTCTATATGAAGTAATCTTTGTATTACTATATCGAAGATATGTACTACAAAAGATTAAGATTAATGAAAATTACTATTAGAAAAAAAAAAAAAAAAAAAAAAAAAAAAGATTATATTAAAAACAGTGACTGCCGAGAACTCGGAAGGATGTTATGAAATTGTGTATTAACATATTAAAAATTATTTTAGCAATAATTACAATATGTCAGACATATAAGATAGCGATTTTAAAACATGTATTTGGATCCTGTACTAAGAACTAAAACTCATTTTACTTTACTATATATATATATATATATATATATATATATAAATCAATTCAATATTTTTAAAAGGCCGCTATTTGAAACAAGATAGCAGATCAAGCTTTTCAACTAATTCAGTCACGATCTTTGTAAGTTATATCTGGGACTTGTGTTTCATCCAATCTATTTATAAATACCGAACTAAAGCATAAAGAAAATTCCGTAATCCGATGCATATATAAACCAATATTTCACAGAGTGCTTTTAAAGCTTGAAGGTTTGTGAGATTTCATCAAATTTTTAAAAAACTACTTTTTCAAAAACGATTATAGTAGTTTTCTACAGTAAAGTCACGTACAACGCGGTGGCAGAGATGACAAATAAATAAAACAGTGTTACTTTTTAACACCACTAAATTTTTAGAGTACCAATCTATTGGTTCATACCCTCGACTCAGTTTTTGTATAAAGCAGTTGCTTTACTGTAAAATTAGTAATGTTAAAAAATAAAATTGTAATATGCATGAGGCAAACTTGCATTCGCGTTGTATGAGACTATACTGTATTTATTTATTTATTGAAAAGACGCTACCTAAACATAAATGGAATGAAAACATAAAAGGCTAAGTGGTTGGATAAATGCACAGCTGCCAATATTTTAATTTATTCCGGAGTACTTTTAGCCCCGCCTTTATTTCGCACCACTTTATTTATAGAAAAATTTTCTTCGATATATAACTTCGATAAAATAAGAAAAAATTACTTTTAAAAAATAAGTGGTACGAATTAGCGGCGGGGCTAAAATTACTCCGGAATAAATTAAAATATTGGCAGCTATTTAAATGCATAGCACAAACAAATAAAATGACTGCACGGTGCGGATTTCTCAAGATAACTTCTATCTGTTAATTCAATTAATCTTTTGGGAATTCATTTGCAAATTAGATCGTTTCTTTTCGATACAAGTAAAATGATTGAACGGTACAAGTCCTGGAAGCTTCAGAAATATTGTAATAATAGACATGCCAAGATTTTAATTTATACACTGTTAGTACCCGCCCTTTTTTTCACACTACTTTATTTGTAGTGAAATTTTCTCCTATATGTATTTACGATTACATAAGTGAAAAATACCCTTAAAAAAAGTGTTGAAAAAAAAAAAAAAAAAAAAAAAGACAGGTACTAACGATGCTCCGGTATAAATTAAAATGTTGGCAATTCTGTAATAATATATTGATAAAACATTATAATTTAATACCAATATGGATTATAATTGTATGCCATTATTATAATCTGTAACGGTTTGCACATAACATGAACTAAAATAAAAAACATTTTTGAGGGAATTAAATAATTGGAAATAAACTCTTATTTATTCTTTTGTCAAAAAAATAACTATTTAAAAATATAAAGTAAAAAGGTTTACTTTTTTTTAACTGAATTTGACTCGAATATGATTGCAACCTTTCTGAGTGTTTTAAGCTCAATATTATATTGATTCAATGAAATGGAAGTCTTAGCAATGGGACTTCCAGCAATTCCAGACCAGCATTTTAAAATAAAAATACATTTAAAGTTTTTATATTCTACATTATTCTGCCCGAAGCACGATCTCTTGTGTCGTAACATACTTATTTTTTACGAATATCAACCTGAAATTTTTGTCAAGTATTTTTGAAAACATATAAACGTTTTTAAGTATTAAAAAACCCAAAAATTAAAAACGCACTTTATTGAAAATCAAAAAATATATTTAAAAAAAAAAAAAAAAAAAAAGTCCCCATGTGTTGCCACAGGACTAAATAAGCACTTTTTTTTTCTAAAGCAGATAAATATAAATATCTATTAATTTTTGTAAAAAAAAAAAAAAAAAATATTTTGAGAAAATTATGAAAAGAAACTGTTTAAGTAAATTAAATTAATTTTTGAATGGAAAATCTTTCTCCACTTTTTATTTGTTTAGTTATTTATTTGTACTGTTTGACTTAAGAATCTTTTACGATGTTTTTATCTAATTTCATTCTTTGGCAAGAACATATTAGTGAAATCAATAAACTTAAAAGGATTCGAAAACTTAAAAGACATTTTAAGATACTCAAAAAATGAAACTTCGAATTTTTCCTAGATTAATAAATTTTAATTAAATTTAGTCCTGATTTCCAATTTATTCATTTATATATATTAAAAATTAGGAATCTCAAATTATTGTTTAAAAACCATTGTTGCTGTTAACAGGACAAATAATATACGAGAATTTCTAAATACAATAAAATTAATCGTTAGGATTGACGTATAATTTATTCTTATTAAATTCCCTATGTAAGATTTGTATATTCACATTTGTGTGTGAATGAAAAATAGTCAATATTTCATTAAATGCAAATCAGGCAAATTATAATTTATTATGGGTTAACCGGAATAGTAAGTAAGTAATAATAACACTAAATTGTAGTCGTATTAATTGTTTTTTAAAAAGAAAACATGGCATAATTTGTATTCATTTTTAATAATAATAAAAATAAATCTTTAAAATATATACAGGAATCCTTATCAGAATCGAATATGACATCAAGCATGCCGTAACTTTGGCACACACATTAACTAACTAAAAAATTCCAAACTGTCTACAAGGTCATTTCAATATCAATAATAATAATACATATTTTAGCTACAAAAAGTCAATTTTTTATCGTTTCCCGTATGTCATATATGAAGGCATTTTATAACCTAGTCATTTCCTAATACTATAACAAAGACCCCCCACGAAGTTCATTCCACCTATAGGCGTAGTCAATCGGCCTTAAAACCTACAACCAACCTAATAATATAACATGGCATTTTTACACGGCATATTAAACTGCCAATAATTCTAATTTATTTCGTAGCAATGTTAGTACCCGCCTATTATCATACCACTTCATTTGTAGATTATTTTTCTCTAATATTTAATTACTATTAAGAAAAAAAAGAAAATTACCCTCTAAAAAAAAAATGGCGTGAAAAAAGTGGGTACTAACATTGCTACAGAATGAGTTAGAAATTTTGGCAGTTCTACATACTGTTACTACTTTAATCGTTTAGAATTTTTTTTTTCTTTTATTTAATCAGTGAAAACTCCCACAATAATTATAAAAGTTTTGTATTAAAAATCATTGGTGGCCAAAAAGTGGAAATATTGATAGCTATGTTTTTATGTGCTTCTCCCAACCGAAAGCGATTTTTTTTACATAAAACTAAACTAATCCGACATTACAAATATTTTAAGAATAATTTATTATTTAAAAATATTTTAACCCTTTGTATGCGAGGGCTTCGTAGCGAAGCCCAAAAAAAAAAAAAAAAAAGCCCGCCTTTAAGCGTTCCCAGGGTTCCCACTCGTCACTTCTTTGGGCCCCTGAAAATAAAATTTTAATAGTTTTGTTTTTTTGTTTTTTTCGCGATCAATATTGAAATATTGAAATATTGTTAGTCGTAAGAAATTCTTTTAGAAAAATTCTCTTCGAAATTTCCAGTACCCAAAAAAGAGACGAGTGGGAACCACGCGTTCCTCTAAAACAACTTTATTTAAAGATAAAGGTTCTGCGTATTCATGTTTAATCCTTTAAGTTCTATCGGCGTATATATATGCGAGTGGCATTTATCGTATCGATTATAGAAGATAAAATTTTAATCATTTAAACGCGAATACTTAAAATTCTTTTCTAAAATACAGAAAGTTCTAAAACACGCCAAAAGGCGGGATTTACTTTTCAAAATAGGAAAATCCGTCGAGTGCAAAAGGTTAAAATGAATATATAAACTTATCAGATATTTATATCTATACTATGTTATCAAGAAAATTCTCTAAGGTAAAAATTTATTCTTTCTAAAAAGTGAAAATTTATACGAACAAGATTTTCACTCTTAACTTTCTTAGATTTCCATTCATTCGTATTTATACACGGGCATATATTTATTCTTTTAGCATTTATTACTTAATTTAGAAAATATTCAAACTAAAAACTTCTTCACACAACATAAAAAATAATGAAAACACAAACGGTATCGAAAGGACGTGGCCTTTCTTCCTCAAGTGGCACCTGACGAAGATTCGCCCCTGAGGAAGAAAGGTCAGAGCCTGATTAAGGGGGAAGCACACATTATTTATACTTACACCGTTATTTTTTAACAAATACTTTCCTCCTATAATAAACAGAAAATTCTCATTAAAAATTATTTTAAAAGAATTCTGGTGTCTAATAACGGTGAGTAAATTGGATTGTTTTACACCGTTCATTTTTTATAAAAAATATTTCCTCGTCAAAGCGTGGAATTTCTATGACATGAAGTAAAAAATATAGGTAAAAATATTCCGGTGAGAGCGGAGATAATGTGTGCTTCCCCCTTAATCAGGTTCTGAGAAAGGCCACGTCCTTTCGAAACTGGTAGTGTTTTCATTAGTTTAATGGTGTGTGAAGAAGTTTTTAAGATATTGATTGTACACCAGTTGTTTTATTTAATTTAGAAAATTCATGTCTTCATAACTGCCAACATTTGTAATTTATTCCGTAGCACAGGGTTCTTAGTTGTCACTATTTTGAATACCACTTTTTATACAAATCAAAATTCTTCCGAAGATATGTACTACGAACGATTGATGAAGATTACTATATAAAAAAAAGAGGGGGTGGTATTGAAAATAGTGACTACTCACAAGCAAACATTCATTTGGGGAGGATGGAGTTGCAGGTCAGGAGAGGAGTCATTTGAAAGAGGATGTTGAGAAGAGTATACTGTACAAATTTTACCTGCTATGGCCCACTGGGAGAGGAACAGGACCTCTTCAAAACAAATTATTTTTCTTTTTCCTGTAGTCACAGAGGTCAAAGTGCCCGATATTTAAAATCACTCTCCCACCACTATTCTTAAGATATAAACTTGATAACTTTCTTGAAAATCTGGGGAACAAAAATATAAGGAATGTGTTAGCTTACGAATGGTGACGGGATAGTGAATTAAAAACATAGGACACTTCGACCCCTGGCAGTTATGGATGCTCGCAGCGTCGTTCAAGCCCTAAAACTGAAGTATGGTTCAGCAGAGAAGGACATGAATGTTGAAGAGAACGCATTGTTTGATCATATCGTTGGTATATTTGAGAATCGATTAGAAATAATCGAAGAGGTAAAAACGCTTGGCTTTGGTGGTGATGATGGGAGTGACATGGAAATGAACTTTGGCGATGAAGACGATTCGGATACGGAGATCGAAGAAGAAGAGGAAGAGGAAGGACTGGTTGCAACTGCACCAGAAGTGCTTCATTCATCACAAGCATCAACATCAGATTCAGATTATGAAGGATCTCCTGTTAAAAAAAAAATATTTTGGATGATGATTACAAGGAGGCTGCTTGGAAATTCCTTACTGAAAACGATGATGGTACTCTACGCAACGTTAATAGAAAGGCCAGTACGGTTATGAATCGGTTCCGAAGAATTAAAAACATGAACATTCTTTATAAGTATGGAAAGTCTAGAGACAAGCCAACGATGAAGAAGGTCAATGATGCAGTACTGAACATATTTAGAGAAACAGTTCAAGAATGTGCTGTCATTCATGATCGCAACCTTCGTCTTTGGGCCTTGCTGATTAAAGAAAATATGGATCCTCAACATCTACATCTTAATAACTTCAAAGCATCTGCCTCATGGGTTCTTCGATTTAAAAAGAAAAACAATATTGTTAGTCGAGCGATCACACTCAAGGTGAGAAAGAACTGGAAGGAAAACGAACGAGAAACACATCAGCTAGCCAATGATTTCGTAATCTCTGTGAAGTCACTTATTCAGCATGAAGGATTAGATGCGAAAAATATCTTTAACACTGATCAAAGTCGATTTGAGAAGGAATTACATTCTTATCGGACATTAGGACAAGTAGGAACGAAAAGAGTTCAAACTGTTGTTGGGTCGCAGAGCGCAACAACTCATTCTTACATGATTATGCCCGTAATTTCAATGGATGGAGAGATCATGAAACCGATGTATGTTCTTGTTGCTGAACCAAACGGGAAATTTCCAAATTCTAAAGAACATGATCCTCCAAACATTGTTTCATTTGCTGGTCGAACAGCAAACATGAACAAGGAGGATCTCAAGCGATTTTACAATGAAGCCTTCTGGAAAAGTATTCCTTCTGATCGTGACAAAATCTTGTTGCTCCTGGACTCGTGGCGTGCAAATCGCGATGATTCTCTTTCAAGTGGATCATGTCCTATTGGTAGACATTTAATAAAGCAGCTTATCCCTGGCGGATGTACAGGATTAATACAACCACTGGATGTTTACTTTTTCAGACCATATAAAGCATTCATTAGATATATCACTGATACTCTTATTGCCAATTCCGCGATACAACTGTGGCAAAGAAAGAATTTTCTACAAATGCAAGGATTTGCTATTTATCAATTCAGCGCCCCGAGATTCAGGAGCATGATTAAGTATGCATTCTACAAAAGTGGATACTTGGATGAAGAACCTGAACCCTGGATTTCACCCATGGACTTTTGTTTCGGTGCAAATATGTTTGACAAATGCTTGAAATGTAATGAGATGAGTTTTGTTAAGTGCGCACATTGTGAAAATAGCCTTTGTGCACTGCATGCATTTGTTAATGAGATTCATCTCGATTGTACTTCTGCTTAGTATAACTTAAATAAAACCTTTTTATTCAAAGTATTGTCTTCATTTCTCTCATTATCTCATTTTTCATGGATTTTCTCCACTTTTTTTAAGAATTTCTACTAATATTTTCCGAATTTCGTCTCCCTGCTCCATATTAACCTAACCTAACCTAACTATTTGGAGCCTTCTAACTTTTGACCTGATGGCCCATTGCAGCTAATATTTATGCAAGATAATCACCTTTTGTTCTTCTTTCGAATGAACTCACCCCCATCCTGCAACTCCATCCTCCCAAAATGAATGTTTGCTTGTCAGAACCAGTATTGCCAACTTGTAGGGACATTTTTATTTAATAATCACCACTGATTTTTAAGATAATGTTTGGTATATATGCATAGCTGCCAACATTTTGATTTATTCCGGATTATTTATTTTTAGCCTCGCCTTTATTTCTCACCACTTTATTTATAGGAAAATTTTCTCCAACATATAACTTTGATAAAATAAGAAAAAATTACTTTAAAAAAAAAAGTGGTATGAAATAAAGGCGGGGCTAAAAATACTTTGTAATAAATTAAAATGTTGGCAGCTATGTGTGATAATCGATTAGACATACACACAATTAGACAAAAATTACAATAAAAAATTAGTGTTGAGTATTGAATAAAAAATTTTGTACAAGGTGGCAACATTGCTGAGAACTCTGCGTAGAATTATTAATAACATACCTGATAATATTTAGAATTTATTCAGAAGTACTATTAGTCTCGCCTTTTTTTACACAACTTGGATTTTGGAGAAATGTTCTCCAATATGTAATTAGGGCGAAATAAGAAGAAAAATGTTTTCAAAATATACTGATCTGAAAAAAGTGCGGATCTAACAGTACGTCAGAATAAATTATAAATATTACCAGGTATGTTAATACCTGAGTTCCTAACTTTTATAATTCATTCACGAGAATTTTTACCCCACCTTCTTTTCGCACCAGAAATTTTGTAGATTATTTCTCTTTAATATGTGACAACGATTAAATAAGAAGAAAATCATTTTTCAAAATTTCCGGTATGAAAAAGAGGTGGGGCTAAAATGCTCGTGAATAAATTATAAAAGTTGGGAACTCTGGTTAAATACCAGCCCTTTATTCACACCTCTTTGTAGCGTAGTTTTCTTCAATAGACTATAATTAGGAAAACTTTAAGAAATATAAAAGTTTGTTTAAATAGGAAGAAATTATGCACTCTTTAATAAAAGTGGTGCAGAAAAAAAGCGGTTACTAACAATGCTACGGAATAAATTAAAAACTTTGGCAATTATGGTCTGCTTCAGGAGTACTGGATGGTCTTTGTTCTTGTCAGTTGATTCCAAATCTGGATGGAATATTTTAAATTGCATCATAAAAAGCGATACATGATTTTTTTTTTTTTTTTAACATATTTATCGTGATTTTAAATAATTTAACGTAAGTAATTTACGTGATTTTTTTTTTTTTTCTAAATGAATCACATCATTATTTTTATGCTTTTCTTAACTTCTTTATCGATAATCATGTGCTTCTTAACCCCTTAACGCGCGCTGTCCTCGCTGCGAGGACGCAAAATTTAAGATCCAGCTTCAAAAATTCATCCCGGAAATTTTTTAGCAAAATCTTACATTTATAACATAGCAGTTTTAACCTTAAAATTTAAAATTTCTTTTAGATTAATTTAGTTCATGAATTCCGGTGGAAGTATAATTTAAATGATTCAAATTGTCTTGCGCCGCAAAGGGTTAAACAATATAAAAACAATAACTTTTTAAAAATATGACAATTATTATAAATTTATATAACTTATTACAAATAAATATTTTTCAGTCCATTTTCCCGAATGCATTAATTTTTTAACTCTAATACAAAATATTATTTTGTGTTAAATAATTTATTCAATTAAAAATTTACAATACTTCAAATAAGCGAAAATTATTCTCAATTCACACATATTTTCCATGCATGAACAAAGCAATAACAGATTTGAATCTGCGATAGATGATACTATTTCGTCAGATTATTTAAAAACAAATTATTATTATTATTTTTTTTTTCATCCAAGCACAAAAGTGTTTCATACTTAAGCCAATTTCTTCATCTTATAAAATGAAAGAATGTTAGGGGTGACTTTCTGATTTATTTCATTAATAATTTCCTTGCAGTCATAATAGTTCATAACAATGTTGCCTAAATAAACTAAATCAATAAGCCTAGGCGATTGTTCGCAGAAAACAAGACTGATATTCCATTATTTCTCAAAAGAATTTCCAATTCGGTAATCTAATTCATCTTTTGGGGATTCATTTGCAATTAGTTCGTCTCTTTCACGTGATTCATGAATATGAATTCAAGTAATAGTTTCCCTTGTGCTTTAATATTAAATTATAAGTATTATTATAAACTCTGACATTAAGAAAATTTTAATTTAATTTTAAGCATACAAATAAACTTCAACTAGTTTATTGCACAGCAAATTTGCATTTTACAATCATTATAATGCTAAAATTGAATTAACTTACGTAGTTTAAATTAATACATAAATTTCCGATCCATCATACAGAATACAGTGCTCCTCACAAACAAACAATATTGATGCTTTAGTTTCCGATTTTGATTATTTCAAATTTTTTATCCCGTTCGTGGAGGATCAAAATTGTGATGGCATATCTCCGATCCACTTAAAAGTGAATCCCAGACCGCCACCAATTGCTCATACCGTAGCACTAGATCACGACTAGTAACAATTTATTTCGGAATCCCGCCCTTTTTTCACACCACTTAGATTTTAGAGAAACTTTCACCAATATGTTATTAAGACGAAATATTAAGAAAAATGCTTTTAAAATTAACTGGTGGGAAAAAATGGCGGGTCTAACAATAACCTTCAATAAATTATAAATATTACCAGGTATACTAGTGCGAAGTAAAAATCCACTCACTTAACCTCCATACTTTAAAATAGAGATTATGCCAGGTAAAACAAACATATTTGCCAACATCTTAATTAATATTCCGTAGTGTTTTAAGTCCCGCCCTTTCTTTCACACAAGTAAATTTCTACAGTAATATTCTCCAACTGCAAATGCGAGTAAATAAGAAGAAAAATACTCTAAATTGATACTGGTGTGAAAAAGAAGGCGGGGCTATCAATACTAAGGAATATAAATTAGTATGTTGTCAAGTATGAACAGATTTCCCGAATACTTAAAACTTTCCCTGGCTGTACCTCAACCAGATTCCCTCTTTCTTTCTCCCCATGTTATTCCAATGGGATTTTTGTTGCTTTGTTTCATAAGGATATCTCATTCAAAAATGAAGTTTTTCGAATTCTGTTTTTTGAACTCTTTGAATTTTAGCTTAATAAGCAATTAAAAATAATAATAATAATAATTAATTTTGTTTAGAGATCTAAACATAAAGACCTAAATTTACTTAATCAAATAAAATATTTAAATTATCTTTTTCAAAAATTTGCTCACTAAACTAAAAGGCGACATATTCAAAGAGTAGTATTCAAAATATAGAATTTGAAAAATTTCATTTTTTAATGAGATATCCTTATAAAACAAAACAACAAAAATCCCATAGGATAACATGGGAAGAAAGAAAGAGGGAATCTGACTGATGTACAATCTTATCGGTAATGGAAGAGCCGATACCCGTATTCAACCATAGCCTCCTAAACTATATGCTTTGCGCTTGGCTCGGAAACTTCGCAACAGTTCAAGCGGTAGACAGCGCCACCTGGTACAGATAGCGCGACTTTTTTATTCAACAGCCAACAAAAAATTTTTAAAGCGGAATTTGATATACATAAAAGGCGAATAGAATCGAAGAAACGTCGATTATATATATCATATATCACTTCTTAAAATTATTGGTGACAGTTGAATAAAAAAGTCGCGCAATCTGTACCAGATGGCTCTGTCAACCGAATTGAACTGTTGCCAAGTTTCCGAGCCACGCGAAAGGCATATACTTTAGGAGGCTATGATTCAACTTAAAACGATATTTAATGGTAATCTAAATCGATAATATATTTGCAAGAATAACCACAAAAACTAATTGCGCATTAGCTAACTTTTACGTCTGTCGAATACTGCTATTTTAAAATAGTTTTTTTGTCTCATTTTATTGAAGATCGTAAGTCTTAAAAAAAAAAATGAAAAAAATTATAAATATAGTGGTATTAAAAACTTCTAAAAGTTGGCAACTCTGTAATAGCAATACATTAAAATTAATTTCACTAATCTGATGATTCAAAATTTTAAAATTATTATATTTACACTTAATCATTTAAAATATTCACTCCGCAAAGAATACAAATTAACAAAAATTCATATTGCTATTTTTATTATTTTATCTTTAAATATATTAGTTTTAAAAAATGAACAAAAATATCCTTAATGTATTCTACATACTTGTCAACATCCTAATTAATATTCCGTAGTAGTTTTAGTCCCGCCCTTTTTTTCACGCCAGTAAATTTTTAGAATAATAATCTCTAAGTGTAATTGCGATTAAATAAGAAGAAAAATACTCTAAAAAAATACTAGTGTGAAAAAAAAAAAAGGCGGGGCTAACAGTACTACGGAATATTAATTAGGATGTTGGCAAGTATGATTCAATGAATATTTAGAAATTACATCTCTTATCCAAAGATTCAACATTATTAATTACTAATTTTTTTTAAAGGCATTTTAATTTAAGGTTTACTGTAAAGATATGTTTTAAAGAGTACATTTAAATTTTTGAATATTTTATTCTAATTATTTTAAATTGATGAAAATCATTATTTAAAACTTTTTTTTTTAACGGAATATTTCATAAACTTTACTCACCATTTTTGAATCGCTAACATCAAAAATATCAGAGATAAATAAGTTCACGCTAATTTGAGTTGGAGAATCTGAAATAAAATCGAAAAAAAAGCATATGATTCAACAAAAATGGACAATCTTAAAAAATCATCAAAATTATTCTTTTAGTTTCATTTACTTTTTTATCTGCATCGTTTATAAAAGCTTTTCGAGCATTTTATATCGGCTGTTTTCGACGACATTATCATTTAGAGATTTGCATGCGTTATTTTTGCTTAAAATATTCACAAAAAAAGAAATTTACCAGAAAGCTGTTTTTGTAATCGTGTTACATCTCGACATTTGTCGAGCTTACTTGATGTCGTTGTAAGGTTTTATGAATGCTCTAAAAGCACAATATAATAGCACCCGCTGAATGATAAATTTTGCATGACAAAAATATGGTAAAATTATGTGCGTTAAGAATAGCCGGGATGAAAAGAATAAGCGCAGAAATTATTTGTTTTGAAAAACATTTCTCTCTCTCTTTCACTCTTTTTTTATTTATTTATTATTATTATTATTATTATTATTTTAAGATTTTTATTATTTGCTGGTCATTACAGTATAAATTTACATTCTACCATTGCAGTCTTTGTTACGGTTATATAATACTTAGTTTACCTAATAATGAAGAAGTATTTTACTCAATTTATTTTAAAGAAGTCGAGGTTCATTGTTCATACTGGCCACATTTGGGAATATTACCCTAGGAAGAGAAATTTCACTAAAGACATTTGAAGAAAATGAGATGTTAATGAGAAAAGAAATAAAATTTACCCTTATTAAGGCAAAATATATTATGCGTAGCATTTATATAAAAGAAGGATCAAAGTGTCCCATATTTTGAATGTCCTATATATATATATATATATTTATTTAACCGCAGAAATTCGTATATTAACCCTTTAACGTTCATCCGTTTCGCAGCGAAGCCAAACATTTGATATCATTTAACATTTATTTATTTATTTTTTTTTTTATTTTTTTTTTTTTTTTTGTTAATGTATGCAAATTTTTTTAAATATTATTTCCTTGATTTAATATTTTCTTTTTTAACTTTTCTTCCTTATCTGTTCTATATATAGCAGCACTACTCCAAAATTTAACAAATGTTTTTTTAGAGGAAGCTAAATGCAGATGTCACTTGGTATTTCTTAGCTATGCTGGTTTGATAATGCACTCCTGTCTGTTTTTTTCACTTAATGAAGGGCTGGGCTATTATTTTGTCTTGAAACAACTTTTGCGAATTTTTGTAATTTTTAATGTTTACTTACAAAGTTTTTTTTTATTTATAAATTAAATATAAAACTTAATATATATAAAATTTAATAAGGTTAACTTATAGATATTTTAAACCAAAAATTTCTCGAAAATAAAAAATGATATTTATTTCTTTTTACATATTCTTGATCAGCGATGTGTCTAATAGCAGAGTTGTTGAGTTTTATAATTTATTCCGGAGAATTTTTAACCATGCCATCTTTTCCGCACCAGAATTTTTGCAGAACATTTCTCTCCAATATGTGACAATGTTAAACCAAAAGTAAATAATTTCAAATAATTACTGGTATGAAAAAAAAAGGCAGGGCTGAGAATTCTCTGGAATAAATTATATAACTTGGCAATTCTGCTAATAGCCATTTTTTTAATTAGTTTAGCAATTTTCAAAAGAAATTAAGCAGTAGACATTAAAGGGTTAAACAAAGTAATGTTTATTATTAAAAGATAGTGGTGCTCAAAATATAGGACACTCCACTCCCTGTATTAAAATGGCCGCATTTGAGGCAATTAGATAAGTTCAAAATGTTTAGTTTCAATTAGCACGTTAATAAAACTATTCCAGCGATTAAGTTTCCTTATCACTTCTGTTTACGCCAATTAATTCTTGGTTAATAATTAAGAAAGTAATTTACAAATAGATATTTCAGCGCTTCTAACATTTCGAATTTTTAAAGCAGTGTTATCGCCACAACTTTTTAAAGGAAATCTGTCATACGGATTTTTTTTTGCGATTATATGCATTAAAAATTGTTACATAAAATTTCTGATATGAAGTCTCCCAAGAAAAACGAGATAATCGTTAGCTATGATATTGAACTTTAACTAAAACAATGGAAGTATGCAACAATATTAACATACTTTAAAAGCCAGAAAAAAAAAATACATATACAGCTGATCAATTTAAAAGAGTAAACGTTCGTTTTTCTTATTACCTTTAAATATGATGGATGTGGGAACTATTCTAACACTGAAATATAATTGTTTGAACTTTGTTTAAGTGTGGGAGACAATTTTTAACACTGTTGGACTGTTACAACTTTATTTGTGAGGTAAAACAGAAATGGAGACACACAATGTTGTTTAATCCTGTGATAATTTTATTTATGAAAAACAAAATTTAATTCAAATTTTTTACATCATCATTCCTACATTACATCTACATTATCATTATAATTTTTACATTATCATTTCATAGGGTTTTCCAGAGAAGTCTTGCTAACATCGATGAATTAAAACAATAACTGAAGAAATCCCGTCAATAATACCAACAATGCTGCGAAGTGAGTCAAAAAACTAGGTTCGACGTGTTCATGTTTGCATACAAAATGGTGGCGAACATTTTCAACATTTTCTGCAAGAAATGATAATGTAAAAAATTTGAATTAAATTATGTTTTTCAAAAATAAAATTATCACATGATTAAGTAACAATGTGCATCTCCACTTCTGTTTTACCTCACAAATAAAGTTGTAACAGTCCAACTGTGTTAGAAATTGTCTCCCACACTTAAACAAGGTTCAAACAATTATACTTCAGTGTTAGAATAGTTGCCACATCCATCAGATTTAAGGGTAATAAGAAAAACCAGCGGGTACTCTTTTAAACTGATCACCCTGTATATATACATATGGTGAAAAAGAAAATTAGAAAAATTCAATTTTATATTATGTGGAATGAAGGCATGTAAAATTTTTCTCATTAAATATTAACCCTTTGTGGCGCAAGACAATTTGAAACATTTAAATTATACTGCCACCGGAATTCATGAACTAAATTAAACTAAAAGAAATTTTAAATTTTAAGGTTTAAAAAACCGGCCTTTTCTGATATGTTATAAACGTGAATTTTTGCTAATTTATTTCCGGGATGAATTTTTGCAGCTGGATCTTAAATTTTGCGTCCTTGTGGCGAGGACACCGCGCGTTAAGGGGTTAATGGTATTAGTATTTTTAAGACATATTTTGTTTGCAATTGTGCTACATTATTACTTCTATATAATATTTTGCAATTACACGCTGAAATAGTAAGCAACAATTTTTCGTTATTGTTTTTTAATAAAAGAATTATTGAGCGTAGAAAAATATTTATTCCTCTGATGTGTCATGATTTTTTTTAATATATATATATATATATATATAATATTAATCCTAAGTTATTTATTTATCATTGTATGTTTCACTCTTAAAATTGAGTTAAATTATAATAAAGCTTTTAGGTGAAAAAGCAGTATTCTACAATAGATTTCTACCTACTGCATCAAAGTAAAAACTCCGAACAAAAAGCAGGCAACAACAACGATACTAACTATTTGACAACATACATCTCAGTCACCCGGTCAAAAACTTTTATTAAATAAAATGTTAATCTCTCAAGGGAAAAAAAAAAAGTTATCTTTATTCCAATGATGAGTTATTGAAAATAAAACATATAAACAGGATAAATAAATAAATAAATAAAATAAACAATTGAAAAACGTACATTTTTCTTTCCTTTTAACAAAATTTACATAATATATCAAATAAATGATTGAAAAATACCTGCACTTCCAATCATATGAGGGCGTAAATTTGCATCGTAATTCCTTAGTATTTTGTCCAGTGTGTGCTTTCTCAGTTGAACCATATTTCCAAATGCACTAAAAAACATGTGAGTTGCATTCATTGTAACACTATGTAATAAATTACCATCGTGCACAATTAAATGATACCATTTTTATTTTATTTTTTTTAAACAACTTCATTTAAATGTCTAAAAAATAACTATAATTCATACGAGCTATTATGTTACTTACATAGGAAATAGAAAGAAGACAACTAAAATCTGGATAAACTCCATATTGAATTAATGATGAGAATGGTATGTGAAGTGAAGAATTCCTGAAAAGAAATTAAAATTAAGTTTATATATATATATATATAGCATATTTTAAATTTAAAAATAAATAATGATAATCATCATTGTAATATTTATATCAATTTAATGAAAATCGAAACAAACAATTACTCTTTATGCAATCATAAAATTTTGATGAATAGAGATTTAAAAATATTTACCTATTTATATATATAGTATATATATAAGCAATTATTTTACAGGTCGTTTGCTGAATTTGAAAACCCTAACCTCTGTGAAATTCGGCTTGCAGGAACCAACGGTACAGGCAGTCCCTGTGCCAAACACTCACAGGATGCTCGCTCACCCTTATTCCCTTACATACAACTTGTAAGTAAAATATAATTAGTAAAGATAAATTACACAGTTCAACAAATTTTGATGAACTGTTGTAAATCCATTCATTTACTTCTTTTTTTCTTCCTGCGATTATAAAAAGACAAAAGATTTCCACACCATTAAATAATTAGTTCATATAATGTGAAATAAAAAATGTGAGTCGTGAGATTAGTGATACACACAATTAATGGTTACAAACAGAAATTTACAAAAGCTTTCATGCAAACTAACATTACACGAGTCAAAATGTCTACGAAATGATTAAATAACTACGTTTATAACGAATTCATTTATTGAGAATGACTGAGGGGATGTGTATGGTTATATTTCTTTCAGAAATTTCTTGCTGAATAGATAGTATCATAAACAATAAGCATGAAAGTTTCCGCCATTTTTAACGAAAACGAAATCTTGATCCACACCGGAATAAACTTCTTATTTAAGTACACTTATTGTAATACATTAATTGAGTGTTAATATAAATGTACTTAATTGAGAAGTTTATTCCGGTGTGAATGAAGAATTTTTTTTTTCATTAAAAATGACGGAAACTTTTACGCCTGAAACAGGGATAAGAAATTTCCACCTTTTTTGCTACCACTTTTTTTATGCAATTATCTCTATCCTATTTATCTTGATCTCAAATCGACAATCAAAATAACTATGTTATGTAATTTCAATAAGCGGTTTGATGTGGCTTGTCTCTTACTATAGTAGATAGGGTTACTGCCCAGAAACATAGATTGAGTTGTCACGAGATTTCATACAAACTCAAGTCATTCTTAAAAAAATATATAAATAAATAAATAAATAAATAAAAATATCAGCATGCTATACATATATGATATTTGACAGCTTTGAGATTTATAGTTGCAATGACTTTTATACCGAATGACCTATATTACAATTCACTGTAACAATGCACAATATCTTTGAATACATAGGACCACAAACATCCCTGCCCGCTCCGGGATTCGAACGGGGATCCAGAAGGAAACGCCCTACCGACCGGACTACCAAACTGGATAAACACATGATAATAAGGGATTAAATTTAAGTATTCATTTGTAAAATTTAATCAAGCAACAATTGTAACCTTATATATATATTCAACTTTTTCTCTTCACGAGTAAAATCAAAGAGAAATAATTTTTCATTACACATCATTTACTGCATCATAATTCTCTACAACCAACGCTTACGAAAGTAGAACTGGAATTATTTTTCACTTCTGATTATCATTTTCGTTTTCAATAGCATCAAATCCATACAAATTTGCTACTATTTCTTCATTTAAAATTTTGCTCTCATACAATGATATTTATTATCGCTAGAAAGTAACATTATAGCTTCAAAACAGTGACACTTCTTTTTAAAAAAATTTTTAGGCCAATATGAAATTGAAAACAATTAAAAATTTCTAAAAATAAATTATTCATCATATACAGAAACCTGTTTTATTCGTTTAAGTAATATATGTAAATCTTCAGAAACAGGTGTATATGACACAGCTTTATCTAGTGTGATCATTTCAGCAATGTCCGTAACCATGCCATGACATAGAACAAAAAAGTGTCTTCTATCTTTGATTTACCACAAATAATTGACATAGAAGAAAATTTGGCGCTAAATTTTTCGTTACATTGTTTCATAAATAAAAGGGGAGGGTGTATATCGACTATTTCATATTTTGTATCATTTTTGTTTTAAAAGGAAGTGCGATCATTCAATTATTTCCTAATGCTGGTAATGATATTTTATTACCGAATATTAATAATGATAATATTAATAATGATAATGATAATTTCTTACCGCATGGTGTTAGAATTATCACGGATGCAGGAATTTTCAAATGAAATTTGTTAAAATCTTTGAAATCCGTAAATTTGCCTGTTGTGCTCTAAAATATTTTAAAAATATGTTGTTTTTTTTTTTTTCTAAGATTACAAATAAACGTTTTCTAACCAATAGCTTTTGCTCATTTCGATGGTATCATCAAAAGTTTTCTAATACTTTCAGAAGCTGAACAATACAGTATCAAATGTAAAACTTCCAAAATCGTATAAAATATTTGATAACAAAAACACTAATTTAAATTTTTTAACTATTTTTTTAACACATTTCTTTCCTTTAACCTCCAAAGTGCTCGACTATCAATTTTCGTAATTTTGAGATGCACGGTCACTGAGTCTACACATACAAATACATGTCTTTTTTTATTATTTTAAACATACCAATTATAAATGTGTAGCTCAATGTAAAAGTGGTGTAACTCCATATTTTTAAAATATGTATTTTTTGCTTAATTTTATTACATTAGACACATCTTTCATAATAAGAGTAAAGCAACTCCAATTATTACGTTAGAATCCCATAAATGACTTTACATCTTTTTTTATTTAACTTAAACCTCTAAATATTTATTAAAAGTTAAGTGTCTAAGTTTCTTCAAATTAACTTTCTTATAACTTATAAATTTTTATAACATTTATTAGTATTAAATAATAAAAATAGTAGCTAACACAGGTTGAATACATGCATTTTTTTTTCTTAAATGCGAATGTGTAAATGCTCGTTATTTAAAACTCGATTTACAAATAAGTAATTCGCTTTTACTACAATGGACGACCCATACATATATGGGTATTTTCAGGGCAGAAGGTGATGTCAGTCACACAGAGGGATGAGAATTTCTACCACTACTACCATATGTAAAACTTTATCGTACAACTTATTTTGTGATTAACCCTTTGATGGTATATAACTTCACTCCTCTGGCCAGTGTTGGACTTTTTTATTCAGTACCCACCACTAAATTTTAACTGTAACGGTTGCCTAATCCCTTCGAAGATTATTCGTTCATTATGTCTATCAAATATCACTCCTCAAAATTATTGGTGGTAGTTGAATAAAAAAGTCCCGAAATTTGACAACAGTTTTTAGAGTAGTATAGAGCGATAGGGCCGGCAAAGGGTTAAATAGGATAGTGATTGTTGTTAAAAAATACTGGTGGAAGTGGAAATACTATGTGTGTGACTGACACAAGCCTACTTGCCAACATACTAATTACAGAGCTGCCAACCTAATCCGGCAAATTGTTAACGCCTACTGAAAAACGCCCCTTTTTCTACACCACTTAATTTTTAGAGTATTTTTCTACTTAATTCATCATAGATATATTTGAAGAGAATTGCTCTAAAAATTAAGTGGTGTAGAAAAAGGGGCGTTTTTCAGTAGGCGTTAACAATTTGCCGGATTAGGTTGGCAGCTCTGTAATTAATATTCCGTATTATTGTCATCCCCGCCTTCTTTTTTACACCAGTATCTCTTTAAAGTATTTTTCTTCTTATTTAATCGTAACTGTATCTGGAGTATATTACTCTAAAAATTTACTGGTGTTAAAAAAAGGGCAGGTCTAACAACACTACGGAATATTAATGAGGATGTTGGCAAGTATGCACAAGATTTACCATAGAGTTACCAGTGCTGCCAAATTTAGAGGCTTTTTAATTCAATAATCATCAACAATTTTGAGGAGTGATAGTTGATATACATAATAGACGATTAATCTTCGAAGTGATTAAGCAACCGTTACAATTAAAATTTAGTGGTAGATATTGAATAAAAAATCCCTAAATATGGCAACGCTGGGAATCACCTATATATAATTTGAGATTTCAATAAAATACAATATAAAACAAGGATACAAATATAGTATATATAGCAGAAAATTCATAAAATTATTTAGACAACTTTCAACTGAAAATAACTTTAAGAAATTCTAAAAACCATCACCCGGATTTTTTTTTTTTTTTTTTTTAGATAAAAGGAGAAACTTCAGTCTTTTATTAGCTTTTTTTTATTTATTTATTTATAGTTCTTTATTTGAAGAAATGTGTCCTCCAATAATTAAAAGTTTGTAAACATTCAATAATAAAGTTTTTTTTTTTTTTTTTTTTTTTTTGTAAAATATATAATATTTAAAACATAGATATTAAATTTAAAATAAGCACTTGCAAAATAATAATAATAATAATAATAATAATAATAATAATCTGAAACTATTTTAGCGATATTATAAAGAAAAGCGTCATTAAAATTCCTCCACGTAACAAGTGTAATACCAAACACGTTTATTTTTTTAAATTGTTAGTTCTGAATATAAACTGGACCCATATCTAAAAAAGATATTATGTAAGTTTAACTTCTTCATAAACATAAACCTTCGCAATAAACTATCTATTTTCAACGCAATCAATAGAATTTCTCTGAAGATCAACTTAACGATTTCGAAACAGTTTAGTTTAGTCATTTCCAATGACCCTAAAGAATCTCACTCGATTTTTGTTTCTAAAGAAGAAGAATAGAAATTCTTTCTGTACTACAACATCTTAATTGGTTCAGAAAAGAATTAGAAAAGTTACATTAAAGCAGTAAACATTTACAAGGCTATGTAAAGAAACATCAATCGTTAAAATATATAGGAAGAAATAAGAAGTAATAAAGTTTGTGGTAGAAAAGAAAATATTGTTAATGGTAAAACGGACTTCAACAAATATTTATAGTTTGCCAAAAACTAAATCTAATAACACAACATTTCTATTAATTTTTTCTTAGGTTGTATTTTGTTCAAGGGGTTTATTCTAAACTTTAATAAAATATATCTTAAAAGTATAAAAAATATAGTAACTTTATGTTTATGGCTTCTAAATCACCATTTATTTTCGAAATACAATCATTAATTTTCACACGTCCGTAATTTTAATCCATCTTCTAAATATTTTTATATTTAAAAGTTTTTAAAAGTTAATAAACGAATTCATTCCTGCATAATGGTTAAATTTCAGATAAAATGTAAAAAGTCATTTAATTTCAGTTCAATGATGTGTGTCATTGATGGTTAACACGAGTTTTTGTAAAGCAATTAGCAATGTTTATTATTTTTTTTTACCATCCATATTTATAGGACTTTATTACATTTCAACGATCTGTGTTATTACAAATTAATTTGTTTGTAACTCAAAAACTTCAATTGAGATTGTTTTTAGAAATTCAGATTATTTTAATCAGTTTTCTAAATATGAGATACAGTTTTAAAAGTTTTTAAAACTGTTAAAAAACTATTTCATTCCTGCATAATGGTTAAATTTCAGATAAAATGCGAAAAGTCATTTAATTTCAGTTCAATGATGTGTATCATTGCCGGTTAACATTAAAATCAGTTTTTTTTTTTTTTTTAACCATCAATATTTATAGGACGTTATTACATTTCAACGAACTGTGTTACAAATTAATTCATTTGTAACTCAAAAACTTCAATTGAGATTGTTTTTAGCAATTCAGATTATTATTATTTCTTTTTTCGCTTTTAATAAAGACAATTGATACCGGTATTGGTCTCCAATTGCATCTATTTTCACGATAAATAGACAATTTTTAAATACAGTTTTTCAAAATACTGTCAACAATGTTTCAGTATTACAACAAGGAAAGTATTTTACAATATTTTTGAGTGCACTCTTAACTACTCCAAATTGTACAATAATCTAACCAAAACCAATGAGCATATTTAATCACAAGTACTTTTTTTTAAGTACATAAATGAAATATTTTCATTTAATCGTGATTTAGAATCATCTTTCCAAAAAAAGAAAAAAAAAATGGTGAATAAGGTTTTACCGATTTTACCGATAGCTCTAAAGGTGTAAATTTTAAAAGTTTTTATATTTGTTGTTCTTTTATAAAAGATTGCATTCATAAAAACATTTAAAAAATTCGTTAACTTTTTATTTTTATACAAGGTGCCCCTAAAAACCCTTTACAAATTTAACATTTAACGAATAAGTTCTACATAAGAAATTGTGTCTAGAAATGAAAACGTGTGGTGTTACATTAACATGACCGATACGTAGAAAGAAAGACGTCAACAACATTGTTAACACAGCATGTTCTTTTAAAAATAAACATGCTAAAGGGTATTTTCATGGCAGAAAATAGTCACTCAAAAGGATAAGATCTCCTACCACTATTACCATACAGAAATTTTTATCATACATTTACAGATTTTTTTTTTTTTTTTTTTTTTTTTTTTTTTGTGATTAAATAAGATAATTGTTAGAAAATATCGTTGAAAGCAGAAATATCTATATGTGTGATTGACACTACATTTACAAGGAAACTCTATCACCCTAAAATGAATCGGGACATGGTATGTTGACTTACGTCATGAATAAATGTAGTGAAACTTCTCAAATTCGATAAATAACTTCCATGGATATTAAATATCGCAAAGTGTTTATTTAGATTGATAATCTCATCAGAAACTCATAATATCTTTTCAGCAATGATATTAGTTATCATCATTTTCGTATCTGTATTTACTGACAAAAACAAAGAAATAATGCGTTACATTTTCAATTGCATGAATAATGCATTTTTTCTAAATAATACGCAAATATAACACTTTAAAATACAAAAAGGAATGATAAATATGCATAAAGATTACCATTTTTATTTTCTAACTTCCTGTATTAAAATATTTAATGGTATCATGAGAAGCATGATATCAACAAAATATTTAGTTGCACAATACTTCTTACACAATAGATGTCATAAAACAAGAATAATAACCAATAATATTCTAATTATTCAAGATTTAAAAATATCAAGATTTGTGCCAATCTTAGAAAGGTTTCGATGCAATAAAGGATATAGTTTAATTTACTACGTTAACATAGTATGAATTCAATGTATTAAATATTGGCAAAATGAAGAAATAATACACTGTAATTTTAATTGTATAAAAAAAAGACTATTTTTAAATAACGAAAGAATAAAAAATTCCTTTTTATTTATTTCTTTGAATAAGATTAAAATAGAAATGCCATAGCTTGAAATTTTAGCCCATAAAAGTAAACGAATGGTTAGCATTTTGATGTTTATTTGTCAGTTGCTGGGTTCGAATCCTGATTCAGTTCGTAGTGGTTCGGAACCTACTTTAAGACGTAGGACATACCGCCGTATACATTACATTCCTCTACACATTCAATCGTATACGTTACATTAGAAAAAAAGTCTATATATGAAATACATCATTTCTGATATATTCAGTGGATTATATTCACTTTTCAGGCTTGATTTTCTTTAATATTTTTTTGCCACTAATTACAATTAACTAGTTTTTAGAAAATTCTTTTAAATGAAGCAATTAAAATTTAAAATGTGACCAAGGCGTTTCTTTTCTTCATAAAAAAAAACTATTCCGTTTTTATTTTTTATTTTATTTTATTTTATATTTTATTTGTTCATTTTTATTCTTTAATTTTTTCTTATTATTTATTTTTCCTTATTATTTATTTTTTCTTTTTTTTCTTTTTGAAAACCCTGAGAAAGCCCTTTTTAGACAATACTTGCAGGGATGGAACACGGGCGCAGAATTCATACCGGAATCTGTTTAAGAAATTTCTCTACCTATAATATCGTTGATTTAAGAAGTAGAAAATTTCCTTACATTGATAGTGGTATGAATTCTGCGCCCGTGTTCCATCCCTGTACTTGCCAAACATCATTAATATCGATATTTTATCTTTGAATACATATATGTTTATGTATACATAAAAAAAGAAATTTCTGCTATGATAATCTTAGATAATGACCGAAATCTCAAATAATACAAGAACATTTTGACCTGAATCATTTTTATCAATAAGCCGAGAGGTCACACTCAATTAATAGCCCTTCACTAGAAAATGCTAAATAAAATTATTCTTTTTAGATCTACAGTGGTTTCTTTTTGCGTAGGAGTAAAAATGTGGAGCACTCTCCATCAAGATTGGGACGCAAAAAACAAAGACTCCTCACATTAGCTGTCTTCACTTTATTTTCTTTAATCAAAAATAGTTCAGATAAAGCAAATAATTTTCCAATATAAGAAGGATAAAGCCAAAACGCAATGAATACATAGTAACAAAGTATGTTAGACACTGATATTAAAAATGCTAGCTTATTCAAATCGTTCGCGTGGCACCTATTATTTATGCTCCAGTGGATAAAATAATACAGCAATTTTGACCTTAATGGAGCGCTGCATTTATTATTCCCGGTATTTTTGAACATGCAAATATATGTTCATTCTTTAAATTGCAATTTTATATATATCAATGGACCTTTATTAATTTTTTTTTTTTTAGACGCTGTATTGGGCAATAGTTTAATTACGGCAACAATATTTAATTATTAAAATTATCAATAAGTTTTATATAAATTCTTTAAGATATAATAAGTTGATAATTTCGTTTTAAAACTTCAATAAATCATTCGTGTGTTATTATTTTATATTGCTTACAAATTTTATTTGTAAGCAATACAAGAGTATCACAATATCAGGAATGGAACACGGGCGCAGAATTCATACCGGAATCTGTTTAAGAAATTTCCATACCTATAATATCGTTGATCTAAGAGGTAGAAAATTTTCTTACATTCATAGTGGTATGAATTCTGCGCCCGTGTTCCATCCCTGCAATATACATAAACATTTCGTAAAACATATAGAGCTCAAATTCTGACAGGGAAAGTTTTTTATCTTACAAAAGAATATTTACATATAAAAATAGCGAAAAAGAAAACATCCAATAATTAGACGAGCTGCAACTTTTTAATTTATTTAATAACATTGATAGTACCTGACTTTTTTTTATACCACGTTTTTATAAGAGGTAATTTACTTGTTATTCAATCGTTATTATATATTGGAGAAAATTACATAAAAAGAATTGGGTACTAGCAATGTTACGTAAAAATTAAAAAGTTGGTATCTCTGTAATTAGTTAATAATCTGAAACTTATTTGTTCAATCTCAATATATATCTCGCAAAAATTAACAATCGTTTTAAAAACCTCAAATATCTCAACAATTAATTGTAAATAATAATTGTGACATTAGTGAAATTCCTGACAGAACTCCAAAAAAAAATTTGGAGATTTCTTCTGACTTAAATAGCCAATATAAACTGCTTTCGACAGTTAAAATCTTTTTTTTTTTTTTTTTTTTTAACATTGAAATCGTAACATTCTTTCGTTTTTAATGAATTCAGTTGATACATACATAATCACCATAAGATTGAAATCTGTAGAATTATTTAGTTCTTGACAAACATGCACAGGATAGCTACATACCCGCCTTTTCTTCCAAACACTTCATCTAATATATATTTACAGAATTGCACAGTTGTCGAAATTTCTAATTTATTCCGTAACATTATTAGTAACTATCATTTTTCATACAACTTTTATTGAAGAGTAATTTTCTTCGTATTTATTCGTAATTATATGTTAAAGAAAATGGTATTGTAAAAAAGTGGTGGGAAAAAAAGCGGCTACGAATAATGCTACAGAATAAAATAAAAATACTGGCAGCTATGAAGTTGCCAACATTCCTAACTTATTCAGGAGCATTGTTAGTAATCGCCTTTTTTTTTTTTTTTTAGTAATTTTCTCCAATACGTAACGATGATTAAACAGAAAAGTACTCTTCAAAAGAAAATGGTATGAAAAATAGGGGGTACTAACACAGGGTTCCCACGGTCACGCCTTTTTTCAAGGACTCTTCCACCAGAAAAAGTTTAAGATAAATTTATTCTCGAATGTGTATATTTAAGAAGAAATTTATTTTTAGATAATACTGGTGTAAGAGTCCTTGAAAAAAATCGGGCCGTGAGAACCCTGTAACAATGCTCCAGAATAAATTAGAAATATTATTAACTCTGTATTTATATAGTAATTTTTACTTTAATTGAACGTGGAAATACATTACAGAAGATTGCTATAAATACTATTCTAATTTTAGAAAATACAGGTGTATCAACCCTGCATACAAAAGCAGTGGTACCACAACTTCAAAAATAGTAAAAAAACTTCAGTTCAGTCAGAATATTCCTCTTACAATTATAATAAACTTGTAAATGGTTTATTTATAATGTTTAGCACATATCATGATATAATATTTATTTATTTTTCATTGCATGCACCGTGAAAAGTTTTTTTAGTTGGTTATATAAGTTCATATTTTACAGAAGCAATATTTAAAGGTCCTTTACTAATTTCTCATTCGATAATTGGTAAAGGCTGTCGAATTCTCTTATATATAAATTTAGACTCTTGATTGTCTGCTTATCCCATTTTTACGAAAAATGGTAGAACACCGCACATTACTTGCTTAGTTCAAAGTTTCTTAAAACAAAATTTTACAGATAAATAATTGTTTGTAAATATTTTATTACCATCATCACCTAATCCCACATCTTGCAATGTTGTACGGATACCTTTTTTAATGAAATTTAAGGATTTTACCACATATTACTTGGTTAGTTCAAGGTTTATTAAAACAACATTTTACAGAAAAGTGTATTTTTTTCAGTTTATCATTTCTTTTTACCACGGTCACCTAATTTCACATCAGGCTGAATGTTCGCCATTTTTTTTTTTTTAAGAACGCGTATCCAAGGAGAATTATAAGAGAACTATTAGATGTCACATCCTCTCAATCACGCAAAACACTTTTAAACTGAGTACAGTTTTAAGTATGGAACGCTTGTAGAGTAGCGATAAAGGATTCATTAATCAGGCAAAATGCTTTTATAATTGTTTTTGTCTCTAAAGAGAGAATTGTTATTATTATTCTTTTTTTTTTTTTTAATCTCAATTGCTGTGAGTTATGTCATTTGATATCCCGTTTTGTTGTTGCCGTTGTTGCTTCTTTACAGGCGTAAGTTGCTTGATCCAAGTGGTTTTAAAAATTTCTAAACAGGTAACCTTTAATTTCATTTTATAACAATGAAATTAATTTTCATCGTATTATATAATCTTCAAAAGAAAAAAGATGCTTCTATGCATTACTTGCGCTTTACTTATGCATTACATTAGTGCAGTGCTTCTTAAGGTTACACGTAAGTCAGATTTCTCCTTTCTTCCATACCATTTCATTCTATGCGATTTTTTATGCTTCTTTTTAAAAAGATATCTCATTCAAAAATGAAGTATTTCGAATTCTATTTATTGAGTACTTTTTGAACATGTCACTTTTTATTTTAGTGGGCAATTTTTTGAAAAAATATATTTAGCTATTATTTTTTATAGATTGAAAATTAGAGACCTAAGTTTACTTAAGGAAAAAAAGTTATTATTCTAAAAAATTGCTCACTGAGCTAAAAGGCGGCATGTTCGATGAGTAATATGTATAAAACAGAATAGGCGGAACCTGACTAATGTGCAGCCTTAAGGTCAAAAGATTTACATTTTTTTTTTTTTTTTTGAGTTTCTGTTAGGGAATACTTAACTACAAAGTAATCGTTACAATAATTGCAAATATACTGCTTTGCCATAATTATCAGACATTTTTGCTTTTAGACATTTTGTCAAATATCTAGAAAAGTACTTAATGAATTATTCTGAAACTTCAGGAGTGAAAAGAACATGTATATTACATGTTCATATATTACAGCAAAGGTTTTGCCCCAAAGGCAAAACTAAAACCAGCAGCAAACTAAAGAAACACATAACGTTTGAAATCACCATATAAAAGTAATGCTTGAAACGCGTTGTAGCTGCAGAATACGTGTATGATGCTTATTTAATTATATGCATTCATTTATGTGAGAAGAATACATACATTCAGAAGATATAATGGTTTCTTTTTAAAAGATCAAAAAGTTTTCGTCCTTTTTTTTTTTTTTTAATAAATTGCGGTGTTTCTAAACCAATACAATATCATTTGAAGAAAACTTGACATACAGTATAAACTGCATAGTTCTATCAGATTATAAATATATTAAATATATGATGAAATGCGAACATTTTTACTGAATAATATTTAGGTGTGCGTGCGCAAGCGTTTACAAAATTTATTTTGCATAATTTATTACACGAATACATCAAGTTACTCTTTTTTTTAAAGGGGGGGGGAGGAATACCGTGAAAATTCAAAAAGTTATCATTGATATAGAATGAGTAGAATTTCATTTATGCTCAAAGTGAAATAAAATAAAATTATAATAAAACTTCTAATTGATTTGTTCCATTTTGAGAGCAGCTGCAATTCTACTCATTCTATGTCTGGTGTCAATTCATTCGAAATTTGACATGTCCGATCATTTCTGACAATCTAGTGTAATAACGATATATATATGAGGAGCAAACATTCAAACCGTGTTTTCTCCTTCGAATGCAATTTTTCAGAAAACACAAAAAACTGATAAATTAAAAAATAACCCTTCTTAGACCCTAATTATCATTTGTTTAGTTGTATTATTGGTTACTAGGAAGATCTGTAGGCCTACTTTACCTAATAAACTTAGAGTTAATTAGAAAAATGCATTTGAAATTTGGAGAAAGCATGTTTTGACCGAAACACAGAGGAGAAAACATGTTTTGAATGTTTCCAATGTGGAGAAAGCATGTTTTGACCGAAACACAGATCAGAAAAACATGTTTTGAATGTTTTCAATGTGGGCAAAACATATTTTGAATGAAAAAGTATGTAGCTCGAATATTGATGAAATAACATTCTTAATGTAATAAAGTAATTAACAGAACAGATTTTGTTATGTAATTATAAAATTAAATTAAATATTTACGCGTGAAAAATCATCATGCAAATTGTAGGGAAGAACTAAAATTTTTAAGCCAATTTGAAATTTAATTTTTTAAACCAATATCTTCACTTAAGCAATTTCATGCTTCCTCTGTTTCTTCATATTCTACATGAAAGTTATTAGTAATGATATCTTTATACCATTTAAAACCAGGCTGATTTTTTCACTCTTCACCATACATCAATTGTAAAAGTTTGTCTACGTCATTCTCATGCCTTTAAGTTTGAGATGAATTCTCTTACCTTGTTTTTTTTATTAATGCTTAAGTGGCTTTTTCTATACCCTGCTCTCTTTTCCTCAATAGGTTCACCAGCATGTACCTTAGTAACAATATTGGCTAGCATTGTACGACCTATTTTAGTTATAGCCATGAAATTGTTTTTACACACAGGAATTCTCCTACCACTGCTACTAGTAATAAAATAAGAAGCAGAAAATGCATGCTGTAAGCCAGATGATTTCGATTTATTTTGGGTTGGGTTATTAGGTCTACGTCGAGTTACATTTTTTGTAACAACCAATGAGGCTATAATAGAATCTCGTCGCTGTTTGTCCGGAATTTTGTCAAGTCTATCCCGAAACTTCTTAACGTCATTACACTGTAAAAAAATAACTATTACCAGCTGCAATCTGTGATTTATTTTATCCAATCACAGAGAATTTCTCGCAAGAAATTCTCTGTGATTGGATAAAATAAATCACAGATTGCAGCTGGTAATAGGTTTTTTTTACAGTGTAGGTCTAACATCAGTGAATGAAAAAGTATTAATAAAATGTTTGCATGGAGCATAAATGTTGTTATCTAAAGGTGCTGAATATTGTTTCTTTTTCGCTTCTTTTCTTTTTCCACCAATTCTCTGTCTTTTTCTAGTTCCATAATTAAAAGTACTCACTAATACACCATCTATTAATTCTTCCATTTGAAAAAAAAAAATAATAATAATAATAATAATAATAATAAAGTACACACCTCTAAAATGAAGAAAACAAGATAGAAGTAACGAAAAAACAAACATAAAAAGCTGGTACATGTACGAGTCACGCGACCAGAAAGAGCAGTACTGACTGGTTGGCTGGAGAAATCACAGTTTGACTGAAAACAGGCTCTGGAGGAAACACTGTTTGATTGAAACCCTAACTTTCTAAGAGCATTTATAATGTGATAAAAATTATTTTGGTTCAAAATAATAGTATAATTTTGTGCTATTTAATGTTGAGTTCACAGAAAAATCACTAACTCATTTTTTTTTATTTTTGGAGAAAACACGGTTTGAATGTTTGCTCCTCATATATATTTAAACCTTCATATGAATTTCATTTGATTTCGAACATGACTTCAATTTATTACATTGACTTTACTTTCAACAAGATCGTTAAATTTTAGTAATTAGTTGTTAAAAAACTGATTTGCACTATTTCAAACATTTCTTGATGAAAGGATAACGACTAAAGATGATATTACAATGTAACCTATACAATGGGCATTGAATCAAAAAAGCTATGTTTTTAGAAATGGCAAAATATAGAAAACAGAGCAAAAAAGAAATCATAAAAAGTAATTATTTAAAACATTACCATTAAACTAATAAAATGTGATAAGGATCATTAGGCAATGACAAATATTTGATAATTATATTTAACCCTTTCATTGGCAATTTAATTACTACCATTTAATATCGAAAGCCACCAGAATTTAAGAACAAAATTAAAAGAAAATCATAAATAATTTTTTTTTTCTAAAAAGTCATAAAAGTAAAAATTTTTTGAAAAATTCCGGATTAAATTTTTGCAGCTGAGAATTAAAATCAAGCGGTATTGATATATCCCATCGCCCTTGAAAGTTTTAATTAAATGCAAAATTTAAAATAATGGTATGTATTCAGAGCCTGATTAAGGGGGAAGCACAAATTATCTCCGCTCTCACCGGAATATTTTTACAATTATTTTTTACTTCATGTCATAGAAATTCCACACTTTGACGAGGAAATATTTTTTATAAAAAATGAACGGTGTAAAACAATCCAATTTACTCACCGTTATTAGACACCAGAATTCTTTTAAAATAATTTTTAATGAGAATTTTCTGTTTATTATAGGAGGAAAGTATTTGTTAAAAAATAACGGTGTAAGTATAAATAATGTGTGCTTCCCCCTTAATCAGGCTCTGTATACATTATGATAAAGTATTAAATTAATAAGTGATACTCTAAAATGCATGAAAAGTAAATTTTTGCAAAGAAACTCTACAAATATTTCATAAAAGAATCATTAATCACGTTCATCACTAACCAAGTGTATCTACAGTCATATTTCAAGTAACTTATAAAAATGTATTTAAATTCGAAAATGACACTGAAGTGGGTCAATGCAAAATTTGAAAGTTTTTATTGGTTTAATTTTTTTTTTCTATATGCAAATTATAAGCAGATTTTTAAACTTATATGCTGAATATTTTATATAAATAATATTTACTAAAACAGGAAATGTTCAAAGTTTAAGAAAGTAACAACATAACTTTAAAGAGTGGCATCAACTTTAATTTTAAATATTATATCCCCATAATCTTTTAAGTATGTTAAAATAACTATGATTCGATCAAATCTCCTAAACTACATGCCTTCCGCGTGGCTCGGAAATTTGGCAACAGACTTTAATTCTGTAAGACTTTATTATTCAACAGCCACCAAAAAAAATTTTAAGTGGGATTTGATATACATAAAAGGCGAATAGAATTGAAAAAGCGTCGATTATATATATATCACCTCTTAAAATTATTGCAATCTGTACCAGGTGGCGCTGTTTACCGCTTGAACTGTTGCCAAGTTTCCAGGCCACGCGGAAGGCATCTAGTTTAGGAGGTTATGGTTTGATATTTTAAATATTTGAAGGGGGAAAAAGAGGGGGAAGGGAATTTTAGTGAATATTGACACTCCTGAATAAACAAAAGTTTAAGACTAGTAACCCTATATATGTTAACATACCATAACTGTAAATCTAGCGCATTTCTGATTAATATAACTTTTAACACGTAAAGCCAGGGATTACATTTTTTTTTTTTTTTTTTTTTCAATTTTCAATTTTTATTTTAAATAAAGAAAAAAACACTTTTTCAGTTTTTAAATAACTTTAAGGGAAATTCCCTTTACAAACATAGTGCTTCTTAATAGATTAAAGCTGTTTGCTTCTTAATAGATTAAAGCTTTTTTTTTTTTTTTTTAACTAAACGTTATAGAAGATAACTAAAATTTTACTACAAAAGTCAATTCATCAAGCTTTTTTAGTCATCGAGTCAACATTTTACTTGCGTTTATGCTTTACTTGTCACGATAAAATAAGATGCCATTCGACGAATAATAACATATATGATATCAATACTTCGATACTAACTGCATATGTATCAAAAATAGTTACAATACAACTAACTTTTTGAATAATCATATATGTGAAAATCGTCTTAAAAATTTGTAATATCTATTTACCTTAACGTCTTGCGTATAATCCGCAGGTCAGAAAAATCAATTTTACACCAGACATTTTAACTAACACACGAAGTTTTTTTTTAATGTGAATTATTTCTTTGTAAAAATATAGCTTTTTCCGTTAAAATGTTAACCCTTTGATGCGCAGTGTCCTCGTCACGAGGACGCAATCTTTTAATTCCAACTGCATTTTCCATCACAGAATTTTTCAACTAAAACTTTATTTTATAAATTAGTGGGAAAATGGTCAATTATTTCTTTCCTTTTAACTTTATGCATAAATTCTGAAGGCTTTCCATATTAATTCTGCAAAAATACATTACCCCTCGAAGGGTTAAGGCGCTACGAGGACGAAATTACTAATACCCAGCATAGTTGCTAACTTAGCACTTTTTGACTACCGAAAAATTTTAATAAAAATTTTCATTTTACTTGATCAGTGAAAACCGTTACAGTTCGCTGATTAAGTAAAATAAATATTTCTATTAAAATTTTCGCACCTTTTACGGAAGCCAAAAGGTGCTAAGTTGGCAACTATGATTCCCAGCTGCAAAAAACCATCCAGAAATTCTAGAATAAAACTTTTATACTATAACTTAACGAAGAAACGTCACTTATCGCTTTTCATTTAACTTAGTACGCAAATTCTGATGACTTTCAATATTAAATGAAGGTAATTATCTTGCCCCTCAAATGGTTAATTAAATATTCTGATGTAAAACTAATTTATCTGACTATCGTATTACACGCAGAAAATTGTGATATAATATTTCAAAGATATTGCATCAGAGTAAGAAAAACATAACAATTAAAAAAAGTATTTTGTGAAATATATTGTTTGGTTATTAGGGATCTATTAAATCATTTAAATGATTAACGGCATAAAATGAATTAAAAACACAGTGTCAAATATTTTTGAATAAAAATTGCAATTGTAATAGTTAACAAGTAGCAGCATAGACAGCTGCCTGGGTATCACATTCAAAAGATAAAATTATGAACACGCATTTTAAGGATGCCTGTAACTTACAGATGTAAAAATCCTAAGAGTTTTTAAACAGGAGCAATGAACCCAGAAGTTTCATGCATTTTGGAAACTTTGACTTTAAAAAACTAAATGTACATATCATTTCATTTCTTTTAAGTGTACAAGTAATTTTTTCCAGTATTCCATTTTTATTTTACTTATTGAAATTCAAGTAAGATTGAAAATTACGTAACTTTTTGTTTCAGAAAAATTTTAAATGCAAAGTATTATCTATACAATTAAATTATAACGTTATGCCGACCTGTTCAAGTACTGTAATTCCCTGAGTATAATCCGAAAATGAGATAAATCAGTTTTATATCAGAAATTTTAACTAACAGACAAAGTTATTTTTGTACGTGGCATTTCTTCGTAAAAATATAACTTTTTCTGTTAAATTTCTGGAGTAAAAATAATTCATGTGACATGAAGAATACACATACAAAAATGTATTAAGTTATATCGCTTTTTAACCCTTATCGCTCGTATGTCCCTTCTGAGGGGACAGTAAAAAATCGAGCCACGCCTTAAGGTGTTCCTCTGCAGAGCCTGATTAAGGGGGAAGCACACATTATTTATACTTACACCGTTATTTTTTAACAAATACTTTCCTCCTATAATAAACAGAAAATTCTCATTAAAAATTATTTTAAAAGAATTCTGGTGTCTAATAATGGTGAGTAAATTGGATTGTTTTACACCGTTCATTTTTTATAAAAAATATTTTCTCGTCAAAGCGTGGAATTTCTATGACATGAAGTAAAAAATAATTGTAAAAATATTCCGTTGAGAGCGGAGATAATGTGTGCTTCCCCCTTAATCAGGCTCTGTTCCTCTGCAAATGAAATGTTGTTTTTTCTAAAACGTGTAACTATAGGCTACCTTTCTGCTACCGGAAAAATTTAACAGAAAGATTTATTTTATTTAATGATGAAGTAAAACAAAACAAATTATTACAATTTTTCGGTAGCCGAAATGTAGTAAGTTGGAAACTATACGTGTGACGTTTTAAAGGAACGCCAAAAGGCGTGTCTTTCGGAAAATATGCCGAGCGCAAAGGGTTAAAATACCATGAAATAATTAGCTCTTTGATGCCCCAAAATTTCTATGTTTTAGAAACTTTCAAAATTTTCTTCTCAAAAATCTCAGTTTGTTTCCCAGGTTTAAAATGGGCTGCGGCAGCCTGGTCAGTAGAGCTCTGAGGTCGCAATTTGAAATTTGCGGGTTCGATACTTGTGCCGGCCTAGGAGTCCCAAACCATCGCCAATTTCCCAATGCGTAGCTATAATGCGACAAAAAAAGAAGAAAAAAAAACTCCAACGCCAGGTTTTAAACTCATTTTTTTCCAACTCTCGCCTCCCTGTGTATAATCTTAACTATCACGGTAAAATATGTGTCGCCTTGAGAATTCATTAGTCCAGTCCCCAATTTACGCAACTCAAAGCTCAAAGCACAATACGGATTTCTACCGTCCACTTTCATTTACTACGATAATTAAGGCAAAATAAAGTAAGGTTTTCTCAATTTCGCAATGTGAGTAATTCATATCGATTTTCTATACACTTCTTCTTCTCCTTTTTTTTTTTTTTTTTTGTGCGTGTTAATTTGTCGAATTTTTCTTGAAAATATAACAGATAACATTGTAAACTAGGAAGAAGTCAATAAACAGTGCTATAAGTATAATTTTCAAGATAAATTAACTTAATATGAGGACTTTAAAATTCATGTTCTCCAAGCTTGTGACTTGTGGGTTTAGACAGAAATCAGGCCCAATACGCATTTTTAGTTTAATTGATCTGAGAGCCTGATTAAATCAGGCAAAATAACACTAGTATTCTTTAAAAGTAATTATTGTGTTAATTATGATATAATTTCAGTGGAATTAGAAAATAATTTAACAGGATTTAACAAGGAGGAGGTGCCGCTCTCCGCTGTCATTCGTAACTGCCAATTTTATTTTAAATTTGTTCTGGTATGTTTTTAGTACCCGCCCTTTTTTCACGCCGTATTCTTTGTAGAGTAATTTTCCTCATATTTAATCGTAATTATACATTGAAAAAAATTACTGTACAAAGGATACGGTGTGAAGAAAAGGCAGGTACTAACAACATTCCGGAACAAATTTAAAAAGTTGGCAGCTATGTTGTTATTTAAGAAACTAATTTCCGCATAACCAACTAAGCACCACTAATAATTATCACCTTATTTTAACGATAAAATTCTATCAGTAATAAACCAAAAACAACCTTTAAAAATGAGTTGTGACGGTGTACTTTGATGTAGCAATATAACAATTTCGAATGAAACTCTTATAATAAATTACTAATTTTGGTAACTTAAACAATAACTGTTGCATTACTTAAATATTTCTAAAAATTGTTTCGCCTTACTTTTATGGAAACTTTTTGGAATAAACACGTATGAGATTTTAAATGTGTCGAAAATTTTCATCAGATAAAAAAGTGAGAATTCTTTCTTCGGGGGTACAGCAACTGGAAGATAAGACATTCCGATGTCTGCATCAACACTTCGCTCTTCGCATCAACACCTCTTTCAACCGATAACTCACTCCAAAACATGTTCTCACTTACTACTGAAGATGCGCATGGGGTTTTCAGCGTAAAAGGTTATTACGTGACCTATCACTCGCAACTGAGTCTTCATATCTCATAGGGCGTTTTCAAGAAAAAAAAGGAAAAAAGGTTTTTGACTTATTTTTAGATAGATAGGACATCAAAGGGTAGTTTACATTAAAAGACATATGGTGAATATTCTTTCGAACTTCTTGCATAACAGGAAAAGATGCAAGATAAAATAGTCAAAACATTATTTTATTTCCTATTAAAATTATTTAATACGTTCCGGGAAAATCTGTCATACTTAGAATTTTGAAGATACGATATTTTGGCCATATAAAGAATATATAAGAATTCTATGAATAGAGAATAACATTAAATAAAAGTAGTAGTTTAAAAATAATAAAAATGTGATAAATTTTAGATAAAAAACAGGGATGGAACACGGGCGCAGAATTCATACCACTATCAATGTAAGAAAATTTTCTACTTCTTAAATCAACGATGTTATAGATAGAGAAATTTCTTCAACGGATTCCGGTATGAATTCTGCGCCCGTGTTCCATCCCTGAAAAAAGTCAATGATTTTTGCTAAAATTAGTAATATTTTTTGTATCTTAGTTAATAAACGTTCTATGTTGTAGCTAATTTACCAAACAAGAGACATAGGGCGTGAAAGCTATTGTACATTAAAAGTCATATGGTAAATATTCTTTCGAACTTTTTACATAACAGAAAATGATGCAAGACAAAATAGAGAAAACACTATTTTATTTTATTTCTTATTAAAATAATTTAATGCGTTCCGGAAAATTCTGTAATAATCAGACATTTTAAGATATAATATTTTGGTCATGTAAAGAATATATGGGAATTTTATAGGTAGAGAACATAAAATAAGCGCAGCGATTAAAAATAACAAAAATGTGATAGGTAACTTTTAGATACAGAACTAATTATTTTTGCGAAAATTATTGAATATTTTTTCAGACTTTTTTCAGAACTGAAATCGATCCAAGATAAAACAGTTAAAACATTGTTTTATTTCCTATTAAAATCATTTAATAAGTTCCGGAAAAATCTGTCATAGGTGTTTAAAAATGCAATATTTTGACGATATAAAGAATATATAGAAATTCTGTGGATAAAGAATAACATTAAATAAATACAGATGTTTAAAAATAATAAAAATGCAATAGATAACTGTTAGATAAAGAACCACTGGATTTTGTGAAAATTGTTAATTACTTTTATTCATTGATTGAATAAGTTATATGTTGCAACTAATCTAACAAATAATGTGATGAAATTTTTGGGATTATAACAAATGTAATTATACTGATAAAAATAAAATCTTTAATTTCTATGTATAATTTTAGAATAACTTTTAAATCGATCTAATTCCATTATTAATGTATTATAAGACACATCGCTGTTAATGTTATTTATATGTTCCTATTTCAGTTCGTACAGTTATTGAATGTAAAAATAAATCAATCCAAATAAATATCATAAAATAAATTCAATAAAATAAACTAGATCTAAAATGATTTATTAAATCGCAAAAAAATTAATACATATAATATATATATACTATTTTGAAATGAGTTCAAAATGACGTGCTTAACTGTTTATATTCATAAATTTTCCACACTCTGTACTGCAGGGATTAAATTCGAGCTTACTATAAAAAAGTATTTAATGTCTTTAAAGTAATGTATTAAAAAAAAGCCTTTAATACCTTTAAAGTCTTTAAGACAATATTAAAATGCATTCTTCTAAAGACTTTTACTTGAAGAATGCCAAGTAAGCACATTTTGAAAGACAAAATTAATTATTTTTTGGCGTGTTAAAAATTCTCAAATACTTAAACTACATTTTTAAATGTTAAAACAAAGTTGTATACAAAATTTGGAAATATATTTCAATTACCCATAGTTGTCAATGCCTCCGATTTTTTCACGCCACTATTCCTTAAGAAAAAATGTTGCCTTTTTTTAAAAAAACTAAAGTTGTGCAATTAAATAAAGTGAAGATACGTAATTAATAATAGTGGTGTGAAAAAATAGGAAGAATTAGCAGCTACCGTTCTGCTCAAATTAACCATTACCACACCTGATTTTAATGAATGCATTTGATCTCCAATTATCCTTTTAAAGATCATGGTAGAAAAGTGCGAATTTTTACTTATTAACTTTCAAAAGAAAGATTTATAAAAAAAAAAAAAAAAAAAAAAAAAAAAAAAAAAAATTCTAACGTGCTTAGTGCAGCCTTTTTTTTTTTTTTTTTTTTTTTTTTGGGGGGGGGGGGAAGGGGTTGTTTGTTTGTTTGTTTCATTGCATACTTGTACATTCAATTTAAATTCCTTAACACACTGTGATCGAAACGGTTCAAATGATGAACACGTGCCTATTTTTCCAGTTATTAGACTTTCAAAGCGTAAGTAAATTTTTTTTTTTCAAATGCTCCATCGTCATATACGTTAATTTTGCAACAAAATATCCCATGAAAAAGAAATATCGATTTTAATCGATTTCAGATAATGCCTGTTATTTAACAGATTTCATGAATAAAAATTCGGGATACATCTACCCAGAGCCTGATTTAGGCCGGGGCACTCTCTCACCGGAATATTTTTACAATTATTTTTTACTACATATCATAGAAATTCCACGTTTTGACTAGGAAATTATTTTTATAAAAAATGAACGGTGTAAAACAATCGAATTTACTCATGATTATTAGACACCAGAATTCTTTTAAAATAATTTTTAATGAGAATTGTTTGTTTATTATAAGAGGAACGTATTGCTTAAAAAATAATGGTGTAAGTGTAAATAATGTGTGCCCCGGTCTAAATCAGTCCCTGCATCTACCGTATTCTCCGATTTATAATCCGCAGGTCACATAAATCAGTTTCACACAAGAAAATTTAATTTTCAAACAACACTCTATTTGTAAGAGACAAAAGTTCATTTAAAAATAGGTTTGTCTATTAATTAAAATTTTTGGTATCAAATTAATTTATCAGACCTGCGGATTAGGCCGAAAAATACGGTACATATTAAAAATTGAACCTTTCTTCTTTTTTTCCAATAATAATACCTTATATCGATAAAAGGGGAAAGCTCGTTATATGCTACATAACTAACATTTCTGAAATTACTTTTAAAATAACTAACGTATATCTGCAGAAACTTGGTAAGCAGAGTAGCATTATATACTACCTTTCCATAAATAACTGGACACTTTCGATTTCAGACGTGTTTTAAAATATTTCAAAATATACTACATAAATCATCTTGAAACTTCAGAAGTGTGAAGACATGTTATACTTCATTCATTTTAGTGAAAGTTTTACCTCGAAAGTGAATGGAGGACAAGTAAAAAAATGAAGAAAAATGGAAGTGTTTGGTATCACCCTGTAAAGCTTGAAATACGATCATGCTTGATAATGCTTGAAATGCGATCTGGCTGAAGCATGTGATTATGGGAATCTTTCTTATCATCTGTATAATATTTTATGTCTCTACCACTTGTAATCAGGGAGGTATAACAGTTTCTATAAAAAAATTTCAAAAACATTTGTCATTTTTTTTTATCTATAATACACAAACCTAGTGCTAAGCCATTTTCAGGAATCTTAACATACAATATTAGACACAGCATACTGCAATCAGAATAAAAATATATTAAATATCAAATGAAATATGAACATTTTTGCTAAATAATTTTTAACTGTGCATGCGTAAAATTTAGTGAAATTTCATTTGCATAATTCAATAGCCAAATGTATTGAGCTACATATATAAAAACCCCAAACAAGTATCGTGTAAACTCAAAACATTGTATGCAATAGCATCAGCTGCTAATCAGTTTCTCTCGAAAAAAATCTAATCTATAAGGGGTTTTACTCACATTTTTATTTTGATTCAATGAATAGTAATACAGTTTTCGATGATTGTAAGTAAATATTGAGAAAACCCCTTTACCATTTTCTTATTTTTGGAAATAGCTGAAATTCAATTCATTCTATCGTGTACAACTTTTTGAGTTTACACGATATTTGTTTGGGGTTTTTTAATAAGTAGCTCAATACATTTGGCTATTAAATTATGCAAATGAAATTTCGCTAAATCTTGAGCATGCGCAGTTAAAAATTATTCAATAAAAATGTATATATTTCATTAGATATTAAATAATTTTTCATTCTGATTGCAGTATGATGTGTCTAATATTGTATGTCAAGTTTCCTGAAAATCGCTTTGCACTGAGTTTAATACCTTGCAAGTTATAGCTAAAAAAGTGACTTTTTTTTTTCAATTAAAAAAAAAAAGTATCTTCTTGATTATATGCGATAGAGAGATAAAAATTTATACAGATAATAAGAAGAAGCCCCATAATCATACACTGCAGTCAGATCGTATTTCAAGCATTACTTTTTACAGGGTGATGCCGAACACTTTAATTTTTCTTTAATTCTTTACTGGTCCCCCTTTCACTTTCGGGGCAAAACTTTCACTGAAATATATATAACATATTCTTCACACTCCGTAAGTTTCAAGATGAATCGTTAAGTACTTTATTTCAAAAAATGTCTGAAATCGAAAGTGTCCCGTCATTTATGGAAAGGTAGCATATATTTAAAATCCAACATTAAGTTATAGGACATAGTACCATAAGCAGAATGAATCCCTAGTAGTCTGCGCTTATATCTAAATTAGTCTGTATTTATATAATTTTCTTTCAATTAGATTTCTGTATTTAAAGAGATGGAGGAACAACCATTTAACCCCTTCAGGGACGGTGATGCTACTACAGCATCACCTAATTTTAATGTTCAAATGCAAAAACTCATCCCGGAAATTTTTTAGCAAAATTTTACTTCTATAACATAGCAGAAAAGATCATCAATTTCTTTTATTTTAATTTTGTTCGTAAATTCTGGTGGCAGTGTAATTTAAATTATCCCAATTACCTTGCGCCGCAAAGGGTTAAATGAGTGAACTTTAAAACAAAAAGAAAATACCAATATGCCTTATTTTTATATATTTTCAACAGAAAAGAACTCATACGGACGTAGACATGAGAACAATAATTACGAATTAAATATAAATTTTATGAGATAATATGGAATTCTGAGCACAATTTTTACTGTGCAATATTTTGTAACTATTAACCACAATACACGTTGTTGTTTTTCCTTGTCCATGTCGTCTTCTTGTTGTCTATTCTTTTGAATATCCTAATGTGTATCTGTTAACTTTTTCAAGGGTTTAAAAAATTCTGTTTTGGATATTGTATGTATTTTCAAAATTACCTCATTGCGTTTGAAAATACCTAAATTTTTGGAAAATATAGTATAATAATAATTATAAAAGAACTATATTAATATAGAATATTAATATGGTATAAAGAATATTAATAGAATATTAATTATGTATAAAGAATAGTAGTTGCTACGAAACGCACACGATTGAAATGAAAAAAAAAATTATAAATACAAAATATTACGTGTATAAAGTGAAAAGATCTATAAAAATGAAGGCATTTTTAAATGCTTTTTTAACATCGTAAGAGAACCATTCTTGTTTCTCAAACTCACATTAACATACCTTCCGAACGGTACCACTTTTAATCCCCTACTCTTATACAGGGTTCGTACGGCCAAACCTTTTTTGTAGAAGTCTTCTACCAGTATTTGTAAATAATAAATTTCTTTTTAAATTTATAGGCTTCTACTTTAACGTTTATGATATAAAATTTGTGATTGATAAGATTTAAAAAAAAAAAAAGAAAAGAAAGAAATGTAGCAGCGTACGACCCCTTTTATAATCAACATGGTAAAAACGTAAGACAAATTTCTTGTTTGCGTATTAATATATAGATGCGATCCTTTCGGATCTGCTCAAAGATATTTCGCTTGATCAATTGTTCTCATTTCGATCTATCAAAACAAGAAAGAGGCTTGTATTCTAAATTAAAGGTGTACAGACACTTTTTTTTCTTTATATATATATATATATAACAAAAATTACTTTCTTGCATCTAAATTTCGATGCTTATAACTGAAAGTATGCCGAAATGTATGTTATGTGCTTACTGAGAACTAACTATACTTAAATCTATAGGTTTCCTTCGCAAATACATATCATCAACTCCGGACAACAAATCCAGAAGCGACAATATATACTGATACTCTTGGTAAGTTTTCTTTCATATACACTGTATAATACTCTTCAGATATTTCCAGATATTCAAGAAATATCTATGAAAATTCAGTGCAACTTACTAGTTTATTAAAATTCTCCAAGTCTATCCCTTATCAAGAAAAGTTTTCCAAAAATCTGAAGACAAAGAAAAGAGAATCTTAAATGTCACCAATATTTCCATAAATCTGGAATATAAATATTTATATTATATAAATATTTTTTAGGGTTTATTTTGTTCTACTCTAAGTAAGTATCTGAAAATAAAGGAAATTCTTCCTAAATAATAAATAACAGCGAGTTACGCTGAATTTGTATCAAGAAATTTTTCTAAATTTCTTTTACATCCACACTGTAAAGGAAGTATGTGTATTTACTGAAATGCTTACAGAAAGTTTGTAAATTTACAATAATTCTTAGTTAAAAGTAGGTAATTGAGATTCTCAATCTTTATTCTGTATTTTTATCTATTTTTATTAATTAATTTCTCAATAAAAATTAAAAATAAATATTTCAGCTTTAGAAAAAGTATTTTAAGTCCCAAATATATTCTCGCCAATAATTATATAAATAGTAGTCATTAAAATACATACATAAAATAGATTTTTTAAGATCTTCGTATATTTTTCTCTTCATTTTTATATCAGATTTAAAATAAATGATTACCAGTAGTTTTTCTGTTGAAATTTTTAACAGTGCAGCTGTAATAAATATTTTCAGGTACAGATAAAGTTTTGAAGTCATATCACAAATTTGTTGCAATTACTATGTAGTTACCGTGTTTTATTTTCATTAAATATTCAATTCAAGACTGAAATGTCAGAGGCAGTAAATAAAATACTGTAATAACTTATTTCAACCTTATCTTAAAATAAATAATCTGCAAAGTTTTTGTCATACAAAAACTAAAAAATTTTTTGGAAACAATTCAAAAAATATTTTTACTTTAGATTAAACAAGTTTTTGTTTTCTTTGTGATGGCATGAGAAACATAAACAGATATAAAGTAACAATCCCCGTGGCAAATACGTAAAAGTGGCTATTAGATATCTTCTCAGAAGAATGCGTAATTCTTTCTTTTTTTTTTTTTTTTTTTTCAATTAAAATGCATCTTTTGAATTTAAAATTTCTTCTCTTGTTCTTATTATGGTATATTATACAGTTAACGTTCCTAACACTGTAAAAATTATAGTGCAGAATAAATAATAAATAATAATAATAATAATAACTAAGAGTGGTGTGAAAAAAAGGCGAGTACAAAGAGTGTTACGGAATAACTTAAAAGGTTATAAGCTCTGTATATGTATGAAAGCCAGAATAAGAACTACATTGACTTAACTGCCACTGCTAGACTGCAATATTTCCCAATTACGGAAAGTCTATATCTTAGCTTCTTTTACTACATATATGCACCAAAACTTGGTATGGGAGATAGATATTATGAAAAATATACCGATTCAATTTATGTGTATATCTGCAGACAAGTGGCGATGTTATTACTAGTTTTCTGTTATATTACAGATGACCATATCTCACTATCTATTGGTAAAAATTTACCGAACTGCATATTTAAACTTATAATTGGTTGAAACTATATTAATTAAACCTTTGTAAATGTTTTCCGGTCGGTTGGTCTGTTATATAGGATGATAAAGAAAGAGGCTTTGTGATGACCATAGCATACTAGTCTTATTAATTAATAGCAGGTTTTGTCTGCTTCGCTAGACACTATATGTAAATGAATTCTCAGATTTCTGTATCATCATTAATAAAAAAAATAAATAAATAAATCACGGAAATTAGAAGAAGCTTCGCGAAATCCCTCCAAAGTGCATATTGTGTACACTAAATCAGCACCTACACACCAAAATTCGCCATTCTAAGGTAACTTGAAGCAGATTTAAGCTTGAAACCGTGCTTTTTACCCCACCCATCCCAAAAGAGAGGAGGGAGTAAATTCGCAAAATCCTTTTAGAGTGTGCTTTGCGTACGCATAACCAACCGACACATGAAAAAATCGCTTTCCTTAGATACATTGGAGCAGAGTTATGTTTGAAAACGTGTTTTGTCTCCCCCTCCCCCCGCTCTTACAGGGTGGAAAAGGTGGGGGAAATCGCAAAATCTCTTTATACTATGTGTTGGATACGTAAAACCGATCCACACATCAAAAATTGCTTTCTAAGATAATTTAAAGCAGATTTAAAACATGTTTTTGTCCCTTCCCCTACGGGGGAAGTAGAATTCAATTTCCCAAAATTTCTTTATAATGTGTGCATTGGGTACGCGTAACCAATCAACACGTCAATCATTTTTTTTTTTAGATAATTTGGATCAGAGTTATTATCTGATAAAAACCTTATCCTAAAATCATAATACTGTGCAGGATATCTAATTATTCATGTAGTTTTCCTTCATGTATAGTTAATTATTGTTTATATTAACAAGAAGAACTAAATTTCTTTAAAAGACGTTTACTTTCATTTTGGTAACTTCCTTTATCCTTGAAAATAAAGGAGATAAAAAGAATTAAGCTCATCGGAATTTTATTATTAAGCAATCAGAAAAAAGCATGAATAATCTGCAAATGGATTATTCGGACGACTAACTGTACACGACAAACTCCGATGTCTGTGACACAACACTTAAACTATTTAATATAGATTCTTTACATCTATACTTGTTAATGAAAATTTTATGGTAACACATTAATTGACAGTGATTATATAATCTTAAAATTTAGTGCTGAAAAATGATCTACTTTTATGGCATTATTGCTCTGAAGTATCTGTGTACAATTTAATTATAATAACATTTCTCAAAAAGTGCGACGAAGATTTCTGTATGTAATATAGACATGCCAATTATTCGTAATAGTATCAGGACACGCCTTTTTTTCACGCCAGTATGTTTGTAGAGCAATATTCTGCAATAGATTATGTACTTCATTATCATCCTCATCATTAATTTCAGTCTTTATCAATTCACTGCAGGATGAAGGCCCCTCCCATGTAATTCCAATCTGCTCTGTTTTCTCCATTCTTCTCTTCCAGACATCCCAATTTCACCTCTCTAACGACACTGTGATCTCTTTCTCGGTCTTTTCTTATATCTCGGTATCTAAAATAGGACTTTGGTGGTTCATCTATCATCTTTTCTTCTGGCAAGATAGCCAGCTCAGCTCCATTTTAACTTCTAAACTCTACAATTAACATCAGTAACTTCCATTTGCTCCTTCATCCATGTGTTTCGCTTTATGTGTTTTCGTGTGCTCTATGCTTCTCCGGGTTGTTTGAAGCTTTTGTATAATTTTACACGTTGATGTCCAAGTTTCTGATGCATAAATTAATACAGGCAAAATATTCTGAACAAAAACTTTTCTTTTCAAACAAACTAGGATGTCGCTTTCGAATATTTCTTCCGAATGCTCTCCATGCAAGTTTAACTCTGTTATTAATTTCATCCAAGATGTTTCCGTTCATCGTAATGTTCCAGATAAGTATAACTGCATACCGTTTCTAATTCATCCATATGAACAGTGATCTTAAGTTGAGAAACAAAGGAATTTGACAGAATTTTTATCTTACTGAGGTTCATTTTCAATCCAACGCTCTTGCTTTCTTTGTTTAATTCTTAAGAATTTCTTGCAAATCCTCAAATGAGGAAGAAAACAGTTCAATGACATCCGAAAATCTCAAAGTTCAGTATCCTTCGAGAATAATGCACAGTTTCTAACGCTAACGATTATCTAACACAACTTTTTTAGATTAGTTATCTTCGTCTAATTTAAATGCCGACATTCCTTTAATAAGCAAAAGAAAAATATTTATATTGAAATATTAGTGTTAGAAATACAGGAGGATTGACTAATGTATTATATAACTTTAAGGGAGATTGTAAAAAAAAAAAAAAAAATATATATATATATATAGAATCCTTATTTTAAAATAGAGAGAATTTTTAATTTGACATTCTTATTTAACATTTCAACTTGCTACCAGAACAAGCTCAGATTTCCCCAACATCTAAGTTCTTTATTAAAACTATTATACAAACTATTATACTTGCAGTCAATTTTCATAATAAATTTAATAGGGTCTAATTGTACATCCTTTTATAAAACTTCATGAAGAATGCCGAATCCCTTTAACAATTTGGATAAATAATATGCAATGAAAAGCCATCCAAATTTAAATGAAAACTAATCTTTTCTGTTTTCCTTTTATTTTTATTTTTATTTTTTTTTCAAAATCATTAAAAATTTAGAGAATTATTAAATAAAATTACATGAGCAGGCTCACGATAAAATTAAGAAAAGGTTATTTGCGACTTTTTTCTATTTCATTTTTTGAACGTTTTAAACATACAGTTATTTATAAATTAATTTTTAATAGTTTAGGAAATTTTCTTAATAAGTTTATGCAAACAAATGGTTCTAATTAAAATTTCTCACATAATTAAAAGAGCTTGTATTTATTTTTCATGTCTGAATGAATAAAAAAGAAAAGGTAGATAATCTTTAGAACTCATTAACTTTTAATTCTTATTTCATCTTTTATTTAATGTCTTCAAAGTTTTGTGAAATTTATTCTGATTTTTTGCAATAGAAAAATTTGATGAGATAATTAGAAAAACTAAAAATTTTCCTAAACTCTTCTAAGAATCGTTTAGCACACGTTTTTTTTTTTTTCCTCTGAAAAATGAACATTTATTTTTTAAAAGGTCGTAATTTCATCGTTTTCCGCCGTTAATTAATCTTTTAAAATTTTGTTTTGGAGACAAGGCGATGTAAGCAATGTTCTCTTTCAGTTGCTTTCATCTGTTTTTTTTTTTTTTTTTTTTCCCATCCTAATTGTTTATTTTAAATGGAAATTGCTTAAAAATGGAAATCCTTAAAAATGAAAGCAACAAAGAAATATACAGCAAAATGAATCGACAGTTTAGAATTAGTTCTTGTTTTTTAGAATTAGTTCATGCGAGTGAAATTTATATAATATAGGTATATCTGGTTGATTTGGAGTTAAAAAAAAAAGATCTTCTGAATATTTAATAGCTGTTTTATAATTCAACCAGAGAATTTTTAATTTACGAGTATTAGCGACAAAATGCAACTAATGACTAACTGTATCACTGTATTTCAGATACATAAAGAATGACGTTCAAAATATTTTAATAACTATAAACCACAATTTTATGTATATAATCACAAGTTATTTTATAATTAATTTTAAACCAATTAAGTATTTACCTACAATTATCATTTAAAGTTAAATGTTTAAATATGCTTGAAAACTATTCAAGTACATTTACTTCAACTACACATATGTCAACATTTTCTAATTTAATCTGTAGCATTATTAGTATCCGCCTTTTATTATACCACATTTTTTGAAGAGTAATTTTCTACTTATTTATTCGTAATTAAATACTGGCAGAGATCGAAATCTCTGCACTTTTTTTCAGAACCTGGATAGAACTCAGAATTAGAAATTTCCGCCTTCTTTGCTTATTACTTATACGGAAACCTATACTTATAGTTACCTAGTCACCCGATTTCCGTGGGAGGTTTCATACCAGAAAGTTTCTACAGCAATTTTCATTTTATTTAGTCGTATAAAGTATATATTTCTATTAAAAAAAAAAAAAAAAAAATTGTGGTGATAAATCTGATTTAAAAATTAAAAATGTTGGCAAGTATTTATACCGTATTTTTATAGCAATGCGTCGTGATTATAAAGGAGAGAAATTATTATATAAAAATAGTGGTATCAAAAAAGACGGAAATTTCTCATTCTTAGAAATATCCTGAAAAAAAGGCAGCGGCTTTGAGCTCTGTATTAGAGAAAAATTAATCGGGAAAAAAAAAAAAAAAATGTGGTGTGAGAAAATGAAGGACCAAAACCAAAAAAAAAAAGCGGGTACTAATAATGATCCGGAATATTTTATAAACGTTGCACTGTTAAAAAAATGCAACTTTGCTGCCAGAAATTCTCTGTAATCACAGAAAAATACGTTTTGTCAACGTAATTTTTCCGTAATTTACGACTTTTTTTCTCAAATTACAGAGAATTTCTGGCAGCAAAGTTACATTTTTTTAACAGTGTGGCATATCTGCACCCACACAAACTGAAATCAAAGAACGTACTGCACAGATGCCAACATTTTAATATATTCCGGAATCCTTTTAGCTCCGCCTTTATATCATACCACTTATTTTTTTAAAGAAATTGTTTTCTCATTTTACCGAAGTTACATATTGAAGAAAATTTTTCTATAAATAAAGTGGTGCGAAATAAAGGCGGGGCTAAAAATACACCGGAATAAATTAAATGTTGGCATCTATGGTACTGATGTAGAAAATATTTAATTATGAGTTGATGTCTTAACACGTCATAGACAATGAGAACTTCTAGCGCATGACGTGCACACACGTCTTACCCATTGAACTGGGTAAATTATTTTTTAAATTGAAATTAATAAGTCTTTATTTTAATTTTACCAGGTAATTTAAAGGAAATCCGAAACTTAGAAAGCGATATAACTAATTTAATTTACATATTGTTAAGCTAGATAAATGGTTATTACTCTTATTGAAATATTCTCGCTAATGTTAACCCTTATCGCTCGTATGTCCCTTCTGAGGGGACATTAAAAAATCGAGCCACGCCTTAAAGTGTTCCTCTGCAAATGAAATGTTATTTTTCTAAAACGTGTAACTATAGGCTACCTTTCGGCTATCGGAAAATTTTAACAGAAAGATTTATTTTATTTAAAGATGAAGTAAAATAAAACAAATTATTACAATTTTACGGTAGCCAAATATAGTAAGTTGGAAACTATACGTGTGACGTTTTAAAGGAACGCCAAAAAGCGTGTCTTACTGTTCAAAATAGGAAAATATGCCGAGCGTTAAGGGTTAAATGATCCATTTCTAACGCCTACTTGTTTCATAGGTAACTGAGTCAGAATACCTTATCTTTGAGATATTAATGTGAGAGTGCACTATAAAAGTACTTTCATCCTTTCATTAAAAGTACATTTAATTATCTCCATTAATGATCAAATTATAATTACTTTATTTCTTAGCTTGTACCATGTGTAGTGTAATGCTCATTATTTACAAGCCTTTAGATCATTTCTTGTCATTTCGCTTATTTATAACAAATAAATACTTTAGACATGAAAAGTATAAAATGTAAATTTATGACTATTTTTAAATTCAAAACGTTTTTTATTTATCTCAGAATGCTTTATCAGTATTTCGAAGTTTATGAATATTTTTATTTATTTTAATTGCGACTTTAAAAAAATAGACAATATATTATTAATTGTGTTATTAAAATCATACACTATATTATTAATTTTGTCATTAAAAATCATAAAAATATATCACCTTAATTTATAATAAACAGATTAACACAAGTAATTGGATTGTTATTTAAAAATATTACACTATTTGTTTACGTTAATTCATTAGAGTATTCAGCCTTTACGGTGATATTTTCTTTCATCATTTTAAATACAATCCAGAATTTTCCGCATCAGTTCTAGTGATATTTCCTTTCAAAAAAACATAAAATGAAAATTCAAGCTTTTTAAAATGTTTTGTTTCTTTAGAGATTCCTGTTTCACTTTGACCAAAAATAATTATTGTGTCTGGGAAAGTTGAATGAACTTTGACTGGTCTTTTTTTTTTTTTTTTTTTTTTTTTTTTTTTTAAGTATGACAATCTTTTTCTTCAAACTTCGAATCACAAATTTGCAAAGTATTTTGCTATATCATAAGAGTACTATATATATATAAAAAAAAAAAAAAAAAAAAAAAAAAAAAAAACATAATTTTTTGAATTATTTTAAGAATTATGAGAACAATCACAAATAAAGCAAATATATTGTCATTATTTTATGTGTTTCTTTAAAATATATCTTGATTTTAATGATCACTTTAAATGAGAAAATTGTATCGTTCCTTTTTAAAAGGTATTCAAAAATCGCTCCAAATGAGCATTTTTAAAGCAAATTAAAACAATAGATAAGAGAGAAGAGAGAATTGGGAAAGTATATCAATTTGAAATAAATACATATTCAGTCTATATATTTATATTAACATTATGCCAAAGTAAGAATTGAAAAACATATACTTACCGATTAAAAGATATTTAACAAGAAAAAAATTTTAAAGTAAAATTTAGTGCTTTTAAAATGATAGACATTAAATGTAAATGAAAATTAGATGTAAACTTAACTTGTTTGAATAGCTTCCAATTAGATTTACTTCTTTATAAAAATTTTCAATAAGTAAACGTGTTTGAAAGGATTATATCAGGAATGCAGATTTAAGATGAAATGAATTAAAACTGATTGCGTCAGACCCTGACCTGACGTTTACCCTGCGTACGTCAGCTTTTGAAATCTGAGAATCCTTGCTGCTGTTTTTACATAATCTTTACATATCATGTTTAACATCATTTAATACATTTGCATACCAACATTAAAAGAAACCCTTTTTACATGTATTGGAAGAATACTTGGGAGCATTTTTTATATTATTACTACTTGAGAAACTCTCTAATAACAAAACTTTGTTATTCCAGTAATGGTTCTATTTTGGGAAGTATTGGCCGTAGTTACCAATTATATGCAATTCAAGAAACATGTAAAAAAAACTAATAAAGTAAAATAAACAGACTGCGGTAAGTTATTATTATTTATAGCATCATTGCTACAAATTCATGAGTATTTTACATAAATCAGAAATAAATCACGTAAATGTTAGAATTAGGAAAACGCGATGCCCATTGCCCGTCATTTTCTCAATCACTGTGTTTATTTAGTAAAATTTTGTAATATTTGTATGCAATTGAATAAAGAAAAGATTAAAATAAAAATAATGTTGTACCAGGAGGGGGAGGGGTGGTAACCTCGAGGAAAGATTATTACACTATTAAATAGCGATTCCTTTGCTGCAACTGCTTTCCATTCAGAATTCGTTTTAATGAGCATACACAATTTAAGGTTATTTTTTGTTGCTAAATGTAATGTTTATAAAATTGTGTATTTAGCTGTTACAATGGGTACTCTTATATTTTTTCTCCGTGTGACATTAGTGTGAAGGAAAAAATACGGGAATTAAACGTCTATTCACTCCGAGATGCTAAGATTTCTTAATACATACAAATTTTATTGAATAATCTTTAAATTTTTAGGTGTAGGATGCTGCACTTTCGGTATCTTCGAAGTTCCAGCAAGTTCTAAGCTATAGTTGTCATGACTCGAACAAAGCTAATGCTTCAGAAGTTTTAAAGCTGGAGAATTAACCTTGTGTTTCTGTATCATGACCATTGCTTTTCTCTTTCACTTTTCATTTTTAAAATAAACATTTTATCAGTTTTATTTCTGTATTTTTTTTTTTTTTTTTGCACTTCCCTGCTAACAAACATGCCAACATTCCTAATTTAATCCGGAGCATTGTTAGTACCCGCTCTTTTCACACCACATTATTTGTAATATTTAATTATTTTTTAATTATTAACAAAAATACTATTCAAGGAAAGTGGTGTAAAAAAAACAGGAATCAACAATGCTCCAGAATAAATTATAAAAGCTGATATGTCTATACGAAGTTTTTTAATTTTATAGCTGTAATGAACTAGGATGATAATTTGGCGCAGTACTCATACCATCATCTGCAAAAAGAAAAAAAACAGCCTTTTTCTTTGGGGAAATTTCATGGTAGAAGGTGTCAGTCACACAGAAGAAAAATATTTCCTATCTTCTTGTATTATCGTACAATTACAGTAGTTTTTTTCCTTTTTTTTTTTTTTTTTTTCTTTTTTATTAAATAGCATATTGATTACTGTATAAATATCTCTGTGTATAACTGACACACATTTACCCTGAAATTACCCTTAGAAGAAATGAGTTTTGCTACAGATAACCATTCCTGAATAGAGCAAACTTTTATAAGATGACTAATAAAATAATGATTGAGAAATTTCAAATAGAAAAATGTTTTAGCTACAGAAGTAATTGATCGGTTTTAAATATGGTACTGTCGCGTGCTGTAAAAATTTTGCCTAAAAACTTAGTGAAAATCATGAACCCTAAGAGTAATATCCCCACTTATTTGTCAATTGCAAGATATCACAGTATAATTTGTTGACATTGATTCATCTGTCTCATACCCAAAAAAATTTTTCAAGCCAAGCTTTATCTATTATCAGTTTGGCAATAAATGTCAGAAAATATGCCAAAATAAGCTTATCGTAATCTACCTGTTTCCTTTTATGAATGAAATTGCTCTGGTACAGAGAAAAAAGTGATAATATTCTCAGTAGCAAAATCAGTGATTCTCTAAAATGTATGATTGCACAATAATTTATGTTCAACCACTTCAAAGTTCTTATTGAGCTGTTAGTATAAAAAATATTCGCCTTAACCCTTTGCGGCGCAAGACAATTTAGATCATTTAAATTATACTGCCACCGGAATTTATGAACTAAATTAAACTAAAAGAAATTTTAAATTTTAAGGTTAAAAAAACCGGCCTTTTCTGCTATGTTATAAACGTAAATTTTTGTTAAAAAATTTCCGGGATGAATTTTTGCAGCTGGATCTTAAATTTTGCTTCCTCGCTGCGAGGACAGCGTGCGTTAAGGGGTTAAGAATATTAAAAATAGCAGTTATAACTTTTGAACTTATTCCGATGCTGTTTTATTTATTTATTTTATTTGTTTGTTTTTATTATGAAAAGAATCTCTCAACAAAGACTCTTTTACAAAATTTCGAATCATATTTCAACGATGTTATTAGCATATGTTTCTTCTAAATCTCATGATAAGTCATAGTGTTGGAATACGCGTGATAAATGTGCCAAATTTTATAAAATAATCCATATTATTTAAAACTCCCTTTTCTAAGATTCTTTCTTTCTTTCTTTTTATTATTTTTTATTTATATGTGTGTGTTTATTTATTGTCTGGTTGAATTTCTTGCCATTCCACTTTTCAAATCACGGATCTTCAATTAGCATTAGCTTAATTATAATCAATTCTTCACATTTTACACAAACCTTTGATTAAAAAAAACTTTTTTTAACCTTTCTTAGTTTCAAGTATGTTTGATAGTATATTACAATTTAACACATTGGACAATTTCAAATCTGAACTTTAAATTTTTACATTCTTTATAATTTTTTCTTTTCAAAAATCCTTGTTTTTCTCTCTAATTGTTTTATAATGAAAGACTTTTATTTCGAATAAAAATAAATGAAATTATACATGATTTAATAATGAACAGAGCCTGTTAAAGACAAGGGCAAACTAACAATATATATATGTATTAAACAATAAGGTTTTAACTAAGCATGAAAAAAAAAACGTGTTTACATTGAAAAATTATTTTTATAAAACGCTAGTGGTCTCTGACAATCAAATTTACAATCGAGAAACCAACACCTGTATTTAAAAAAATAAATAAATAAATGAAAGAAAGAAAGAAAAAATATTCGTATTCTTATTTTAATGTGGAAATTTTTGTCTATTGTAAGAGAAAAAATTATCAAAAAATAGTGGTGAGAGTATGACCCGATTTTAATAATTGTCTCTTATTATAAACACCAGGATTTCAATTTTTAAAAAAATGCTAATGGGAATACACGTGATTATAAATATTTAATAAACTTATTCAAATAAAGAATATTTTAATCTGAATAAAAAAGAAAAAACTTTCGGATAGAAAGAACAGACAAAGATTTTACTAGCATTTTATTCGAGAAAAAAAAATCTGCGTTTGCTATATGCTTTAAATTTTGAAGTAATTAATCTGCAAATATAATTAATTTTGTTATCATTTTTTGTTTCGTTTGATAGAAATATGTGATAATCAAATACGGATGTTTAAAATTCAAATCATCATAAATACATTTCACTCTGAGTACAGACCGAAAAGGATTTTTAAATTCTTCCTTTATTTTCTTTTTCTTTGTCTTTCAAACAATTGTATTAATTTGCTTTTGGATACTGAATTCTTGACAGTTACAAAGCAATATCTATCTACTAGTTCAGAAAATGTCTGACTCATTGATTCAGATTCCAAATACCCAACGATTTTCTAATTACTTATAATAGCAATGTGTATCATTAAAAAAAAAAAAACTTCGTCAAAACTGATATTTTAACCCGTTAGTAGTCGCTAGTTCGTCGATTTGCCGCCCATCCTTCAGTGTTACCAGATTATTTTATTCAATAGCCCCCAAAAATTTTTAGAAGTGGCATTTGATATACCTAAAACGCGAATAAAATCGAAGAAACGTCGATCACATCACTTCTTAAAGTTATTGGTGACAGTTAAATAAAAAGTGCGCAATCTGTAATAGGTGGCGCTGTCTATAGCGACTACTAACGGGTTAAAAAATTTCCAAGGCATTGAAACCACAAAAAGTTGATAAAAAGGTAAAAATAAATGTAAAATAAATAAATAAATAAATAAAAATAAAAATAAATTACAAAAGAAGAAAAGTGTTGCTTTGTTGAAGTTTTAAACACCTATCCAAAGTTTTATGAATTTCTTAATCTTATGGAAGATACAATTCAAATGTTTACGATTATCTCTGTGAATATGGGGAAAAAAATGATAGGTGAGCCAAAGGTGGCCAGTGTTTCTAAGGTAGCCCACCCCCCTAAAATATGTTTAATTTAATTTTCAATCACAAAATGGCGCTACTGCATTGTAAATCATGTATCTCCAGGGTATATGACTGAAACGATTATATTGATTGACCACTATTGTATGCAGAGATTTCACTTTAGGGGAGTAAACGTTCTAATTTCCAAGTAAGAAGATATCTTAATCTACATGTGTTTAAATTCTTGAAACTTTAAGTTGTGATACTTTTTCTGAAAGCTTTTTTTTTTTTTTCTCCCTCTTTAACAACATTAATTTCATTTCTAATAAATTTATCAGATTAACAGTTTAATATCGGGCAAATGGCAAATGCAAGTTCTCAAGGTGGCCCAGAAATCGGGTTGCCTTGAGAACAGTCAAAACCAAGCTATTTTTGCCCTTTATTTAAGAAGGACAAAATAATGGATATGCAATTGTGTAATCAATGCTTTCGATATATGCATGAAGAGTGTCGAAGACTTACTAAAAAAAAATTTTTAATTTAATCTGCACTTTTTGCATATCCTATTAAAAAGGTATTATTCGGCAAATGTTTATTGTGATTTTTTTTCCCTTGTAATTTCCTTTCAATTCAATACGTCTGGATGTAAAAATAGTTTGCCGTATATTTTCTTTTCACATTTTAAAACTATTTTTAATATATGGACCATTTTTGGAACACTATATGCCACAGGTGGCCCTCAAGCTGCAATTTTGAAATTGTATTATAAAAGTAACTAAATTACCTTTTACAAAGAAAAATATAGTTGATACGTTCAACAGATAAGTGTAGAATTTTACAAAACAAAATACAGCTACATACACTGAACCAGAAAATTATAAAAAATTCACAAAGCTTAACTATGGCCACATTTGTCTCACCTACCTTAGTTCTTTTCTATCCAAAAGAAACTAGAATGTTGTGGCCACCACAAGCCTTTCTTCTGTATAATTTTACACAAATTTAGGCAGAAAAATTATTTATTAAATTATTATTTATTAAAATTATTTTCCATGTTCAATGCAGACGATTTTTATCTCGGAGAATTGTAACTCTAAATGCCGAGAGAAAGTAAATTTTCTGCCAACATCAGAAAAAATGCGGTTTTTTTTTTTCGTTAAAAATGGAAAAAATCGATAACATTGTTTGAAATTATCACAGATCTAGGGTCCAACCATTCATTTTAAAGATATTGAAGAGTTCTTTTGAAACATACTCATATTGAAAATTTACACCCCCAGGGAGGCAGCGATGCTCCTACATGCGCAAACTTTTTTTCCTAGTTTACTACTACTATTATCAATAATTCATATTAATTTTACTATCACACGTTAAAAAAAACTTTCATTGTATACATTTATACGAAATTTTGTCCTATACTACCATGTTAAAAATTGAGAAAAAAGGGGATCACAGCGTCACCTGTTGAGCGATTGATCCCCAAATCTAATCAGCACTAGTTTAGGTCAGGATCTAACTAAATACCGAGTTTAGTTAAATTTCGTTCATTGGTTCGTGTGATACAGAGTCCACAAATTTTGTGATACACACACAGGCAGACATTTTCTAAAAACAGTCAAATCGTGTTCAGGACATCTCAAAACATGTAAATCTGTCGAAAACTGGAGTTCGAAACTTTTCACGAATCCAATACTTTCTTCTTATAAATATAGAAGAGAGTAAAAATTGGTAGAATAAACATGCCCTGTAGTTAACGTAGCTACTAACAATTCTAATGTATTCCATTATTAGTACCAGTATTATTATTACCAGCTTTCGTTTTTGCACCACTTTTTTACAGAGAAATTTCCCCCCAAAATATAATTACGATTATATATGAAGGAAAACAATCTTCAAAAAATGTGGTGGGAATAAAAGGAGGGTAATAACAATGTTGCGGGCTAAATTAGAAATATTGGCAGCTATAAGTTATGTAACATCGATGACATGAAGTGCAGCTTTACCTCTGCGGAATTAGCGACAGTTTATAGCCCATCGTAATTCTTGTTAAATCATGGAGATTAAAAAAGAATTCTGAATTCCAACCTTTTGTCAAGCTTTTGAGTTTCAATTTTGTTGTAAAATAAAATTCATTTTCTTCCCTGCTGATTCAAAAAAAAAAAAAAAAAAAAAAAAAAGTTTAACGGTAAACAAATGTTTATTAATTGGCTAGTCTGGACGGATGACGTCTACAGCGGTGAATCTTCGTTATATTTAGGCTAAAAATCGGGAACGATTTCCGCAAGCTGAAAAAACTCGTAAATCTTTCAAACACAGGAAGCTCGGATTCCTGGCTACAATCGAGTCACAGTCAAGAATAATTAGCCTTCAAAATCTTTACTGAGATGATAATGTCTGCTGTATGGAGCAGTTTAATTAAAAATAGTTTTTGATGTTGGATTAAAAACTCTTATTAATTGATAGAAAGTATAATAAATAAGAAATTCTCAAAGGGATATTGCTGTATATCCTAGCTGAAGCATCATACATTTTCAACTTCATTGCTGAATAGGTTCGGCAGTACCAAAGATATTTACATATTTGCATTAATTAAGTATTAGTTTAAACTTTTCTTTTATATAATTTTAAAATCATATAGTTCAAAATTAATTAATACGTTTTATATTAATTTTAAATATTGAATTAAATGTAATGATTTCTTGTTTTTAACAATTTATTTCTATCTAAATTTATGTAAACTCAAACAAAAGAATTCCTGTGTAATTTGTTCACTAAATTAAACGCGTCTTGGAATTAGTTTTATGCATAATGTTGTTTAATAACTTCTCACAGATATTTGGAAATTAAGTTAAAATTTTATGTCATTTTATTTTTGAATATTTAATTAATGTTTTATTTTTTATGGTAATCAATATTTAAAAAACTACTCGTAAGTACACTGTTTTTTTTTGTTTTTTTTTTTACACAACAATATTGAGGCAGTCTACTTGCCCTAACTATGCAGAGAAATGTTACTAGCTGTAACTGTGTAACCTTACACATTATGCTCCGGTTAAACAGATATAACTAGTAACATTTCTCTTCATAGTTGTGGTGTTCCTCTACATGGTAAGCTGCAAGCAATATTGTTGTGTAATATTACACGAAATGTTTTACAGAGTAAAAATTAATAATGTTTTGCTTTTAAAGTTATCCACGTTAATTTTTCGCAGTAGCATGGTAATTATGTAGCTGATAATATAACATAGCTGCCAACCGCTCTAAATTTTGGATACCTTATATATATATATATATAGAATTTTTTTTAAAGCTCTGTAGCGGTTTTTTATGATTGAATAATGTGAAAATTTCTATAGGAATTTTCAGTATCTAAAAACAGGAATGGTTTACAGCTATAGTATGAATATAAACACAGAAATACTGAAATTTTGTGAGCAAACATGATTCGACAGTTCAATTAATCTTTTGCTAAAACTTATATGGCTTTAAGTAAAATGATCACTGAACAAAGTGATTTAATGTTTGCCATTTTATTTTCTTCAGATGCTTTAATTATTTTGTAACATTCAATGTACAAGTACGCCATTCGATGTATCACTATATCACCTCAATATACACACAGACATATATATACACATACACATAGCTGCCAAGTGTTACGATTTTCCGATGCCGGTATTTTTTAGTGGAATTTTTAATATTATTTAATCCCATAAAACTACTACAAAAGGTTATAGAAAAATTTTCAAAAAATTACCAGTATTCAAATATCGTAACAATTAGCGGCTATGCATGTACGTATATGCATTCTATATATATGTGTGTATATCTATATACATATATATAGAATGTATATATGTATATACACATATATACATTACAGTGGCTAACTGAATGATTTTTGTGAATGATGGCTCATGCAACAATTTTAAGAGCTACTTATAATATAGAACGAGAAAGTATGTGTATGTGTATTTTCGCGCACGAGATAGCGAGAGAGAGAATATAAAAACAATTAACAACTGCAGATATCACTAACACCTGTCACTAAAAAGTATTCTACCTATATAGATTGAGTAAGAGTGTGTGTTCACACGAAAGAGAGAAAAGGAGAGAGAGATGGGGAGGAGATCTAAAAAATACTGCACATATAACACTTAAATAATCTGAAATAATCTAAAAACCATTCCACATACTATCCGAGTTAAAGCGAAAGAACATATCAAGATCGAATATAACACTTGGTTCCTCCCAAATCTGAGGATTTTTGGGTATGAAAAACAATTTACAGAGGTAGTTTAATTCACTGAATAAACAAATTTAAATAACCAGTTACAATTACCCCAGAAACAAAGAGAGTAAAAAAAACTGACGAACTGAAAATTTATTAAAATAATTTAAAGCAAATTCTCGCTTTTTTGCAATATCTCTAAGTACATATTCTGGAAATGAATGTACGTTTAAAACTGACATAATTATACAAGCACATAGGTTTATTTTCTTAAAATCGAATGTTTTATTTTATTTTTATTTAATTGAAAAGTTTAAATTGCTGTTAAAATTATTTATAGCTATATATTATTAAAAATTGAAATTCATAGTAGAAATATTTTTATGATTTTTTAAATTTCAAAATAAAATTTGTATTTTTTTTTTTTTTACTGTAGCAAACACTGTTAAAATTCTCTATAAGGAAAAAAAACAATTTTTACCGTCATTTAAAAAAAAAATTAATCACTTGTATTTTTTTCCTATCAGAAATAATGATGGAGATAACAAAAATAATCGCTGGAGATTATTCTTGTAATCTCTACCATTATTTTAGAAGAAAAACTATCAAAGGTGATTTTTCAGAAGAAACGATGATTGCTTTCTTTTTTTTCTTTTTTTTTTTTTTTTAAGGGGAATTTAATATTAGTTTAGTATTTCCAACATTTGGAATAAAAAATATCTCGGAATCGTAGATTGAAAATATTCTGCGAATTCGAAAACTAAATGTAACTCGAACTCAGATGAAATAGGGTACATTTTTTTTATTTTTATTATTTATTTATTTTTCGCTCTCTAGAAATGCTAAGCTGTTTTGTTTTTGCATAAAATATTAAACAAAGAAAATATTTAAAAACAATGAATTTCTAAAAAATATGACATGAAAGGAATGCGATGATTTTGCCCTATTTTGTGTGTTTTGCTTCTATTTCCTTTTTTTTTTTTTTTTTTTTTTTTTTTGTGGGGGGGGGGGGGGCATTCAACAGATTGCTTATCATAGCCTAAGTTTTACAAAAAAACGAATCTGTTTTTAAGGTTGAAAATACGAATATTTTCTTTTATCTATAATGTATCATTCTTTCTCCATCTTCTATATATTCTTTATTTCACGGGGCTTTTCATTTAATTTAACTTTACAAAGGCATTTCGTAATATTTCTGAATTTCAGTGTGCTACATCTAGAAATTTTTGAACAATCTTCATATTAAAACCACTGGAAAGAGATCTGAAGTTTTCTCAAATAAAATTCCTTTGGTACAATTTTACCTTAGAGAAATCTTAATTTCTTTCAAGATGATTAGTATGAGAGAGCATGCTTACTTCTCATTTAGAATACTCAAAAATTAAAATGCAGTATAAGAGTAAAAATATAATCTAAAAGTCTTGAATAGATAATATATACATTTATACAACCAAAGTGGTTAAATTAATAATTAACCCCTTCCACTCCAGGCTAGCTGTAGTGTAAATGTCTGAAATACCAGATTATAATTTTGAAATAGTATCGTATACTTTCTTTGGACGTATGCACGTACGTCCATGGTATTAATGGCCATTAACACTAGGACGTACGCACGTACGTCCCTGGAGTGGAAGGGGTTAATCTGCTTTTTAGTTTTCGTGTAAACATAACCATATTTAATTTAATTTTGCATTAACTGTATGTAATACAATAACATACCCTTACTCTTCTTTTCAAATTCATTTCTAATTGATGCAAGGTTTTTTTTTTTTTTTTTTTTTTTTCTTAATTCGTAAATGTTATTATTAGTTTGCAAGAATTATTTAACTTTAAAATGCCACCTATACATCAAAGCTAAATTTTCATAAATGCAAAGCTTTCCGTAGTAGTTAAAATGCAAAATGCAGGGGTCGTACTCTCCGCCCTTTTTTCAGGACACTCTCAGATATAAGAAAGTTTCGCCTGTTATGCCACCACTAATTTCATACAGAAATACCTCTGGTATATTTATGGTGATATGCCCTGATTATACAGGGTAGAAATTATTTTATAAAAATAGTGGTGGCAACATATTTGAAAATTTCTCATTCATGAGAGTGTCCTGAAAAAAGGGCAGAGAGTACGACTCCTGAAAATAGTATTAACCCTTTCGCGACCGCTGACGTACATTCACGTCATTTGAAAATCTGTAACTCCGCCAGTGGGCGTTTCTTTCGCAATTTGCGCGTTATATATTTCTTAAGAATGTACCCAATATTCATATTTTTACAATCAAGTATACTATGGATACCAATACTTTGATAAGAAAGAATATAATTATAATGTGTATCCATTTGTAATATAAACGTAATTACAGAAAATATTGTAACTTGGGAGAATAGCGCCCACAGGCGGACCTTATTGTCAAAAAGCAAAAGCATTAGGTCGCGAAAGTGTTAATCATGAGTAAGTGGCAAATGACTTAATCTATATTATTCTCAGAATAAATTTTAGAAAAAAAGCGATATATTTACTTTTCTGTGTGTATGTGTGTGTGCAGCGTTCCCAACTTTTATAATTTATTCACAATCATTTTTAGCCCCGCCTCTTTTTCATACCGGAAATTTTGAAAAATTATTTTCTTCTTATATAATCGTTGTCACATATTAAAGAGAAATAATCTACTAAATTTCTGGTGCGAAAAGAAGGCGGGGCTAGAAATGATTGTGAATAAATTATAAAAGTTGGGAACGCTGTGTGTGTGTGCCTTTATAGGTTTCTTTTAAATTAAGAGGTGTTATTTGGAGTGGCAAGTTATCCGTTATTATTTTCTATAAGCAGTCTTAGCCATGAATAAAAATTTTGAGCAGGTACTCGTTTTAAGTCCCGTAAAAAGCCCGAAAAAACCCAGCGGTTCGCCGTGAATCCCAAGGGACCATGAGTTTATTTGCCACAATTATATGTTGAAAATCAGCTCCATTTATTTTTTTTTTTTCTGTCTTTTGTGCTGAAAATCCTTGATTTTAATTGGTTTCTAGTTTTTCCAAGGCTCACAGAATTATATCAGTACCTAAATCTTATGCAAACCTGACCAAAGAAAAAGGACGGTTGCGTTAACGTTTCCAATATTATTCTTAAAATTTTTCTATTTTTTTAATTCCTGCGTTACAAAGTGTCTTGCGCTAAAGTAACGCTTACTGAGGTAATTTATGAATTGTCAGTAATCCATAATATTGAATAATGATCTATAATTTTGAAAAGGTTTTTCTTAAATTAAATTGTTATATATCCTTTCACATATATATAGAAGTTTAATAAATCACATTACAGTAACTACATAAGAAAATAAATAAAATACTCTCTATACTTTCACTATAAAATAGTGGATGGAATAATAAGGAAAATTTACACAAAAAGAAAAACACAGAAAAACAACACATTGACATAGATGCCAACATTTTAATTTATTCCGGAATCCTTTTAGCTCAGCCTTTATATCATACCACTTATTTTTTTAAAGTAATTTTTTCTTTTTTTACCGAATTTATATATTGGAGAAAATTTTTCTATAAATAGAGTGGTGCGAAATAAGGGCGGGACCAAAAATACTCTGGAATAAATTAAAATGTTGGCATCTATGCATTGAAATTAAACGTAATATAACCGTAAAATATGCCTTATAAAGAAAAAGAAAGCATTTAAATGAAATGTCATTCAAATAATCTGTTTAAGAAATTAATGACCTTTCATATTTTAAAGTACAGATTGAATTATTTCAAAGAATGTTTTTGTACTACAAATCGGAATTTCTAGTTAAGTGAAAGCTTAAAACACTACATTTCAGAATTCTTTACATTTTCAGAACTATTTTGCTAATCCAGTGCGATTGGTTATTACATAGTTTCTAAATCTACCGATTTCATAACACAATTATTTAAGAATATTTACCTCTATCTTATTTAATAGCAGAAGTTCAGTTTTAGCAATGAAACAGAAATATTTATTCGTAAATAGTGGTTAAAAAATCGGGGAATTTCACAGCTATGTTATTATGAGAGCTGATCCAAAAAAATTTAATACTTTTGTTTTGTTTTGTTTTTTCTTTGTTAATGTTATTAAACAATTTTACTAATTGGTTATTACTAGACTAAAAAATTGCTACACAAAATATTGATGAAAAAAAAAAATTGCGGGTACTGGTAATGCTCTGTAATAAATTATAAATGTTGGCATGCCTGACTTTCAGTTGAATATATACCTTACTGCAAAAAGGTGTGTTCAACTGAAAATACCCTTATGCAGATATGGTATTTTTAACTTATTTGATTCAACTACTACTGCACTGGTAGTATAAAATACGCTTGTTTCATATATATTGCTTGTTTCAGATATTATAAAGGACAGTAAAGGTGCATTGAAATCTGTTTATCGTCCTCTACCTGCTGTAAACGTTTCAATCGTGGTCAATATGCCTCGTCAAAAGTGGAGAGTTCCATACCAACAACTAACGCAGAGCTGCCAACCTAATCCGGCAAATTGTTAACGCCTATTGAAAAACGCCCCTTTTTCTACACCACTTAATTTTTAGAGCAATTCTCTTCAAATGTGTCTATGATGAATTAAGTAGAAAAATACTCTAAAAATTAAGTGGTGTAGAAAAGGGGGCGGTACTAACAATTTGCCGGATTAGGTTGGCAGCTCTGCTAACGGAGTTCGTACGAGGCCGCATCGTTGGTATGCGAGAGGGTGGATTTTCGTATCGAGAAATCGCATCCCGCACGCAATGTAATGCCACAACAGTGATGCGTGTTTGGAAGAAATGGACAGAGAAGAATCAAACAAGCCGAAAACCTGGCAGAGGGGCACGCAATAGAACAACGGCACGAGACGACAGACACCTCATCTGCATGGCTGTGACGGACCGTACAGCGTCCTCTCGTGTGTTAGTACAACGTTGGAGCACGGCTACAGATGTTTTGTTATCTAGCTCCACGATTCGTCGCCATTTACTGCAGCATGAACTGCATGCATGGGTTCCTCCATGCAGGATTCCCCTCTCGCAGAATCACAGACGCCTCCAACTTCAATGGGCTCAACAACACATCACGTGGCGTGCTGTTTTCTCCGATGAATCTCACTACAATCTGGAGTACAATGATGGAAGAGTATGCGTCAGACGTTACAGGGGGGAATGTCTGCTCCCACAGTGTGTTATCCAGCGTCATACTGCACAAACGCCTAGCATCATGGAGTGGGGAGCTATTGGGTATAACTGTCGATCCCATCTAGTGCACATTGCGAGCAACCTGAACAGTGATCGCTACATAAGGGAAATTTTGGACCCAAAGGTCCTTCCCATTCTTCGACGCATTCCAGGTGCTGTATTTCAGCAGGATAATGCCCGTGCACATGTTTCTCAGGCTACAGAAGCCTTCTTCAGTGCACAACAGGTTTCGCTTCTTCCATGGCCTGCTTATTCCGCGGATATGTCGCCCATCGGGCATGTCTGGGATTTCACTGGTCGGCGACTCGCTCGTACAACTTTTGGGGCGCACAGTAGAGTTGAACTTTGGAGTCAAGTCGAAGCCATCTGGAATGTCATTCCCCAGGAATACATTCAGAACCTTTATGATTCAATGCTACGACGTGTACAGGCTCTCATCGCTCAGCATGGCGGACACACAAAGTATTGATTTCAGACGTTCTTTTTGTTTTTTTGCCTTGTACATTTGATCGTTTATTTGTACTACTATCAGTAATATGCGGAATAAATTTCATTAATTTCTGACAATTCTTTCATGGTGTTGCAATTTTCACAAACATGAGTGTACGAACCACCGCAGTTCAAAAAGTTAAAAATTCGAAATATTATCAGCTATGATGTAGTATGAACAGCGTTTATGACTCTTTTACAAAAGAACTTAGTTACATTATGATCTCTGGATAATAACTGAGGAGCAAACATTCAAAGCATGTTTTCTCCTTCGGATACAATTTTTCAGAACACACAAAAAACTAATAAATTAAAAAATAACTAAACTTAAATCCTAATTATCGTTTGTTTATATGTATTACCAATCCCTAGGGAAACATGTAGACATATCTACGAAGGTATATAGACATACTATGTTATGTTGAGTTTAAAGAAAAATCACTAACTCTTTTTTTTTTTTTTTTTTTTTTTTTGAGAGAGAGAGAGAGAGAACACGAATGTTTGTTCCTCAATTGATCATGGTGCATTTTAATACTGAAACATTTCAACTTGAATAAATCTGGTATATATTGCTTAAATCGCTTATATTCTCTGAAAAATAATCCATTTATTTTCTTATGTTTCTCTTTCAGGATCAGAAAAATGAGGAATAATGTGGAATTCTGTATGCATCGTATTTGAATCATTACAGACAATTTTGATCTACTCAAAATAATTTTTAAGAAGCCATTTTAAAATTATGTCTATTTAAATATAATTAATATTATACTCATTCTTCGACTCGCTCACAATTGAAATACTATTCTTGTAGCGTTGAAAGTGTTTCATAAGTTATGCCTGATGCATTAATTTTTGGTCCTTTTTTATTTATTTATTGCAGTCTTATTTGCTACAGCTAAAACGAAGTTTTAGAATTTTCTAACAAAATGTTATCAATAATTACATTTTTAAAGCACTATTAATAAATTTCTGTGAATGTTAATTTCAATTTTATAAATTTCGATAGAAATATAAAAATTCATTATCTGAGTACTTCAATTACAAGCAGTTATTTTTATACTAATCTGATGAATCACGATATCTGAAATTTAATTCATACAATTTCCATAGTTAAATGTCATTAGTTAAAATTGAAATAAAGTTCAATTATTTTTTTTTTCTCAATGTTAATTCTGATTTAATAAATCTGGAAAGAATTAAAAAAGTCATTAACTCTGCATGATAATTAAAAGCGGCTGTTTCAATGAATGCGCAGTCTTAATAAATTAAATAGAAATAAAAAAGAACGCTTTTGTTGAATAATGAACGATATAATGTTATAGCGACCTCTAAATCAATGAATTTTCTGTATTTATCAAAACGAGTATTTTTCTCCCAGTTAAGCATCGTCAGTAAATGTTGTTTTTAAAGATATTTAAATTAAATTTCATTTAAAAATAGATCACAATATATAAATCTAGAAAAAATATGATAACTTTGTAACAAATTAAAAGTAGTTTTTATTTATTTATTGTTGTCTGGGTTGCGATTGTTATAACAAAGTGTTGTTTTTAAAATATTCTTATAAAAATAAGAAGCTTGCCAACACAATAAATTTCAAAAACACACAACAATTGTTTTGAATCCAAATAGTTAAGCATGTCGCTTTATCAGGAGAAGATAAAAGTAAGCATGAATGTAACGTGAAAGCCTCAATGCACAAAACAAAATTACAGATAAAAATTTAGGCATTAATATTTCTTATGCATTTATTGTATTTTTTGTTTATTTTTTATTTTAATTCTACAGAACTGCTAATCCTCCGGATTTTTTCACACCACTATTTTATTATTATTATTATTTATTTTAAAGTTATCTTTGTCTGGTTTTATCACAAAATTTTGTTATTAATGAAAGCTATTTTTGCTTTAAAAAATTATTGTTATTCAAAAATCGGGAGAGTTAGGAACTCTGATAGTAGTTCATTTTTATTACCTTTGTCACTTCTCTTTTCAATCTCCATTTTTATTTTAAATGTTATTTAACTCAATCCACACCCGTATTTTTCAAACACTCTTAATCTTTTATTTTATCTTGGGACAGTATTTTCCGCAGTTCCTCGTCAATTTTCTATTAATCCTTTGAGGGGCAAACAAATTTTCTCATTTAAAATCAAAAGCTACCAAAATTCACCAACAATATTAGAAGAGAGAAAATAAATGAAATTATTCCACTAAATTATAAAAAAAAAGTTTTATTAAAAAGATTATGGGGCCAGTTTTAGCAAATGGGAATTAAAATTTGCGTTTGCACTATGCAAACGGTGCCACTGGTACAGTTAATACATTTATCCAAAATTGAGAAGATATGATATTTTTACATATTTTTTAACCCTTTCCAGCACAGTGTTGCAGCTGCAGCAATACCCAGTTTTAATTCTCTAATTCAAAAACTTATCCCAGAATTTTTTTATAGAATTTTTCTTTTATTATATTGAGGTGAAACTTCATTTATTTCTTCTCTTCTAATATCGTTCTTGAATTCCGGTGGCTGTTGATTTTAAATGAGCAGAATTACTCTGTACCGGAAAGGGTTAAACAAAACAAATAAAGTCGAAATTTCCTATGAGAAACAAAAATTACTCGAATTCTAGAGAAACATTTTGTAAAAATAATAATAATAATTGCTAAATATAGTGCAATAAATTACATTAAAGTATTTCCTTTAGTTTTTAAATGTTTTGTTTAGTTCAAGTTAAATCAGATTTTTTTTTTTTTTTAATTCTTCTCTTATTTTATATGTCTTTTTATTATTATTATTAATTTTTTTTTTTAGTACGATGTTGCACTTGTGGTTCCACATTTTCCGCTTGATGGAGAGTTGTAGTTACCTATTTTGATCCCAAACCACTGTTGCTTGTTTTTGAAATGTACGATGTTTTTTTCAAAATTTATATTCTTTTTAACCCATCACCAATTTTTCGGTGAATTTGTTTACTATTTCAGGGTTCGTGCAGTCCATATTTTTCGGTATCAGTAACATGTTTTAGCAATTTTTGTCATGAAACCAGCTTATAAATTTAATTAAAATTTTATTACATAAAAATTGTGGCGGAAGAGCCCTTACAAAAGGGCAGGTCCGTACAAACCCTGTATTTACTGGGTGTAATAAAATTAAGCGCGTGTAATAAAATAAGTTTCACGCCGGAAATTGTTAAATAACAAGTAATGCTACATTTGTACCAGAAACTTAAACCTTACACTTTATTTAAAAAAAAAAAAAATCTCGTATTAAACAAATTTATCTTACCTGCATATTATAGGCCAGGAATGACGATATTTTTTGGTTAAATGTCGCCAGCAAATACATTTTTTAACATGATACGGCTCAGTTTCCGTGAATTTTATAAATTTAGGTAAAAATACTGATTGGCTTACTAAAAATTTCAACTAGAATCAAGTTTTATATTTATTTCAGTAGCATCATCTGAAATTTTAAATTGTACAACTCTCTTCACTAAATATCATTAATTAAAATACCGTATCGCCTGTGTATAATCCACAGACCTGTTAAATCAGTGCTGCACAAGAAATTTTTATTAAGAGGCAAAGCTATAGTTCTAAAAAGCAATAGCTCATAGGACTATAGTTTTGTCAGTTAATTAAAATTTCTAGTAAAAGCTTATTTATTTGGCTTGTGAATTACATAGTTATCAATAACTTTCCTATATTTCCCGATTATCTTTATACCAATAATTTTAATTTTCGATTTATTTAATCACAGAAAAGACATCTATTAAAGATAATATATTTCTATTTAAAAAATAACGATAATCCTTTTTATAAGTTCAAAGTGTTGATAGCTATCGAATTATATGCAAAAAAATACGGTACAATTAAATTTATTTTAATGACAATTCCGCTTTTGGTCTTGACCAAAAAATAAAATTTTGTACCTTTCATACAATGAATTATTTCACAGACAATTAAGTCTTAATAATTTAAGAGTAAGAAAACAATCAGATTAATATTTGAAAGATTATTTCCCTTCATGTATTCCCTTTGCTAAAAAAAAACCCAGGAATCAATAGCCTATAAACTATAATAAATCGCGTTAAAAGAAACGTAATGATAACATAACGCGTATGTATGTGAAAGGGGTGGAAAGAGATGCTGTAATAAATGAATACTTTTCTACAACCTGAACGAGAAAAATAAGATAGCATAAAACACAAATGAGGCAAATACTGATTTCCTGCTATAACAGCTCCATAAATTTAATAACGTAAAGGCTTAAAAAATGCTATAGAAGTCTGGGATGAAAGTTAAAACTGTCTCAGATTTTGAAGTTGAATAAATTATCTAAGAATTACACAGACTTAGTTTCAAAAATAAATTAAATTTTTTATGAAGAATGTTTGTAGAAAAAGCATTATAAAATTTCGAGTGATTACACAATGTTAGGACAAGCGTGACAAAATTAACTGCATTCCTGAAAAGTTAAGAATCTCTAGCGTTTTATCTGTAATAAATGAAATAAACTTCGGTGTATATCATGACATTATTTTTTTCTGCATCGTTTCATATTTAAATATTCATGTTTATACGTCTTTGATCATATAAAATGAAATTTTCTTTTTTAAAAGATAATTAACGTAATTTACTTTACTTATTAATTTGCACTATATATTGTAGCATCTATTTTACACAGATTTTATCATAATATAAAATTTATCACAAGTTCAAGAAAGATATTATTAATTTTAGTTCATTTCTTTCTGTATAGATTTAGTAATTACATGAAATTTATATTATGTGTCTCTTTCTAAAATATTGATAGATATGGCAACATCAATCTACTCATCCCTTATTTTATTTTTTATTTATTTATTTATTTATTTATTTGTTTTTTTTTTTAATCGTAATTACAGATTACAGGGGTAGAAATTTGGCACGGAACTCATACTGGTAATTCATTAACATTTTTCTCTACTTATAAAATCGTTGGTTTAAGAAGAAGAAAATTTTGTCACATAAATACTGGTATGAGTTCTGCGGCAATTTCCCACTCCTACATATTGGAGAAAAATTACTCTTCAAAACAGTACATGTAAAAAAAAAATAAATAAATAAATAAGGTGTACTTACAATTCTCCGGAATATATTATAATTATTGGCATATATGTTATATGCAGAAAAATACGGTGCGATCAAATTTATTTCAATAACAATTCTGGTTTAATAAATCTTGACTAGAAAATAAAGCTTTGTAACTTACTTAGGGTCAGTTGTTTTATAGAAAGCTGAGTTTTTAGAATTCAAGAATAAGAAAGAATTTAGAAAAAAATTTGAAAGATTATTTCAAATATATATATATTTAAAAAAAAAAAAAAAAAAAAAAAAAAAAAAATCATTCATTAATATTTTCAATTATTAAAAAGAAAAAAAGTCACAGAAATCAATAATTAAAACAATAATAAGTCGCGTAAAGAAAAAGTGATAACAATGTAACGTGTATATATGTGATGGGGGTGGAAAGAAATGCTGTAATAAAAAAATAATTTTCGGCAACCTGAACGAGAAAAATAAAATAGCATAAAACTCGAATGAAGCAAATATTGCTTTCTTGCGATAAGAGTTCCATAAAGTTAATAGCGTAAAGATTTTAAAAATACTACAGAAATTTGCAATGAAAGTTTTAAAAAGTTATGTCTCAGATCTTGAATTTGAATAAATTATCTAAGAACTGCACAGAGTTAGTTTAAAAAATAAATTGAATTTTTATGAAGAATATTTGTAGAAAAAGTATTATAAAAACTCAAGTGATTACGTAATGTTAGAACACGCGTGCCAAAATTAACTGCATTTCTAAAAAGTTAAGAATCTCTTTCTTTTTAGCTGTAATAAATAAAATAAACTTCAATAAATATCATAACATCATTTTTTCTACATTATGTAATGTTTAAATATTCATGCTTATACATCTTTGATTACATAAAATGAAAATCCTTTTTATTAAAAAGGTAATTCAATAATTTATTATACTTATTAATCTCATGATATAGTGTAGTATTTATTTTCTACAGGAATGTTTTAATATTAAATTCGTTATAAGTTTAAGAAAAATAATCTTAATTTTAGTTTTTTTTTTTTTTTTTTTTTTTTTTTGTAGAGATGTAGAATTTACGTTATATTCTATTTCTCTTTCTGAAATATCGAATGAAAAAATTATCCCGAAACGTACTTTTCTGTTGTTGTTGTTGTTGTTGTTTACATTATCTCCCTGTAATAATAAAAAAATAATAGAAACATATTTAATGTAACTTTATCTATTTATATTTATCCTTTAAAAATTCAAGTACGAAATTAAGAAATTAAAACAGCTGTATCAGCAGATAAATTGGAATTTCATAATTTTACATGTTACCATATAAATACCTGCTGACATTTTAAATAACATTGCGTAGTATTGTTAATGTTTTTTTTTTTTTTTTTTTTTTTTTTTTTACACCAGTATTTTTGGAGAGCATTTTTCTTCTTGTTAAATCGTAATTACATTTGAAGAACATTTCTCTAATAAAAATACTGGTGCAAAAAAAAGGTGGGCATTAACAATACTACGTAATATTAATTAGAATGTTGACAGTATAACAAATCTGTTAACCATTCCGATTTTTAGATACCGGTATTTTTTATAGGAATTTTTTTTTTAAGCTTTTGTAGCAGTTTTCAATAACTAAATAAGGTGAAATTTTTATTAAAAAATCATCGATATCTAAAAATCCAAAGGGTCGATAATTATGGTTTAAAACATTAACATTTTTAGTCAATTTTAATTTTTCACTTTGAAAATAGCCTTGAAACTGTTTTCATCAAATATGAATACAGAAATAGGGTAGTAAAAAAAAACTGCTTTAATTGCATTAACTTTATTCATACCAATGCATTAACTTGAATTTTTGTACCAATGAACTTCTGCAATGTACATTTACAAAAAAAAGTTTTCTGGCAATTTTTCAAACACATATATTTCATAAATATTATTAGTTGTTACGCGTTTTTGGAAATAGGTTCGGTAGTTATTTTTGCCAATTTTGTCAATGCAATTTTTCGTTATATATTACTTGGCATTCACCGAAGTTTCTATAAAAACGTTACTTATTTTATTTACTTTGTAATTTATTTTGAATAAACCTGTGAGACTTGTCATATTTTATGTAATGATTATAATAAAATGACATTTTCCTATTTTATTTTTCTTGGAAGTAACAATCAGTCCAATATTTTTTTTTTTTTTTTTTTAGTTTTCCTTTAAAATAACTAAAGATTCTGAAAAATACGATAAATATTCGTACAAATATAGCCTTACGATGGAAATATTCAGAATAAAAAATAAGTAATGCTGAAAAAAATAGCATCGTTTTGATCTTAATATCCTTTTTCAAATAACTGCCATCATATTAAAAATACTGTATGTTATTTAAACTCTCTACAAGAATGGGTAAAGATTGGTAGCGATAATAGCACATTATTTTAAAATATAAGTGGACTGATATCAATCCAATATAAATGTTTCCATTTTAATAAAAATTATTTATCAACAAATTTACGTACTTGAAAACATAAATAATGTTTTCATAGGGAAGATTGTCGACTAATCTTTAATGGGACATGGGGGTTAATGCATAGTTGCCAACATTTTAATTTATTCTGGAGCATTTTTAGCTTCGTTTTTATTTCGCATTACTTTATCTATAAAATAGTTTTCTCCAATATATAACTACGATAAAACAAGAAAAATTTACTCTTACGAAACAAATGATATGAAATAGAGGCGGAGTTAAAAAGGCTCCGGAATAAATTAAAATGTTGGCAACTCTGGTTAATGGGAGAAGTGAATTATCCCATAAAATAAATGAGTTAATGCTAAGAATTTCGTCAATAAACCGCCGCGTCACACCAGAAATACAAAAACACATGCATTGAGACCTTTTTTTTTTTTTAATTAGCTTGCTGGAAACAAGGGGAAAGACATTTCTTTAACTGTAGACAAAGCTCGAAGTCTCCGCCCTTTTTTCAGGGCACTTTCAGAAATGAGAAATTTTCGCCTTCTTTGCTACCGCTATTTTTATACAATAATCTCTATTTTATTTGATGACGACAGATTACTACAAAAATATGGTAAAAAATTTTGTATGAAAATAGTGGTAACAAAGAAAGCGGAAATTTCTCATTTTTGAAAGTGTCCTGAAAAAGGGTAGAGATTTCGATCTCTAAATGTAGAGTATTAGGTTTTTTTTTTTTTTTTTTTTTTTGCTATTTATAAAACACTTGTTGAAATTATCACTTATGTCTATTTTTGCCAATGTTGTTCCTCTGCTATTGCACTATTGGAATAAAGGGCCGATTTGAAATGTAACATTAAAAGGGGCTTTCAAACCAAAGAATACAATTTCTGGGGGTTCTCCCCTCAAATATATTCATTAAATCCCGATGATGATGATTTTTTGCCGTCATTTGTTACATATTGTCCAAATCATGAATTTAAGGTAAATGTGCTTTTTACATAATCGCAAACACCTCACAAGCAACTGGAATTAGAAGTGACCAATGCTTCTAGATTATTGTTAAAACCAGTTACACCTGTAACTGTTCAACCATATCCAAAAGCCCCAGCAAGAAAAATATCCACATTTGGTAGAAAGTAATAAAAGGTGAGATTCTCACAAATACACCTGAGGAAAAGGAAATTGAAAATGCTTAAACAAAAAAAAAAAAAAAAAAAAAAAGCACTAGGTAAAAAGGATAAAGAAACCAGACTGAAAGTCAAAAAGTCTATGAGACTGAAGATAGTGACAGTGGTATATCTCTTCATGACTCATCAGAGGAAGGGAAACCCAATTTGAAAATACGATAAAATTTTATAAAGAAAAATAGTGTATAAGGTTGTATTTTGTGTAATGGTAGCTATAAATGTGCACTAAATTCAATAGTTTTTTTTTTTTTTTTATGTGTCTCAATAGACCCCAGACTCGGAGTCTAATGGAACAAAATTTTATATTACAAATTATAATTTTTTCTTTTTTGATAATTAAGCTATGACTAACATTTTGTACCATTAGTAGAAAACTAATTAAATATGTTGTACGAGGAACGTTAGGAAAGTAACTTTCGTCATTTTTCTTTTTCACAAAGGAAATTTATTTCTAAAAAAAAATACACCATGACATCACGAACTATACACCATGCACAACGACGTTTTTTGACGTATTTGTCACCGGCATTGGGACATTTGTCGTAGCATACAATCAGTTTGAAGTAACCACTCTGATAAAACTCACTGCCCTGTGATGCAAGGAATTGTCGCACAGCCTGCTCTATCTCAGCATTGTTTTGGAAATATCACTGTTCCGTCCTTGTTCACTAACACCATGTCCTGTACTCTATAAATATTGTTTTCATTCGTGGATGTGAAGAGATGCTCACTTCAACCTTCATCATCTATACTCTGCCTTCCTTCACGCCTATGCAGCACCAGCGACCAACCATTTGACGATACATAACATCTTCATCATACACGGTGTGTAGACGTTCATGGATGACGGACACACTAGTTCCACGTGTTCATTCATACCGGATAACACCACGCACTTCCATTTTCGGCCACGTTGTAAGCACACGTCTTTCTACCATCGTGATTTGTATTCGAATAACCTCGGGCACGCCGGTCTGCTGCTACTCTCTCTTCTTCGTCACTCTACGCATGCGTCATTCATCCTCTGCTGATTCGCCTTCCGTCGAATTTTCCAACATTATTCATTTATTAACGTAATTTAATAACCCTTATACGAATTAAAACTCTTGAGCTCAATGGTTTCCAACTGGCAGCTTTTAGAGCTGTTTACATCAATTAATTAATTTTGTACATTTTCTGAGATAATCAAACTGTTTAATTAAAATATCTTTTGATTTTTTTTTTTTTTTTTTAACCTTATGAACTTTTAAATGTGATCTTTACCCTTCACAAGTTTCTTATTCAAGTTTCAGAGAAAAACCATGGAAAATATGGCATGGAACGAGCATTCGAATTCCCGGCTAACAGCTTAGAACACATGTTGGGGGAATTTCACTAAAAGTCGATATACTTTCTAATGCGGACCTGCCTCTTTCGGTTTTATTACATATTTAAAAGTTTTGAAATACGACAGTAATAAACTGTGAAACCAAAAAAACAGTATAAACGGGGATTCAACTCGAACCATATTCTCAGTTGGGCACTTCACTAACAAGCTAAAATAGTCTAATCGGAATGCAGGAAAAAAAAGGTTTTAAAATAATTCACTTCGAAATACAGGAAGCAGGTTGCAATTTTTCTTGAATGATCGATATGACTACAAATAAGTGTTAATAAGAATCCCTACTTTAGCGTCTTTAGCTGTTACAAAATGAAAGATCTTTTGTCAATATGTCATTGCAATATTATTATTTAAGCTTTCTTAATAAAGAATTTTTTTATTAAATTCATCTTTTTTTTTTTTTTTTTTTTTTTTTTTTAGTTATTCAAGGGAAAAGATATGCATGAAGATTATTCACAAAAAATTTTAATGATATTACAGCAAAGCTTATTAACAATAACAGGGATTATTCAAAGAAATATAACCTAGCATACTCTGTTGCTCTTCTTACTCATAATTTATTCTTGATAAAAACGTGAAAAGAAATTTTCTCTTTGAAAAAAACATCCCTATGGATAAATAATAATTTTTATGATTTTTCCACAGAAAAGTATCCCCTATAACAAAAGAAAAAATTTTAAAATATTTTTGAAGCAAAAGCCGTTTCTTCCAAGAATGTTGTTTCTACAAAATAAAAAATATCTTTAGATATTTTCTAGCTTTTCAACTTCCTGTTTTCTTTTTTTATTATTGAATTATTTTTGTCGTCTTGAAGAGGGGAAAAAAATAACAAAAACACGTACTTAATTTTTTATGAAAGCTTGACACACTTTAATAAATTATTCTACCTTCGCTCATAAGTTATCTAATGAAATATAAGCGTATCGACTAAATCCTTAAAGGCTTTAAAAGTATTTTAATGTCAGTTGGGACATAAAAACTCACCATTAAAGCATAATAAAAATCACCTAAGTTTTTTCTTAATGTTTTACAGTTGATAGGAGTTAATTTTCTAAAAATAATTCAACCATTAAAAAGAAAAAAAATAATGTTTCTTAAAATAAAAAATTCTGAAGGCTTTAATATTTATAAAACTTGGTTCTTTTATGTTTAAATAAACAAATACATTATTTTATGAAAAAAGATACATATATTATCATACCCTCTATAACATATATGTATATATATTCTTACTCCAAAGTTTCATAAAACACCATTAAAATTTAGAACTGTAACAAGTGGATACAATACTTATGTTAATAAATCAGGTAAAATTTTACAAAGGATACTACAAAAATTAATTGATAGTTTGAGTAATATGTCAATTATTAAAAATAGCTATGATTTTGTAAAAAATTTCAAAGATAACAATGTTAAAATTTACTATGTGTATATTTATGACTTTCAAAATTCATCTAAATGAATCGGTATTAATGATTTGGACAGAGTTCTGAATTGTATTTATGAGGAATGTTGGAATTGATAATGTAATTGAAAAAGATAAATATGAAAACTTAAAAAATATTATTTTACAAGAAAACTACATATTAATGAATAATATAATTTACAATCAAGTTATTGAGGTTCCCCAAGAGGCTCCTTGTAGTAATATTCTAAATAATATTTATCTTTCCTTATGTGAAAAAATTTTATAATGGTATTGATAATATAATATATAGATATATAGATGATGTGATTGTTTTTGGTCTTAACGCTAACTTAGTTTTGAAATTTTATCCTGAGTATTTAAAACTAAATTTAACTAACTTAACAAAAATCAGTGGTAATTACTTGTATTTGGTTATTGATATTGTTGATAATATTATAAACACTGAAGTCTATGATAAAGCAAATTATTATAATTTTCATGTTATTAAATTACAAGATTAGAACTCTAATATACATATTTCTGCTTTCCGTAACATTATTGTAATTACTTCTTGAGAATTAAAAAATTATGTAATAATCACTATGATATAATTGAAAATATTAATGAAACTTATAAACAAGATTTAAAAGAAAATTATCCTTTGGATTTTTGGCATAGTTAAAACTTAAAACTTTTTTGTACATAATTCAATACCTGGCCTTAATTTTCAATAGTTACTTTAAATTACTTGTTCATAGCCTCCTAAACTAGATGCCTTGCGCGTGGCTCGGAAACTTGGCAACAGTTCAAGCGGTAAACAGAGAAGCCTGGTACAGATTGCGTGACTTTTTTTATTCAATAGCCACCAAAAAATTTTAAAAGTGGGATTTGATATACATAAAAGGCGAACAGAATCAAAGAAACGCCGATTATATATATCATATATCACTTCTTAAAATTATTGGTGACAGTTGTATAAAAAAGTTTCTCAATCTGTAGCAGGTGGTGCTGTCTACCGCTTGAACTGTTGCCAAGTTTCCGAGCCACGTGGAAGGCATCTAGTTTAGGAAGCTATGCCTTGTTTCTTGAATAGTGTTAATGCTTAAAATCATTACATTCACAGTGTCAATATTTTTCATATATAAATTACATAATTTAATACACTCTTCACCTACAGATGGCGATACTGCTGTATTTTGACTCGATTAAAGTAAAAAAATTTGAGTGTATGTTTTTAGAAAATAGATAATGCGTTGTGTATGGTTTTGTAGCAACATATGCACAAGAGAGAATGATTTATGGGTTTTCCTTCTAGATTTATTTATTTGTTTACTTAATTATTTAGCATAGAAGTAGTTTATCTTTATTTTAATTCATATAAATGCATTTTCTAAAAAATATTTTTTAATACTTTTAAATTTTTATATGAGGTCAGTTTTATAATTCAGATAAAATTATTATTGATATGGTCGTTTTACTTCATCTGATCGTTTTATTTTGCTAACAGTAGGGTTTTTTCTTAGTTTTAGTAAGCTAGAGGGAGAGTACGTATGGTAAGCTGACTAAACCTCACAATGTTGTCTCAAGTTAACATGGCTTACTAATTTTTGAAAAATAAGTAATCATTCAAAAATTTTAATGTCAGTATATTTATTATGATAATTTATGATTAAATATTTATGTCAATATATATATGTGTACAACGGAGATAAAGGACACCATGTCATAAAAATATAATTTTTCAGGAGAGCACCTTTTTTTATTTTTTTCAACATTAAATGCATGTTTAGATGCACTTCTTTGCAATTAGCAGTGGCGTACCAAGGGTGGGGCGGAGAGGGGGGGACGTCTCGGGCTTCTGATCAATAGCGGCCTTCGAAAAAATTTAACCTTTAGGTATATGTATTTGATAAAGTTTTCATTCCATTATTTTAACCCGAAACCAGTGTTGCCAGGTTGGGGACTTTTTGTATTCAACTCTCACCAATAATTTTGAGAAATGACATTTGATATACATAATAGACAATTAATCTTCGAAGTGATTAGGCAACCGTTACAATTAAAATTTATTGGTGGATATTGAATAAAAAATGTCCCCAATCTGGCAACACTGCCCGAAACATTCGCCGCAATTCCACTTTGAGCTGTAGGTTTAAAGAGCCTTTATGTACAAAAAGTGGCGTAGAGAAGTAACTCCAAAACCAAAAATAATTCATTTACGCAAAACCTGACTAAGGCAGCGCAAACGGGACTAATGCCCCTAGTCCTCTAGTTAGGATGTGCTTCCAAATCAATCTTAAAACTTACTTCAATGTATTTTTATGATAATAAATTTAAGTGAATAGAGGGGTCTCAATGTGAGCTTTGCCCCAGGCCTAGGCCTGGAGAATTGTAGGTCCGCCCCTGGCAACAAGCAGTAATCGCTTAAATATCCTTTAACACATTATTGATGACATAATGTACTAATATAAGAAAGCAAAAAATGGACATCAATGACATGTTGCTAACTCTTTTCACATAAAAATGGACATGATGTCCTTTTACCTCTGGAATACAGATATATATAAAGAGAGAGTCATCCGCTTTGTATAAAAAAGGTCTGATAATTCGTAGCACTCATGGATATTTAAACTGATTTTTTGCAGAGATACCTAGTTTTATAAAGACACATTGTAACAATATATGTATAACAAGAATAAGAGTTATACAGAATCTGCCAAAATCCCACACCGCCCTCCTATCTCGGAAATGCACCAAATTTTTTAAAAAGGGTGAAACATATGTTCAATGAATTCAAAGGGAATTCTTTTGGTGAAAACATTTTGGGCCCGGGCAGAGGGGTGATTAGAGGAGCCGCTAGGGAGGGAAACTTTAAAATTTTAAATAGGAAGGTATGTTTTGTGATGCATCCTTGGAAACGTCTCTTCAAGACAATGAACTTGATATAAATAATTTTCTCTTGCGATAATTATTAAAGGAAATACATGAGATTTTCGAGTTTTGAAATGTGGATTTTAAACTCATGTATCTCACTGAATAATCCCTGCAGAAAAAAAAAATATTTATATCAAATTCATTTTCTTGAAGAGACACTTGCAGGAATGTATCACAAGATATACCTTCCTATTTGAAATTTTAATGTTGCCCTCCCTAGCGCCCCTAGCTCTTTTGGGCCCAAAATATTTTCACCAAAAGGGGTCCCCTTTGAATTCATTGAACACGTGTTTCGCCCTTTTTCATAATTCTGACGCATTTCCGAGATAGGGGGGGGGAGACTTTTGGTAAAACCCTGTATATGTATAACTATTACTAAGTCATTTATGGTTAAATTTGGATGTATGTTTATCAGTGGGCTTAAAACTTAAATATATTTTTTTTTAATTCAAAAGTAAGTTTACACTATGTTATACAACTATCAGATGCTTCTTAATGAATAAATAAATAATAAAAAGTTACAACCTTTTTTTTTTATTATTATTATTTATTGCTAATACAAACTGGCAATGTGATTGAGACATCGGCATTTATTTTTGTATATTGTGATCTTCATATACAATGGGTGATCAAATTACTAGATTTTTTTTTTTTTTTAAACATTTTTTTTTTCGATTTTCTAAGAAAAAGAAAATACTGAACGAAATGACTTTGAACTTCGGACATGCAAAAAACATTTACAAACTCACATTTTCCACTATCGATTTAGTCAGGAGAGCAGTTAGAGGGCAAACTATAAAATATAGAATGTCACAAATAGTTTGGATCACCATGTATTATAAAAAGCTACAAATAACTTGTAACTTTACCACATTGTTACACTTACTATGTACAATATTTTTATGCTTTTTTTTTTTTTTTTTTGCGGGAATCGCACAATTATTTACGGAGATGTAATTTTTATTTTTTCAAAAATTATTAATTTTTTAGCAAGTGTTTTGCTTATAACACAAGTGGATTTCAAAAAATTTTGCAAAACTTGCAAAAAATTTTACAAAATACTAGAGAAACATTATTCTGAAACATAAAATTCACACGTGCAATATACGCTGCGATATGAGCATTTGTATGATACTTTTTTTCCTTTTTTTTACTGCGCACACAGGAAAAATAGAGAATTTTCTGTTACATAGGCTGAAAGCCAGATATATTAGGCAAATTGTGTCAAAAGTTCATTTGAACAGAGTAAATATTAAGAAAATTGTCTGCAAAAGAACGATCTAAATTTTAGATATTTTCCAGAGTTGAAATTTATAAGGGGGTTTTCACATGCCACGTATGTATTTAATTTGGAGATCTAATTATTTCAACTTCGTTGAAAACTTCTTTTTTATGAAATTCCCCTGATAGGTTTGTACCTCAAACATATTTTTATTTATTTACTTAGATTTGTGAGCTCGTGGTGTGGAAAAAGGGGCGATTACAAACAATCCTGCGGAATATTAATCAGAATGTTGGTTGTTATGATATTGCAATTTCTTTTTTTTTTTTTTTTTTTATTCAAACAGCAAATGAAAGGGAATTTAAAGTTTTGAAGTCTAAATAACCAAAGTAAAAACATGTAATCAATATCAGTAATCTAATTTCCCGTATAAACTTTAAAAGTTGAGATAATTTTTACCTAAAATATAAATATGCCAATAGTTAGTGAAAAATGAACGAAATTTTCACATCCGAATTGAAGAAGTTGTTGTGTCTAAATGGCTAATTGAAAAGTAACAATGAAGTAACAATACTGAATTATTAGTGTAAAATTAAATAATATCAGTGTCATTATTTTTCTAAAGTCTGTTTTTCTTGTAAGCTAAGCCCCAATCTTCACGTGAACCAAAATAAAGTCAGAAAGTTCAATGAAAATGGGGCATTGTAACACAGTTATATTGCATGTTTTTATTACATTTTTTTTTTTTTTTCAATTCAAACAGCAAATGAAAGGGGATTGTAAAGTCCTAAAGACTAAAGAACAAAAATCAATATCTGAATTCAATATTTGAAATCTAATAACAACGACTTAATAATTGAAGGTAAAAACTGTAAAAGTTAAAGCAATTTCATCAAAATTATCAGTATGCTAACAGCCAGTGTGAAAAGAACGAGATTTTTAAATCCAAATAGAGTAAGTTGTTCTGCGTAAATGATTAATTGAAAAGTAACACTCTTTTAAATATCGAATGTACGCCAAAAATCGATATCAACTATTTAGTTACATTTCTAAACTTGAAATTGTACCGATGGATGAAGCTGATGGCTATTCCAACTTTAACCCTTTGCCGGCCCTAACGCTCTAAAACGCTTTAAATAGTCTTGCCAAATTTAAAGACACTTTTATTCAACTAGTACCAATAATTTTAAAGTGTGATATTTGATATAATTAATGGACGAATATCCTTCGAAGTGATTAGGCATCGTTACAGTTAAAATTTAGTGGTGGATATTGAACAAAAAAGTCTTTAAATTTGAAAACACTGAGCAGAAAGCGAAATTAAATAGGACCAGCAAAGGGTTAATAAAGGTAAGTTAATCTAGATTTTTGTCATTGTTTTGCATTTTGCCATGTAATCGGGAAGGAATATTTAAGTTTGAAGACATGCAATTCCATCCACCTGCTAAATGTTTGATAAATACTTCATTTTTAAAAGTTTATACGTACCTTAGTTAATATTTATAAATGTATCATTCAATATGACAACGAAGTTGTTGAAAACTTTCAAAAATACAAGTACAATTTTGAGGGAAAAAATACAATAACACAACAAGAATAGGGTTGCTAGATTCCATTATACTCATGCAATGTTTTTACTTAGTAGCTATAATTTTGTAAAAATAATTATGAATCTCGATATGATTTTTCAAGAGATATTTCTATTTTATTTTATTTTTGCAAAATTATTTTATCTTTATATGTGATTAGGTAATTCTAATTACTCTGTCCTTTAATTTTAGCGCCTGCGACGTAAATTAAGGTAGATTTTTTTTTTTTCCCTTCCTGCTCAGAAAATTCATTTACTGCAGATTTCTTTCATTTTATCTTTAAGATAAAGCAAACATTTCACACAAAATTTGAATCCTTTAAACGCTATGTTATCTTACTTTGAGATTTTTCTCATTTTAAGATTGATTTTTATTTTCACTTAAATTGTAAAACAGAAGTATTTCTTTTTAAACATTTATAAAACATATTTAAGCAACGATATAGATTTTTCTTTTCACAACAATATTTTATATTTTTGTAAAAATAAAACTAAACAAAATGATGTTCTATTAAATTAAAATTTGAAACATAAAAATATCTATCTTATACTATAAATGTAAGTTGAAAGGCCTACTTGGACTTTCCAGGTAGGCCTTTTAACTTACATTTATAGTATAATTTAGGAATTTTTAATTAGATTTTTTAAGCATATCTATGTTATTTTACAATACATGCAGTAATTATGCTCTCGTTGAAGCATTACTACTCGTCTGAAACTAAACAGTAAATATTTACATAAAAACAAACTAATTAAAAATTTGTTGTTTTATTTTTTCTTATTTCACTAAAACTATTTTTTTTTTATTGTATACGTCATTGTTTTAGACATAAAATTACATAAAGTAAATTAGATAAAACCAAAAATGCACCCACTTCCTATTTAACCAAAGGAAATAGCTTTTTAAAAAACTTTATTTTATTGTATCCATAACTATAAGAGGGCAATTCTACGATAAATGCAGACATGCCAACATTTTAACACTTTCGCGACCACTAACTTAGATTCACGTCATTTGAAAATCAGTAACTCCACCAGTGGGCGTTTCTTTCGCAATTTGCATGTTACTTGTTTCTTAAAACTATACGTAATATTCATATCTGTACAATCAATATACTATGGATACAAATACTTTGATTAGAGAGAGTATGATTGTAATGTATATCCATTTGCAATATAAATATGAATTCAGTAAATTTTGTTCTGAAAAATTGTAACTTGGGAGAATAACGCCCACAGGTGGACCTTACTGTCAAAAAGACAGAAACATGCGGTCGCGAAAGTGTTAATATATTCCAGAGCACTATTAGTACCCGCTCTTTATTTGTAGTGAAAAATTCTCCATGATGCAATTACGATTGAATATGAAGTAAAGTACCCTTTAAGAACAGCATAGTTGCCAACATTTTAATTTATTCCGGAGCATTTTTAGCCCTGACTTTATTTCGCACCACTTTATTTTTAGAATATTTTTCTCTAATATATAACTACGATAAAACAAGAAAAATGTACTCTTACAAAAAAAGTGGTATGGAATAAAGGTGGGACTGAAAGTGCTCCGGAATAAATTAAAATGTTGGCAATTCTGAAAGAATGTATAGATGCCAATATTTTAATTTATTACAGAGTATTTTTAGCCCCGCCTTTGTTTCGCACCATTTTATTTATGGAAAAATTTTCTCCAATATATAACTTCGATAAAATAAGAAAAAATTATCCTTAAAAAATAAGTGATATGAAAGAGAGGCGAAGCTAAAAAATACTCCGGAATAAATTTAAATGTTGGCATGTATGAAAGTGGTGTATAAAATGAAGGGGGGCGGGTTAACAATGCTCTGGAATAAATTAAAATGCTGGTATACCAGTAAAAATATAGCGTCAAATACACGCATGGATATTTCCATTTCCACCACTATTTCTAGCGTTATCAATATGCAAAACATAAATCACAAAACACTGCTGTAAAAATACGAACACTGTTGTAAAAGTAGGATAAAGTTATATGAATGGTAATAGTGGTAGCAAACAAAAAGCAGAGCTGCCAACCAAATCCGGCAAATTGTTAGTACCGCCTCTTTTTTACACCACTTAATTTTTAGAGTAATTTTCTTCAAATGCATGTACGATGAATTAAGAAGAAAAATGCTTTAAAAATTAAGTGGTGTAGAAAAGGGGGCGGTACTAACAATTTGCCGGATTAGGTTGACAGCTCTGAAAAAGCAGTAATCTCATCCTTCCGTATGACTTGCACGAAATTGATTTGTACTATGTGCATACTTGCCAGCATATTAATTAATATTCCGCAGTATTGTTAGCCCCACCTTCTTTTTCACACCAGTATCTTTTTAGAGTATTTTCCTTCTTATTTAATCGTAATTGCATTTGGAGAATATTACTCTATATATTTACTGGTGTGAAAAAAGGGCGGGGTTAACAACACTACGGAATATTAATTAGGATGTTGGCAAGTATGCATTATGTGCCATGTAATAACCCCAAATTCTTAATAATAGTAGTTTATATATATATATATATATATATATATATATATATGTATGTATACAGTCGGTAACAAAAGTGTCCGAACACTAGCAAAAATTCCTATGTAAAAAAAGCACACTTCATACGGTTTTGTTAAATAAATCCTTATCGAATCCTCTTCTTAGTCAGTCTAAGAACATGATTCGATAAGGATTTATTTAACAGAACCGTATGAAGTGTATTTTTTTTACATAGGTATTTTTGCTAGTGTTCGGACACTTTTGTTACCGACTGTATATATATATATATAGATAGATAGATAGATAGATAGATAGATAGATAGATAGATATACATATATATAACTACATCATACTAAGATCTAATAATGATAAAAAAAAAAAAAAAAATTAAAAACATTCTAGAAGCATAGTATTCTTAAAATGTACATAAATCTAAATAACAGTATGTATGCAGTTCCAAAATAAATTACGTATGCACTCTTTACTGATTATGAATCATGAATCAAACCTTTTCAGCAATGCTTCACAATTTATTCATAGCTAGGTTACAGACCTAAAATATTTATGGTATCGGAAGGTGAATTTTCTGGAGTCTTCGTGCATTGCATATTTTTTTTTTTTTTTTTCGTCTTTTACGTGAATGAATAACTTTCAAAAAAGCATGTGACTAGTACATAAATGTTTTATAAGCATATGCTTTCTTCCTATATGCTTTCATACCTAAGATTTCTTTTTCCATCGATGGTTATAAAGCACTTGTTTATAGGAAGATAGCAGAGAATTTTATTATTACAAATGGTAGAGGAAATCACAAACAAGTTATGCTGTGTATATTTCTTTATTCAAGAAAAGTATGCATTCACTTTGCTTTACAAATGTTTTATTTGAAAAATGCCTTTTATATATGCATTTGATGTCAGGATTTTTGTAAGTTTATGAGACATCTGGAACAAAATTTACAAATAAAAAGCATATACTATCAACTTCCTACATAATATTGCTTAGAAATGTAACTTTACATAACGTTTAACTTATTTTGCTTCTTAAAAAGTATTGAAAAGTTTTTTAAAACATTTCTAAAGGAAAATAATATGGTGTAGCACTTACACAACTTCTTCTTTTCTCACATTTCATTACTATAAAGACAAATTAGAAATTAAGGTATAAGATAAAAATTTAAAAAAACAATGTATATAAAGATACTTTAAAAACTGTTCAAAATAGTTTTAAAAACAAATTCATTGGACATATATCATTGTTTGACGGGGGCACTACTCTCTCAACCCTCCATTTGGATTTAGTATCTACATTCATAAAAAAAATTAAATCTGCTATAAAATTAAAAAAATTATTCCAAATTATTCAGAAAACTTTTATACACACCACTTCCTGAAATTTATTAATTTGGGCAAATTTTCAAATGGCACTCTCATTTCGCTTTCAAAATACAAAATACGAATTTCAAAAAATTATTAGTTTTTCTATTATGCTAAAAACAGACATACACGCAGATCGACTGTTAAAAACTTAACCTGCATACTCAGGAGACCTCAAAACGCACAATTATAGGAAAAATTCTGTACTGAAAATTGGACTTCGAACAATACTTTTTTTGCCATATGGGTATGAGAAAATATTTATCACTTCTAAATAGTTTTCCTGGACTTAAGTAAAATTTAATAAAGCTCTTCCCTTTATATTCAATAGAAAAGAACGTTTTCGTTTAACTTTAAGTGGCCTTGTATATTGTCTATAAATTACATACACACCAGATAGTGCACTTAAATTGAATACAGCATAAAAAACGTATAAAACAACTTAAAATACACTTCTAGCCATTATTCAACTATATATATATATATATATATCAACTTCGAAAAATTGGCCCCAAAACACACTTTTTCTACCATGTAGAGGAAAACGAAAGTATACTCACATGCACATATATATATACATGTATATATGTATGTATATATTATATGAGTTGTAGCTCATATATGTAGCTCATCATGTTATACTCATGTATGTATATATTATATGAGTTGTAGCCTGCTTTACTGTGTGTTAAAAAATAACTTAAATATTAAACGAACATAAAACGTACAGGCTTCTCACAGTTCTTAATTTCATGTACCACTAATTTTAATAGTAACTTTTATCATAAAATAAATAACTAGTAAGGGTTTTTTTATATATATAACAATGTAAGTGTTCTTAGAAAAACATGGGTCCATAGGAATCCTACATATAGCAGGAATGGAACACGAGCGCAAAATCCATACCGATATTTGTTTAAGAAATTTTTCTACCTATAATATCGTTGATTTAAGAAATAGAAAATTTTGTTGCATTGATAGTGGTATGAGTTCTGAGCCCGTGTTCCATCGCTGATATAGATTTTATAATTCCACATGTTATCCATTAAACTTAATTTAATAGTTGTTAAAATTTTTATTTTAAACTTAATAACTTCCTGAAATAATCACCGTAATAAAGAGTTGTCAAATCAATTGGGATGTTAAACGAATAGCCGTTGTTAGAATGAAGATGATATAATCGAAACCTTTCCTGATGGAAAAGAATATGACTTTTTTTTTTTTTTTTTTTTTAATGAAAACTAAAAAAACTGAAGAAAATGGGAATATCTTTTTCCGTTTACTATCGTATAATATCTATATATATGTAATTGGGTATCTTTTAAATCTTTACATTATGTTCTATAAATTGTCACATTTTTAAAAATAAATTCTAATAAATCAATGAATAGAAAAAAATAATAATAATAATCATTTTTTAGCGCACGAATCGTGCTTTAGCTTAAAATTTCCTTTTCCATCTGCGTCGATATTTCATGAACAAGATGTTATATACAGTAAGGAGTTCCCAAATCCTTTGGAAGCACCTGGAATATCACCGCATAAATCTGGTTGATTAGATTATTCTCTTGTATAGCATTAATCCACTAAAATCGGGTAATGAATACAGGATATGTGTAAAACGATTTATGTGGATTATGAAACAAGAGTGACTATTTTAATCAACAACGCAAAGAACATAGATAGATTTGTAGCATACTTCCCTTAGAAGGCCAGATACAGAATGGTAGCATGATATTTTTTATTTTATTCTTAGGTGTGTTTGTATTCCGGTATCTTTTCCACCAGTATTTGAAAATCGTAATTTCCCTTATCGCTGATAGCTGAATATTAAAATAATACTATCACAAATTTTGTTGTTAAAAAATTGTGATTGAAAATTACTACAACACAAATACCGCTGCGTTCTATCAAAATCCCCAATATGGATTACATTATCTATTATAATTAATAAGTGACGCATATAATAATATAATTTAATTAATATAATCAGTCTGAATCTAGAAGTACTATCCCTAACAGTACACTTATCCATAGTACATCCTGAGGATGCCCATTGGATGTACTTTCATTCATAGGATATCCTGAGGATGTCTTGGGGATGAGATGTGCTGTTAGGGATACCACGGAGAACAAAACATTTTTGACTAGCGTTTCACCCCCCCCCCCCAAAAAAAAAAAAAAAAAAAAAAAAAAAAAAAACCTAGACACTTACGCTCGCAATGAAAAAATAAACTATATTGTTTATCGTTACATTGAAATGGATTATGAAATTACAAAAATACAGTTTAATATGTACTTAAAATTAATAACATGCTCGCTACACACGAAATATAAACATTATTAAAATAAAACTAGAACGAAAAATCATGAAGTTCGCATAGATTATTATCATTTTCCAACTATACGCACCCATTGAATCGTTTAACCTTCGATGAACTTTGCCTACATGATCACACAACGGACAGACAGAGTGACAGAAAGACAGACAGATGGACTAACTGAATTGAAAATCACTTTTAAATATTGTTAAAAGGTGTTAAAAACTCTTAATGCAAACTAAAATGCAATTGCAGTAATTTCCAATTGTAGCTCTAAATGTATATGAATATTTCAGTGACTCCATTTTCAGTGACTAGATTTTCATAACTCCATTTTCAATAGAGAATATCCCATAGTGAACTTGAATAGCATTTATAAATTTCAAGAAATTCAATGAATATTTACGGGAGTTAGAGCGTGGACAGAGAGACAAACCGAAATCATACACATTTTTCAATTTTGTTGGAAAGTATTAAAAAGGAGAAAATTAGATTTTTCATTTTTAACCATTGCATCCCTTTTTGCATCCTTCATGCGATTTTTAAAAAACTTAAGAAACAACAAATGGTATCGTTAGTAATATATGAAGCAAACTTCTACAGTAGGAATGCGAGCGCGTATCGTTAATTTTCGAGCTGACCTAGTACTGTATAATGATTACGAAAGGTGTGATAAACATGGAAAATATTAAATTTTATTATAAGTATATTATTACTTTATACTTAAGTATAACAAATAACTAATAAGAAACAAATAATAAAATACAGCATACAAATCAATAATTGTTTTTCTGTCGATTTCGCACACTATTCAGCAGATACAATTTCACGTCTAACTGTTTATATATATTACTGTTCTCGTATATTAATCTACGTTTAGAGATTGAAATCTCCACCCTTTTCTTAGGACACTTTCAAAAATGAGAAATTTCCGTCTCCCTTTTTTTTTTTTTTTTTTTTTTTTTTTTTGTTTGTTTGTTACCACTATTTTCATACAGAAATCTTTTTTTTTTTTTTTTTTTTTTTAGGTGACGTGATTAAATAGGATAGAGATTATTGTATAAAAACAGTGGTAGCAAAAGAGGCGAAATTTTCTCATCCCTACTGTAAAATCATCGTCTGAGAAAAATTTAACTTTTTATAATACATTTTTTCAGTTATTTATTTTTTAATCAATAAAAATGCATAGCTGTAGAGAAAATATTCATAACTACGCCATGAGTCAGTACTTAATTTCACAGTATGACTATTTAGAATTGTCTCGCTTTAAAAGATGAATCCGTGCATAGAAATAAGGCATCATAAAAATAATGATAATAGTACATTATGGCATTTACTAAATTAAATTTCGGAATGCATTATTATCATTATTGTCCAATATTATGCATTTTTGTAATTACAAAATTAGAAAATACGTTAAAAAATTATTGTCGCAGGAAAACGAAATATCATATTTTGATTTTAGTAAGTGCAAAATATTCCCTTTATTTAATCCATTCAGAACAATTTTAAATACCTAAATCAACACCATCATTATATTGTCAAACTTAATTAAGTATAATAAATCATTTTAAAAAACAAACTAAATGAATGTTGACATATTTGTTGTAGCATGCGAGTAATAAATGCATAAATAAATAGTTTTTCAGAATAAATAACTCTAACACGACAGAGATTTTTCGTTAATATCAATAGCTGAATAATCTAAATTATTTTCAAAAATTAAAAAAGTCAACTCTACAGTGGTTTTCAAATAATAACAATAACTGATTAATTTGAATGAAATACGATAGTTTCGGAAATTCGTTCTATATTAATCTCTCGAATGAAGTATTCCTCAGAGATGTATTACTTCATACATAATAAAAGAATTTTTATTGCACACAAAATACATGAAAAACACAAGGGATAAAGTCGATAAATTGTCAATATTTGAAATACTTTGAACTACAGATTTCATTAAGCTGAAATTTGATTGAAAAACACAATAACACCATTTATATTCACAATTAAATTTATGATATATGCTTATTGTTATTAAAGATTCGTTTAATTAATTGTTTATATTCAAACAGTTCATTAAAAATTTTATTTTAAACTAGCAGGCTACGCCCGCTTCGCTGGTCACTAAATTTAAATGAATTTTCAAAAGAATTGAATCCCTATTTATTTTTTATATTACATTTTGGGCTTTGTAATATAATTAAAAATCCTTTAAAGGTCAAAAGGTCAAAATAACATATTACAAATTAAATACAATAAAATATTTCTTCCGTTTTGCACTTGTTTTGCAACAATGCTCTATGGTCTTATGTGAATGATTCTCAAGAATGAATCAACTATTGTTTACAAATTTAATGGATTATGTATGGGAAATAAATACACTGTAATTTAAAAAATTGCAGCTCTTGAAACTTCAAAACTGATAATTTTTGAAAAGTTATTCATTATTCTTTAATATTAGACTGTTTTTCGTTTAATATTATACACTTATTTTAAGATAAAAGCAATCGAATGATATCACGTTGTGAAACTTTGCAACGTAATATCTTTAAATCTAACAACTTAATGTATATAGTGTCCTCACAAAATTAACAGTTTTTAGAGCGTTTTTAAAAAAGTATAACATCTGTGCAGTATCTTTTAACCCTTTGCGGCGCAAGACAATTCAGATCATTTAAATGATACTGCCACCGGAATTCATGAACTAAATTTAACCAAAAGAAATTTTAAATTTTAAGGGTAAAAATACCGGTCTTTTCTGTTACGTTATAAACGTAAATTTTTGCTAAAAAATTTCCGGGATGAATTTTTGCAGCTGGATCTTAAATTTTGCGTCCTCGCAGCGAGGACAGCGCGCGTTAAGGGGCTAAAAAAATTACCGACTTTCATCCCCAAAGTAGTTAAATCTAGACCAATCAAAAATAGGAGTGGTCCGGCAAACTCTTTGCTTTGTTTATATAGATGCACAAATTTTAAAATCGCATTATTTTTTTTTTTTTTTAATACTTTCTCATAGCCAAATATTTATACTTTAAAGGAATCAGAATTTTCAAAAATCGTAAGTGCTTGTTAATTAACTATTTAATGAATTTATGTTTCACCATAGTTTATATATAAATAACACAGGCCTGCAAAAACATCCTTTCCCCTTTTTTTTTTTTTTTTTTTTTTTTTTTTTTTGCACTGCGTTGGATGTTTCTGATGTGTTTTGATACGCTGAATTCAGAAATGCTTGTCTTTTCTCACAAAGTAAGGATGAAGATAGGAAAATGCCACACAGAGGCGGTAATAAATTTGAAATTATTTGTATATAAAATACATTAAAATAGGCTATTATTATCTTTTAAATGTATTTCTTTACATAAAAGATACCATAAGAGTTTTACAATTTTTATTAAAATCCCACAATAAACTGTGGAAGAAAATCATATTTATTGAAATTTTATTTTTCCGACTGAGTGGCCTGGATAGCTCAATTGGTAGAGCCTTGACCTTGTAAGTCAAAGATCCGGGGTTCGACTCCCGGTCCAGGCATTATTTTCACTCAGTCGGAAAAATAAAATTTCAATAAATATGATTTTCTTCCACAGTTTATTGTGTGATTTTAATAAAAATTGTATTCCTTTCTCCCATTATCTAATGGCGTTTTCCATTTCCTGCGGCTTATTTCTGTCGAGCTATCTACATGATAGACCAGAGATGTTTCTGCCTAAAAGGTTGTTTGAGTGAGTAATGCTGACCGGGGTGTCGGCCTGGATAGCTCAATTGGTAGAGCCTTGACCTTGTAAGTCAAAGATCCGGGGTTCGACTTCCGGTCCAGGCATTATTTTCACTCAATCGGAAAAATAAAATTTCAATAAATATGATTTTCTTCGACAGTTTATTGTGTGATTTTAATAAAAATTGTATTTCTTTCTCCCATTATCTAATGGTGTTTTCCATTTCCTGCGGCTTATTTCTGTCGAGCTATCTACATGATAGACCAGAGATGTTTCTGCCTGAAAGGTTGTCTGAGTGAGTAATGCTGACCGGGGTGTCGGCCTGGATAGCTCAATTGGTAGAGCCTTGACCTTGTAAGTCAAAGATCCGGGGTTCGACTCTCGGTCCAGGCATTATTTTCACTCAGTCGGAAAAAATAAAATTTCAATAAACATAAGAGTTTTTTCTGTTGTGCGCGGTGTAATGGCCGTAAGGAGGAGGGGGGGGGCATTTTCTATGCAGCATCTAACATTAATCTACTAACATGTAAATTCCCCATCGTCCCTGATACCTCCTCTACATTTTTTTTTTATGTCTTGATGAAATAACTGTCTTTGTTCTTCACTAACTTTATCCAGATTTTCCGGGAAATAACTTAGATTGAAGTTGAAAACGTGGAGCTTTAACATCAAAAAATCCCGATTTTTTGTCGAAACTGCACGTGATGGAAATTTTCAAATAGATTTTCCTTAATCATCATCCAAATGTACACCAGAGAAACACATTATCTTGAAGAAAAAAATTTCTTAGCAGGCCTTTGTAATTACCACATATTATTGACAGGGTTCTCACGAAGGTAAATTTGGATACCAGAATTTCTACACATAGTATTTTTTTTTTAATAGATATCAACGGATACCAACGATTAGTCAAGTCTTAAATTTCTATATAAAAACAGTGGTAATAAAATTTCCCTTTGTGAGAACCCTGATAACTGGGTACTTTCTGAGATAAAAATAAAAAATCCATTAATATCCATAAGTATCTACAACATAAAATTATGTAACCTTTATTTTATTTAAAGTTTTAGAAGCTAGTTTTTCTTTTGAATTCATAGTTTCTTTTGAATTCTTAATTATTACATATAATTGCATACCTTCTGCATTAAAATTTAAAAATCCTTTAATATTCATAAATATCTACAACATAAAACTATATAACTTTACTTAAAAAATCGATTGGATTATTTAATGAATTTAACATTTTTAATAATTCATATTCGTTCATAAATACGTACTACATAAAATCACATAGCTTCTCAAAAAAAAAAAAAAAAAAAAAATGATATTCATAAATGATTATGTAACTCAAAATTATACAACCTATAGTTCTCCTTAAGTCTTTTACGCTAAATCTTCTTTTAAACTCATGGAAAGTATTATTTGTTTTGCTTAAGATTAATTTCGTAATTTACTTTAACAACTACTCAACTAACTTTGAGTCATTTTACTCAACTCATTAAATAAATATCAGCTTCTGTGATAAGTGATTTCTCATTTTACACTACAACCATTCCAAAATAGAAACAGTTCCCTAAAATGATGTTTAATTATCATTAAATAAAATAGTTTAGGCTACAGTAGCTGTCGTTTCATTTTTGAAATTCTGTATTTCCATGATTGTCAGCTTGAACAAAACTTTCCAAAAATTAATTTTGTTGAATTTCGTAAACGTGTAATATTAGAACTATCGTTAGACTTAGCTTTATGTAACTCTCAAAACACCATTAGCATCTTTATAAATGATTACAATTTAATGTGATCTGCATTAATGAAATGCGAAGAAATCATTAATTTGGGATTGAATGATCATGCAATGATTTCCTTTCTCAGAAATGTCATTTCCCTTGTCCATATAATTTCTTTTCTTTCAGATTGGTAAACAAGAAAATAAACTCATTAGACACGGGTTGATTTGATATTGGTAAAGTTTCTAATCAATTTAAGCTTTCCGACTGAGCTTTTGGGAAATAAAATAAAAAGAAATCACATAATGAGAGAAAATAAAAATAAATGAGTAACAACCATTTTGTTGTTAATTTTATTGCGTAATAAAAACAGTGATATTCATTTTCCAGTTTAGCAGAAAATAAACTTATAATTTAATATCTATTAAAAAAAATAATTGAATTGAATTGAATTGAATTTAGGCACAGTAGGCATTTACTTTAAGTACATTAAAGCGTTTATAAATATATAATTTAAATGCATTTAATAGTAAATAATAAAAGATAATTTTATAAAATAATAGTGGATTACGTGGTTATGCAATAACAACAAATGTATAAATTCACAAATGCATAGAATCGCATGCTCTTTAATAATAAAATAAAATAAATAAATAAATCCTCGAAATTCTGCCAATCAAAGATTCGATTATTTTTAACGTTAGAACAATATTTCGTATCTGTGTAGCAATTTTTGGATATGATTATTTTTTATTTTCATCTGAGTTAATTATAGAATATTGCTACTAAAATGTATGAAAATTTTCTCTAAAATAATACTGATATCCGAAATTCGTAGCAGTTGGCAGCTCTGGTATTTACTAAATTTTCATAAAATTCTGACAAAAATACTTTGAAAACAAATCATAAACATTTGCTACATTATACTAATATTTCAGAATATTAATATTACATTGTAAATACTGTCAGTATTAAGACTAGTATCTCCCATTTTATTCAGTATCAAGCCACTAACGAACTCAATATTGGAGTTAAAATGGTTGTTGAATATCTACATAAAACTAATCTCTAAGTACAAACAAAACAAAGCAACAAAATAATAACTGCTACAACAACTTTAAAGTAATAAGTTGAGTTTCATCTGAAGTTTACATCAATATTTTTAAGAGTAAGAACTATCACAGCTAAATATTTCCATATTCACAAATAAGGGATTAAATGGGTGAAAACTTTAAGCTACTTAGAATTGCAAAATATTTTCCCCGCATTTTTCTTTATAGCAGCATTCTTTCATTTCAGTAAATAATAATGAAATACCATTGTATTTATTCAGTTTTATTTTAAAGTATTATGAATATTTCATCGTGTTTTCTTGAAGACTTTGTTTATAATGAAGTTATCTGAAAAGTTTATCTTAATGTTTCTTACTATAAAAAATCACGAAAAGTGGTTTAATAACTATAAAATAAGTTTTAAAAATAGATTTGTTTACCCAATACTTGGCAATTCAAATTCCAGTTAGAAATTTTCTAACTGGAATTTGAATATTTTATTTATGTAAAAAATAATTCCTTTTACATAAATAAAATATTGAGAATATTTATGTATATTATAAATCTAAATAGTTTTTTTTTTATCTCACTGGAGTACTTTCATAATTCGAATGCACGATTTGGTTTAACGCATTATGATGATTAATTTTCTTCAAAATATGTGCACAATAGACAAAAAGACAAAAAAAAAGGAAGAAAGAAAGTAAAGAAAACTCAAATTTAATTAACTCTGGAACTTTAAAAGTTATAAAATATGTGCCAAATTTGCCTTTTTTATATAATATTTATATATTCTATAACACATTTTCTGCTGGCATTTATTATTTTTACCATAGCCTCCTGAACTAGATGCCTGTCGCGTTGCTCGAAAACTTGGCAACAGTTGAAACGGTAGACAGCGCCACCTAGGGCAGATTGCGCGACTTTTTTATTCAACAGCCACCAACAATTTTTAAAAGTGGGATATGATATACATAAAAGGCGAATAGAATCGAAGAAACGTCACTTACATACATCATATATCACCTCTTAAAATTATTGGTGACAGTAGAATAAAAAAATCGCGCAATCTGTAACAGGTGGTGCTGTCTACTGCTTTAACTGTTGCTATGTTTCCGAGCCACGCGACAGGCATCTAGTTTAGGAGGCTATGCTTTTACATACCTGCCAAATTTCTAATTAATATTCCTCGCCCCTTTTTCCATACCTCTTTATTTTTCGAGTAATTTTCTCTCAAATGTAATCACGATTGAATAACAAGAAAAATACTCTAAAAAAAAAAACTGATGTGAAAAAAAAAGGTGGGTACTGAAAATACGATGAAATATTCATTAAATTGCTGGCGGGTGTACTTTGAGGAACTCTGTGCATGTTTATTTTTGTCCTAGCTTCAAATTGTTCAATATAAATCCTTTATTTTTATGAATCCAATTCCTATGCCATGCTTCATTTCACAAGTACAAATTTTTATTGCTCTGTCTTAAAAAACACATTAAATACAGATAGCATAGATGCCCACATTTTAATTTATTCCCGAGTATTTTTAGCTCCGCCTTTATTTCGCACCACTTTATTTATAGAAAATTTTACTCCAATATATAATTTCGATAAAATAAGAAAAAAATACTTTTAAAAAAATAAGTGATATGGAACAAAGGCGGGGCCAAAAATACTGCGGAATAAATTAAAATGTTGGCATCTATCCAGATAGTCGTACTTCCCGCCTTTTTTTTTTTTTGAACATTTTTAGAGATGAGAATTTTTTTTTTTTTTTAACCATTATTTTTATACAATATTCTCTATCTTATTTGATCTCGACACGTTACTATAAAAGTACGATAAAAACTTTTGTATAAAAATACTGGTAGCAAGAAAAGCGGAAATCTTTCATTCCTGAAAGAGTCCTGAAAAATAGGGCGGGGTGTACGACCCCTGTTAATATGATACAAAATGTATTTTAGGGTGATATCAACATTTAAAATTGCCCTTTTAAAAACAGAATTAAAGTTTAGTTACTGTTTTATTATAGTGTACAATCCTCAGGTCTAATAAATAAACTTTATACCAGAAATTTTCATTAGCAAACAAAACTATTTTTACTAGACATTGCTCCAAGTATAACTTTATCTGTTAATTAAAATTTCTGGTATATAACTGATTTATTTGATCTGCAGATTAATCAAGGAAAAATATGGTATAACTAGACCTACCAACATTTTAAATTTATTCCTTAGCAATGTTAGTACCCACATCTTTTTTCCCCTCACGACATTTTATTGTAAAATGTTTTTCTCCGATATGTAATTAGGATTAATTATAAAGACAATTACTGTTTAAGGAAATGTGGTGTGGAAAATAGGTGCGTACTAACAATGATACACAATAAATTAGAAATGTTGGCCAAGTCTGGTTATTACTTTTAAATCGTAATCAGTATATTCTATACCGAATATTTTTTCTAAACTGGAGATCCATAAATATACAACTGTTTACTATCAGTAATACATAAAAAATAGCTTAAAATGGGTTTCTAATTAAATAAAAAATAAGGACCCTTATGTTTTTTTTTTTTGTTTTTTTTTTTAATCATTTTTCATAATTTGACAACTAATAATCAGGATGAAAAGAAAGTATCTTTCAAGGTTTATGGTCTTTTCTGAGACTAATGATAACAAAAAAGAAATGATATTAAAAGCAATTAACTATCACCTTTTTAATTATTAATTAGTACCTCAAAATCCTTCTGAAAATATTTTAAAAGCATTCAAGAAAAATATTTCTTTTGTATAAGTATTTGTTAGATTTTTCTAGAATGTTTTATGATTTTTCTTGACAGTTCTTAGGCTTTTGGTTAGAGCGTCATGCTGATAACGCGATGGTCCCGGATTCGGTCTTCGAAAGACGATATAGTACTTTTTTTTTGCAGATAAATAATCAAAAAAAAAAAAATTTCAATTGATAAACGAAAATCTTCCGTTGTCTACAAAATATCCTAAGAAATTTTAATTAGTTTTCTTAAGAAGCTTTTTCCTTTTTTGTAACTAAAAAGCACAAAATAAAATTTAAGTAAAAAATCATTTTTTAAAGTAAGAAGCTTTTTATTGGGAAGCCCTAAAAAGCATAAAATAAAATGTATTCTGGCAAAGACATGCTACAAAGAAATGAAAATTTCAACACTAAGAAAATTTTAGAGAAAATTATAGGTACTTTCCTTTTGCAAGAGATGAAAATTTTTTAATGTTCAAAATATTTTAAAAAGCTTTCGAGACATTTGAGATTTCTGGCCTAACGAATGATTTTACAAAAACTAATAACTAAGAATATTGGTCTCGAAAGCTTTTTAAAATATTTTGAACATTAAAAAATGTTCATCTCTTGCAAAAGGAAAGTACCTATATTTTTCTCTAAAATTTTCTTAGTGTTGAAACTTTCATTTCTTTGTAGCATGTCTTTGCCAGAATACATTTTATTTTATGCTTTTTAGGGCTTCCCAATAAAAAGCTTCTTACTTTAAAAAATGATTTTTTACTTAAATTTTATTTTATTTAATGATGAAGTAAAATAAAACAAATTATTACAATTTTTCGGTAGCCAAAAGGTAGTAAGTTGGAAACTATACGTGTGACGTTTTAAAGGAACGCCAAAGAGCTTGTCTTACTGTTCAAAATAGGAAAATATGCCGAGAGTTAAGGGTTAATACTGGCATGTATAACCCTGTATAATAACCCTGTATTGATAAAATTATTGTCCATAGTGTATTAGGAACTTTTTATATTCTGATTTCTATGTTGTAGCTACTCTAGTATATAAAGTTTTCTAATATTGACATTGCATTGGTTTGAAAACTCTGTATATTATAAAAATAATAATAATAATAATAATAATTCTCGATGTTGTTAAAGGAACCTTTATATCACCATGAATATTCGTGCAAGCCCCATACAAATGAGTATAGGTAATTAAAAAAAGCAGTATAATCATATTCTAGTGCTACAGGGCATTTAATTACGCTATTTATTACAGGGTGATTCCAAATGTTTCCTTTAGTTTGTTACTAGTCTGATAATAATATACTGTAACTACAATCTATTTCAAAAATTATTTTTTACAGGGTTATCCCAAACACTTTTTCTATAATTTGTTACTGGTTTCCCTTTTTGACTGCGGGAGAAAACATTCGCTTAAGTATATGACACATAAAATGTTCTTTACAACCCTGAAATTCCAAAAGAATTCCTCAAGTATAGTTCTATGTATTCTACAAAATGTCTAAATTTGAAAGTATTTAAATGCTTTTCTCCATACAGAATATGTATTTGTTGCCAACATATATTATTAATATTATTAACTTGCATTACTTAATTTTCAAACATATATTATTAACTTTGCCATCCTACAGTCTTATTCGAAGAATTTTTCATCTTACCGAAATATGACAACATATATCTTTCGTAGAAATTCAGGAATGCTTTATGGTTGTAATCGTATTTGTTATGACGTTCTATCAGACTAAAATACTTCAAACCACGTTGTTAATCTAAAACACAGCTTAGTGTTTTAGCAACTAAATTTAGTACTAATTAAAAGTGATACGTACATGAAAGTCTTAATTCCTCTTTTAAATCCTTGAGTCATTTCAACATTCCAAATACATCACATAGAATCATGAAATAAGAAAAATACAAGTTCTTGGCTTCGGGAGAAAGATATTTTTCGTTTGAAAGATTTTTTTAATTTATTCTTTAATTCTTTGTGACATTTCTATCTTAAAAACGTGGCACAGGACATCATCAAACTTTAAAAAAAAAAAAAAAAAAAAAGAAAAAAATTCAATCCTACTAAAAAAAAAAAAATAAATAAATAAATAAATAAATAATCGTCATGTTTTCATAACCCCATTACTGAGTCATCTGAAGCTTAACTATGTATTTTAGTGAACCATAGAATGTTAAAAATAGAAGTAACTCAGGCAACGACAGAATCTTAATTATATAATAACTCTTAAAATTCCACTTTTTTTTATTTAAAAGATTTGAAGTATAAATATCTGCTAATCGCAAAATCAAGAAAAAGAAATGAAAATCTCCCCAGCCTAAGAAGAAAATCCGTTAATCACTTCTACAGCATTATAAAAGGTGAATGATAATTTATATTTTTTTTAGCATAAATTTTCTACGTCAATTTTATTCTTAGTTTTATCTAGATAAAGCACCTAATTTATTTATTTTCCCACTTTAAATTTCAATCAGTAAACTATATTGTCTTATTACATGTTTTTGTGTGACTGGATAAAATAACTTCTAAATTACAAACATGTGATTTTATTTTTTATTCGGTGCACAGGGATATATTTTCCATTTTTCAAGGAATCAAAATAGTCTGCATTTTAAATCTTGTTCGGAAGTATATCCAGGCAAAAATTCCATCAAATGCAGATAGTGAGTGTGTCAAGGGCCTTCAAGCTGGATTCTTATTTTTGATCTTATACGTCATTTCTCATATCTGAAGATGATAGAGAAAAGGTCTTTGTAATAACTCTGAAGAGTAACCAAGACGAAATAGTATCGTAAAAATGTGTTGAAATTATATAAGTGTGAATTATATAAATAGAAAAGACAAAAGAAGCTTTATTTCTTTTTATATAACTTATTTGTATATTAAAAAGAATTAAGGTGCATAGTATACTTTCAGACATGCCTAAAGTTTAATTTATTCCTGAGCAATGTTAGTACCCACTTTTCTTTCACACCACCTTATTTGTCGTGAAATTTTCTCCAATACGTAATTACGACAGTGTTGCTAGAATTTGCGACATTTATATTCAAGCTCCAACACTAAATTTTAAATGTAACCGTTGCCTAATCACTTCGAAGATTAATTGTCTATTATATATATCAAATAGCATCTTTCAAATTATTAATGACAGTTTAATAGGAAAGTAGGAAAATCTGGCAACACTGAATTACAATTAAATAAGAAGAAAAGTGGTGTGATAAAAGGGCAGGTACTCCGGAATAAATTATAATATTGGCATGTATATGTTTTTTCGCCTCGTTCCATTAAAAAAAAAATTAGTCTTCATATGTTGTTTAAGTAGTTTGCTGACCTCAAACAAATAGTATTACTATTTTCTGGTACTTTTATAATCCCGTCACATAGGTGCCAACATGTACGGTTTATTAACACTAGTATTTCTTTGCAAACAATTTCATCAAGTTTAATCACAGAAAACGTCTAAAGAAACTTGTTACAGGGTGACAAGAAATAACTTGGACGAAGTTTCAAACCAAATATCTGTAACTGCCACTATCGCAAACTCATTTTGGAAGATGTTGTCTTACCTTAGTCGCAAAAGTTCTTTGGAAACAAAAGATGGACCTTCCAACAGGATTCTGCACCTGCACACAGAGCGAAAGGCACTCAAGATTGGTGCAAGACAAATTTTTCTGACTTCATTGGAGCTCAAGATTGGCCTCCGTATTCTCCAGATTTGAACCCAATGGATTATTCTGTTTGGTCCATCTTGGAAACAAGGGTGTGTGCTAAATCTCATAAAACGTTGGCATCCCTAAAGGAATTCTTATGCAAGGAATGGGATAAAATATCAGTAAGTGAGTTGCGGCCCATAGCCAAAAATTTTGTGACACGTTTAAAGCTCTGTATTAAGGCTAATGGTAGCCACTTTGAAAATTTGTAAATATAATAGACAAAATAATGTATTCATATTTATTGAAGGTTGGTCGTAATATTTTCATTAGCATTAAAGTTATAATGTATCATGTGTGTCCAAGTTATTTCTTGTCACCCTGTAAAAATTTCCGATGGCAAAAAAAAAAACATTCAAGTTGGCAGTCACATCTGAGTTAATGTCATCTTCAAAATAAAAATTATTTTTATGGTAATTTGCTACAAAAATTATCTGATGAAATAGCACTTAAGCCATACTTTTCCAAATCTGACTGGCCATGTCTTAAATAGGTTATCTTTTATAATAAAATTCTAAAAAAGAAATAAATTTGAAAAAAGAAAAAAGTGTATGCGTATTTATACTAAGATGAATCAGGATAAAACAAACATTAAAAATAAGCATTAGGTTTTTTGTTTGTTTGTTTGTTTAAGTAGAATATACACTATTTTTCAATAGCTGCATCAGTTGGAAGCTCTTTTATCTTTTACATGCAATCTATTATTACTCAGGGACAGAAAATGTAAGATTTAGCTGCAAAATGAACCTAACATCGCTTTGTATGACAGCAATAGATTTTACAAAAACAACTCAATCTAATACGTATTATTTTAGATGAAATTTCTCCCTTTTGTAGTTCACAAGTGTATGAAATCAATTCAGGATTTTATTAATTTCAAAAAACACTACTATCTCAATTTTTTACTAATAATCTATTCTTATTTAGGGCAAAAAGATTGTTCTTTAATTACGAAAGAGTTATTGTCGTATTTTCCTGAGTGTAACATAGATGAAAGTTTTTCAACTTTAATCAGAACTCTTCCACCAGTATTTTTTAATAATAATCTCTATCGTATTTAATCACAAAAATTTAATGTAAAAATACAATTAACATTTCTCAATTAAAATCGTAGTGCCAAAAACGCGGAACACTTCCATACCTGGTATAATCAATCTGCCAGTCCGATACATGCGTTTTACACCAAAAAATTTATTTAAGGAAATTTAATGTTTTTTGCACCTCGAACAAATACACAGTTGTCCGCTGGTTAAAATTTGTGTTGTAAAACCATAGGCGCCAACTTTTACGCATTTTTGAATACGGGAAATTTTTATAACAATTTTCTTACATATTCATAGCTGCCAATATTTTAATTTATTCCGGAGTATTTTTAGCCACGCCTTTAGTTCGTACCACTTATTTTTTTTAAGTATTTTGTTTTTCCTTATTTTATCGAAGAAATTATATTGGAAAAAAAATTTCTATAAATAAAGTGGTGCGAATTAAAGGCGGGGCTAAAAGTACTCCGGAATAAATTAAAATATTGGCAGCTATGCATATTGTGTAGCATTTTCTACTGATTTAATAAAATAAAAGTTTCAATAAAAAATTTCCAGTAGCCAAAAAGCATAAAAGTTGGCAACCATGTAAATCATATTTATATGACCTGTGAATTAAACGCAGAAAAATATGGATCAGAAAATAATTATATGTTTACCAATCTAATTTACGAAAAATAAAACAGATAATACCATTTTCAAATAATAATTATTACCTTATCTCACAATGAATTTTTGTCTATTATAAGTAAAAAATCACTGTTAAAATATCATTTTGAAAGTGTGGCTCGACCTTAATTCAGATACTGGGTCAACTGTTATAAACATTGTAATCAATTTTAAACGAATCCTTCTAAAGATAAATGTTTGCGGCACATTCTTGTTAATTCACAGCATATATCTCCTTAAAGATATCGGCATCTCCTTGAGATAAGTTTTAAAGTTGCGGCAAATATTAAACTATAGAATATTGTTCCTTTTCAATAGTATGTTGTTCATATGCGTAATGAACACTTCATATATCTGCTCTCTTATCACACCCCAAGAAAAGCCATTGCACCCTTAAAACAATGGAAAGACTGTGTAAGTGGATAGACTTTGCTATAATTACCCATATATTAAGAACAAAATAATAACTATTTTAGATAGTGATGCTTAAAAGATTCGTGACATTATCAATGTTATTTGAAAAGCATTTAGAAATTGTTCTTCAAAGTTATTTATTCGCAGATTTTAGTGACCAATATTTCATTTCGTAGTTAACAAACTTACTTATTTATTTATTTTCATTTTTAACTTTCTTCATATGCATAAACCAACATTAAACAAATATCCGATACGTGATTAGTTTCTAACTCATTAACCCCAGAAATGTTTGAAAACTGAGCTTTTTTTTCGTTCCAAACAAGCACAAATATTTCGTTTAAATTCCTTGGTGTGATGTTTTAAATAAGCTATTATTCCTATACTTCATTTATTTTAATGAAAACAGCATTTTAAATAAGTTTTCCGTGAACTGTTTTTATAATTAAGCAGGGGGAAATAGTTAGCCTAAGATTAATGAATGGTTGTGTTATTAATATATTAATAAGAACACAGGTTTAAAAAGTGTATTTTTAAAACGCATTTCATTTCCCTTAAACGAACAATTATGAAGTATGTGTAGAATTTTTATGAAGTCTGTTTTAGTTTGTACAGTACCTTTCTTTTTAAAATACTACTCAATTTTTATATTTAGGAATAGGCAAAGATAAAAAATATAAAGCTAAGAATAATTTTAATATCTCTAATTTGTGAATTAAAGACTTTTAAAACGTTTCCATAATTGCAGAGTATTACGGTTTTTTATCAATTGCAATTTTTAACAAGAACCTTTTATAAATTTTTCCAACAATTTTTCTCTATTAAGTTATACTAGTGGATCTGCAGATCAGGAGCCTCAACGTCCTATTTGCCTCACGCATTATTCAACACAACATTTTTATTTATTCCTTATTATATAATATATATATATATATATATATATATATATATACATATAAATGATAGATATCATAATAAATTTTAATCTTAAAATCTAGCAATTAATAGATACAAAACAATACCAACTCACAAAAATATAGAACTGATTTTAACTTAGAGGAAAGACTGACACAAAATTGTTACTATATATATATATATTGATTCAATTGGCTTTCTACATAAACAGAAACGTTTCTGAGGGGTGCCGTCGCCCCCCTCAACCCGCCGCTGTACCTCTCTTTCTACAACTATCTGTATATATATGTATTTCTAATAACTGATAGTCTTGTATTAATTCTCTGCAATTCATAAATACTTGTACCAAATTTTACGCAAAATGATTACATAACATATCGGAAATATTTTGTGTAACCCTGTAAATAAATTACCAATTCTATGTTCACACTTTTGAACAGAAAAACATGCTTTTAAAATTCTAATAAAATTTCATTATATTTAATAGGATGTAACCATGTTAAAACGCGCTTTTAAGAAATACCGACTATAGACCGTAATAGTCTGAAATTATTTTATGTATCCCAGAAAAGGAGTCACAGTAATTATATACACTGAAAAAGAATACACCTATTTAATTAATTATAACTCATTAATATTTCAACCTAATTTGACATCATTTGGATGACTACAGTATATCATCGGAATTCTTTTGTGTGGTTCCGTAAATAAATTATTTAGTCTATACATACCATTTTTTTTAAAGAGTAAACATGCTTTTCAGCATCTTTATAATGTACGTTAATTCCATTGTGTTCAATGCTGCATAAACGCATTAAAGTGCGCTTAAATAAAAATTTGTTCATAGGCTCTAATGTAACGAAATTCTTTGTGTGTCTCTGAAAACGAACCATAAACATTGTATACACCAGTAAAAACTATTCAGCTTATTCAACGTTTTTCATGTATAATTGTTCGAAATGTGACATAATTCGGATAATTACGTGGCATTGTCAGAACACTTTTGCAAGGTCCTGTACATTAATTAGAAAGCCTAAGAGCACATATTTTCTGTAGAAAACATAACTTTAAGCATCTCAGTAATGTACGCTAATTTCATTTGTTCATTGCAAAGTAATGATGTTAAAACGCGTTTAAAGGAAATTCACCCAATATGCCTTAATGATAAGAATTTTGGCGTGTCCCTGTACACAATCCATAAAAAATGTAGACATAAAAAATTATACAGCTATTTCTATACAGAGCCTGAACGTGTGTGCCAATTTCCAAGTCAATCGGAGATTTTTTCGGCCGCTATTGCGATACATACAAATTCTACCGACAGGCCATAATAATAAGAAAAATTTTGGTGTGTCCCTGTATACAAACTACAAATGGAATGCACACCCAAAACTATACAGCAAATTTCGTGTGGCTCATAAACATGTGTACCAAATTTCAAGTCAATAGCTTGACTTTTGCGGCCGCTATCGCGATACATACAAATTCTTCCCATAGGCCGTAATGATAAGAAACACTTTGGCGTACCCCTGTACACGAACTACAAATGGAATGCCCACTAAAAAGCATACAGATAATTCCGTATGGCTCATGAACATGTGTACCAAATTGCAAGCTAATAGCGTGATTTTTGCGGCCGTTATCGCGGTACATACAAATTCTTCCCATAGGCCGTAATGACAAGAAAAATTTAGTCGTGTCCCTGTACACGAACTACAAATGGAATACACACCGAAAACTATACAGCTAATTCCGTGGGGCGAACATGTGTACTAAATTGCAAGTCAATGGCGTAATTTTTGCGACCGCTATCGAGCGACAAACAGATAAACAGACACACAGACGGAACCCGAAACCTTTTTGATTCTGAACAGAGAGGCCTCTACTGATGTTTTGGCAATAAAAAATATTACTTAGGGTTGGGTAGGGTTGTGGGGATTAAGGCCGATTGACTGCACTAGGGTCCTTGGCCTGAGAGGAAGTGCCCTCCGTGGGGGTCTTTATAATGTGTCCTACAAAAGTATTACTTAGAAAAAGTGGAGTTTAAAAATTGTAAAAATCGGCAACTATACATTTTATTGAAAAGACTTTTAATGAGATTCTAGAAGAAAAACTCCATTATAGAAATTTATTTATTTATTTAATAATTTTTAATGAATGCAACATTATATTGTATAAGTCATATACCTGAGTAATTTTTTTTTTTTTTTTTTAATATCACATTTATATCTAGTAGAGATTCAATAAAATCTCTCTATTTCCATAACATCAACAATCATAATTATCACGCAAGACTTTCACATAATTTATTTAATAGAGAGTTTCTTCATTACTTCTAATGCAGAATTTCTTTTCTAAATGTTTATTATCATTAAACTAAAAAAATGTTTACCAAAAAAATGCACAAATATATATTTATTTATTTATTTATTTTGACAGTCGTTTATTTAAAAATTTATATTATCTTTCGTCTAAAATATTTTTATTTTCAATCTATTATAACCATAAACATAATATCTAGAGTAAAATTCCTATCTAAAAGATCCTCAAAATTATTTACAAAAAAAAAAGGAACTCTATTTTTTTTTTAAACTGAATTTTCATAAACTTGCAATAATTGAATAATATCACAGATAATGTAAAGCAAATGTTTTTAAAGAAAAACTGTATTCCCCAGTTGAAAAATCCATATACTTTTTATGGACTGTATTTCCTGTTTAACCTACTGCTGTGTTTGAGTTCATTTCGACCCAAAATTGCCATGCATGACAATTCATATTTTATACCAAATAGTTTCTTGACAAAACAAAAGGCATTGTTTGAGGCCATGGATTGAGTTCGAATCTGGAAGGTGAAAGTCAATTAGTTATTGAATTGAAAATATTGAGTTCATTTGGATTTTATTTGGTAGATTTGAAAGTGGAGGTTCATGTTGTGCTTTTGAAATAAATAAACCAGCGGGGTTAAGAAAGTTCTAACACTGTTTTTAAATTTTTTGTCATGATTATTCATAATATTTAACATATTCTTAATGTTTTTGCATTCTTACCAAGTGAAACTATCAGATATTTTTGGCTGAATCTTTAGCATAACATTTTTATCAAGAGCTAACTTATAAACTTAAACGAATATACTTACGTTGAAAGCTTTTCACGGATAATACATATTAAAAAAAAAAAATACTTTTTATGCATCTCAAATCTGACAACATTTCTAATTTATTCCGTAGCATTGTTAGTTACCGCTTTTTTCTTTTACTTTTTCTCTTACACCACTTTTTTTAAAGAGTAATTTTCTTTTAACTTTCATTTAATAATTTTTTTTTCTGTAGAACCATCTTGCATTCCAATTTTCAGCTGAGTTTCAGTTTATCATGCTGAGTATATGTGTGACATTGGTCACACTATCGACATAGTTGCCAACATTTTAATTTATTCCGGAGTATTTTTAGCCCCGCCTTTAATTTGCACCAGTTTATTTATAAAATAAATTTCTTCAACACATAACTGCAATAAAATAAGAAAAATATACTCTAAAAAAAAAAGTGGTATGGATTAAAGGCGGGCTAAAAATGTTCCGGAATAAATTAAAATGTTGGCATCTCTGTATCCAGCTGCAACATCTTTGATCGTCATGCTGGAGAAAATTAGGTTCTATAAAAAAAGTAGTGTGATACAAATACAAAATTAACAATGCCACAGTATAAATTAGAAATGTTGTCAGGTCTGCATCTTTCTTTAGGGTAATACGACATTTAGAAATCTCGTTTTGATATAGCCGATCTATGGTAATTTTTTGCGCACTAAGCCCAGTTAGACATAGGCCGACTGCTTTAAGTAGAAATCTTGGAAATCTAAATTTCTTCATTTATATTGGGATGGTTCACAGATATAGGACAAAAAATCAGACCTTTAAGTCGTTTACGGACATAATGTAACTTGCATTTTTCCCGTAATATATACCAATAAACTCTAATATGCATACTTGCCAACCTAACCCAGAAGATTGTTAGTCCCGCCCCTTTTTGTACACCATTTAATTTTTTGAGTAATTCTCTTCGAATATATTTACAATTAAATAAGAAGAAAAGTACTTTAAAAAAAGACTGGTGGAAAAAAATAGGTAGAAAGGGGCGGGACTAAAAATCTTCCGGGTTAGGTTGGCAAGTATGAATATGTTGAAAAGTAATATGAAGAAAATAATAATTAAATTTTCTTGTTTATTAAATGCTTTCGACGTCTTATGTATTTTGATATTTTAATACATTCGTCTAAAATTATGCTTCATTAATTCTAGGAAATCATGCATGATTTTACGAAAGTTCCGCATTTTCATACTTGCCAACAATCTAATTAATATTCCGTAGTGTTGTTAATCCCGCTCTTTCTTTCATACCAGTAAATTTTTACAATAATTTTCTCCAAATACAATTACGATTAAATAAGAAGAAAAATACTCTAAAAAGATACTGGTGTAAGAAAGAAGGCGGGGCTAACAATGCTACGAAATATTAATTAGTATGTTGGCAAGTATGGCATTTTACTAAAATGTTTAATTATATTTTGGCAGCCTTCATTATCTTTCGAAGAACTCCCCATGATTTAAGAGAATTTTTTTACAGTAAAGAAAATGCCGATAGCGTAATTGCTGGAATATCTGCTCCAACCTCCCGGCTTATTCTCTAACATTTTTTTTTTTCTGTTAAGTTTAAAGGAATATTTTTATCAGTTAACCTTACTTTTACTTTATTGGAAAGACAAGAGGACAAATAACCTTAAAAATTGAAAGTTATCAGTCATAATAAACAAAAAATGAATTTTTATGTATTTATTTTATTTATTTATTTTATTTATTTATTTTTTTTTTTTTTTTTAGTGTTCATCTTCTATATTATAATCATTTATTTCCGTAAAAGAATATTAATTGTTGCTGTAAGGTGTAAGGCTCTCTAACTACACAAGGGTCCTAATCCTGGCAGTAATGCTCTTCATGAGGGTCTTTGTAAAAGATTCTTGCCTTTATTCATGCAAGTTTCCAAGAGCAAGACCGACGAGAGCTACCTGGGCTCGACCCCGGCATCTTCCGAGCACAATATCTCTCGGCCTCTTATGGGACTAACATATTATTAATATACGTGTTATGTGACATCATTTTTCAGTTACCATTGTAATTTTACTGAAAAACTAAAAACATAAATAAAAGGATTGTGAAATTTCCGAGTACATTTTAATATTCAATAAAATGATTATGCCCCTCAATTAAATAGCAATAAAATAAACCAAAACTCTTTAATGAAACACGTCTGTACTCTCATATACGTAATTAGAGTGCAAGAGTTAAAAAAACAAATGGACTTTACCATGTCATGCTGAAAGATAAATCTTTTGACACGTAACCTCACTCTCAATAAATTACATCTAGAAATATATCTTATAACAACGAAGAGGTGTATTTCCTCGAAAGCCAAAGGTTTGGACAAATCCATCTCTGATATGACAGCATCTCAGTTTGCAAAAGTCTTTTCTTTTTGCTCATTATTTTTGTTTACACGTTGCAGCTGTGCCTATCACACTGTGGTATAAAGCACGTGGCGTTTATTTCATGGAAATGTCTCCATTTCGGAGAAGATGACAGCAGTGTTATAACGACGAGGAAGAAATAATCTGAAGAGTTTTTTTTTCCTTCCTTGAAGCATAAAAAAGATATTTTACGCTCAACAAGTTATGAATGGAATTCGCATTCATTCATAATAGTTTTCTTGTTTGTTTTCCATCTTGATTTTTTTTTTAATCATTTATACGATAGAAATTAATGCATAAATTTAATCTAATAATATAATTGCATGTGCAATTAAGTCATATGTTAAAAATATTTTCTGTTTCCTTGAAGATATCAGTAGTATTTAAGTTATCAACATATTACTATCTTCTTTTTCTTTAAGCAAATGGCGTTTAAATTTATATTTTTATTCCAATGTAGTTCTAGCAACATAATATCAGTGATCAAATGAACATTTCCGTTGAACTGAATTATGTTTTCATACCACTACATTTATAGCATCGGAATGGTCTTCTCGCAAACTTATTGTACAGTAAAAAAAAAGTGAGATTTGTTGCTAGGTATAATTAATTTAAGGACTAATTATGAAAATTATGAAAACAACATGTCAAAAAACATGATATATATATATCGTGTACTATCACACCAATGATTTACGTGACAACCTTTCTAATTTTTATATGCCAATATTTTTTTATTATTTTTAATTTTTTTCATAGAATTTTTTATTAAGCTTTTGTAGCAGTTTTCTATGATACACTGTATCATAGAAAACTGCTACAAAAGCTTAATAAAAAATTACAAAAGCTTAATAAAAAAAAATACTTGTATTAAAAACCTGGAACGGTTGGCAACTGTAACGTATATATATTTATATTCGTACGAGCTATTACCCCAAAGAAATAAAATAGAACAAAAAGTAATAATATCAATTTTTTATTATTTATTTATTTTATTTATTTATTATTTATTATTTTATTTTATTTATTTTTTTATCTTATTTATTTATTATTTTTATTTTTATTTTTATTTATTTATTTTATATACCAATTAATATCTATACCTCTTTTAATTTTTAATATACAGGGTTTCAAAAATGGGTATAAAATGCAAATTTTCAAAATTCTTCTACTACATATGTACCCACATTTTGTTTGCTAATTAACTTAAGATACAAAAGTATCATTAGAAAGCTTATAATACAGGCTTTCAAATGATATACCACATGCGTATATTTAATTTTTTTTTTCAATTCAAGGTCAAATATTTTGACCTTTGACCTTCAACACGTCAAAAACCTTCAATATCTCAAATGTTATTCTTACGTTTACAGGTATGGAACACGGGCGCAGTATTCATACCACTATCAATGTAAGAAAATTTTCTACTTCTTTAATCAACGATATTATAGGTAGTAAAATTTCTTAAACAGATTCCGGTATGAATTCTGCGCCCGTGTTCCATCCCTGCGTTTATTGTCTATAATTATTGTGGGTTTTAGCATGGGACGGCCATGGATGCTGAGTTAATAATTAAAATACAACCCTCCATCAGTATTTTCATACTAACATAACGTAAATTTTACAAAAAAATTTCTACAAATATAATAAAATACACAATGTAAATTAATCTTGATTGCAACTTTCAATTGCTCGTATTCAATATTTGTACCCTATCTATCAGGGATTAGTGATAATTAAGACCTAGGGGCTGTTCAGTTTCCCGTAAAAGAAAAATAATATTACCGTCTTATAACAATTAGAGTAATTTTTGGTAGGTTTTATTATTATTATTAATAATATATTGTTTTTTTCATTACACTGCTCGGCATGAAAATTGCCCCCAACACCATTTTGGCAAATTCTTGTGTAAAATGACTTCCTGAATCCGAATATGGCGTCCATTTTGTCCTATCACCCACCGTTTTTTAGGGACGGCTCCCTATTTTTATCACTTTTCGATTATTTTATGGCTATAAATTTTATTTTTAGAGTGGGGGAATTATTTTAACTGTTAAATATCTTCTGAGGGGTACAGACAGAGCCTGATTAAGGGGGAAGCACACGTTATTTATACTTACACCGTTATTTTTTAACAAATACTTTCCTACTATAATGAACAGAAAATTCTCATCGAAAATTATTTTAAAAGAATTCTGGTGTCTAATAACGGTGAGTAAATTGGATTGTTTTACACCGTTCATTTTTTATAAAAAATATTTCCTCGTCAAAGCGTGGAATTTCTATGACATGAAGTAAAAAATAATTGTAAAAATATTCCGGTGAGAGCGGAGATAATGTGTGTTTCCCCCTTAATCAGGCTCTGGGTACGGAGTTGGAAAATTCTAAAACATCAACATTTGCGGCAAGGGGAAAATTTAGGAAGGGGGGGATTTGTCACTGAAATTATGTATTTCAATTCTTATTTTATTTTTATTTTTTTACCTACTATTAATGTCATTTATTAAACATTACATATTTTTGTTTTTAAGTGTTAAATTAATTATTTTTCATTCTCCAAATCAAATTCATAGCCATAAAATTACTGAACATTGATAAAAATTGGGGGAGGGGGTAGTGTCCCGAGAAAACGACGAGTGACTAGGCAAAATGGTAGTCATACTCGGATTCAGGAGGTCATTTTACGTAAGAAGCAGCAAGAATGGTCAGAGCCTGATTTAGGCCGGGGCACTCTCTCACCGGAATATTTTTACAATTATTTTTTACTGCATATCATAGAAATTCCACGTTTTGACTAGGAAATTATTTTTATAAAAAATGAACGGTGTAAAACAATCGAATTTACTCATGATTATTAGACACCAGAATTCTTTTAAAATAATTTTTAATGAGAATTGTTTGTTTATTATAAGAGGGACGTATTGCTTAAAAAATAATGGTGTAAGTGTAAATAATGTGTGCCCCGGTCTAAATCAGTCCCTGAGAATGGTATCAAGGGTCATTTTGTTTTCAGCGTAGTGTTATTATTATGAATATTATGCATCAATGAAACTTAATACAGTAAACATACATACAAAAAAATTTAGTACTGTGTTATTTAAAGGAGGCTTTTAAACAATTTAAGGATGAGTATCCAGAGATTAAAATTGGATTTTTTATATTTGCAAAATTAAAACCAAAAAACTGCATTTTGGCTGTCGAGCAACTGGAACGCATTCTGTCTGTGTTTGTTATATATATTAAAATGTTACATTAATGCTGATTTGGTGCAATTTGTCGGAACTGAGTAAAGAAGAAAAGAATCAAGTAAATTCCTACAATAATTGCATAAATTTTATTGGTTTGTAATCCCCATAACTGCCACTGGGAAAACTTACACTCTCTCTCCTGAAAAAAATGTTCAGTACTCATGCCTCTTTTAAATTAACTGTAAAAATTGTTCAGCACTGCAAAATGTTCCAAATCTTTGTAAATATATTTGATATATTTGTACTAAAGTATTCTTTTTTAACAAAATAGGAAAAGGAATGTTCTATTATTACAATTTAATCGTTTTAAATTCAGATTTTAATATCATTTTAAGTTATTTACATTTTCAATTTATTAAAAAAAAAAAAAAAAAAAAGTTATAGACCCTCCTCCTCCTTCCACACGAACATATCAATACCAGCTGATCTCTACTGTTTAAGCCTTAAATTGTTGCACTTAGCAGCACATTTAAAGGAATGCTCAATCAGCAGATAAACATTCCAAAATTGCAAGCTTTCATCCTTCATTTTTTTTTTAATATCACGTAATTATTAATTACAAAAACATTGTAATTAACTATTTTCCTTTCAGGGAATTTCTATACATGTTAAATTGGCCCACCCAAATGAAATCCTAAAATATCCTATATACAATTTCAGTATGAAAATATTAATAGACGGTTGCATTTTAATTTATAACTCAGCATTCTATGGACGTCCATATTGAAGTTTACAATAATCATAGACAATAAATTGAAGAACTCTGTGATTCAATAAAACAAAAACTCTCTCTAGAAATAGTGGTATGAAATAACACTTAGGGTTTGAAGTTTTGTGTTATATACCCAAAAGAATGAAATGAAATCACTAAAACCATTTTGAAATTATTCAGCATTTATTTTCCAACTTGTTCAGATCTAATCAGACAATTCGTTTCAGTTACTTTCTATTTTTTCTTTTATTTTAACATTTATATTCACTCATCTTTATTAGTATACATGTTAAGAAAATGAATGCAGCAGCCCATTCAAAATGTGTAAGAAAATAGTAAAATTATAAGACTTCTAAAGAAATATTTATAGGTAAAGAAAAAATAAATGACTAAACGCTCAGCTTTCTTAAGCTTATGTCATTCATTCGTCCATTGATATGTCCAGTTTTATGTACCCACAGAAAAGAAGCTTTAAAATCCCTAAACCCTTAAAAAACACTCATCCTGTCACGATCTTCCAGTTGGAGTTTTTTTAGGAAAAGAACTCTCAATGAGCTAGTTGGCAGTTTTTGACACTTTTTGCCTGGTTTAAAATGTCACATCAAAAACCCTTTGTCAGATTTTTCAAATGTTGCATTTTAAGAGACAATACTTTTGTTGATAGATTTAGTCCACATATTTTATCAATGCAGGTAATAAGTATTAAGCAGAATTGTAAAATAAATATATATGTATATATACACACTAGCTGAAAGAGCAATTCAAAGTTACTTTTAAAAACAGGAATTTAAACAGCTATACAGCCTTTTCAAACAAGAACTTATTACGTAGCCGAAATGCTTTTAGTCATACAACAGGAAAAGAATTTCTTTCAACGAATTTTTAAAACGTGATATATATATATATATATATATGTTTTTTTTTTTTTTTTTTTTTTTTTTTTTTACAGTTTCGAGCTCGATTGTTTAATCTATTTTTTTTTCCTACATTCCTGTACCGACGCTTTATCAAAAGGATCAAGAATTAATACACTGTGACGATCACAAAACTTTCTTTTATATCATTCTATACAACAGCGCCAAATACCATGTTAACATGCATAAAAATTTAAACAACTTAATTTTTCCCAACTGACATTTTATATATACAACTAGGCTCAATTTTTCACAAATCGATGCTGAGATATAGCCACCTGGAAAATCGTAGAAAGTAATAGCAGCGCTATCTATCAGGCGATATACAACAAACTGAATCAGAATAATTTTTCACAATACATGTCACATATACCAAGTTTGGTATACTTTACATAATATAGCTTCCCTTAAACGGAAAATATTACATCAGAACAACTATCTCTCGTCTGGCATGCATCCAAATTCAATCAGCGGAGTTTTACATAATATTCATCTCAATTATCAAATTTGGTGCTTTTATGTAAAATCTTCCCATAATCGGGATTAAATTGCGGTATAGCACCGCAATTTGTCGGCCGATGTGCACACAAATGTTTATGTAATGTCAATTTCAAATACTGAGTTGGTGCATTTATACACTACAGAAACTCAGATATAAACTTCACTTAAATTTGGGAAATTGCAACATAACAGCGTCATCTATTAGATGATATATCCTAAAAGCTAATCAGTACCAATTTATCTCAAGGTTTAATTAAATACCAAGTATGATTGAATTTTTTTCATTGGTTCGTGAGATAGTAAAGTCTGTGTATAACTGCTAACATATATACAGACAAACAGACATTTATAAATGGTCGGATCATTTTCAGGACATCCAAAAGCGTATAAATCCATCAAAAACCGGAATAGAAAAATTTTACGGATTTTTAAGATAATTTCTTCTTATGTATAATAGAAGAAAATAGAAACATGTGTTTTGGTGTTTTGGGATTAAGTCCGATTGACTACTCAAGGATCCCAGGCCTGAGGTCGTGTGCCCTCGATTGGGGTCATTCTAAGGGGTCCTAGCTAATATTTACGGAAGCTTTGAAGAAAACTACGGAAAATTCCGAACAACTAGGTCGACGAGCGCTACCTGGGATCGAACTCCCCGTCGACCAGCTTTGAGCACAGAACCACTCGGCCACTGGTAGGGCCAAAAATAAAAAGGAGAAAGGATGAAGGAGACTACTAAATCGCTGATTTCTTAACATGCAGAGAACGTAACGTCCTACTTTTTGAATACCAGTATTTTTTATCAATAAATTTTACTTTAATTAATTGTCGAATTTTTGCGATTAAATAAAGAAATAATTACTATAAAAAATTTGTGGTATACAAAAGATAAGACGCTACGACCATTAAAACATGACTCAATTTATATTTTATTCTATGACACAACTGTACCATTTATCAAGTAACTTCAAAAATAAAAAATAAAGATAATAATAATAATATACTTATAATTAATTTTGCACTTTATGGTTATTATGATAAAAAATCTGATGTGGACACCATATAACTTCCTTATACACCCATTGGAATATACATATTGTCATGAAAACATTAACATTTTTGTGTAAGGTAACTGATTCGTAAATAAACAGACAGGTTCTAAACCCGAAAAAAAAAAAAAACTAAAAAACTGAAAAACAGCTACTTTAACCACAAAAGTCATAATAATAGGATTATATATACCGCCAAACAAATATACTAGTTTCTTTTAGGAATGACTTATTACAGACTCTCTCCCTGGCAAATACATAGCTTAGTTTAATGAAAATTTTTCAAGTATAGACGGCCTATTTTTGTTCTCTTTACCAAAAATTAGAGGTAAAAAATGATATATTTTACCGAAACAATCAATTCAGTTAAAATTAAGAAAGGATTTACTAATTCTGGCTATCCTGAATCAATATTTGCCGCCAAATTTGATCGCTAATCTCGCCAAGTCGCCAAGTTTGTAGCCAACGCTAATTTTGGTCTTGGCATCGATTTTGGCGATATTGCATCAAATTTGGGAACTTGGCGACCGAATTCGGCGAAAATTTGTAGTTTAGGGTTGCCAAAGTTTGTAAGCTCTAACTTCAATATGAACAGAATTCTGGAATTTTCCGGAAATGTTCGTTGGTTTATAGCGCTGACCTAAATTATTCAAAAATTCTTTAAATGACAAACAAGACTAAAACAAAATAAAGTGCATTCATCTACTAGAACCTGTTTATATATTAAGAATTACTTTTTACGCTCAAAAATGCCGACAACTTTTATAACAATATCATTACGTGCTCTATTTACGTGCTGAATATTCATTAAAGTGCATTCATCGACTAGAACATGTTTATGTCTTTAAGAATTACTTTCTACGCGCAAAAATATCGGCAACTTTCATAAAAGATATCATTACGGCTATTTACAGGCTGAATATTCATTAAATAAAATGCATTCGTCGACTAGAACCTGCTTATGCCTTTACAAATTACTTTCTACACGCAAAAATGTCGACAACTTTCATAATAATATCATTACGGGCTCTATCATTAGCTAATTTTGAAATCTCTAAGATGGTAGGTCATATATAATGGCCAAAACCTTTGTATATCTGGCCATTATGAATATAATTTTCTTAAATATCTCCAAAACGGAAAGTCGCAGAAAAACCAAAAAGGAAGGGGCACAACTAGATGTTATAACAAATCTATATACCAATTTGCAACGTTCTACGTCCAACCGTTTTTGAGTTATGCGAGATACATTCACACATACAGACGTCACGAAAAATCGTGTAAAGTCACTGATATCTCTAAAATGAGAGCTCGTATTAAGACGAAACTTGCAGGTGTACAACTTGACATCGTGGCAGTCACACATATACATTTACAACATTCTACGATTATTTGTTTTTGAGCTATGTTAAATAAAAAATCCATTCCGCAAATCGGGATTACAATACTTCCTTATACTTTGTATAAGGAAGTAAAAAGTATTGAACTTTGTGTTAAAAAAACAATAAATAACAAAACGACAAAATTCTTAAGGAAATACAATATCAGTTCAACAATTACGAAACTGGCGAAAATGTTTTAAAAAAAATAGAAGGAGGGAGGGATAAACAATTCTATGAATATGAAAAAACAAAGCTTTGCCATTTAACAGTTCACTAGCTTAGTGGAATCGACACTTCTGTCAAAAGAAGCATATCGTGCTTTATTCCTCGAAAATCAAAATCATTATAATGACACTTCAACATCAGAATCGCTATATCTGAGCTGTATTTCCAAAACAACATTTGTGAGGTTAAAGTCGAATTTCTAAGGGAAAACATCCAACATTTTTTCTTCCGAAATAGGGCAGATACCAAGTTCGAAACCTGGTACAGGCAAGGGTAATTCTAGAGGTTTGGAATTCCAGTTAACCTTTTCCGGTCAGCAGATTTTCCTATTTTGTACGGGAAGCCTCGCCTTAATACTACTGTATTTAACAAAAGATCTTTAGGTACACAAAAAAAAAATGTTTTGTTCTAACAACAAAATTATTGTTGAAATTATATTAAGAGTGAAAGGCATCACTAAATTTTGTTAAATCGACTTTTTATTTATTTATTGATTGATTTATTTATGTAGTTTTTTTATTATCATTATTATTTATTTATTTACTTTTATATAGACTTAAAAAAAAAATTATTACCACAACAAAACGTTTTTTCAGTGTATTCGTGTTAAAATCATTTAAATTTTATTCACAGTAATCCATGCGGTAAGTGTCCTTATCACATATACGCCTACGATGCTTAACGGGTTAAAATCAATGCCCAAAATCCTTTTTCCTATTAATGTTTTGTTTTAGAGAAATCCTAAAGGCGGGATATTTTGGTTAATCAAGCGCTAATTAGACATTAATTCCCGGTCTAAGCTCGCAAAGCAGAAAGCGGTTCCACGCAAAGCAGAAGAATTAGCAGCTACGAGGTTGCAATCTTGACGTTGATTCGGAACAAAATTAGTACTTTCACATCATAGCTAGGTTACAATTTTTATTAAAATCACACAATCAAATGTGGAAGAAATTCATATTTATTGAAATTTTATTTTTCCGACTGAGTGAAAATAATGCCTGGACCGGGAGTCGAACCCCGGATCTTTGACTTACAAGGTCAAGGCTCTACCAATGGAGCTATCCAGGCCGACAGCCGGTCGACATTCCTCACTCAGACAACCTTTAGGCAAAAATATCTCGTCTATTATTTAGATAGCTCAACAGAAATAAGCCGCAGGTAATGGCAAACACCATTAAACAATGGGAGAAAGAAATACAATTTTTATTAAAATCACACGATCAAATGTGGAAGAAATTCATATTCATTGAAATTTTATTTTTCCGACTGAGTGAAAATAATGCCTGGACCGGGAGTCGAACCCCGGATCTTTAACTTACAAGGTCAAGGCAATACAATTTTTATTAAAATCACACGATCAAATGTTACCAATTGTTACCAATTGAGCTATCCAGGCCGACAGCTGGTCGACATTACTCACTCAGACAACCTTTAGGCAGAAATATCTGGTCTATCATTTAGATAGCTCAACAGAAATAAGCCGGAGGTAATGGAAAACACCATTAAGCAATGGGAGAAAGAAATACAATTTTTATTAAAATCACACAATCAATTGATTGTGTGATTTTAATAAATTTATGGTGAAATTATGGTGAATCTTTATTGTTGAATCGCTTTTGTAAATCATTAGTTTACAAATATTTCGATTAACTAGAGATTTTAAAAAAAAAATCGATTAGTGTTTTGTTTTTTGTTTTTTGTTTTTTGTTTTTTTTACATAGCCAACTTAATCTCAATCGTGAATAAGTTTCTAAATGTAATAATATGGTTAAAAAAAAGTATCATCTATAAATGAATTTAAATGCTTAGAGAATCAGCTGCTGTTAAATGATAATTTTATTAGCATTTTTTAATGGGCTTTTAAGCAATCAAATATCATAAATTATGTTACAAAAGTCATTTCAATTTTCTTTTAAGTCGAAAAAAAATTGTTTTTTGAGACTATATCATTCTACATAATGAGACGCGTTATATTAAATTACATTTCATTTAAAATTTACCTTGTTATACTTTTCACAAAGGTGTATTATTTAATACTAATAATAGTTTGCTAGTACGAAACTTTGAACAATATTTTATAACATGACTGATGATTTTGTGTTTTTATGAATAATATTTAACATTTAATTCCAAACGCTATTTCTTGTAAAATTGCAAAAAAAAAAAAAAAAAAAAAAAAAAAATTCGAATGACATTTTAATGTACATTTAAGAAAGTTTGAAAAACATTTCTATACTTTTGAAACATATTTTTTTATATTAAAAAAGCCTCAAAATTACGCCAACTCTTTTTTTTTTTTTTTTTTTTTTTTTTTTTTTCAATCCATCTTTCCTTAAATTTTGATGGATTCTCTAATCCACAAATTCTATATATCCATTCAGATTCGGTAATAAAAAGAATATAAATGAGATATGCGAAAAGTCTTAACGTGTGGACACACATTACACAGGAAATCCACTCCGCAACAGAAGTTGTTTAAAACTCTCAACTTTACGCAAACAATATGAGCAAGTACATATAAATCAAAATAGTATACTCATATAATGTGCAGGCTCTGTGGAATATTTTGAATAAAATTTCACTTTGAAAGAATTAATATTTTGGCTTTATGGTTGCTGTTTAGGAACACTGTAGTATGGTGAAATCTATAAATATTCAGAAAAACTTATAGATGGAATACCATTTAAAAAATCAAAAGGACGCTTCTTCGAGTATCTGACATTTTTTCCTAAAGTAAAAAGTCATCAGCAAAATATCTTACCATTCAAATGGTCAGAGAACTTCTGGTAAGAGCAAGAGATTCGCATTTGGATCTGAACTGGTAAATCTGTTTTACCTGGAAGGTGATGTGAGGGTTAAGGCCAATTATCTGCACAAACAACCTCTATCTGGGTTGAATGCACTACGTACAGTATGGGATCTTTCTAAGAGGTTTTACTCCATATTCACGATATTTTCAGAAACCCTAGAAAACTCCAAACACTTAGCCGATGAGCATTACCCAGATTCAAACCTAGCACCTCTCTGTTTTTAAGCAATCGGGAATGTTTAACTTTTTGTTTAACATCGGTCTTTTTTATCGGGCCATGTCAATGACTTTGTGGTCTTAATCATACAACTTAGTCATGACTGTCAGACTTGTCTCTTCTTCAACTGATAATTTTACTGTTAACTCAGAGTAGTGGTAAACTCCATAATTAAATATCACACATATATGTTTCCTTTAAAATCATTTTCGTTTTGTTTGTTAACAATTGTGTATTTGTCAACATTTCCATCTGAGTCTTCACCAAAACATAAAGGCGTAGTAGTACTGGTTATAATCGTAAAAATCATTTAAACAATAAAACTAAAGTTGTTTTAATATTATAGCTCATTTACAGATAACATATAAAGTTTGCAGCTATCCGGGAAGTTACTTTGCCACAATGTAGGCTTGGATCAATGTATCCCCGAGAATTTACGCTTTATACTATATTTACTCTAAACAAAAAGAGAAAAAAATTACTGTGACATTATTTTATCACATATTCACCAATACTATTTTTACACTTACTTTAATTTTTACTTTTCTAGTACATATTGTACAGCGCAAAGTTTGCAGAGTTAAAAATCTTGTATTGTTATACAGTTTTTACACTATCTCCTCTGCAGTTACTACAATTATAAAAATTTCCAAAAGCAAAAAATCTCTTTTAATTAAAGTCCATTTTCTTTTTCATAATTAAAAAATTCCTCCTTAACACTTGATTGACTACCAAAAGTAATAGTAATAATAACAACGCATCTTTTTCCGACTGTTGGGCCAAAGTCTTTCCAAATCTTGTAACCATCTTTCCAAAATTTAGAACTCAAATACACTAACAGAAAAAAAGCAGGTAAGTCAATGACATATGTAAACACTTGTCAACTATGTTTGAAAATGTTAATAAAAAATACAAGTGTAAAAGAAAAAAAATCATTGGTTTCATATTTCAAGTAAAACAAAATAAAAGGAAAGGAAAGCTTTACTGAACCTTGAAGTAATTTATATTCTTTGAGTTACTTATGAAAATCTAAAATGTCTCCTACATTTCACCGCTTGTATTCAGAGTAAATTATGCTTTGAGAAGCAAAAGAAAATGTATTTATACAGAAAACACATTTTTAATGATTTTTTTTTTTTTTTTTATTTATTTTTTTTTTAACACAGCGTAAAATAATACTCAGAATTATGAATAATGGTAGAATGAAGCGAATAAGAAACTTTCTCCATTAAAGACTCTTCTTCGAGATATAAATCAAGTCCTTTTGGATTTAAGAAAACAGAGTAAGAAAATATGTCGCTCAGAAGAAACTCTCTTAAGTAAATTACAAAAATACACTGTTGAAACATAATCTTTCGACTCGATTCTGCAGCGAGAATGCAGATGCTGTATAATAAGTTAGCAAAGAAACATAAAACCCTTCAAAGGAATTCGGAATTTGTTTTCAAAGGTCATAAATTTATTAACCTTCTCACATAACTTATTCCTTTAATTAGATCTCTTTCGATATCTTCTTAAGTAATTGTGCTCTCTAGAGTTTATTGAAAGTGTAATTAAGTAAGAGATGCCTGTAAATAAACTGAGAAATTCTAATCACCTAAAAAAAAATCAAGTTTATCGCCTAAATTTTAAAGAATCTAAATTCTAAAGTAACTGCAAGGCAGACTTAATGAAAACAACGTGACGTTAAGAATATAATCATAATTAAGGTAGAAAAATATTCAATATGGTTTACTTGTATTATGTTAGATAATTTTTAAGCATATTGCTGTATTTTCCGGCGTATAACGCGCAGGTCACATAAATGAGTTACACTCCAGAAAATATAATTTACAAACAAACCTATATTTGTAAGAAGAAGAAGCTTGTTAAAAAGTAGCTTTTACTGTAAATTTAAATTTCCAGTGCATAACTAATTTAAAAAACCTGCGCGTTATATGCCGGAAAATACGGTACGTATATCTACATATATTTATCATTTCCTCTCTCTATATATATGGTTTGTTTAGTCATAGCCTCCTTAAGTAGATGCCTGTCGCGTGGCTTTTAAACTTGGTAACAGGTCGAACGGTAGGCAGCGCCACCTGGTGCAGATTGTGTGACTTTTTTATTTAACTGTCACCAATAATTTTAAGAAGTGATATGCGATATATATAATCGATGTTTCTTCGATTCTTTTCGCTTTTTTTGTAATTCATATCCCACTTTTAAAAATTTTGGTGAGAGTTGAATAAAAAAGTCGCGCAATCTGTACCAGGTGGCGCTGTCTACCGCTTGAACTGTTGCCAAGCTTAAGAGCCACGCGACAGGCATCTACTTAAGGAGGCTATGGTTTAGTATATATTTAGAGTTGCCAATTTTTATAATTTATTCCGGAGCATTATTAGCACCGTCTTATTTTAATACCAATTTTTTGATGAATAATTTTCTTCTTATTTTATCGTTGTTACATGTTAGAGAAAATTACTCTAAAAAAAAAAAAGTGGTGTGAAAGAAAAAGGGGGGGTTACTAATAATGCCCCAAAATAAATTATAAAAGTTGGCAATTCTATATATTGAAAATGTTAACATATTTTTAGAATTTTATAGCCTTCTTACAATTTAAAAAAAAATTGACACCACTTTCAAATAAACATTTAAAATATTGAAATATTGTATAGTACCCTATAATTTTAAATCAGCTTTAATTACGAGAAAAACTTGTAGATTCTTAGAGTATGATATATATATATATATATATATATATATATATATATATATAATGTGTTTAAAATGTATTTGAGTTGATGTTTTATACATATATGTTTAGTACATACTTGTATGTTTGATTTTTTAATTCTTCGTCGAGAAGGATACATCGCACAGAATAAGATTATGACATGGAGAACTGGAAAGTCACCCTGAGTCAGAGGGAAACTCGATCCAAGTCTCCTACACTCAAAGGCGATTAAGGAATAGAGACGCAAACATTCGGTTACGAATAGCCGTTTAAGTTGGGCTTTTAAACTTCTTGTTTGAAATGATTCATGTAATCTATACTCCGAATACATTCTAATAAACTGATTTGCCTAAATAAAATAAACTATTTACAATATAAAATGGCTGATTTATTAATATAAAAAAAAAAAAAATGCACTAATGGAAATTTTTGCACTCGTATCTGTAAAATTGAGTGATTAAAATATACTTTATAAAAATAACTATGATTAAACAAACGAATGTGTAGAAAAATGTCGATGCAATTAAAATCAATCTATCCAATGAAGACTTTATTTTAAATTCAAATATTTCTTTAAGCTTTTAAAAGAGTAGCAAAATTATTTTTATGATGATATTCCTTGGGTTTTTAGGAAAAATCTAAAGCCGTCGTTAATTTTAACCTCCAAGATCAAATTGACTGTGCACGCAAAGGACTAAAAATGTTATGACAAATATGGCCGAAATTGGAATTTGTTTAATTGCAATTATTTCAACTGATTAAAAACTGATTTTCAGAAGGACTGTTTCGATATTCAGAAATTTTCAAGTTTAATTCGATATTAATTTGATTAGCGTCATAAACAAACTTAAAAAAAAAAAAAAAAAAAAAAAATTATTTATGTAACGCGTTTCGTTTATCCTCTATATAAACAAATCTCATGATAGACTTGAAGCCGCAAGGCTTCGCCTGACTCCTACGCCCAGGGTTCCCAACTTTTATAATTTATTCACGAGCATTTTTAGCCCCGCCTTCTTTTCACACCAGAAATTTTGTAGATTATTTCTCTTTAACCCTTTGCGGCGCAAGACAATTTGAAACATTTAAATTATACTGCCACCGGAATTCATGAACTAAATTAAACTAAAAGAAATTTTAAATTTTAAGGTTCAAAAACCCAGCCTTTTCTGATATGTTATAAACGTGAATTTTTCCTAAAAAATGTCCGGGATGAATTTTTGCAGCTGGATCATAAATTTCGCGTCCTCGCAGAGAGGACAACGCGCGTTAAGGGGTTAATATGTGACAACGATTAAACAAGAAGAAAATCATTTTTCAAAATTTCCGGTGTGAAAAAGAGGCGGGGCAAAAAATGTTCGAGAATATAATTATAAAAGACGGGAACTCTGCCTACGCCCCAGCCCAAACTACTCTGGGTTCTCGATGCGTTTGATTTATATTTATTTTGTGCTTTATTTTGTCCGGTGTCATTGATTTTCTTATTTGTTAACACTAGTTGCTGAGCACTTTTTTCATGCTTCTTATTCATCTTTTACTCCACCCCTTCGTTTCTTTCCTTGCAAACGCGATAGAGGGCTTGTCCATTTAAGAAATGAATTTTTGGAAAACAAAAACAAATTTAACGAATGTGATTTTTTTTTTTTTTTTTTTTTTTAATATGGCAGGGTCGTACTCTCCGCCCTTTTTTTCAGGACACTCTCAGGAATGAAAATTTTTTTAATTTATTGCTACCACTATTTTTATCCAATAACCTCTATCCTGTGTGATTGTAGCACATTACTATAAATACATCCAAGAGTATTTCTGAATAAAAGTGATGGCAAAAAAGGTGATAATTTCTTATCTTTGAGAGAGTCCTAACAAAGAGCGGAGAGTACGACCCCTGATACGGAAAAGGATTTTAAAAATAAATACATTAAGAAAACCGTAATCATACTGTTAGCAAATTTTCTTACAGAATTGGCTGCTAAAGATGGAAAATTTGGAATATGTAGTGAGAGTCCTTAAGTAATGCCAAAAAAATGTACTAAAAAATTGGTGTAGAAAGGTAATAAACATAAAAGTTTACAAGCAAAAACCTTAAATTGGTGCATCCGTGCCCACTTTCATCGCCTGATGAAGAATCATTATTTCGACCCGAAATGATTGTTTCGAGCTTTTCAATTATTTTTTTATTTATTTAAAGTGTTTGGTTACAAAATTTTTATTTATTAAGGAATACCTCATTACAAACTGATATTTAATAATAAGGTATCCAAAATCAAATCCTACCTGCTTATATTATTCTCTCTATTTATATTGCATTTTTCAGCTAATTGCATTTTATTGCATTTTAGCTATTTTGCTAAACTATTTATTTTCTGTGAAACAAGATACAATTACAAGATATTTTCAATTTTGTTTGATTTTTATAATAAATAAATTCATAAATAAACATTTTTTTTTTTTTTTTTTTTTTTTTTTTTATGAACCAATTCCTTTTATTCTCTGTTTAAATAACATCTTATCTTAATGTTTTCTCATACTTGTGAGAAAATGTAATTAAAAATGTTTATCTTACAAACGTTAATGAAATATTAGCGAAAAAGTTTCTACAACATAATTAATCTGAACATTATTTAACTGAAAATAATCGTTTCACAATTTTTCTACTGTTTTGTTTTTTAAATGTACTGTTTTCTTTTAGAAAACTGTGAGCTATTTGTTTTGAACTTTCGCCCATTATTATCTGGAAGTTAAAAAGCAAACAGCAAGTTATTTTAGTTACGTTTCCTTTTTTTTTTTTTTTTTTTTTTCTTTTTTAATGATTTATTTAAGAGACATTTTCATTTAGCTTTTACTAAAGATAGCAATGAGAAAAAATGCCTTATAGACAATAATTGAATTAATAAAATCATTGATCTAATTAAGGCAACATATGTTTAATGTTATTTTATCAAAAGAAGCAGATTTATTTCTCCCCCCCCCCTCTCCTTTTACAATTATTGTTTTTTTTTTTTTTTTACCGAATAATGACATAAAAGTTTTTTAACTAAGTTTGAATTTCCCATTTTAGTAATTTTAAAGCAAATAAAAGAGATTACTTTTTCATAAGGATAAAAAAAGGATTGACTTTTAAATTTTTCGTGTTTGCATTTCTTTCATTATTAACTATTATGTTATATTTCAGTAGAAAAGTTTGCGTTATTTTAATTTAAAATGTCCGAAATTCTATTTGAATTTTTCTTTAGAAAAAATGCTTTTAAAGATTTTTCTATGGTTATAAACTTTTAAAAATTCCAATTTTTATTTTAATCCATGAGTTCAGTCATGAATAGTTTTCCTTTATGCATATATGTATAATGAAAACTATGTGAAACAAGGGCAATATCCAAACAAATGAAACTGAAATAACAACAAGAAATAATAGAGACTCTCACATGTATACTTGGATTTTATTAATGTATTTTTTAATTAAATCTTCCATTTCTTTATATATATATATATATATATATATATATATATATATATATATTTCAACTTATTTTAAAATCATAATAATTATATAATTAAATTTATCAATGTCAGTAAAAAAATTTATAAATATAAAAATTGCCAGTTTTTTTATATCCTTATTTCATGTTCTTTTTCGAAAAAAATATAATTTTAGTTGCAAATTTTTGTGTTTTCTTCCGGAATTTGTAGTGATAAGGTAAAGTTATGTTATTCTGGACTGACCATTATACAGGGGTCGTACTCTTCACCCTTTTTTCAGGACACTCTCATGGATCAGAAATTTTCAAATTTATTGCTACCACTATTTTTATAAAATAATTTCTTCCCTGTATAATCATTGCATATTAATATAAATATGCCAGAATTATTTCTGCATGAAAGTAGTGGTGACAAAGAAGCATAAATTTCTCATTTCTGTGAGTGTCCTGAAAATGGGGCGGAGAGTACGACCCCTGCGTTATATACATAGCTGCCAATATTTTAATTTATTCCGGAGTAACTTTAGCCCCGCGTTTATTTCGTACCACTTATATTTTAAAAGTAATTTTTTCTTATTTTATCGAAGTTATATATTGAAGAAAAATCTTCTATAAATAAAATGGTGCGGAATAAAGGAGGAGCTAAAAGTACTCCGGAACAAATTAAAATATTGGCAGCTATGTATATAATACTTATATATTTACATAGATGTCAATATTTTAACCCTTATTGCTCGTATGTCCCTTCTGAGGGGACATTAAAAAATCGAGCCCCGCCTTAAGGTGTTCCTCTGCAAATGAAATGTTATTTTTCTAAAACGTGTAACTATAGGCTACCTTTCAGCTACCGGAAAATTTTAACAGTGAGATTTATTTTATTTAATGATGAAGTAAAATAAAACAAATTATTACAATTTTTCGGTAGCCAAAAGGTAGTAAGTTGGAAACTATACGTATGACGTTTTAAAAGGAACGCCAAAAAGCGTGTCTTACTGTTCAAAATAGGAAAATATGCCGAGCGCAAAGGGTTAATTTTTTCCGGAGTAATTTTAGCCTCGCCTCTATTTCGTACCACTTATTTTTCAAAAGTAATTTTTTCATATTTTATCGAAGTTATGTATTGAAGAAAATTTCTCTATAAATAAAGTGGTGCGAAATAAAATCGGGGCTAAAAGTACTCCGGAATAAATTAAAATATTGGCAGCTGTGTATTTAAATATCAAACAATTTATTTGTGTTTTCTTCACAGAAATTAGTCGGATTATATAGTGATATGTTATTTTATATTGACCATTATATAATGATTCTATATTTCAATATCACGAAAATTTGCTTTCAGTATATCATATCTACATACCTGACAACATCCTAATTAATATTCCGTAGTATTGTCAGTACCCTTCCCTTTTTCCACACCACTTTATTTTTGAAGAAATTCTCCCCAAATGTAATTATGATTAAAGAAGAAGAAAAATTGTCTAAAATGGGACTTATATTTATGACAGAGTGGTTTTCTGTAAAAGTATTTGCCATAAAATATATATATATATATTCAAATTTATATACACTGAGCGGAATAAACATTATAGATTTTTTTCTTTTCATGCATCTACTTTTAAGTTCAAATTAATGTTTTCTTTATTCAAAAAAAGTGCAATTTTAAGCGGTCTTATAATTTTGTAACAGATCGCATATATAAATATGTTGATACAGTTAAGTCAATCAAATAATCATCTGGATTTAACATAAGATATGAATAAATGGTCAAATGCAGCTATCAGATAGGATATTCTTTAAAATTATATACATTTTTCTAAGATTGATGAGGTAGATCTATGCATTGAAGGATTAAATTTAGAAACAGTATTCATCAATCAATGTATATGAACAGTATTCAGTGTATGTATATTTTGAGCGTCTATGAAAATCAGACAAATTTGTGTTTTTTTTTTTTTTTTTTTTTTTCTTTAGTTTTAAACTTGCCAATTTAGTAGGACCGCTTTAAGTTAATTTCTTTGCTCGAAATCTGTTAGATGTTTCATTCGAAAATACCCTTAGTCGGTTTGGTACAAAGCAATTAAAAACATTGATCTTATATTTAGTTTACTTTTCCCTAGCTATTTATTTATTTATTTATATTTTTACTTTTATTAGTATTCAATCATCTAAAAAGCCCCCCGCTCTCAAATATCTGTATTCTAAAATGACAATATTTTTAAATATGTGGCAGGAGGAGCATTATTATTATTATTTTTTTTTTTTTTTTTTTTTTTTTTTTTTGTAGTACGGCTGCTCTAAGCCCTGCTGAAAGAATTAAAATGCTTTGAGAAGATATACTTGTATTATATAAATTACAGAAAAACTCACCATAAATCCAGCCAACCGTAATCTAGTACATGGAAAGCAGATTATCAGCTATATCTGTTATACTGGAAACTGCTTCACACCGAGCTTACTCACAATACAATGTATACAGTGAAATGTATGTTTACTCAATTCACTGCACAATTTTGGATTAGTAAATTATCAACTGTTAGAATACGAAAATATTTATTGAATATCGGAAATACATTCATTATTTCGTTCTAAACTTTATTGAAATTTTAAAATTAATTAATTAAAACATTGATTTACAAAATTTGACTGTGATAGATTGATAAATCCATAGCTGAGAGATGAAGAGAAATACATACAATTCTTGATATTTATCATCAATGTACTCATTGCCTTAATACTTTATTCAGTGTTGCTATTTAGGAAAGAGTAATGCCTCCTGAAAAACGTTTTATATATTTTAATATGAATCTTTATTAATAAATCTAGTTGTAGTATAATTTAAACTGAAAATATCTGTAATAACAAAATTTAATATATTTTCTTCACAGTCTGAATTATCACTGATGCTTAATTATTGAGAAATCACTGATTAAAACGTAATTAAATATTCGTTTTAATCTACTTGCAATTAAGGCATTCGATTCATTAATTCTGTTTCATTTCAGATTGTTTTACAGAAAATAACATTAACATCTTTTCGCTTAAGGTCTCTTAAAACAGAATATCTTAATTATCTTATGAGAGCTATCCTTAAAGTGAAATATTAGAGATTTTCTGTTATAAAGACGCTGTGTTTAAATTTTTAGCTTAAATTCAAGGAAAGCGTTATATCATTGAATATATTTGCGCGTAGGAAGAACCTGTGTATGTCAAATCTGTGTATTTGTAAGTTTATTTAGGGAGAAGGGTTTTAAATCTTTCTTATAGAGATTAAAATTCAAAGCAACTTGGAAAATACTGATTCCTATGTACAGAGCCTGATTAAGGGGGAAGCACACATTATTTATACTTACACCGTTATTTTTTAACAAATACTTTCCTCCTATAATAAACAGAAAATTCTCATTAAAAATTATTTTAAAAGAATTCTGGTGTCTAATAACGGTGAGTAAATTGGATTGTTTTACACCGTTCATTTTTTATAAAAAATATTTCCTCGTCAAAGCGTGGAATTTCTGTGACATGAAGTAAAAAATAATTGTAAAAATATTCCGGTGAGAGCGGAGATAATGTGTGCTTCCCCCTTAATCAGGCTATGCCTATATATTTTAATAAGGAATGTCTGTGAAAGGTATGTCCATGTGACTTGTTACGAATGGACGTATTTTATAAAAAGAATTTGTGTCAGCTTGTATAAAATACATCTCAGATTATTTGCCAAAAAGGAACTTTTATTTTAAGATTTTCGCATTTCATAATTAAAATGAGAAAATTCATGGTTATTCTAAGTAGTTTATCATTCTTACTATGCTAAAGTTATAATAGATATTAAATTTAATAGTAAAGTTCTTTAATAGTAAAGTACTTTCATAGTAAAGTAATTTAATAATAGTAAAGTACTTTCATAGTAAAGTAAATTAATAATAGTAAAGTACTTTAATAGTAAAATTCTTTCTATTAACATTATTTTAACTCTAACGTGTACTGTATTTTTGAGCGTCGTTTCTAAAGAAGCACATAGCTGCAAGATAACGGAAAAAAATAAATAAAATGCATAATATAATAAAACTTTGAAATATTATATTTATGATAACTTCTTATTAAAATTTCTATGGTGCATTTAAGGTTAAGTTTGTAGAAAAATTCTTCGCTCTTCCCAATTAAAGTAATTTTATTCTTATTGCTGTTGGTTTCAAAACATTTATTAACAAAATTTAAAACTTCTTCCCACACTATAAAATAAATTCTTGCACTACTGGTTTCGAAATGATATGGCCTTTCTTCCTCGGGTGCATAAAACACGTGCTACTACTACCCTGGAGGTAAAAGCAAGACTTTTGCTTTTGCCTCCAAGGTAATAGCACGTGTTTTTTTTTTTTTTTTTTTTGCATCTGGGGAAGAAAGGCCACTTCCTTTCGAAACCAGTATAGCAGGCATTTATTTTAATGTGTGTGCAGAAAACTTAAATATTTATTCTACACCAGTTCTTTAATTCATATATAAAATTTGAAAATATTTTATACGTAAATTAATACTTTTTACTAAAATACTTTGAAATTTTAGTCTCAGCCATGAAATAAACAATGATGTTTCTGAACAAAATTATAAAAATGTAAACAGAAAAAATACATAAATAGATGCAGAGCTGCCAACATCCTAAATTACCCTTTGCCAGTTCTACTTAATTTCACTCCTCTGCACTGTTGCCAGATTTGGGGACTTTTTTATTCAACCCTCGCCGCTAAATTTTAATTGTAACGGTTGCCTAAGCACTTCGAAAGATAAACGTCTATTATGTATAGCAAATATCACTTCTCAAAATTATTGGTGTGAGTTGAATAAAAAAGTCCCCAAATCTGGCAACACTGCTCCTCTGGCAAATATTGCTCCTCTATCCAATATCCACTACTAAATTTTAACTGTAATAATTACCTAATCACTTAATTCGTCCATTATGTATATCAAATATCACTCCTCAAGTATATTGGTGATAGTTGAATAAAAGAGTCCTTAAATTTGGCAATACTGTTTAGAGCGCTCAGTAATATTGTTAGCATCCGCCGTTTTCCCCACACCAGTCTACTCTCATGTAGTGCTGCCGGATCTGTCGGATTTTTTATTCAATAAACATCAATACTTTTGAAAAGTGATATTTGATATACATAACAGACTAGCAATCTTCGAAGTGATGAAGCAAACGTTACAATTAAAAATTATTGGTGATTATTCAATAAAAAATCTGCCAAATCTGATTTTTCATAAAGAAAACAATTTTAGTTTTGAGCTCATTGTTTAACTTTAGCTAAACTAACCTGTAAAGTACAAAAAGAAGGGGCAAATGGGGAAATTGTAAATTGTGTCTGATTCTTTGAAAATGAAGAAGTTAGCTATCCGCAAAATCGTTGAAGTGGCCTGTCCGAAATAAATTTGAGAATAGTGTGAATCTACAAATGAAAAGGAAACCCCTAGTGTCAAATAAATAAGATTATTAATTATCTAAAACTGCTATTCAAAACGTTTTAAGTAAAGAATAATTGCATGGAACACATAAACGATCTGGTCGAAAAAGAAGTTTTCAGTTTGTGATAATAAGCGAAGTGTACTCGTAAAATAACACAGCAGATAACTAAAAAGAAACTCATGCAACTGTGTGGCGAAGTTTCAAATCAAATGCTGTCGTTATTAGTGCTATTCGTCGCAAATTTAGAGGAAAACCACTACTATGGAAATGTCAGAAAGTACTCGTCTTAAGTAGGTAAATATTGTCATGTCCTCGAACTCCATATGGCGAAATATATTATTTTCGGACGAGAAAAAGATTAATTTAGACGGTTCAGACGGCAATATTTACTACTGACATGACTTATAGCAAACTTTTCGCAAGTTCTACAGTAAGCAGCTGGGAGACGGTTTCGCTACAGGTTATAGGTTTCTTTTTCATATGCAGGAAAAGGTGATATCCAAAGAGTTGATGAGAAAATGAGCTAGAACAATAACAATGGATGTTATTTAGAAGTTTGATACCCTTCAGTCCACTTTTAAAAGGTGCAAAATGAAAGTTTTAACAAGATAATACTTCCAGTCATACATCTATGTCAACAAAAATGTGGCTTAACCCTTTGTATCCCACCGGGATTTTAAAGTCCCATCAAAAAAATTCCTCAATATAGCCTAAATTTACTACAGGATTTCATTGGGACTATAGTTTAAGCTTTAGTCCCTATAGTTAAGCTACAGTTTAAGCTAAATATAATACTTTCGCGACCGCTGACGTAGATTCACGTTAATGAAAATCTGTAACTCCACCAGTGGGCGTTTCTTTCGCAATTTGTATGGTATTTATTTCTTAAATATATATCCAATATTCACATTTTTACAATGAAATACACTATGGATACAAATACTTTGATTAGAAAGAATATAATTTTAATGTATATCCATTTATAACATAAATGTGAATACAAAAAATTTTGTTCTGAAATATTTTAACATAAAAGAAAAACGCTCACAGGCGGACCTTACTGTCAAAAATTCAAAATCATGCGGTCGCGAAAATGTTAATATGAGAGGATTCTTACGCATAAAGAAATATAATAAAAAAGTTTCAAACTATTTTTCCAAAAATAAAATAATTTAGATTTCAAAGGGTCAAAAGAAAAAAGTTTGATATTAGGTTTTGGCCGAGACACAATCCTGGCCTAAACCCCATAGAAAACCTGTGAGATTATCTGTCTGGTATGAAAATAACAAACAGTATCATTCAACATATGTATTAGAAGTAGTCATTATGGAGAAATGGAACAATACTCCCGAATTTTTTTTTTAATTAATTAATTCGAAGTGAAATCATGTGTTTCAAGTTATTGAGAGAAATAGTGGCGCAACATCTAACTAAATTTGCGAAAACTGACTTTTTTCACATGTGGTTTTATAATTTTGTAACAGTTATTTATAACTTATATATATATATATATATGTATATATATAGTATTATAAACCGGAAGATTTTTAGTAAACGCCTCTTTTTTCCTCACCAGTATATTTTCACCAAATTTAAATACGATTAAATAAGAAAAAAAGCACCCAAAAAATATACTAGTGTGGAAAAAGGGGCATGTACTAAAAATAACTTCCGGTTCATAATTAGGATGTTGGCAAGTATGTGTAGGGGAGAGTGGGGTTGAATGGGACGCAAGATGAATGGGACAATAGCAAAATTTTTATGTTTTGCAAGCACCATAAACTTGACAATTTTTCTGATATATGGTAGTACTGAGGTCATTCATCAAGTGTAGTTTCAGAATTGTGCAATCTATAGAAGGGCAGAAAAAAATTATTATTATTTTTTTTTTTTTTTTTTCTGATGCCAAAGTAAGTTTTAACTGATTCAATTAGGTAGTAGTTAAAAATTAACTATTTGCTTAAAGTTAATATAACTCTTATATGGTGAAAAGGCATAATCTTTTATTGTGTTTATGATATTCAAGAAGAATATTGACAATTTTTCCTTAAGCCTATTTCTTGTTTTATATGATCATGTGATGGTGGGGATGAATGGGACAGTTTGAATAGAGATGAATAGGACATTCCCCACTATGTGCTAATTTAAAATTGTACACAAGAATTATATTAAAACAAATCGTAAATAGATTTTCAATATTTTCGTAATCTGTAGTTCAATAGTTATAACATGGAATTATAAAAGTAGCATGGATTTAGATAAAAATAGATTGAAATTAATAGTTCTGACTTTTGTTTATAAAAATTATGATTAAAGAAATTATAAGTTAGAATATTCAATGCAACTTAAATCAATAATATCAATAAATAAAAAATAAATAAATAAACTAATAATAATTGGATTAAAATCACAATTTTAATCAAGCTAATTAAATAAATCCTGGTGATTATTAAAGTAATACAGAATAGAATGCTTATTTTTCCCGATTAACTTGAAACAAAAATTTATCTGGATAATTTGTACCCTATTATAATGATTTATATCTTTCTAGTGTTTTATTTATTTATTTATTTTTAGATTAGCTCTTATTAGATAAAATTACCAAAGCCTAGAACACTAGGAACTGTGCGAACCAAAGGACTTTATGCACATGCATGTAAAAAAAAATTATTATTAATTAAAAATGATAACTTTTTATTAAAGTTAGTATGTTTATATGTAACTGATTACTAAAGTGTACTTATGAGCAATGTTACAAAATTCTGAATTACATATGGTGAACGTTATTAATAAAAATATGAAAAATGTCCCATTCATCCCCACTCTCCCATATATATATATATATTGATGTTTTATTTTTCCTGAATTAATCGCATTTGTGCAAGTTACTAAATTTTACTAAAAACTTGATGTACTGATATATAATGATTGAAAATTTTCTTTTATTACCTAACTAGCAAAATATGTTATGATCATATACTTTTGTAACAGACTGTAATTTCTTTTAATAATCACTATTATTTATGTGACATTTCAAGTACTTATTTAAAAACGAAAAAGTTAATTTAAAAAAATCAAATTCAGAAAATTCAAATTGTCTTCTAGATTAATAAAAATTGCATGAAAATACGATAGAAGTGAAAACCTCAAAAATAGCAAAGAAATAGACCGCCCGCCAATTTTAATATTCTTTCATTAAAGAAGAACTTATCGAAATTTGTTAAGCTCATTTATATCTATTAATAGGAATTAAAGAAAGAAAAATAGGGAATATATGAACTTATTTTTAGAAATATATTCCCAACTGCTGGAAAAAAGAATCGAAAAAATGTAAAGTTTTTTTTTATTATTATTATTATTAAAAAGAACGATGATTTGAATTTAGGCACAATGTTACAAATTTTAATAAATGTATCGATAAATTAAAATTTGCTTTTTGTTACAGTAAAAAAATTTAGGGTAGATATCGAGATTGTTTTGAAAGCAGTATCTAGCCTCAGTAAACTAGATGCCTTCCGCGTGGTTCGGAAACTTGGCAACAGTTCAAGCGGTAAACAGCGCCACCTGGTACAGATTGTGCACTTTTTTATTCAACTGTCACCAATAATTTTAAGAAGTTGTATATGATATATATAATCGACGTTTATTCGATTCTATTCGCCTTTTATTTATATCAAATCCCACTTTTAAAAATTTTTGGTGGCTGTTGCTGTTGAATAAAAAGGTGTCGCAATCTGTACCAGGTGGCGCTGTGTACTGCCAAGTTTCCGAGCCATGCGGAAGGCATCTAGTTTAGAAGGCTATGGTAGTATCAAACACAGTGCGCTTCACACAACGCATTTACACTTACGTTTTACACAACTAACTGTCATATGCCTACGTTCATCATGAACACTGTTATTTACAGTAACAGGCGGTTTTTGTGTACGTTCAGATTATAATTTCCCCTCAGGGGAGGATCCAAATTGTGATTGCATGCCTACGGACCACCCTTTGAGGTGTGTACCTGACCGTCGCCAATTGCCCATAGCGTAGCACTAGTACGATGTAAAATCCACGCACTCACTCAGAATGTAATTTTCTGATAATCTGGATTTTGTATTTCTAAATACTATTCTGACTATGCGCTAACTGAGTTCCTAAAATTTTACTCGAGTTTCATTGTATTGTTTCCAATATTTTCAAAAAAAAAAAATATTTCTTGAAGATTTTAAAGCTATAATATTATTTAAAAAATGACTTTTCTGAAATAGTGATGATAAAAAGTAAAACGCGTGTAAAAATTTAGAAACGCTGTGAGCCCTGGTGACTGTTCAGTAATTTGATTATCAGTAGAACATACATAGATTCAGAGCCTGATTAAGGGGGAAGCACACATTATTTATACTTACACCGTTATTTTTTAACAAATACTTTCCTCCTATAATAAACAGAAAATCCTCATTAAAAATTATTTTAAAAGTATTCTGGTGTCTAATAACGGTGAGTAAATTGGATTGTTTTACACCATTCATTTTTTATAAAAAATAGTTCCTCGTCAAAGCGTGGAATTTCTATGACATGAAGTAAAAAATAATTGTAAAAATATTCTGGTGAGAGCGAAGATAATGTGTGCTTCCCCCTTAATCAGGCTCTGCATAGATTATTATTTTTATTTTCTACATTTTTTGAACATTATTGAAATGTAACAACAAATAGAAAAACTGTATTTTATATAAATACTATATGTTTACTTCGAACCTTATTTCTGTTCGTTTTCATTTCGCAGTCTCTTCTATGCTATTGCGCCTGTAGCAGATGTATAGCGTGACCACGTTTCTCGTGGAGCATCAAAAACAATTCCAAAGACTTGGAGGGGTGCCAAATTGAACGACAGGCTCAACTGGATTTGGTAAACATCCAGTCATTCGGCTTTCTCTTATCCCTATTTTCTCTCAACTACAAGGGTTATCATCCCTGTTTTAACACTGAACTCGTTGAGTCACCACTTACGCAGAGGCTCTCATTGTCGCAAGAAATGTAATTAAAGAATACTGCTATTTTATCAAAACAAGGGATAGAGGAGAGAAAAGCAGGGAATATTTAATTCTTATCAGCTGCACTCTTTTTAATTTATTAATTTATTTATTTACTGTGCTTTTTAGAAAGCGCAAACGGACATTGCTTTTCTGAACAGAATCATCCCCGAGTGATGCGACTCGCATACGTAAATGGACAACCTGTACTTTTCATCCATATAAATAAATAGATTAATCTTAATTTGATCTGCTAACCTCCTATGTAATAAAGTAATTCATGCGTAATTAAAAACAATTTCAGAAAGTACTTTTGATGAAACTGAATATATGTGATAATGAACATACTAAAATGAGTATGGTACTTAAAGAGTTAATTTAAATAACACCCGAAATATCGATACATAAAAGGTAGCCTAGAAAAAATTTCAGACTTTCTTAGTAAAGCTGATAAAAAAAAAATACCATTAAAGAATTGGTGGTTTCCTCAATGAACAAGGAAAATGTTATATTGTGCAGTCGCCTAAATTGTACTACTTCCCAAATCGCACCGACTCTGACTTTCTAAAGAATTTCAAAGTTGAGAAGGCCCGGTGGCAACAATGATTCTTTAGAAATCAACTCAATGATTCTTTAGAAATCAGAGTCGATACGATTTGGGAAGAGGTAAAATTTAAGAAAATCTACTATATAGAATTACATAACAGTATTAACAATATATAATAAGGAAAGTATTATTATTATTTATATATATATATAATCTAAAAATATAATAAAAAAGAAAGAACAATTTTTTTTTAATATTATTAACTAGTTTAAATAATAATAACTCCTTTCAATAACATTAATTCCTTTCCTTGCACATAGCCTCCTAAACTATATGCCTTTCGCGTTGCTTGGAAACTTGGCGGTAGACAGCGCCACTTGGTACAGATTGCGCGACTTTTTTATTCAACAGCCATCAAAAATTTTTAAAAGTAGGATTTGTTATCCATAAAAGGCGAATAAAATCGAAGAAACGTCGATTATACATATCATGTATCACCTCTTAAAATTATTGGTGACAGTTGAATAGAAAAGAACGCAATATGTACCAGGTGGCGCTGTCTACCGCTTGAATTGTTGCCAAGTTTCTGAGCCACGCGACAGGCATCTAGTTTAGAAGGCTATGCCTTGCATAATTATTAGGTATACTGGAAAGTTCTGTCCTTTTGAATTAATAAAATATTTTTTGTTTAACAGTATCTATATCGTATTTTACCAATTATCATCCTAACAGTTATCCAAGAATATCTTAAATATTATCCATGAAAATTTTCCGATGTCAGTATTTTAATTTAAATGACAGAACGTTCCGTTAGACATATAAAATTTGTGATGGAATATTTAATGTCAAGTTTTTTTTATTTAGTAGTGAAATTATTTTTCCTTTGAAATTCAAATTTTTATTGTATATAATTCGCCTTGTTACCTGCCACATTATTTGTAATACAACACAGATTTACAGAACCAACTAATTTTTCTGAAAACAATGGTCGAAGAGAATAAGGAACAATTTATTTTTAGTACAAAAAAAAAAAAAAATCTGGAGTGACTCCACTCGACTTTCCGAACACTGAGTAATTAACAGTTTTGTAGATAAAGTAAAGAAAGAGGAGTTGTTAAACAAACAAAAAAGAGAAAACCATGATAGAGTGTTTGAGTATTTTTCTCCATATAGAATACGATGTTTTATTTAACGCTACTGAGCTTTGAGCCCATAGATCATAATGACAAAGAATTTTTCGCTGTGTCCCTGTAAAAACCTATAAATGCTAGATTCACCAAAATGCTTATAGTTAGTGCAACAGTGATTTATAATACTCATATAAATTTTCAGCTCAATTGAATAAGGCGTTTAGATGCTATCGTACTTTTAAAAATTTGGTCCCATAGGCCATAATGATAAAGAATTTTTCTTTGTGTCCCTGTAAAAAAACTGTAAGTGCTAGATTCACCAAAATCTATACAGTTGGTGCAACTGTGACCTATAATACGTGTAAAAATTTTTTACTCAGATTAATAAGGCGTTTAGACGCTATCACACTTTTAAAAATTTGGCCCCATAGGCATAATGATAAAGAATTTTTCTTTGTGTCCCTGTAAAAAAACTATAAGTGATAGATTCTCCAAAATCTATACAAATTGAGTTTTTGTGACCTATAATATGTGTATAAATTTTTTGCTCAATTGAATAAGGCGTTTAGATGCTATCGCACTTTTAAGATTTTGCTCCCATAGGCCATAATGATAAAGAATTTTTCTTTGTGTCCCTGTAAAAAAACTATAAGTGCTAGATTCACCAAAATCTATAGGGTTCGTACTAGGGTGACTTACAATATACGTACCAAATTTCAGGTTATTCGAACAAAGCGTTTAGACGCTAGCGTGTTCACTCACAGACATACACACATACATACACACATACACACATACACACACACATACATACATCATCGCAAAAATAGTGAAAACGGACTCATTGGACCTCGAAACGTATAGAAACATCAAAATCTTCAATTCGGATTTTTGACATGATTACAATACTTTCCTCACTATAGTGTTCGGAAAGTAAAAAAAATAGCTTAAAGAAGAGAATATCGAAATAAAGAATAATTTACAAAAACAATAATTCGCACTTCGATAGATACTTTTGTTTTACCACTGCATCGCAGTTTAAAAACTTTTAGAGAGTTTACACAGTAGTGCCTAAAGTAATATTTACATATTTAAACACGTGTTTTAGACAAACACGTTTGTTTATATACAAAAGCCATCTGTAAAAAGAAATACTTTTTAGGTCAGTTTGGATATTTAAGATGTTAATGAAGAATAGGCATTATATGAGTGCATAATACATCTATTGATGATAAGAAGTGAAGATTTTTAGCTAAATGGATCTAGCAGTTGCTTTAAGTATGCTCTTGAAGCACTTACAACCTTTTCTTTGAATCCTGTCTGTTATTCTTTTGATTAGCCCTTGATTTTGAGAAGTTACAGTATTGTTTTCAAATGAAAAGATTCTTTAATAAAGCATCCTTAAAATTTTAAATATGTGCTTAATTCTTTAAATTGTAAGTCTTTGATTACACCTTAAATTTGCATTGTTATATCAAAAGAAAATAAATAAATACATTTCAGTCAATAATTCTAGCAAAATAAATTGAAGGACAAACTTTATTTTGTAAATTTCACTCAGCACATAATACTTTTCTAATAGTTCAAAAGTTTTTTTTTTTTTTTTTCTTTTTTTGAAGTAAAATTTTATTAATACTAACAGTAACATTTGTTTAAATACAAAAAACAAAAAGAAAAAAAAAGGTCTTACTCATAGATTCAAGTAATAATAATAACAATAACAATAACAATAACAATAACAATAATAATAATACCCTAAAAGAAATTTGGGGATGTTTCACAATTTCAAAATTTAAATGCATTTTAAATATTAAGTTGCTTCAAATAATCATAACTGCATAAATTATTTAACATAGTATTTTATTAAACAAAGATAAGTCAGCAAAATTTGTTAAAATATTTATAAATCATTACGTTTCGTTACTTTATCAATAAATAAATTGCACTGTAAATTGAGACAGTTTATACAATAATTGAAAGCACAGTTTAAAATGTTAAAATACATATAAGATAAAACACAATTCTTTAATAAGGTTTTTAGTCTATTTTTAGCTCCTCGTCAGTATTAACATCAATAGTAAATTTCAAACAACTGAACAAGAACAACTCCTTCAGCGTTTATTAATATATTGTGTTCTATCCTATATGTATTTGAATATTTTTATAGTTTGAATTGCGCTTTCAATTATTGTATAAACTATTTCAATTTATATTGTAATTTTTTTATTGAAAAACTTCTTAATTCGTTTCAAATTATTTATCTTCTTTAAAAAGCATATTTTTTAGGAATACATTTCAAATTAAAACAATTTCCGTTCATAATGAAAATTTTTATCTTTTAATAATGAATAGGTGCAAAAATCTGATAAGAATAATCAAGAAAGAAAAAATATCGCAATAGGTTATACCTAATTAAATAGAATTTTTCCTCATTTTGCACATTAGCGTTCAATGATCGTACATTGCGCTGTACTGTTAAAAATTTCTGTAAATGTAATGTAAATATTTATTCAGAGTCTCTGTAAATTTACAGAAATTTTTATTTAAAAATGAATAATAGAGATTCTCAATCTTTATTCTGTATTTTTACCTAATTTTATTATTTAATTTTTTAATTAAAATTAAAAATGACTGTTTCTACTTTAGAAAAAGCATTCTAAGTCCGAAATATATGCTCATCAATAATTAATTAAATTAATATTAGTTATTAAAATGGATGTATAAAATAAGTTTTTTAGCATCTCCGTTTATTTTTCTCTGTAATTTTACGTAAGAGTTAAGATAATAGATTACACGTCGTTTTCTGTTGAAATTTTTAACAGTGTGTAAAGATTTTTTATACGCTTCGATGGGAAGGATATTGTGATAATTACAATATTCGTACACGATACGGTTCCACTTTTTCCAGAGAACAGAATCTAAACTCTTTACGTGTAAAATACACTAAAATAGACTTTTATTTACAGATTATCTTTTTAGGTATCCTTGTTACTTTATATCGAAGCTCCGTTTAGAGTTTTTTCGCTTGCGCACGGCTTGAGCACAGCACTCTCTATTCAGCATCCAACAATAATCTGCTAACGTGTTAACGTTCCATCGACCCTGATAACTCCTTACCATTTATTTATTTATTTATTAGGTTTTGAGGAAATCAATTTTTCGGCAATATAAGATTTTTTTTTTTTCTGTTTCCAAATACGTTCTTATTTGGCAGCTGGATTTATCAGAAACTTAAAAAATTTAGAATGTTTAAGAGAAAAAGAAAATGAATCCTTTTTTTCCCTAACTTCCATAGCTGGGAAACAGCAGGAGGTTTGCTATGACAGACAGGGAGTATCAGAGACTACAGTATTTTATGCTCCATATGAGCTCGTCTATTACTCCTTTCGTTTGGCAGGTTAAGTTCAGTTCATCCTGTACGTATTGGTATTTTGTTGCACAAGAGTCAGTTCTTTGATTCTAATTACTTTTACACTGCTAGCCAAAAGTATTGAAAAGTTGAAAATTCAAACAGTTTTTTTTTTTTTTTTCCTTGAAGAAGAAGCACAAAATAAGCAATATTTTTTATAGTTTCCAACAAATTTGAAAAGTATTTATGACTTCAGTTTGTCTGTCAGACCATCTGTCCGTCCCGTAAATATTCCTGGAAATTCTTGAAACTGATACAAGTTATTCAAGTTCTCTGTTAAAAATGGAGTAAATAACGCCACAGGTTTTTATACAAGAACTTCCGAAATAATTCCAAAACATTGCGTTCTTTTAAAAATATTTCTATGAACCCCATTTTAATAACTTTATTTTGCCCATATCATGATGAAATTGACATTAATTGCACAGTAGTAAGTAATAAGAACAAAACTTTGAATAAACACCATAAAAAGCAAGAACTCGCAACAAGCAAAATCGTACTTTTTTTCATTTTTTTTCACTGCTTTGGATGTTTCTGATGTTTTTTAACACTAGGTTTACGGGCATTTTTATATGCCTATCTTTACGAACACCGTGAAATTGACGAATACAAGAGATGTGGTATTTTCTTAGTTGGATATATAATCGTCTCATTACATCAATAATTATTAGCATAAATTGGAAAATATAATAATAATGGTTTTTGAAATTTTACTCAATGCGTCAAAATGACGCGTTCTGTAAACCTAGTGTTAATACGCTGAATTCAGAAATTCTTGTCTTTTTATCCTATCACGTAAAGGTTTCTCACAAAGTAAGAAAGATGATTTGAAGAATTGATATAGAGGTTATGAAAGAATCAAAACTCTTTTTGTATATGATACAATAAGATAGGCTATTATTTACACATAATCCTTTAAATATATCAGTTTCTTTATATCGAAGCTTATAGCGTTTAGAGTTTTTTCGCTTGTACACGAATTGAGGGCACTCTCTATGCAGCATCTAACAATGATTCTGTTAATATTTTATCGGCCCTGATACCTCCATTCCATTTCCTCGATGTCTTGATGAAATCGAAAATCGCTCTCCTTGTTCACTCGCATCGCTCAAATTTTACTAAAAATAACTGAGGTTTGAGCTGAGAGATTGAAGTTTTAAGGTCATTTCTGTCTAAAAATCCCATTTCCTGTCAAAATTGTGCATGATGAAGTATTAGGTTTTTTTTTTTTTTTTTTTTTTTTTAATTTAGCAATTAAAAATACATCAGAAAAACGCATCATCTTGAAAAAAAAAATTTCATCGCCAACCTCACCGCCTCCCTAAATTCATTTCGCGATGTTATATAACGATAATCGTGTAGACCTACCGTCACCTGTCTTAAAAAATCTATTTAAATTTGGATTTAGCCTTTACGTTGCTTTTTATACACCCGTTGTATAATTTTTATACATAAATTTATGCAAGATACGTACTTTAAACATTAAGAGGTCTGATGCGTTATTTCGTAAAACTGTAATAGAAAGCTTCCAGTTTAGAAAAACGATTTAACATTTGTGCATGTATAATTTTATTTTACATCCTGTGTTGCAAAATTAGTGCAGAAATTAATATAATAAGCAAATTTATCGATAACATGAATCAACGATGTCCTAGGAATGCAATTTAATATGAGCATAATTCAAAACGAGTGTTACTTAACATTTCTAAAATACATCAACGTGTAGTGATTAAAAATTATTTATTATTATTATTATTATTATTTAGGGATAAGAATACATTTTATTTTCTCTTTAAATCTAACTAAATCTCCAATTCAACGTATAATTTTTACAACTATAAACTGAAAATAGTTTTAGGCAACTATCATTTAATTTCTCAACACTGTAGGTATAACAGACACATTTTTAATCATTGGAGAAAATATCATATGAATCAACTTGGTGCTATTAATAATACATTAGTAGCCGCCCAGATTACACCCCCTTTCCCGCTAAATGCGACTAAAGAGTCCTGCAATACCAAGCATTTAAAAAGAAAAAAAAACCTAGTAGTATGGCGGAATTCCCATTTTGAAATCTTTTGAAATCTCGACCCCGAAAAATGTCGAAATTTCAATTCTTGAATTGTTCATTTTTCCCCTCGATTTTTTTCTTTCAACTAACATTCTTTAAACATAATGCTGTAATGTTTTTTTTTTTTTTTTTTTTTTTTTTTTTAAAGGTTTGTGCTTTTTTTTTTTTTTTTGTTGTTGTTGTTGTTGTTGTTGTTGTTTGTTTGTTCGTTTGTTTAAGTACTATTTACTTTTTAAAAAAAACTTATTTTTGTGAAAAAGCAAAAGTGTGTAAGCGTGTGAGCTGAAGGATCAAAATTTCGATAGCACTCCTCTGGATCACCCCTAAGGTGGATCTCAGACCCATGCTAATCGCCCGCTGAAGGGGAAGAAGGGGGATGCATAGCTCTAGTGCAACGTTAAGCCCACTCATCCTGAGGAAGAGTTTTTATACGTTTTTTTTTTTTTTTTTTTTTTTTAGATGTTAGACGAAAACATTTTAGATGTATATAATTTACGACATTCATTCAGATATCGACAATGTCATTTTCGTAAAGTATGAAACCTAAATGTAACTTTCATATTAAAATATTAAACATTTTGAGGCTAAACAGATGGGAAATGCAACTGAATTTCAATTTGAAGCTTTTCCAGAATTTAGTATCGTACTAACTTAGCATTTTACGCATCACAGATTGGAATATAAATTATTGGTGTTCTTAAAATACTATATTCTGAGAATTACGAAGTCGGTTCGTTGTTTGACTGTACTGTTCGTTGTTTGACTTACTGACAGTACAATAGGAGCTACATATCACTAATAAGCAGGCTAGGTTCTATAATTTCAGATTTCAAATAACTATAAATATCTTAGTGTGAATTAAGACTTTATAGGGTGACCATATGACAGTTCCTATTTTGAAATCATTTTTTCTAAATTTCAAAAAATGGTAGTAAAGAAATTGTTTATCATAATTAATTTTTGATTGTTTCTTATCTATTTAGAATATGAAAAATATTTATTACTCCTTGACTAATTGTAATGTTTTTAGTGCTATTCTTTTACAAATGTATTCTAATATGGTGGTCATAGTTTAACAATGCACTTCTCAATTAACAGACAGTACATGTTAAATAAAATGCATCATTTTTCTAACGTATTGACGTATAAATGTGTTTTTAGGAAAACTAAAGATAAAATTATTAATGATAACTTGAAATTCATGCAAATCAGGATATCCTATGTGCACCTAGAAATGTAATACTAACTTAATTTTGAATATGTTAATATTATTATCTTCCCTAATAAACTGCAAAATTATATAGAGGATAAAATAATAATAATAATAATAATAATAATAATAATAATAATAACAATAATAATAATAAAAATAGATATATAAAAACATTGAATTCTTAGTAACATATTGTTTTTTCGCAACGAACTGCTGAAATATACAAAAACATTTTCTAACGTTACACATTCAATTTTTATTAGCACATTATCTTCCTTCTAAGAATTGTTAGATTATATAGAATACCTTTTGAAACGATGTACACTTAAATTTTAGAAGCTCCTAGGGATATCACAAAAGCTAACTTGTTTTCAATTGAAAAGTCACGTAATTATTTGCTCAATTTTGATAAAACATTAAATGTTTTTTGGAAGAAAATCTCCAGTTTTTTAATTCATTTATGAAATAAAAAAAATAATGCATTATATTATTATTATTATTATTATTACAAATATTATTATTGAAAAAAAGGTTGAAGCAAATTTTTGCTAAGCAACAAAGCACATTTTGTTTGTCCCTTAAGCTTTTTCGATTATTTTTCAGTTATTTTTCTACGTATTCCGTATGCTAAAAGTAAATACTAAATAAAGCAATTATTATTATAACGTTGCATCAATTTAAGAAATATTTTACAAAATAATATCAGTTACCTTTTGAATAATTGCATTTTTATTATTTGTATGTATATATGATTACATCTAACAACAGTTTTATCTTTGAAAGCATCGCTAAATATTTATTTCTGTTCGTTATCTCAAGAAAAGGATTATATCAAAACGATTTATGAGTTATCATTTGGTTGTGACAGATTTGAGAACTTTATGTAACACAAATTCGAAAGATTTAACGAAGGATTAATTTGTTACATAAGCAAGATAGCACTAAATATATACATACGTATGTTCATTTGTATATTATATTTGTGTGTGTACAGATACGTGTGCTTGGACACAAGCGCAATATGTATTTGTTTATAAAACCTTCATAAAATGATTTATAGCGTAAGATCACTAGTGTTAATATTTCGGCTTCCATACTACTGAATATTATTTATGTTTAACTTTTTAATGTATGGTGACCATAAAGTCATCTTAGAAAAATATTTGTAATTACATATTGATTATTTTCTTTTTCAAAAGAATGAATATTAAATATGTGTAGCATACATTACGCACAGTGCTGATGTAAAAGTATACATAAGCAATTGAAGGGAAGCTGGTTGAATTACTTAAAATATAGTTTCATAGTATTTTAGAAGTATTGGATGTATACAGCCGGCAGCAAAATTATTCGAGCGCTAGGAATAATTCCTATGTAAAAAAAAGTCCACTTAATGCTGCTTTGTTAAATAAATCCTTGTCGAGTCATAATCTTAGTCAGTCTAAGAACATGGTTCGACAAGGATTGATTTAACAAAACAGTATTAAATATACTTTTTATATGGGAGTTATTACTAGTGCTCGAATAATTTTGCTGCCGACTGTATATGAAGAAAGAAGTAACTGTTATTGAAAAACACACTTGAATACTAATTTTGAATGAAGATGAATGAAAACCTTATAACCCAACACTATAAATTGCAAAAACAATTGTTTTGAACCGAAATAAATGAAGGGTCTAATCTAGTTAATACGATGCGAAACAGTTTTTACGTGTCTTGGCATTTTATAGTCTGACCAGATCAAAGTACCTTTATAAGAAAGTAGCATTAAAAATTGCTACAATTATCCAATTATGGATGTATTTTTTCATTTCTGATAAACAAGGACTCGAAATAAAGTGTTATTGATTAATAATTTAGTTTCTACAATTTTTTAAAACTTAGAAAAATGCCTTAAAAAAAGAAAGGCGTCCCCATTTTGTCCCCATTCATCCCCAGAAAATGGGGACGTTTGGTCAGCATACATTTTATGATTTAGCTTGCAAAGTAACTTTTGTGTAGAAATAAATCATCGTTACGAACCAAAAACTATCAAAGCTTACAAAAAAAAAAAAAAAAAAAAAAAAAAAAAAAAGCACAGAACTGAGTACAGGTTATTTTGGCAAAACTGGTGGAATTTTTCACAGTATGGGTACCTATAATGATTTTTACAAAACTGGTGGAGTTTTTCACAATATGGGTACCCATACTGTGAAAATTTTCACCAGTTTTGCATGTGCCAAAATTATTCGATGTTTCCGTAATACAAACTTCACTGTGGTTTCTTTCGATATAAAATCGCTTTTTACCAAAATCTCGATATCGCCTGCCTCGGAAAGAGACTAAAATAATTTCATTTCACATTTTTCAAAACCAAAGAATTAATTTCTCTTTCCTGCATTTGTTTATCTCAAACTACTTTTAATTTATAAGGAAACTTTTACAAACAATCGGAAGGTTTAGCCATGGACTCTCCTCTCTCATCAATTCTTCCAGATTATTTCGAAAATTATTTGCATTATTTCGAAAATTCTCACATAGAAAAAATGTTTTTTTTCTATTTCGGACCTGCTATGTAAATAATACCTTCACTTTCATTGACACTTTTCTGCCCAGTATTGATTATATATTATAGTTTATAAACTCCCTTGATAATGACACACAATTTATTTACGAATTTGAAAAACATTGGTTCACTTGAAGTGTCGTTTTTTTTTACTTTTGTTAATCGTTCCGTTAACATTTGTTCTGATTCTGAACCCATCAACTCTGAAATTAAATATCTAAAAGCCATTGATCTTGAAAGAGGTCACCCCTTCAATAAATAATAAAGCTTTTTAAATTAGAGCTTTCCTATAATTCCCGTCCTTTTAAATCTGTGTCTTCTTCCAATATCAGTATTTTTTGCCTTTTTTCCCTAAATGTAGTTTTACTATAGCGAAAATTTTTAAGCAATTTGACTTCAAGATAATTTTCTTACTTATAAATAAACTTGCTTTTTCTATGTTAAAAGACCCTTTTAGATATGCATAATTCTGGGGTATCTAAAGCATCCCTTGTCAATGTGGATTAACATATATTACTTACACAAAACGCAAACTAAAGTTTCATCTAAAAGAGCACCCGAATTATATTCAGAAACAAGAAATCAACAAATCGACTATTGCTAAGAATTGCTGCTGTGAGAATAATCACATTTTTAATTTAAATTCAGCTAAAACAATCTGCAGGCCTAAATATTTACATGAACTCGATTTTCTTGAAGCTTTCCATATTTAAACAAAGCCATAAAAATATAATTAACTGCGATTTCGCAGTACTGCCTCTGTCTGATTATTGGAAATATTATACAAAATCCACATTTTCTTGATTTGCACCTACAATTTTCATAGTATATTCCTCCTATTGGCTAATACCTCCGATAATTCCCCAATTCTATTGGCTGTTAATCCTGCTCTAGAATCTGCATTCTTGTTTACATAGAGGAGAAATAATTCATCTTATGTTCTCGTCTGCCGATTGAATGAATTCCTTGACTCTCATGACAAGGTTACATCCGAGCAATTCAGGTTTCGGACTCGTCATTCAACACAATAGCAATTGTGGAGGGTGACCGAATTCATTCATGATGGATACCAAACCAGAGGTGTGGCGAGAATTATATTTCTCGACGTGCAAAAGGTCTTTGACAGGGTCTGGCACGCCTTCCTTCTCTTTAAGATGGCTGAGTTAGGTATTCCTGACCAGCTAATTAAAACCTTTACTGACTATATCTCTAATAAGTCCTTCGTGGTGAAAGTGGGAAATTCCCTCTCTAGCCCGAAATCTGTACTTAGTTCTGTTCCTCAAAGTTTTCTTTGAGGCCCCTGCCTTTTCAACATCTATATCAACGACGTTCCGCGCAAGCCCGTCATCAACTTGGCATTATTTACCGATCATACTGCTATTATGTACAAACACACACAACCACACACTGTGTTTGAAAAACTCCAAGAATACCTCCATTCGTATGAAATTTGGCATAATAAGAGGAAAATTAAAGTTAATAGTTCTAAAAGTGCCGCCATCTTCTTCAGTTAGAAATCCTATTCCCCCAGCATTAACTTTCTTCTCAATAATGATCCTATTCCCTAGGAAACTTCTTATAACTAGCTAGGAATTCTCCTAGATTCTAAATTATCGTGGCACAAGCATATTTCGGAAGTTCTGAATAAAGCTCATCGTGCCACCGCCCCCCTCTTTCCTCGTTTGGCTTGGAATAGCCGCCTGTCTGTTAAGAATAAATTGTTACTGTACAAGTCCATGATCCTGCCCATCTTGACTTACGGGTCCGTGGTGTACGGGTCTGTCTCAAAGACTGAACTTAAAAAATTTCAAGTATTCCAAAATAAGCAATTGCATAGGTTTGTTCAAGCCTATCGCTACGTTCGCAATGATGTTATTCATAAAGACCTGAAAATTCGGCCTATCTTTTCTGAAATTAAGAAACTTAAGATGAAGTTTCACAGGTCTGTCCCAAAAGTCCAAAATCATGTGTTAAATGCCGTAGGAAGGTACGATCCTAGGTTCGGAAGAACCAGGAAACGCCCACTCGCCATCCTCTACAGGGAGGACGGGTTCGTCCCGACCTCCAAGCGTAGAAGACGAGATTCTTCTGGCGTTACTTAACACAGAATTCTGACTAAAAATTTATTATTCCCGTAGATTGAATAACTTATTCATCTACATTTGGCAATCCCCCTGATATTTGCAACCTACTGTGTCTTTGTTACAGTCGCGTATGGTCAACCTTCTCCACCAGTTACCTCACTTGTAGGAATTTCCTAAATTCATAATTCGTAAATAATTCTGTAAATAGTCTTGTAGATAGTTTTAAAATTAATTGTAAATAGTTTTTATCCTTGACTACTTAACAGTCATGTTACGCTAGGTTTTAGTTAATTTAAATTTTTTAAGTGCTAAATATTTTATTTTAATTACTGACTGCTTAACAGTCATGTTAGGCTTATGACCCCCTTGTACGTTAGGAAGAATAAATGTATGATCCTGCATTTTTATATCATCATGTAAAGCTATAGCTTCAGTTTGTCACCTCCCTGTCTCTCTCCTCTGCTCACCGTCAAGCATCAAATCATCACGCCTGAGTTCACTGGGAACTCACCCATCTCAAGGTGCCGAGACTCTTGATCCTGTAATCCATCTCCAGGTTGTTCTCTTCTCTCAGGTGGAGGTAAGCAGCGACTACGATCGCCGTAGGAACTCCAGTAACCCCACGTGATGATGATGATGATCCATCTGGCTTTTCTGCACTGATGACGGTACGCTTAACGCTATCGAAACTGCAGTATGCGAATTTTATATACTTTTTTATATTTTCGTTTTTAAGGTTGGTGTTCCTTTGCTATACTATTTCAAATTCAGGTCAAGTTTTTATAAAATGTTGTCTAGCAAAGACCAAATTGTTTGTCTAAAAAGTATTATTAGTAGTATTTTATTTATTTTATTTTATTTATTTTATTTTATTTTATTTTTACAAAAATAAAAAGGCAGATTCGGAAAATTCTTTTTTTTTACTCAACTCTCGGCTGCTACTTTAGTCACAAAAATTCTAAATATCTTGTTTTCTAAGCAAATTTTGATGAAAGAAGACAACATATAAAGTGAGATGAAAAAAAAATCTTTTTAAATCAAGTAAGAGCATATTTGTACTATGAAAATTTAAATAATTCTAGAACAGTCAATTTACAAAAAAAAAAAAAAAAAAAAAAAAAAACTATGAATTCAAAGAATATATTTCAATACTTACAAATATGTTCTTTGTGGTTAAAAAAAAAAAACGTATTAATAAGTTTTAAATGGTGAGCATTTTGAAATAAAAAAAGAATAACATGCACATTTTAAAAATAAAAATTTTATTTTTCAATCAATTAAATTGCTTTTTCATTCTGTGTTCATTATCATCAGCCAAAAAAAAATTGTGCATATTTTGCGCTAGAGTTTCATAGCTAAATAACAATCTTTTATTTATATATAATTTGCTTTCGCCTTTTTTTTTTTTTTTTTTTTTTTTTTTTAATAACTTGCTTTTTTTTTTTTTTTTTTCCTATAAATTAGTTTTGCATTTTTTTCTTTTTTTATAATTTACTTCTTTTTTTCCACATTAATCACTATTGTTATTTTTATTTACTTCAATTGGCAAATTTAATTTATTTTTAATATATAGTCAAAATTTCCTATTTAATTTATTCTTTTGTTCATTAGCATTGATAAGTGCTAATATTTAGATACTTATAAATGTTATGTAGCAAATTAAATAATAACAATAATCTATTACAATAATTTTAAATTAGTTTTACTGTTACAAGAATAATCTTATATTTTTAACTATAGGATCATATTTTACATTTTACTAATTTCAAGAATATAATATATTAAAATTTACCTTAAAATTAATTAACAAATAAATTACTTTTAAGTTAATTTTGAAAAATTACCTTAAAATAGATTACTTTACCATAGCTGCCAAATTTTTCCGATTATTGGGAAGACTTTATACCAGAATTTCAGGATAGTGATCTTCGAGATCTTAAATCTCCGAAAAATAGCACAAAAAGTTTCTCTAAAATTATAGTGGTGATTATCCTTTTTAAAATTTGTAAAATTTGCCAACTATGATTTATGTAACTTAAAATATATTAATGTTCAAAATTCCTAAGTTAAGTTTAACAAATACTTTTCCATTTGCATTTAAAATTTATATATATTGAATAACATTAAATATTAAATCATGTTTCTTTAGTGGACATTAAAGAAACATGATAATGGCTAAGATTTGTTAATAACATTGCTATTTACCGATCCAAATTTCTGAACGAAATGCTCGATTATTCTTGATAAATGCAGTTCAGAGCATACTTGACGTAATGATTGAGATACGACAACCCTGAAGCGTTTAATGCAAGTAGTTAAGAAGGGACTAAAATGGTTATCTAATCCCCCAAGGTATATACGGTTCAGTGCAGGTCTCATTATACTCCGTCATATATACTCTGCCCTTTAGCAACATGCTCAATCTACCAGCAAATGTGCTGGGTAGCTTTGACAAATTCGCGGACGACTGTAATTTATATAAATAACACACGGATGAAATAGCTTTGACAAACGTAGAGAATTTCGAATATAGTACAAAATTGTAGCCTTGAAGGTAAAAATAAAAATCTATTACGTGATTTTTGCATTTTAATTGTTATTGGATGAGTTTCATTTTCCCTAATTAATAATTTATACAGGTCTACAAAAAGATTTTTTTATTTCCAGCTGCATTTTTTTTTTTTTTTTTTTTTTAAGATAATAGTGATTTACAATAAAAAATCCCTATTTTTATTACATCATGTTAAATATGTTCTTTCTCATAAATAAACAATTCCTCCACGATATATTTAATATTTTGTGGTCATTCTTTATGTCACTGAATTTCTCTCTTCATTTTGATGCCCCTCCGAACACACTTTCGATTTCACCTCTACCACTCCCCCAATCTCTCATATTTTATAGGGCCGCGGTAGCCCAGTCGGTAGAGCGCCGGCCTCGTAATTGGAAGATTGCGGGTTCGGTATTCGAGCCGGCCAAAGACCGTCGTGTACACTAATGGTGGCTGGTGCACGTAAAATCTGTCGTGGCCGCAATGTCCTCCATGTTCCCATCAAAAATTATACCTCTGGGGGTCACCGAAGCGGGAGAGCCATCCCTTTCGTGAAGGATCAAAATTGTGATGGCATGTCTCCGGACCACCTTTAGGGGTGTGTCCCAGACCGTCGCAAATTGCCCGTCTACGCAGCACTAGTGCGACGTAAAACCCAACCATCCATTTTATATTTTGTATTATTTTTTAGATTTACTCTTACAAATACTGTTTTAAAGTAAGAACCAGTAAAAAAAAATCTTACGCGGTTTCTTTGTTGCAGACCTCTTTTATTAAGGAAAACGGTAAGTGCTAGATTTATATTCTTCATAAAAGCCAGCATAATTAAGTTAATATAATGCGAATGCCCATAAAAATTTCTACATACAATTTGGACAGAAAACTAAGCAACATAATTCGGAAGTAATAACATTAGATATATTTCAATACATGCTGATTATGATAAAATGCACATTAATTTATTTTTTACCTGTATTTATCTATTTATTTTAGAAATTCTAGAAAAGGGATGAAATTTTATCTTTCGTGAGAAACAATTTATTTTTCATAGCAATTATTTGCCTAAAAATGAGATTTTCGCCCAAAATAAAACAGATAGATAAAATTACAATAATTTTCCCTAACAAATAATAAAACTTTATCTGCTCAAATTATTAAGATCAATCATTCGAAATCTCATTCATAAAGGAATAAACGCTGACAACAGAAAAAGTTATTTTTAGGGATTCATCTTATCATCACATTGCGATTCACCCTGTCGTTTTTTCCTCAGATATGGTTATCATTTTTATTCACACCCATTTCTTTTCAGCCCCTTATCTTCGTTATTCCCACAATTAAAAATATATGTTTATTTTTTTTATTTTTCATTGTGTTCACAAGTTCACATCATTTTTTTTTTTTTTTTTTTTTTCTTTAATCTATGCTTAGAAGTGTCAGCAATTTTATTGACGTGTTTAACGTTTTTCCTGTATTTATCTCAAGCGTTGGAAAATATACGATTACAATGTTACACTTTGCATAGCAATATTAAAATACAGTGCTGCTAATCCCCCCCCCCCTATTTTTCTATACCACTGTTTCTCTAAAATTATCTTCGTCTTATCTAAACACAGAATTTTTGATAATTAAGTGAATATTTTTATTATAAAAATATTAGTATTCAAAAATCCGGAGGGTAAGTAACTTTGAAAATATACATTACTGGGTTAGTAATAATTGAGTTTCATGATTAAATATTGCTCAAATTTATGTAGTATGATATACTAATTATCATCACATATGGATATTTAAAAACATGTTGCATTCTTCTGCGAATTCTTTAATTCAACTGGATGTAATATTTATCTGCTATTTTTCTTTATAAATCATTCATTTTTTATCACATATATATTTATTTATTTACATTCTCTTCAAGATTTCTTATTACCGTAATTTCTGGTGCATAATCCGCTGGTAAGATACATCATTTCTCCACCGGAAATTTTATTTAACAAATGAAATCTATACTCTTTGGAAGAAACAAATAGAAAAAATATAACTTAATCCATCAGGTAAAATTTCTTGTACAAAACTGACTTATCTGACCTGCGAATTATACACCGGAAATTACGGTACTGCTTGAAAATTAGGATGCAATTTACCTTTTATATTATTTCATTTAATTTGATTATAATGTGATAAATACATATAATAAGTATTCCATCCCTCGACATATTTTTTATTATTGTTATTCTCCCCCCCCCCTCTCTCTCTCTCTCTCTCTTTGTGTGTGTGTGTTCATTATTTTCAAGCTGTTCGTCTGTTAAACTTTCGTAACAGGGAAGTTTTCCATAACATGTGCTTTCAGAATGAATGTGGCTTCATATGATACCTATGAATGATATTGGCAGCGTCCAATAATTTCGAATCGATTTCATTTTTAATCGTTTTGACCGGATTCTAACGGATACAATCTAAAAATTATGTGACAGATTATCGAAGAATTTTTTTTTTAATATTTACATTCTCCTTTATAAAAGATATTCTTTTTACAAATTTCTCGAAATTAAAATCAATAACTTATTTGTTTCATATGATTAAAAAAAAAATTATATAACCAGTTTAACAAATCAAAATTACAAATGTCTGATATTTTTAATCATTTTTTGACTTTTAATTTTAATTTTTTCTATCGATAGAATTTCTTAAGATCACATATTTATGCAATTACAATAGTATTTCATAAAAATCCGTATTTATAATGTATTTCAAATGTATGGATGTTAATACAGAATTGTAAAATTTGTAGCACATATATTTTTTATTTAAATAACAACAGTTTCTTTCTCCTAAAATATCGTTTCCAAATATTTTGTATTTTTGTAATATTTTTTTATATTTAAAATATTACTTATGAATGCATCTTTCGTTGTTCATTTATTTGCTTATAATACCTACTCAAAATAACATTACGGGTACTGTGAATACAGAGTTGCTGTTGCTTTTAACATTCTCCGCCACTATTTTTGTAAAGTTATCTTTACTTAATTGAATCGTATAAATATACTACAAAAAAAGTTATTTATAAATAATGATTGTGAATGTTACTGACAACGGCAACTCTGTGAATATATAAAAAGCTTACGCATGGATGCTATAATATCAAATACCATTTTATAACTTTATAGTAAAAAAATAGTTATTCATATTCTAAGTAAAATTTGACTTATCATACCTACATAAAATAACAGTACTTGGTACGTGAATATATAAAAACTAATAGTCTTATCTTTGCGCACTATAACATCAAATATAATTTTGTAATTTTCAGCATAATAAAAGAAATCTGAGCGTCGAATTCTAAGAAATATTATAAGTTATTTAACACTTTGAATAGTTAATATTCAAAATTCTAATAAGCGTAGAGGCAAAATATAAACTAATACAAAACAAATATTAAAGCTTCTATTAAAAACGAAATGTGATCATTTAACGATATAATGTTACGTATAATTTTTAGAAAAAAAATATATATAAAGCGTTATTCGATATCAGTTTTATTGCAGTGATGGAACACGGGCGCAGAATTCATACCGGAATCTGTTTAAGAAATTTCTCTACCTATAATATCGTCGATTAAAGAGGTAGAAATTTTTCTTACATTGACAGTGGTATGAATTCTGCGCCCGTGTTCCATCCCTGTATTGATAAATGCTAAATATCAAACAAGAAGTTATAGCACTAAGCATGGAGACTTATGAAAGTTATCTATTACATTACAGTTATTAGCTCGTATATATGCCGAAGACTAGGATTTTTCCGCTGGGTAAAAATTCAACATAAGTACCATTCAATTAACATATAAGTACCATCCATTTTTAAATATATATATGTGTGTGTGTATATATATGCTGCTAATATTTAAATGATATGTATGAAATGCATATCTTCAAAAAAATAATGACTCTTCTTTTCCAATATAAAAACTCCAAATATTTAGCTCTTAGCTAAAATTAGTCAAATTTAAATATGTCTAATCTAGACAATTTTTGTCATTCATTTATTTATTTATAATATCTACATACAATAACATTACATGAGACGTAAATGTATAAAATAAAAGTCTCGCTATATCATTACATGTAGCGGGAGTATTATGGTCTAATTCATCTTTTATCTACTACTAATGGCTTCATTTATATAACTTTTTGGATGAAATTGGCTTTAATAATATCTTTCTCTTGTATGCTAAATTTTATTAAGATTCATATTTACGTTGTAGCACGTTATATATATATATGTGTGTGTGTGTGTGTGTGATTTAATATTTAAAATATTAATAAACATATTGGGAAAATATAAACTTATAGAGTAAAACATATTGAATCTTGTATATGATACAAAATATAAATACTTATTATAATCATAGAAAAATATAATTATAACAAATATTTTTCCATTCAAGAAAAATTAAAAGCAAATATCAATCAGCGTCAAACAGTTTTTTTTTTTTTTTTTTTTTTTTTTTTTAAGGGGAGTGGGAGAAGAAGAAGATATAGCCAGATAAATATGTAAAGCGGTATATTCTAAACAATTAATAAGAACCTGATAAAATGCCCGAAAATATTTGTGATAGCCCCAGAATAATGTCCAAAGTAGTAGATGTGAAGACTGCATGTCGTGTATCACTGTTAAAAATGTCTGTAAATTTAATGTAAATATTTATCCAGAGTCTCTGTAAATTTACAGTAACTCTTAGTTAAAAGTGAATAATCGAGATTCTCGATCTTTATTCTGAATCTTTACCTAATTTTATTATTTAATTAAAATTAAAAATGACTGTTTCTACTTTAGAAAAATCATTTTAAGTCCGAAATATATTCTCACCAATAATTAATTAAATCAATTTTAGTTATTAAAGTGAATGTAAAAAATAAGTTTTTTAACATCTCCGTTTATTTTTCTCTGTAATTTTACGTAAGACTTAAGCTAATACATTACACAGAGTTTTCTGTTGAAATTTTTAACAGTGTATGTGCTTTACTATGATAATTCTATTACTTTTTATGTATTCTGATTAAAGTTATTTGCTAACTACTTTTTCGATATTAATGGAGAAAAATAATGAAATCTGCCTAAAACTACAAGCCGATACATTAATTGTAACTACTAAGTGTAGTTACTCTGAAAATTTTATTTTCAACAATTAAGGCAATCAAAAGTATACTTCATTTGATGAAGGCAACTATAAAATTACTCTCTTAGAAATCAATTGCTATTATTTTCAAATAGTACAATTGTTTAGAAATTACTATCTTATTTCATAAACTCCTATTTCAGTATCTTATTGGTCTACATGTGGTTCACTTGTACAGATACACGAATTTAAGCAAATAACAAAATTTATATATGAAGAATCGCAACAGGTGAAAACGTATATAATTTTTTTTTTTTTTTAATATGAAGCAATTAAATGTGTTTTAAGGTTAATGCTGATTTTTCTTTAATATTATTTTTTTCTTTTAATTATTTATTTATTTATTGAAGGGGAGGGGGGGGGGTCTAAGACAAGTTATAAATTGTCTATTATTTCTTATTATTTTATATTTATTGCTTGAGGAGTAAATAAAAAACAAAATAATGAATTAATTAATACGCAGTTTAAATACAAGAAGTTTTTTACTATTTAGTATATACCTATTTTGTTTCGTTTAAGTTTTTAACGAAAAAACAACCACTTATTAACATCAATAGTGTAAAAATTAATATTTAAAATATTTTTTAAGATGACAATTAACATCTTACCTTTTATAAATATCAGTTCAGCATCGTAAACTTAATGATCGCTTTCACATGTTGATTAAAATCCTGCTGCTCTTTACAAGAGTTTGCACTAACACGATTTCTTTCTTAACTGACTCCTTTTGATCGTATCAACGCATCTCATAGTTGGTCAGTCACTAGTGACGTAATACGATAAGAAGCTATGTTTGATGTGGAGTAAGGACTCTTAGAGAACTAAATAAAGAAAGTATACAGCCATCTCAGGTTTCAAAGAGGCGAAAGAAAAAATTCCCCATCTGTGCATAGATCATTATGTAGTTGTAATAAATATTGATGATAAACACTGCGCGCATTTCTATTTTTATAAACCATTGTGATTTCTTAATTAATACCAAAATTTGATAGATATGAAATGAAAAAAAAAAAAATTATATTAAAAAAAATGGACTTTAATAAAATTAAAATTAAATTAAAATGAATTTCAGCTCCAACTTCTCTCTCAAATGCGCTAGATGTTGGTTCAGCAACTATTTATTTGAATTTTACATAAATAACGTCAAATAAGAAATTTTGAATGGGATAATAGATCATTTTTAAACGTTTTTTTTCTCTTTATTTTCTTTTTCTTTTCTTTTTTTTTTTGAGGGGGGGGGGGGGATTTGTAAATAAATTTTCTTTTGGTATACGCGCTAACAATGTGGACAATAAAATTTGTGGACCTATTGATTTCCTCGAAACATTCTTTTTATAGATATATTTAAAAAAAATTTAATGGAAAATTTATACGCTGTAAAAAGTTTCTGTAAATTTACCTTAAAGTTTATACAGTCTCATTAAATTTTATAATAGCTTTTAGATAAAAATAAATTATCGAGATTCTCCAACTTTATCGCAAATTTTTATATATTTTTTAATGTTTAATTTTCAAGTAAAAATTTAAAATGAATGCTTCTGGTTTAGAAAAGTATTGTAGATTACAAATGTGCTTCCCTTTATAATTCATTAAGGTAATATTTCTCATTAAAATGTATATACAAAGTAGATTTTTTAACATCTCAATTAATTTCCGCTCCATTATATACACTATAAAAGGTTTCTATAAATTTATTTTAATGTTTATCCAGAGTCTTTGTAAATTTACAATAATTTTAACTAAAAATAAATAGTCGAGACTCTGAATATTTATTGCATATTTTTCTATGGTTATTAATGTTTAATTTCCCAGTAAGAATTAAAAATAAATGCAAGAATTGTAGATTACTAATATCCAAGCCCTAATAATCGCTTAAGATAACGTTTCTAATTAAAATGTATATAAACTATCTACCAATAAATATTTGGTCACTTTGGAATTTAGAAGTTTTGTCAAATATCTAGAAAAATTCTTTAGGAATTATCTTGAAATTTTGGGAGTATGAAGAACATGTTATACCTCACATACTTCAGCCAAAGTTTTGTCCTGAAGAGGAAAAAGGACTAGTAAAAAATTAAACAAATGTCAAAATATTTTGTATCACCCTGTAAAAAGTAATGCTTGAAATGCGTTTTGGCTGTCGCATATTATTATGAAGATTTTTCAAATTATCTGTATAAACTTTTATGAGGTTGCCGCATATATCCATGGAAATATAACGGTTTCTTTTTAAAACTGGCAAAAATATTGTCTCTTTTTTTATTACATCATGTAGGGTATGAGACCCAGTGCAAAACCATTTTTAGGAAACTTGGCGGACTACATTAGACGCTGCATACTGCAATTAGAATGCAAAAATAATTAATATCTTATGAAATATGAGTATTTTTATTAAATAATTTTTGACTACGCATACGCAAGCTTTTAATAAATTTCATTTGCATAATTTAATAGCCAATAGTATTGTGCTACTAATATAAAAACCCCAAACAAATATCGTGTAAATTCAAAAAATTATAAGACAGAATGAACAGAATTTCAGTTCATCTCAAAATAAAAATTAATGTATAAGGGGTTTTACTCACATTTTTTATTTTGATTCAAGCAATGCCCATTTGTAATACAGTGTTCGCTGACTGTAAATAAATATTGATAAAATCCCCTATCATCTTCCTCTTTTTTTTTTTTTTTTTTTTTGAGAAGAACTGAAATTCCGCTTATTCTATCTCTCACAATTTTTTGAATTTACACTATTTGGTTGTGATTTTCATATAAGTAGATCAATTATATCTAATGTATTATGCAAATATAGATCTATTATATTATGCAAATGAAATTTCGCTAAATCTTGCGCATGCATAGTTAAAAATTATTTAGTAAAACTGCTCATATTTCGTAAGATATATCAATATTTTGCATTGGGGTTGCAGTGTCTAATGTAGTATACCAAGTTTCTTTAAAAATGGCTTTTCACTGGTTCTAATACCCTACGTGTTATAATTAAAATAGTGATTTTTTTTTTTTTTTTTTTTTTTTTTTTTGCAATTTTTTGAAGAAACTCTTATACCTGCATGAATATATGTGGTAGCCTCATAAAAATGTATACAGATAATTAGAAGAATCCTCATAATCCCATATTAAAGCGAAAACGCTTTTTACAGGGTGATCCAAAACATTGATTTTTGCTTAATATTTTACTGGTTCCCTTTTCCACTTCAAGGCAAAACTTTTGCTGAAAGATATGAGGTATAACATGTTCTTTATATTACCAAAATTTCAAGATTTTTTCCTAAGAACTTTTCAGGATACTTAACAAAACGTCTAAATTCGAAAGTGTCCAAATATTTATTGGTAGATTGTGTATGAAATAGATTTTTTTTAAATCCCTCTTTACTTCTCGCTATATTTTTATATCGTATACAATACAGAAACTTTCTATAAATTTTTCTTATTGCGTATCCAGAGACTCTTAAAATTTATAATTGTTTTTAACTAAAAATAAATAGTCGAGATTCTTAATCTTTATTGCATATCTTTATATATTTTTTTTAATGTTTAATTTCCCAGTTATATTTTAAGATGAATGCTTCTGGTTTAGAAAAAGTATTATAGATTACTATTATAGAAAAGTATTATAGATAATATACTTCTATTAATATTTTATTAAGATAATATTTCTCACTGATATGTATAAATAAAATAGCTTTCTTTTGTTTCAATTTACTTTTCGTTGTATTTTTACATGGTATATACTCCAATTTATGTAAATACCCCTTAAATTTATCCAGAGTCTCTATAAATTTATAATAGTTTTTAACTAAAAATAATTAGTCGAGATTCTCAATCTTTATTGCATATTTTATATATATATATATAATATTATCAGTGCAAACATTTGAAATTTAAAGATGATTTAATTTCAGTATTCAAACAATTATTCTGATCAAAAACGAAGACCACCCAAATCAAACCAAAAAAGAAGTAAAGTAAAATCTAAATGAATTATAGCAAAATGGAATGGTAAAAAAGCATATTTGCATGCTAACGTTTTCAAGGGCCTGGTACATATATATATATATATATATATATATATATATATATATTATGTTTAATTTCCAGTAAAAATTAGAAACGAATACTTCGGGTTTACAAAAAGTATTATAGATTACTAATATACTTCCTTTTAAAAACTTTTTAAGATAATATTTCTCATTAAAATGTATTTATAAAATAAGATTTTTTAACATTTCCATTTTTTTACGCTGTTCTTTTACATCGTATACTATGAAAAAAAAAAAAAAAAAAAAAAAAAAAAAAAAAAAAAAAAGTTCTGTAAACTTACCTCAATGTTTATCCGTGGTGTTTGTAAATTTATAATAATTTTTAGATAAAAATAAATAGTGAAGATTCTCAATATTTATTGCCTATTTTTGTATTTTTATTTTTATTTTTACTTTATTTTTTTTTTCCACTAAAAATTTTAAAATAAATGCTTCTAGTTTAGAAAAGTACTATAGATTAATAATATTTTTTCCTTAATAATTGATTAAGTTAATATTTCTTATTTAAAAATGTATTTATAAAATAGATTTTTTAACATCTCCGTTTACTTTTCGCAGCCTTTTTACTTAAGACTTAAAATACATAATACACGGATTTTTTTCTGCTAAAATTTTTAACAATGTATACTTTGAATCAAAACATTGCATTAAATATATTTCGTGGATGTTTTTCAAACGATTTTTAATCCTTACACAAATATCCAAGAAAATGTTTGTTATAAAGGATTACTAAATTTAATCTGATTTCAGCTTATTTGAAATAAGACATAATTTTGCACTTCAGAAGAAAATTAGAGCTTTCGAAATTTTCTATGTTTTCTTACGTTTTAATATCCTTTTAAAGAAATTTATTTCTAGATTATGTTTACTGTATAGGATGTGATTGCAATGATATTTTCTTATTATTTTTAACAATGTATACTTTAGAAATCTACTTTAGAAAATATATTTTTATACTTTAGAAAAAGTAAAGTTAAAATAAATAAATAAATAAATAATTGTAATGTCTGTTTACTTTTTACAGTATTTTTAAATCAGACTTAAAATGAACAATTTACACAATTTTTTCTCCTGTCATTTCTAATAATGTATGCATTAAATCCATTAAAAAATATATTTCAGGGATGCTTCTCAAACGATTTTTAATCCTTAAATTTATAGCCTTTTTAAGAAATTTATTTGTAGATATTGTTTGCTGCACAGGATACGATTACAATGAATTTTTTTTATTATTATTTTTAATAATGCATACTTTAAAGTGAAAAAAAAAATTTCATTTACGTTTCACTGTATTTTTAAATATGTAGTATGATCAGACGAACGCGCTACCACTACGCTACGATTTCATACAAAAAAAAATGGCCGTATAGCCGTTCTCAATCATTCTCAAAGAGATAAAATATTGCTTATTAATTTTTACTTGTTTTATACATAACATAAAGCTATGGGAAACCCAATAAACTTCCTTAAAATAGCACTATTGATTTAAAATTGAGGAAAAATTCTTGAAATAAAAACTCTATGACAAGCAGACGAAACCCCTATGACAAGCAGACATTTTAGAAGTTTGCAAATTAATTCTGTACAATTTAGTTCGTTATTCTTCTACACAATGTTGCAGAATTTTTTGAATAACTATGAGTTGAAAAAACAGTATGTACAAGTTCGTTTATACATATTATTCCCGATGTTGAGTTTAATTATAATTAAAACATTGTAATGCATTTTTTGAACGATTTACATGCATTTTAAAAAAATAGTTTCAATGACTATAATAAAAATATTAAATAATTTTAGACATAAATAAATTTCTACATTATATAAACATTGTTCTTTTTCTTTATACTTCATATATTTCTTTAAGAAACAGTTTTTAAAAAGACAGTCACTGCTCATTTTTAGTTTTTTATGAATAACACTCGTGATTTGATAACTCTACTATTTTTGTCAGTTGTATATAAAACATTTGTTATACTTATTAACCCGTTAGTAGTCGCTATAAACAGCGCCACCTATTACAGATTGCGCATTTTTTATTTAACTACCACCAATAATTTTAAGAAGTGATGTGATCGACGTTTCTTTGATTTTATTCGCGTTTTATGTATATCAAATGCCACTTCTAAAAATGTTTGGTGGCTATTGAATAAAAAAATCTGGGAACACTGTAGGATGGGCGGCAAATCGACCAACTAGCAACTACTAACGGCTTAAAAAAAAATTATCTTTGATAGATTACTTTTCTAATTATCGAAAGTCCTCAACATATTTTTAGAACAATATATCTGTACTGATAAGTATAAAGGATTCAAGTCCATATTCTTGATTTTTCAGGAGACGAAAAACAAAGTTAAACTAACTAAAAACTAATCAGCAGAATAGATTAGGAAAAAGGGATTACGTTGGTTTATATGCTTTATACCATTCAGTGAATGTCAATCTTCATTTAATAAAAGGAAAAAATTGAATTAAATATTTTATACCAAAGGTTAATGCTAAATTTCTGACTTGTATCTTTTTTTACCAATGGATTTTCTCAAAGACTAAATGACATGGATTTAAATCCTTTATACCAATCGATAGAGAATTTTTTTCTGAGTCTGACTATGTACTTAGCTCAAAATCGACATTTTTGGACTTAAATCCTTTATACTTATCAGTACAGATATAATTAAATTAATTATATGTATCTAAAAAAAATATTTTTCATGTGTCCTTTAAAATATGATTGATAGATGGCCCCATCATTACGCAATTTTGTTGAACCAAAGGAAAATTGATCGAAATTCGTTCAAAAAAGAGCTGACAGTTTAATGATCAATTTGACTGAAAAGACTTTTGATCAGAAAAGATTGATTTTACTCAAATTTGATTTTTTCCTAGAAATTCCTCTCAAATTATGGCTAAAAATATTTCGTTCGTTTTTGAGTAAACAAATTAGGTCACACAATTTAAGAGAGATGTTTGAAACATTTCATCGAGAGAGAAGTTTTTAAATTGAAAAAGATTTATCGTTTGCAAATCTTGCTGAACTTTTGAGCAGGAGTGCAGAATGGTGAAATTTTGTATATCACCTAATTCATGCCTAGGGTACTTTTACCAATGCGATATTATTTGTATAAAGGCCATATTAAAATTTTTGAAATTCTTGAATTTTAATGCCTGTAATTTTTCATTGAATTTATAAAATAAAATACCTTTTCAAATTAACTTTCCAGTTTACACTTTTAAGATAAATATTTAAGGGAAAAAAGCCTAAGTCAAAATTTTTCGAACACACTGTATATACAGGGTGAATTGTATCTAATCTGTCAAACAAGAAATGGTAATAGAAGAATCCATGTGGAGCATAAAACACTAACAACCCTGTCCTATTTCTAGCTGTTTCCAAGTTAAAGCAAACAGAAAAAATGATTCATTTTTCTCTTTTTCTTTATTTTTCATTAAAAAAAATATTTTTTTCTGAAGTTTCTGACAAATTTACATTCAAAGTAAGCACATATTTGGAAAGGTAAGAAAATATTTTTTAAGGTGATGCCATTTTTACATCCATATATCTGAAATTAAAAGTAAATTACATGCGTTGAAATATTGGCGAAGTTCAAAATCGTAATGTCCCCGAAATTTGTAATTGGGAACTTCTCAAACACCCCTGTATTTCTAAAATCGGTCAAATTTACTATATAATTACCAATTCTACGAGTTTCGAATGAGCCTACAATTGAAATCGGTTGAAGTCAAAATATGTAAGACTTACAAAAAAAAAAAAAAAAAAAAAGACTCTACACTTTCTCATGGTCGATGCAGAATGTAGATTTTAGTCATTTTTCAATCTAATATTTTAACAAGTATAAGAACGAAAGTTTTACGAACAAACTAAAAAGTAGCATTTTCTGTGAATCTCCAAAAGCAATGAAAAAAAAAAAAGAAATATGACACAAAAGAATATGAAAAATTATTGACGTATCATACGCAAATTTGAAATATGATAGGTTTGTAAAATTCACAGGACTCTGTTCAAATTGGTCGCACCTGCATTTCATATATTCTCGTGCCCGCTTACGAACTGAAGTCTCGGTATATTAACAATAAATGTCAATTTCTTTATGATTTTTGCAGTAGAAAATTATTTAAATGGGATTTATAAAAATGTCTGCCCTAAAACACAATGCATTGGATTTTTTTTTTTTTTGGTGTCCCTGTACACATACCAGTTATACATGACCTATTAATGCCATTTTAAATAGGAAACATTCCATAGTGAAATTGAATAACATATATATATATATTTAAAAATTCTGAAAATATTTACGGACGCTGGGGGCAGGCAGATGGACAGATAAAAAGATGGACAATCGGACAGACAGATACATAAATTACAATCATAGTCACAGTAAAAAATTGTTAGAAATTTTTAAAAACGTTTAATATAAACGAAAATGCAATTCCAGGAAATTTTCAATAATAGCCCTTATTGTAACAGAATATTTTTGTGTGGCCCTGTAAATCTAATGCTAATCATACTATATTCTCTACAAAGCATTTTTTATGCATATGAATAGCATATTTCAAATTCATTAAGATTTGTGAAAAGTAATGTTATTAAAATTTGGTATATAAAAATAACTCTCGTAGAACGCAATGCATTGAAATACTTTCGGATGTCCCTATACACAAACCAGAGATGGTATTTACACCATTTTCAATGGGGAACATCATATAGTGAACTTGAATAACATATTTCAATTTCATTAAGAGTTGTGTAAAGTAAAGGTATTAAAATATAGTTTCTAAAATTACCTCTCTTAGAACACAATGCTTTGGAATACTATCGGGTGTCCCTGTACACAAATCAGTAGAGGTATTCAATCCATTTTCAATAAGGAACATCCGATAATGAATCTGAATAACATATTTGAATTTCATTACGATTTGTGCAAAGTAAAAGTATTAAAATATGTTTTATAGAAATAACTCTCATAGAACACAATGCTTTGTAATACAACGTCCCTGTACACAAACCAATAGAGGTATTTACTCCATTTTTCATAGGGAACATCCGATAGTGAACTTAAATAACATATATCAGTTTCAAGAATTTCCATGAATATTTACGGGAGTTAGAGCGCAGACAGGCAGACAGACAAACCGAAGTCATTAACACTTTTCAACCTTGTTGGAAAGTGTTAAAAAGAAACCTGAAAGTATAATGATCTATTAGTTGGGTTGACTGACTTTTTGTATTTGTTTGTGAAATATAGGCGTAGAAAGGTTGGAAGACTAGGACCTGGTTAAAACCCGGCATATTCTCACCAATATTTTTTAACTATTACTTCTGCCAAAAAAGTTGCCTCCTTAAAATAAGGAGGGAATTCTTTTTATAAAATAGTAGTATCTAATTGGCGATGTTTAAATTCGATTCCCAGACATTACTAAATTCGTATAAAAATAATTTCTCAATGATATTACAGAATTTTTATCATAAGTAAGTTAAAAATTATTATTAAAAAATTATAGTAACAGTATGCTCGTTCCTTAATCAGGGTGTGTTTATGACATCTGATATTAGAGAATCGTTATACACAGATATTAACGGATTTATACACAATCCATTGTTTTGTTTATGAGAATTCGTCGAATGTGTACTTACGCTGATCTGAGTGATTTAATGATAATAAAAGGCTGAATTATTGCTGAACTGTTTACACCGATATGACTCATTGTAAGCTCATTCGAAAGCTCATGAAAAAGGCAAATTTTTAGCAAATTTAACCTTTTATAAATACAGGGGTATTTCATTTAGTGAATTGCTAGTTTCCTAATTTAGCATCAGTTCGATTTTAAACTTCGGCAGCATTTCAGCGACTACCTACTTTTAATTTCAGATATCCTAATGTAAATGGTATTGCCTTAAATGTTTTTTTTTTTTTTTTTTTTTTCCCTGCTTTTTCAAATATGTTCTTATTTGGCAGCTAAATTTATCAAAAAAAAAGAATTTTTGAGAAAAAAAAAAAAAATACATCATTTTTCTTTCCATCTGAAAAATTACTGGGAAACATCTGGAGGTTTACTATGGTAGACAGGGAGTATCGGAAACTGAGTTGCTATCTCCTTTCGTTTGACAGGTTAGGTTTAGTTCGTCAAAACGTATTAGTATTTTGTTAAACACGAGTTAGTTGTGTAATTCTCATAACTTTTACACTACTGGCCAAAAGTAGGAGGGACTGTGGTTAGTTTGCAGAGATTTTATTTTTTTATTTTTCTATTTTTTGTGCAATAGTTAAACAAATTCTGATAAATATTGGGTTGTTCGGAAAGTAATTTCGTTTTTTTTTTTTTTTTTGTGGAAATGAAAGACAGTTTTCGTATAATAAACAAATACTTTATTAAATTATATATTGGCCGTTCTGGTCCAACACCTTTTGCCATCTTTCTGGTAGTAGCATAATTCCACGCTCATAAAATTTTTGGTCTTTGCTGGCAAAAAACTGATCGAGGTGGTTTTTGACCTCCTCATTTGAGGTGAAGGTTTTACAGTCTAAAAAATTTTGGAGTAACCGGAACAAATAATAATCCGATGGTGCCAGGTCTGGAAAATATGGTGGGTGTGGCATTATATCCCATTCAAGCTGTAAAAGGTTTTGGCGAGTGACCAAACTTGTGTGAGGTCTCGCGTTGTCTTCGTGAAGCACTACAACTTTCCTGTTGATTAGTTCTGGACTTTTCTGTTGAAGTGCATCATTCAGTTTGTCCAGCTGATGACAGTAGACTTCCGAATTAATCGTTGTGTTATCCAGTAAAAGCTCAAAAAAAAAACGATTCCTTTAAAATCCCACCAAACAGACAGCATCACCTTTTTTTGGTGAATATCGGCTTTGGAAATGGTTTGAGCCGGTTCATCTTTTATGCTCCATGACCTCTTGCGTTTGACGTTGTTGTATACAACCCATTTTTCGTCCCCAGTGATGATGCGCTTCAAAAACGGATCATTTTCGTGACGTTTGAGAAGATAATCGCAGACGGCGACACAGATTTCTCTTTGTGAGAACATGGGGAACCCATACATCGAGCTTCGAGGATAATCCCAGGCCTTTCAAGTGGTCATAAGCTGTTGAATTTGATAAATTTAACCTCAATGCGATCTCACGTGTTGTTATTCGCCGGTTCGCATCAACTAATACCTTTATCGCGTCTTTATCAGCTTCAACCGGCCTTCCCGAACGTGGTGCATCTTCGACATCAAAATTGCCGGATCGAAATTTAGCGAACCAGTTCTGGCACTGGCGTACTGTCAACACACCTTCTCCATACACATCGGTCAATTTCTTTCTGGCTTGAACAGCATTTTTACCCTTTCTGTAGTAAAACAGTAAGATATGTCGAAAATGCTGCTTATCGCTCTCTATATTTAAAAGGGCACCAACCAAAAACTACTGCGTAGAATTAATTGGAATTTTTCATACACAAGCCTTGCTATATGAGCTCTCAAAGCATATAAAAATTATACGGCTTAAATGTGAAGTTGGGTGCAAAAAAATACAATTAAATCCTCTGTCGGGAAAAAACGAAATTACTTTCCGAACAACCCAATACATCGGAACGTTTAATCCTTTGGCTACAAAATCTTGTAAGACCCATCAATTAAATACTTGTTTTAAAAAAATTGTAACTAAGCCAACTAACTACGCACAAAGGGTTAGTTGGCATACCTGCAGGGGTGTGTTGGTATAACGGGATATGGTTAGGGATACTTAGACAAAACACAACATATTTCAAGTATAACATTTTATTTTAGTAATATTTCATCAAACATTTTTGCTTAAATGTATGAACAAATAATTAATTCATCTTGTAAAATAACTTTTCCTTAGTATTATGGCAACCTATAGTTATTCAAATAGAATTAACTCAATGTTTGAAATCAACCACGGGTGTAAAAGTTGTGCTTTAATTTATTTAAACAGGTGGGTTGAAATTTTGCACAATTTTACTTTGTTGCTGTAAAATTGAATCATTCTTGTCTGGGCGTCTCTATTCTATTCCCTTTCTAACTATGGTGGACATGCGAATCTCATTCCCATAGGTTTCGTTGATTTTCCTAAGGTACTGGCGGTATTGGTATTTTACCAAAACAAAGTCATTTATTTTGCATTCAGGATGATCAGGGCGCCCTTGATTTTAAGAAGAATTAATTGATTGTTGGTCGTGTTTTATGTGACCTTTTGTCATCTTTTTGAGGTCTTCCGGGATTCATAGGAAGTGTCGAATGAAACCTTCACCATCGTCTTGGCAGGAGTCTGAGGGTGAAAACACTTCATCCTGGAGAGGTTCTTCAGCCTTTGAACTATTATTTAAAAAATTCAAGCAATTTCATAGCTATATTATAACTATGTCAACAGGCTCCATGCCTAATTATGCCAACTAGCTCCACAGGGAGACCGAGCATAAGATGGGTGCTACAGAATCCCAAACATTGGAAATAAAGGATTTTGATAAATGAATGCAACCACAGTTAACCATTCTTTCGAAAACCGCCATAAATAGCACCTTAATTTGATCTACCTATTCACCATACCAAAAACAATGTACGATGAAAATTTTTACTCACCAATCAGAAAAATGATTATACAGAGATGTTTTTCTTCATGACGCTTCCAAGCAAACTGTATTTATGGTAGATGGTGCACCTAAACATGCACTTCCAACTAGTAAAATGACAGCGCTTTACCTCTACTGTGGAAGTAAATAGAAAGTGGGTGCCAACTAGCCCCTTATGCCAAGTAACACCGGTCTCCCCTACTGCAAATTTGAAAATTCAAACTTTTTTCTTTTCTTTTTTAAGAAGCCTAAGAAAACATTTTTTTTTTTTTTTTAATGAAACTGATTTTTTTTAACGTCAATATGTTAAATTAGTTTAAAGGTAAGATTTGAGTAAGTTAATGAACAAAAATAATTATTTATATTCATCAAAAAATAAAATAAAATAAAATAAAAAGCATACAAAGAACTTTACAGGTTGTCAGAAATTCTGCATTCCCATCAGAATAAACTTCTCATCTAAGTACATTTATATTAACAGCACAGGGGCAATGTATTTTTAAAAAAAGTTATGTGCACTTAAATGATAAGTTTATTCCGGTCTGAATTCATAATTTCATTTTCGTAAAAAAAAAAAATGATGCCTGGTTTACTTAAGTTCTTCTGAGCGGAAAATATAATAAATAAGTGCAATTTAACTTAAAAGCGTGTAGTATGTTGTTGAACCGCCTCTAACTTTGATCACGGCAGCCTCTCTTTTAGGCATAAAATCAACAAGGTTTTGCAAAACTTCTTTCGGTATTTTATTGTGCCAAACATCAGTTATAGATGGTTTACGGAAGCACTCGTTTTGTTTTGGGGTGATTTTGTGATATTCTCCTGCCAATTATATACCATAAATTTTCAATCAGATTTAAATCTTCTAAAAAAAAAAAAAAAAAAAGGGGGGGGGTAGAATTTTCAATCGTGCAATCCTTTTTCCTTTTTTGGATGGGATAGAACGTTTTTTTATTCGACCAGATATCACATGAAAACGGCTGGACGGAATTCACTGACACTTGACTGAGGTTTAGGTCTGTAGTTGTAGTAAACTTAAAATTATATCCACCGAACATTTCAAGATTTTAATTAGATTTACAGGTATGAGCAAAAAACGCCGCTGCAACCAAATAAAAATTATGTCTAGGTATTTCGATACGTTAAAATGACTATTTTACAAAAAAAAAAAAAAAAAAAAAACTCGTCTTTTTATTTATTTTTTTTTTTTTTTATGTAAACTTTGCGTTCTATTACGCAGATGATATCTTTCCTTATTTTTGAAAGTTCTTTTGAAAATTAGATTGTTTGGTATCTAAAACATATTTTATCGCAAACGGTGATCAGATATTATGTTAAAACCTGTAAAGAAAATTATGTAAAAGGAAGATCTATTACATTTCACAGATAAGATTTATATATATATATTATTTTTTCGTACTTTTTAGTAATTATTTTTGAAAAATGCTTATAACTGCTATATTTAGCTCTTTACATTAAAAAATAACAATTAAATGTGCAATCTGAAAAAAAAAAAAACAAAAAAAAACGCAATATTGTTTCAATAATAATTTATGGGAATTATACTTATCTTTGGATAATTCTACTAAATTAAAAAAAAAGAAAAGAAAAGAAAAATCGAAACAAATAATCGTCATAAACACATTATTTGCCAAGAAAGTTAACCTTTTCCCTGCAATTAGATGACTCATCATTGCAACACTATCTTATATTCCCGCAATAAAGCAATGTTCCGTCCACTGTAATAATAGGTATATGGATAAAAGTGATGATGGATAAAAAACGATGACTCTTCTGACTGGCACGTTCACATAAACATTCCCTCACTTCGCCACTTTTCCTCTTCAGTTCACTTCGTTAAATCCATAACTTGCTGCCATTCATCGGGTATTATACTGTGTTCTCCGTCATTGATAGCAGAATTAATAGTTAAAATTTCTATAGCTTCACGTTTTAGGGCAAATTTGTGGTTATTATATGGTGCAACTTTCTGAGTGTTAATATTAATGGGAATATTATTATGAGTGGTAGCTAGAGCGGTAGTAGATTTGTTAAATTTAAGGTCTGAAATATGTTCTTTTTCTCTTTCTTTAATGGGTCTTTTTGTCATGCCGATATAATTAACTTGCGATTTATTTTCAAAGTTAAAATTAATTTCGAGTATCCCAGAGGCCAGAGGTATCTTTAAGTGGAACGGTGTCTTTTTCATTTCGGAGGTGTTGAAAAACGTTTTTGTTAGGTTTTATTGGAATATTAATGTTTAGTTTGGCGGCTTCGTGTTTAATTTTGTTGGCGGCACCGCTGCGAAAAGGAATGGGAGTAGTGAACTTGGGTTTCGTTTTTTGAGCATTATTTATTTTATTAAAGGCTTTTTTTTTTTTTTTTTTTTTTTTTTTTGTATAATTTTTGTACAAGATTTTTACTGTAGTTTGCTTTGTTCGTGATTTGTTTTATATATTTGATTTCAGCTTTAAGGAATGTTTGGTTGGAACAGATTAAGATAGCACGATTTATATATGAACGGATTGCGGCCAATTTGTACGCGAGAGGTGTTGGATGGATACAAGTACGATCTAACAACCCTTTCATCCGTGGTCTTAAGGTGAATCTTAGATAGTAGTACATTTTTTAATATCACATTGATATTCGGGCATGCGTTGTGAAATGCTCCAAAAAATTATTTAAATAAATTAGCTAAAACCTGTAAAAGAATACAAAATTATTATTACTAAATAAGATCAATCCAATGTATTTTAATTAATTTTTTTTATTAAGATTCATCTATTAAGATTCCACATAGTTTATTTTAAAAGACTGATCTATCATAAATTTCAGAAATGAGTACAGAGATTTTGGGATAGATATAGATCTCCAAAAACAAGCACATTTGCAACTTTAACTAGAGTACTGATCAAATTAATTACAGAAATATTTTCTCACCATTACCAGGTTATGGGGAAAGGCAGGCCAAATTTTGTAGGCGGTGCACACACAGGAGCGGTGCGACATTGTAATCCTCTTTTGGGCACATGTGGCACAATCACACAATATATGAAAATTGAACACTTGAATTTAACTTGGTAGAGCCTTGACCTTGTAAGTCAAAGATCCGGGGTTCGAGTCCCGGTCCAGGCATTATTTTCACTCAGTCGGAAAAATAAAAAAAATTTCAATTGATATAGTGTGGCAATCGCCTATAACTGTGATGTTAAAATGATGCTACAAAAATTAAGCTTACCCAGAGGTCGCTGTGATCGAAGCTATTGCTCAAATCGAAGACCTGATTGGCTTTTCCCAGTTTCGTCAGTTTAATCACGTGATCTAAGCATATAATTAACCAATAGGGAGTCTTGGTTTTGTTGTCGTGACACTAGCTTCGATTACAATGACATCTGGAGACAGGCTTAATTTTTTTAGTAAAATTTTATTCGCCGCTTTCCACACTGTTTATTCTAGACGCTGTAACTTAGTTATTAATTGTTATTGATTCTCTTGAGGCCAAGGCTGGGCTCTCTGCAAAAATATAATGCTCATAGCTTTAAGAGCAGTAAAATTGGCTTTTTTGCATCCTTTAGGAAGTATAGGCAAAAGGAAAAGACCATCTAGAAGGAAGAGAAATCAAACAAACATCTGCCAGTAAAATCCGAGACCATCTGAAAGAGCGTTTTCTTTTTTTTTTTTTTTTTTTTTTTTTTTTTTCCTTATTGGATTTTTTTTTTTTTTTTACTGGATCCTCCTGCTTTTTTTATTGGGTTTTTTCTTCTCCAATTCTCTTGCTTCCAGATCTTCTGTTATATTTCTTCGTATTCAGTGGCGGGAGCCTGAGGTTTCACCTGGAGATTCCATCTGTTGGGTCCTTGAGTGCTAGTCGTAAATACGGTCTTAAATAGGTTGTGCATCAGTCACATACTTTTTATGGCTTTTCTTTGTGCAAATACCTTTTATGATTTCTTCTTTTTCTTAAGAAGAAATAATGGCTGCACTTTGTCTAGCAAGAGGGGTTCTGCATTTATTATCAATTATTTCATTATTGTTTGTGGGTTTTCTATAGACAGTAGTTTCGAAAGTATTATCCGGTTTTTTAGTTAATAATACAATTAGATGATATTGTCCTTGAATCTGGATCTTCGATTGAAGCTGGACTTGAAGTACAAGAGGCGGTGAGGCAGCCTACTGCAGCAGATTCAAATGTCTTACCTCCAGTAAGAAGAAACCCAGCACCTGAAGCTGAATCCAATAGCTCTGTTAGAAAAGGTTCTTTTCCTGCTTGGTGTAAGGACTGGGTTCAGAGGCAGGAAGAAAAACAAAAACAAAAAAGTCATGAGGAAAATATACAAATAAAGAAAGAGGCGTTAGCCATATTAAAAGAAATAATAAAAAAATAATTGTGTCAGGTTTAATTGTTGTCCCTCTACTTAGCAGTGCTGCACTATTAAAGTTTTCAGAATTTGTTTTTAATTTGATTTTTACTTATTTATATTTAGCATTCTTTGAATCCTACATTTTTCTTTATATTGACAAACAACTTTCTTTCATCTTACTTTTATTATATATATATATATATAATTTATTTTGGTTTTAATAAGATAATAAAATTTTTCACGCAAATTTTTTCAGGATTTTGTTCTATAGTGCAGTTTGAACCCCTCCCAATATTTCTGAAAACTTTCTGTTAATATTCTAATAATGGGTGTGACAATTGTTTTACATTTATATGTTTAGAGCAAAAGTGCAGTTTTACATAAGGATTTAAAATGTTTTTGGTTTTCTCTTGTGATTCTTCAAGTGGGTTTTAATAATAATAATCACTTAAAAAAAAAAAAAAAAAAAAAAAAAAAACGGGTTTTTTCACGTCTGGCAAAATCAAGCCAACCCTAGATTGTATTATTGTAATATTATATAGTGATAGTATTAGGTGATTGCCAAAGTTCATGCTTGATTTGAAAGCAGACTAAATATAACATATAAAATGTTATAGTAATACCTTTATAGCTTTTTAGAGTACTGTTGACTCATAGTCACGGTCATCATCAGAATGGGTAATGGCAGGGTTAACATGCTGCCATAACATGTGCTGATGAAGATCATGATTAAAAGTCGAAAGTACTCAAAAAAGCCGTAAAGGTAATAATATAATATTTTATATTAAAATTTGGCCTTATTAAAATGTTTATCTTTTATAAATACATATTTTTATGAGAAAACGTGTAATACATTGCTTTTAATAATTTTCTAGAACAATCATCCAACATTTTACAAATTTTTACTTTCTTCTATCTTCAATAGAAGAAAGTATTGGATTCGTAAAAATTTTCGATTTCGGGTTTTTGATGGATTTACACGTTTTGAGAGCTGTAGAACACGATTTTACCATTTTTAGAAAATGTCTGTCTGTCTGTGTGTGTGTGACAAAATTTTGTGGCAACTGTATCTCTGGAACTACTGCACAGAATTTCATACAAATTGGTATGTAGTTGCACCTTAACATAAATTAGTGCCTATCAACTTTTGGTAAAAATCGTCTTACAGGTTGCGTTGCCATCCCGCTTTTTCTAAATTTTTAACAGGGTGATATAGGGCAAAAATTTTCAAGATGGGTATCTTTCGAAAGGTCTCGTCAGTACCTTTAAAACGAATGGTTGAACTATAAATCTGTGATAATTTAAAACAAAGTTATCGATTTTTTTTACTTTTTACGAAAAAAAACTTAGAAAAAAAAATCTTTTTTTTTTTTTTCTCTCCCCTTAATTTTATCAAACTCCTACGGTTTCCGTGTCTTGACAAACTTTAACATATTTTTGCATTTTTCCCCTAATTTTGTCAAAGTCCCACTTTTTTTTTTTTTTTTTTTTTTTTTTTTTAAATCTCTCCACTTAATTCTATCAAACTCCCATGGTTTCCGTGTTCTGACAAACTTAAACAAATTTTGCATTTTTCCCCCAATTTTGTCAAAGTCCCACGGTTTCCGTGTTTTGACAAACTTAGATTCACATTTTACCCAAAATTTTGTCAAAGTCCCACTTTTTTTTTTTTTTTTTTTTTTTTTTATTGTTACTGAGTGAATTTGTATAGGAAAATATAGAAGAAAGTCTCGTGGTGGCCACAACATACTAGTTTAATTTGTTCTCGTTTTAACTCCCTAAGTTTCTATAATATCTGTTCAGCAACATGTGGTTATTATTGTCCTGTCATAATGAAAGATAATGCCTTTTCGATTGAACAAATTTGGTGGTTTTGCTTGAATTAAAGCATTGATTTCAGCCAAACAGTAATGAGTATTACTCTGAACAACTCACCAGGCTTAATGCTGAAATCCAAGCAAAATATGTAAATTTGGTCAATAAAAAAATATTTACTTTCATCATGACAATGCTGAGAAATTTTCTAGTCCCCTGCCATTTTTTTCTGACCGTTAACCTTCAGATTTTCATTGCTTTCATTTTCTGCAAAATCATTTGATTGATAAAATATCTTATTCTATACAAGTTCGAAAGTACCATATAACATAGTTCGAAATGAAACTATGCAGTTTTTCGAAGAAGGAACTCAAAAACTTGGGAAATTATCGAGAGCATGGTATTGATTAATAAACACGATTTGCAGCCAACTCTTTTTAACTGCACAACTGTAATTTGTATATAATATAATTGAATGTAATATAATTTGCATATACATTCGAACCTCGTTAACGTGAACTGTTTCCACAATCCCCGTCAAAATGAAGCTTAATTTAGTTATTAGCATGAACTAATGATAACATGCATAAATTTTTGATCTCCTTCAGATTCACGATAACGAGGTTTAACTGTAATATAATTGCAAGTAATACAATTTGTATATAATATAATTGTAAATATAAAGCTTTGTATTTTATATTAACATTGCAAAAATCTAGAGACTCTGTGAAGCAATTCCTTTTTAGTACTCTAAAATGTTTTACATTGAACTTATTTTATTGACATTCTAGTGTGCATGTGTATATCAGAGATATGCTACAGGTAAATTTCATTCTATATCATAAAGTCAGAGAGCATTTGGAACACTTATACCTGGCTGTTCTCTCAGTATATATTGATCTGTTTTCAGTTGCATTTTTAACCTTGTAACAATTATATGAAACTATATATTTGCTATTGGTATTTGAGAGCACGACCATTCAAGTGAGTTTTTGTTATATGTACTACTCCGATTCAAAAAATTAGAATAATGTAAAAAAGAATGAGTTTGATGTTGCTAACGCGTCAATTTGCATACTGCGTCCAGGAAAAAATATATTAAAAGTATCTGTCTTCAGAGCATTTATAAATATAACATAAATATTTATTTTTATCTGATATATTAATAATTAACTATTTAAAAAATATTAGAATAATTCAAAGAAATAGAATACCTCGATAGCATGGTTCAAAAAATTAGAATATTCAAATTTTTCTTATAAGTTGAGAGAACGGCTGCGGGATTAACATCTGTGGGACTATAAAATGTGCTCCGTTGAAAATGAAAAGTCGTTTGGCATTTGATTGTAGCGTAGTATTTGCTTAATATGGGACGAAAGAGCGATTTATCTGAGGCTGTGAAATATCGTATTGTGTACTTGCACGAAATAGGAAAAACACAACTTTTTATAGCAAAAGAAGTGAAATGCTCTCAAGCAAGTGTGAGTAGAGTTTTGAGAGAATATTCTAATAATAAGTGTTTTCAAAATAAACACTTTAAAAGTGGTCGAAAGCCAGTAACTTCAAGAAGAGATGAAAGGCAATTGAAAAAGATTGTGAAGAAACATCGTTTTCGGAGTGTGAGATATGTGCATAGAAAATGGAAAGAAATGGGTATAAATGTCTCCAAATCTACAACACTACGACGACTTCGCAAATTAGGTTTTAGATCATGTGTGCCTAAGATAAAGCCATTCTTATCATCTAAGCAAAGGGCTGCTAGAGTTAAATGGTGTAAACAAAGGCTATTTTGGGATCACGACGATTGGAAAAAGATACTTTTCAGCGATGAAAGTGTGTTTTGTGTGTCTCACGGAAATCAAGGTATACGTGTCTGGAGACTCAAACATGAAGCTTATAAGAAAGAATGTTTAAAACGTTCGTTTAAATTTGCGACCTCTGTTATGGTATGGGGCTGCGTGACTGCTGAAGGCCCAGGCAGGTTGTGTATTGTTTCCACAACAGTCAATTCAGAAGTCTATCAAGAAATTCTTGAACATTTCATGATTCCTTCAGCTGAGGATTTATGTGATGACGATTTCTTGTTTCAGCAAGATTCAGCTTCTCCCCACACTTCCAAATCAACAACTAAATGGCTCAAAGAGAAGGACATACCTGTACTCCCTTGGCCTGCAAACTCACCCGATCTAAATCCTATCGAGAATTTGTGGGGAATTATGAAGAAACGACTTCAAGAAGTTGCGCCTAGAGACAAAAAAGAACTTATTTCTAGTATAAAGAGCATATGGGCGAATTTGGATAAAAAAGATTGTGAACCTTTAGTTAAAAACATGCCAAAACGTTTAAGATCTGTCATTAAAGCTAAGGGTGATGCAACAAAGTACTGATTAGCAAGTAAAAATACTTAGAGTTTAAATTATGTTCAATATATTTTCATTATTCTAATTTTTTGAACCATGTTAGAAAGTATTCTAATATTTTGAATTTTTTGTTGTTAGCTGATTTAAATATATTTTCTATTTCATTGTAATGTGTTTACATTTTTATAATCTGCAAAATATGCAGATTCATATTATAGTACTTTATATTTGATATTGTTGATTATTTATTTGATAAATTCGATTTTCATTTCCCTTGACCATATTTCTTTTCATTATTCTAATTTTTTGAATCGGAGTAGTATATATATATATATTTTTTTTTTTTTTCACTGTTTAAAATGATTGTTTATTATTTTGTTTTAAATATTATTTTAAATATTTTTAAAAATAATTAACTTTTAACTTTACTTTTTATTAAAAATTACAAAACATCAAGTATATGCTTTATTTTATTTTCAGACAGTTCTGATCTTTCTTTGATTAATTTACATTGATTTTGTACTTCAAGTTTCATTGTTTTATTTTTTTAATAAATAAACATTAAATTCAAATGTTCTTATTATTAGTTAAATATTTAAAATATTATATTTAAAATATTTAGATACTCGAAAATGCATATTTTACAGCAGTGTTTGGAAATATACGTATGATCTTTCATCTTCATATAAATAGTACACTCGCTGGAAGGTTAATATGTATATTTTATTTAGGATTTCTTTTACTTTGCCGGTCGTATGTATTATAATAAGATAGTTATTTTAATTTACATTATAATTGTAACATACTTTAACTTTATATTGTAAATAATTCATTATATTTATGCTCTTTTTTTTTTTTTTTTAATAAAAACTTCTTTGTATTGACATGTTTATTTTATTAATATTGTAAGGATATTATATCGTAAACTTCTAGAGTTTGGTGAATTGTTTTAGTTGTTTAAGAAAGGGGTACTAGATTTTTAAAATCCAATATTTGTTTAGTGATTTTGAATCAGTAAATTTAGTTACCAGAAAACTTCCTGTAGTAAACCAAATTAATAAACATAACTGAAAACTAAAATACAAACTTGCCAATTCTCATTCTCTCTGTTCTCCCCCCCCCCCCCCCCCCCCCAGGGACTGATTTAGACCGGGGCACACATTATTTACACTGACACCATTATTTTTTAAGCAATACTTTCCTCTTATAATAAACAAAAAATTCTAATTAAAAATTATTTAAAAAAAATTCTGGTGTCTAATAACCATGAGTAAATTTGATTGTTTTACACCGTTCATTTTTTATAAAAATAATTTCCAAGTCAAAACGTGGAATTTTTATGATATGCAGTAAAAAATAATTGTAAAAATATTCCGGTGAGAGAGTGCCCCGGCCTAAATCAGGCTCTGCCCCCCCCCCCCCTCCTTTCCAGTATTTTACAAATATAAATTGTAGAACAAGATTACATTTCTCTGTACATTTGGATCAGTGACATAATTTAATCCAATACATTTTCACATGTAACTGATGAAACTTTTTAAAAAATCATTTGTGCTTGTTATATGTGTGTTTATTAATATGAAACATTAATGAAAACATGTAAAATATGAAATAGTTGATAACTTGTGGAAATGAATATCATAATGGACTTTAAGCATGAGTGGCAATGGCTGCGGGTATTTACTGATTTAAGCGGCTAGTATTGGCTGATAGAAGTAAACAAAAGTATTGAGCTCAGCGATTGGCAAAGAAACTTTTATGTACCCACAATGACGCACGGTGTATAAGGTCCATTATAGGTTGATTTCCTTCAGAAATTGACCTGCTGCAATTACTTTGTATATATAAATATATCTATATATAATGAAAATTTTGTCATCATGATAACTTCCAAAATAATACTCAAAATCGAACCAAAGTTGGACAGTGAACTTATAAAAATATCTTGGATGAACTATAATTAATTAATTGATAAACCTTTTAAAGCTTCATACCTTTTATTACGGAGACATAGCATCTTTCGGTGGTGGACCTGCCCTGTCCTCAGCAACTTCCTTTGTGGCTTACAGTGACACCAAGTGTTGTTCTTTGTTTACTCTTTTCTCACATTCTTCTAAAAAGTGGCACAAATTTGAATTAACCCTGCACGTGATTCGTGGCCATTACAAGAAACACTGTTATGTATCATTTTGACTGTTTCACACATGGCCATCAGTAGAATGGGGCAAGGGAGGGGGGCACTTGCCATCCCCTGGAAAATTCTACTAAGCATTTTTTCTTTAAATTTAAAACTATGCTATCAGAATTTTATTTATTTATTTTTTTTTTTTTTCAGGTTGTTTCCCCCCCCCCCCCCCCCCTGAATTTTGTTTCTGGCGATGCCACTGGTTTCATGGTAATAAGCATATTCAGGGTTATTAAAATTTATGATTACTGTAGCTGTATTAAGTTTAATGTCAATATTTTTGTTTTGGTGAACCTTGGTTAAAGCAGTAAAGACGTAGCACTGAAAGCTGCTATATCTCCATAATAAAAGATATGGAGCTTTAAAAGGTTTATTATACTCCTATGATAACTTTTGAATTACTGAATTAATTCAAACCAATGTTGGAGAGTCAACTTATCATAGAAATATCTTCGATAATTTCACTGAGCAAGTTGCAGCCACTTTAAATTGGATTGCCACTTGAAAATTTATCATCACAATAACTTTTGAAATACTGAATTAATTTGAACCAAAGTTGGATAGTGAACTTAAGCTTAAAATATATTGTACTAGTAGACTACGCCTGCTTCGCTGGTCACTATATTTAAATGAATTTTCAAAGAATTAGATCAGTATTTATTTTTTACATCACATTATAAATAAAAACTAAAAAAAACATATCATGAAAAACGGCAGTTTTTTGAGTGACGCAAGCGGAGGGACAAACGGAACGCTGCGAACTCATATATACGGCTAGTTTGACATCAAAGAGATTTGTAAAAGCCGACACTTAATATCTCAGCAAATATGCCATATTTTGTTCTGATCTTTTAAAAATAGTCTTTTATCTTCGGTCTTAAGCTATCCTGAAAATTTTACTTTTCTACATGCAGTATGTTTTGAGATCTGAATCTCAATTTAAAGCCAAAAAGGGAAAAAGGTTGGTGTAATGAACTGAAATTCTGAAAAATATCTCTAAAACGGCTCGAAGGATTTTCATATAATTAATATATGTTGTTAAGAGGATCTTTCTGAATCTAGTAACGTTTTCGTTTTTTTCAGGAAAACTCTTGTTTTTTATATAAATCGCTTTAAATATGGAACTATATTACTCCGCCAATTACATGTGTTTCTTCGGGTGAAAACGCTGTTATGCGGTTCTTACTTGTAAGGTATGTGGGTTGGTTTGTTGACCGACTTGAATGTAACCAATGAATTATTTAGAATTTTTTTTTAACGCAAAAGTACTTTATTACATGTTTAAAATATTTATTGTATATATACTAAGTCAAATTCACTTAAATATATTTTCTCTTCTGTTATGAAAAAAATATTTTTGATTTCAAAATTTCATATTTAGTCAAAAAAAAATATTTAGATAATATTTTAAATAAGGAAGTATTTTGTAATTTTAGATATTCCATTTTATCATAATAATGATGAATTCACAATTTTTTAAAGTGAAAAATTTTTTAATCATTCCTGAATATGGATTTTATAATAACTCAATGATTTGCGATTCCTATTCATGTATTCTTACGCGCCGGGAATGAAAAAAAAAAAAAAAAAAAACAGCAAATAGAGTTTTGGCGCCATCTATCGTTTTTATTTAAAATATACTCTTTCGTAAATATATATATATATATTCTTTTTAAAAATTAAATTTTTTTTTTTTGAAAATACAGTTAGAGTTTATTCATTTATTTATTTTTTAGACTTTAAAATGATACATATTTTAAATATTAACATAATAAAACTATTTTTATTATTATTCAAAGCAATAATGACTAGCGGATGAAACAGTGCTTACACTGTTTATTAGAAAAAACAGTGTTTTAATAAACAGTGTTTAAACAGTGTTTTAATAAAATTCCATTTTTCATGAATTTTATTAAAATTCATGAAAAATGTGTCAAATAGCAATTATTAAAAAACACGTTAAAATAAATAAATAACATCTTTACTTTGAAACCCATAATAATTTATTTAAAAAAAAATTATTCTTCCTTTTCTTTTCTTTTTTTAATTAATTAATTTGTGCATGAAAATTCTATTTCATAAATACATTTACAATTACAATAAAGAAAAAAACCTCCTTTAATTTTAAATAACTATTTCCACCTGTTTCTAAACAAGTTTTTTTTTTTTTTTTTTAACGAAAAAAAAAGTTAAATGTGTATGTATATGATTTAAATGTAAACTACTAGATGGCGCCACTACATTTAATTAATTTTTCTTAAAAAAAAAAAAAAAAAAAAAAAAGAAAGAAAGAAAAAACTTTTAATTGCTTCGAAAACATGTAGAAATAATTATTTAAAATTAAAGGAGGGTTTTTTGTTTATTGTAGTTGTAAATATATTTGTGAAATAGTATTTTTACGCAAAAATTTCATTTTTTTTTTTTTTAAAGCTTAACTTATATTTTCCATAAAATTTTTCTCCAGGTGATTTTATCTTATTTTTAAAATTATAGAAATGTAAAGCTTAATTTATATTTTGTCTATTTTTCCCCCAAACGTTTTAGATGAAAATATATACGAAGTAATTTTTACCTGCACTTTTGATGAAAATTTAATTTGTGAATATTGGAGCAGTATACTTAGCCTCAAAAGGGGAAAGAAAATATATAAAATTCCATTTTTAACATTTACTTGATTTTTTTTTTTTTTTTTTTTTAATTGTTTAATTTGTAATTCTCTAAAAAGAAACTTGCAAAATGTAAATTACGTAATTCTAAGTTAAATTTGAAAATTTTCACTTATTTATCTTTCTTTCTTTTCTTATCTTTTCTTTTTTTTTTTTTTTTTTTTTAGAGTTTGAGAATCCCAGTCAATAATTTTTTCTAGTGCGAAGCTTCTCCATTTTGTTTCCAAGTGGCAGGCTACTTGGAAATTTGTCAATATCATAACGTTTGAAATACTGAATTAATTCACACTAAATTTATAGTGTAGATTTATCTCAGAAATGTATTTGATATGTTCATTTGCCAACTTAATCCACCCTCTTGTTTCCCTGTGCCAGCACACTGAAAATTTCAAATTTACACTAGAAAGGTTTTATGAACAGATTTGCTTAAAACTCCATATACACATAGCCTTCATTTATAAATCCACTAAGTGCATTAATAAATTGTAGCTGCCATTTTGAAAAAAAAAAAAAATGGTGGCAACTTTATAAGAGAAGATAAATTAGTTTACCCATCCTAGGAGCCAGAAGGACTTGTTTTAATTTTTTGATCAATAACCACTAAAAAGTAATGATATCAGTACAAAAAACCCTTAACGGCTTAAAAGTTTGTGACGCCGCTACTTTATGTCTATAAGAATTTGAAATATGAGTCTTAAAAATAATGATATCAGATTTTAAGTGACGCTTTGCAATTAGTTAAAATATACATAGATTTTCTTATTTGATCATTCACTTTTATCTTTTATTTATATTTATAATGCTAACGTAATATTTTTAACCTCAAGATCAGACAGATATATAAAATGCACTCACTGATGCTTTTTCATTCCCATTTCAAATTCAAAATAATAGTTTTAAAAGGAATGATATAAAAATTCCAGTGGCGCCTCGGTGTTATTTTAAAAGATTTGTTTTTAGATTCCATTAAAATTACTTTTGTTTTGTCTAATAAAGTATACTTACACATTTAAACAGTGCTTTTAATTTTCAAATATACTGTCAAATAATTATACTTTCACTGAGTTAGCATTATAAAGTAAAATTATTTATTTCAATAAATTGATTTATCTTTTGCGTCACGCTATCCAAAACTGCAAGTAAAATTTGTGTAATTGTTTTCTTTACGTAACACTACCTCTTTGAGCAAATTTTTACTTAGTTAGACACTATGATACTATGTTTTGGATAGCGTGACGCAAAAGATAAATCAGTTTATTGAAATAAATAATTTTACTTTATAATGCTAACTCAGTGAAAGTATAATTATTTGACAGTATATTTGAAAATTAAAAGCACTGTTTAAATGTGTAAGTATACTTTATTAGACAAAACAAAAGTAATTTTAATGGAATCTAAAAACAAATCTTTTAAAATAACACTGAGGCGCCACTGGAATTTTTATATCATTCCTTTTAAAACTATTATTTTGAATTTGAAATGGGAATGAAAAAGCATCAGTGAGTGCATTTTATATATCTGTCTGATCTTGAAGTTAAAAATATTACGTTAGCATTATAAATATAAATAAAAGATAAAAGTGAATGATCAAATAAGAAAATCTATGTATATTTTAACTAATTGCAAAGCGTCACTTAAAATCTGATATCATTATTTTTAAGACTCATATTTCAAATTCTTATAGACATAAAGTAGCGGCGTCACAAACTTTTAAGCCGTTAAGGGTTTTTTGTACTGATATATATATATATACATTGAAATCGATCTAGACCTCGCTTCAGGTACCCGCTGCTTACGGCATCTTTTTTTTTTCACCCGTACTGCATCAGGTCCAGGTTCCCACTGTCTGCAGAAAAGATTTTGCCGGGCACTTCAATCTGGGTATTTATCGACGACATGTGTATCTTCTGTTATTTAAGAACTACGATTTTAAAGATGACTGCATCTCAAATCTATTATATATATTAGTTTTTGAACCATGTGTTTTTTACCCCTGTTTTTTACACTATATTATGATTTGATTCTGAGCAGTATAATAAAATAAAATAAAAAGTAGATTTTCTTTTAAAAGGAATTAAATACATGAAAAACAAATAAATTTTAATCAGTTTAATGATTTCTTCTTTATACTAACTTTTTTTTTTTTTTCTCCAATAAATATTATAAATTTAAAAAAAAAAAAAAAAATTAAAATGTTATTATACTATAAAAATTATACATAAACATAACAATTTATTTCTATTGCATTACCATTTGATTTTCAATAAATATAATAAATTAAAAATAAATAAATAAATAAAAATGAAAAAAAAATTGCCTTCAAATGAATGAATTAAATAAAAAATAAATTGTGTAATAGCCGTTGCTAAGATACACAGACGATTACAATAGAAGAATAAATTCATGAAAAATGAAACATAAAAGCCAATATTTAAAATTGAAAAAAAAAATTAATTTAAAAAGTTCAAATTCGAAATTCGTAAAAATCTCAATGAGGTGCATACCTACAGGGTCTCAGGCACCTATCTATCAAATTTTGTAGCTCTGCTGTCAGTAGTGTGAGCACCAGAGCACAGACGGGCAGACAGACACTTCTCTTTATTTATATAGATGAGTTTGCTGAACAACTTGTCCCGACACTTTGTTTCCTAGTGGTGGTTACTTAAAATTTTAACATTACAACTTTTGAAATAATTTATTCCAACCAAAGTTTGACTGTGAACTTATCATTCATCTTAAACAATTACGCTGGGAAAGTTGTTTCACAATTATGTTTCCAGATTGCAGCCATTTGAAAATTTGTTATCACAATAACTTTTTCAATGCTGAATTTATTTGAACCAAATTTGAACAATGGACTTAGCCTACAAATATCTTAATTTAATTAATTGAGAAACTTGCTCTGTCATTTTGTTTCCAAGTGGTGATCACTTGAAAATTTGTCAACACGATAACTTTCGAAATACTGAGTTAGTTTGACTTAATTTTTAGAGTAGAAATATTCAAAAATGCATTTGATATGTTTGCCAGCTTGATCCACCATCTTGTTTCCAAGTGTTGGCATGAGGCCAATCGAAATTTCAAATTTACATAAAAAGGTATTTATGAACTGATTTACTTAAAACTTCATATGCATATAGTCCTCATCAATATTTCCATCAAGTCCATAAATTAATTGTTACCACCATTTTGTACTTGATATGAAAAAAAATCTTAATTAAAAGTCAAAAGTACTCTAAAAAGCCTTAAAGGTATTAATATAATATTTTATATTAAAATTTGGCCTTATTAAAATGTTTATCCTTTCTAAATACATATTTTTATGAGAAAACCTATAATACATTACTTTAATAAATTTGTAAAATGTTGGGAGATTGCTCTAGATAATTATTAAATTTGTTCTCATTTTAACTCCCTAAGTTTCTGTATTATTTGTTCAGCAACATGTGGTTATTATTGTCTTGTCATAATGAAAGTTGATGTCTTTTCGATTGATTAAATTTGGTGGTTTTACTTGAATTAAAGCAATGATTTTGGCCAAACAGTAATGAATATTACTCTGAACAACTCACCAGACTTAATGCTGAAATCCAAGCAAAATATGTAAATTTGGTCAATCAATATTTACTTTCATCATGACAATGCTGAGAAATTTTCTAGTGCCTGCCATTTATTTCTGACTGTTAACCTTCAGATTTTCATTGCTTTTATTTTCTGCAAAATCATTTGATTAATAAAATATCTTATTCTATAGAAATTAGGAAGTATCATATAACACAGTTTGAAGTGAAACTATGCAGTTTCTGCAAAGAAGGAACTCAAAAACTTGTAAAATATTGGGAAATTATCGAGAGCATGGTATTGATTAATAAATACGATTTGAAGCCAACTCTTTTTAACTGCAGAACTGTAATTTGTATATAATATAATTGTATGTAATTTAATATAATTTGTATATACAGTCAAACCTCGTTAACGTGAGCACTGTTAATGAACTGTTTTCACAATCCCCGTCAAAATGAATCTTAATTTAGTTATATGAAAATTGGTTACTGATAGCATGAACTACTGATAACATGAACAAATTTTTTTTCACCTTGAGATTCAAGTTAACGAGGTTTGACTGTAATATAATTGCAAGTAATACAATTTGTATATAATGTAAATATAAAGCTTTGTATTTTATATTGATTTAACGTTGCAAAAATCTAGAGACTGTGAAGCAATTCCTTTTTAGTACTGTAAAATGTTTACATTGGACTCATTTTACTGACATTCTAGTGTGCATGTGTATATCAGAGATATGCTACAGGTAAATTTCATTCTATATCATAAAGTCAGAGAGCATTTGGAACACTTATTCCTGGCTGTACTCTCAGTATATATTGATCTGTTTTCAGTTACCTTTTTAACCTTGTAACAATTATAGGAAGCTGTATATTTGCTATTGGTATTTGAGAGCACGGCCATTCAAGTGAGTTTTTGTTATATATATATAGATATATATTTTTTTTTTTTTTTTTTTTTTTCACTGTTTAAAATGATTGTTTATTGGTTTTGCTTTAAACATTATTATTTTAAATATTTTTTAAATTAATTAACTTTTAACTTTACTCTTTATTAAAAATTACAAAACATCAAGTATATGCTTTATTTTATTTTCAGACAGTTCTGATCTTTCTTTGATTAATTTACATTGATTTTGTACTTCAAGTTTCATTGTTTTATTTTTTTAATAAATAGACATTAAATTCAAATGTTCTTATTAATAGCTAAATGATATTATATTTAAAATATTTAGACAGTCGAAAATACATATTTTACAGCAGTGTTTGGAAAAATACATATGATCTTTCATCTTCATATAAATAGTACACTCGCTGGAAGGTTAACATGTATATTTTATTTAAGATTTCTTTTACTTTGTCGGTCATATGTATTATAATAAGATAGTTATTTTAATTTACATTATAACTGTAACATACTTTATACTGTAAATAATTCATTACATTTAAGCTTTTTTTTTTTTTTTAATAAAGAATTTTTTTTATTGACATGTTTATTTTATTAATATTGTAAGGATATTATATCGTAAACTTCTATGGTCTGCGTGAATTGTTTTAGTTGTTTAAGAAAGGAATACTAGATTTTAAAATCCAATATTTGTTTAGTAATTTTGAATCAGTAAATTTAGTTGAAAGAAAACTTGCTGTAGTAAACCAAATTAATAAACATAACTGAAAACTAAAATACAAACTTGCCAATTCTCTTTCTCTCTGATCTCCCCCCCCCCCCTCTTTTCCAGTTACCCCCACCTATTTTCCAAACAGTGTTGCCGCCACTTGTTCTACAAATATAAATTGTAGAACAAGATTACATTTCTCTATACAGTTGGATCAGTGACATAATTAAATCCAATACATTTTCACATGTAACTGATGAAACTTTTTAAAAAATCATTCGTGCTTGTTATATGTGTGTTTATTAATATGCAACATTAATGAAAAGATGTAAAATATGAAATAGTTGATAACTTGTAGAAATGAATATCATAATTATAGGTTGATTTTCTTTAGAAATTAACCTGCTGCAATTACTTTGTATATATATATCTATATATAATGAAAATTTTGTCATCATGATAATTTCCAAAATAATATTCAAAATCAAACCAAAGTTGGACAGTGAACTTATAAAAATATCTTGGATGAACTATAATTAATTAATTGATAAACCTTTTAAAGCTTCATACCTTTTATTACGGAGATGCAGCAGCTTTCGGTGGCTTATCCACCCTGTCCTCCAGAATTTCCTATGTGGCTTGCAGTGACACCAAGTGTTGTTCTTTGTTTACTCTTTTCTCACATTCTTATAAAAAGTGGCACCAAATTTGATTTAAACCTGCACGTGATTCGTGGCCATTACAAGAAACACTGTTACGTATAATTTTGACTGTTTCACAGTAAAAGGCATGTTCAGGGTTATTAAAATTTTTTATTACTGTAGCTTTATTAAATATAATGTCAATATTTTTGTTTTGGTGAACCTTGGTTAAAGCAGTAAAGCTGCTACATCTCCATAATACAAGATATGGAGCTTTAAAAGTTTTATTATACTTCCATGATAACTATGATAATTAATTACTGAATTAATTCAAACCAATGTTGGACAGTCAACTTATCATAGAAATATCTTTGATAATTTCACTGAGCAAGTTGCAGCTACTTTAAATTGGATTGCCACTTGAAAATTTATCATCACAATAACTTTTGAAATACTGAATTAATTTGAACCAAATTGGATAGTGAACTTAAGCTTAAAATATATTGTACTAGTAGGGTATGCCTGCTTCGCTGGTCACTATATTTAAATGAATTTTCAAAAGAATTAGATCAGTATTTATTTTTTACAGCACATTATAAAAAAAAAAAAAAAAAAAAAAAAAATTGAAATCGCTCTAGACCTTGCTTCAGGTACCTGCTGTTTATGGCAGCTCTTTTTTTCACCCGTACTGCATCGGGTCCAGGTTCCCACTGTCTGCAGAAAAGACTTTCCCGGGCACTTCAATCTGGGTATTTAATGACATGTGGATCTTCTGTCACTTAAGATCTACGATTTTAATGACTGTATCTCAAATCTATTATACATTTTATTTTTTGAACCATGTGTTTTTTACACTATATTATGATTTGATTCTGACCAGTATAATAAAATAAAATAAAAAGTAGATTTTCTTTTAAAAGGAATTAAATATATGAAAAACAAATAAATTTTAATCAGTTTAATTAATTTCTACTATATACTAACTTTTTTTTCCCCCCAATATACAGTGGAACCTGTCTAAAGTGACCACCCTAGGGACCGGCTAAAATGGTTACTATACGCAGGTGGTCACTTTATAAAGTCTCTTTAAAATTGGAAAATGGTCACTTTAGTCAGGAAAATGGTCACTTTAGTCAGGAAAATGATCACTTTAGTCAGGTGGTCACTTTTACAGGTTCCACTGTATATTATAAATAAAAAAAAAAAAAAGGATTTTTATTTTAAAGGAATTAATTTGAAATAAAAAATTAAAAGGTTACTATGCTATAAAAATTATAAACATAACAATTTATTTCTATTGCATTACCATTTAATTTTCAATAAATATAATAAATTTAAAAAAAAAAAATTGTCTTCAAATGAATGAATTACATAAAAAATAAATTGTGTAATAACCGTTGCTAAGACACACAGACAATTACAATAGAAGAATAAATTCATGAAAAATGAAACATAAAAACCAATATTTAAAATTGAAAAAAAAAATTAATTTAAAAAGTTCAAATTTGAAATTCGAAAAAATCTGAATGAGGTGCACACCTACAGGGTCTCAGGCACCTCTCTATCAAATTTTGTAGCTCTGCTATCAGTAGTGTGAGCACCAGAGCGCAGATGGACAGACAGACAGACACTTCTCCTTATTTATACAGATGAGTTTGCTGAACAACTTGTCCCGACACTTTGTTTTCAAGTGGTGGTTACTTAAAAATTTAACATTACAACTTTTGAAATAATTTATTCCAACCAAAGTTTGACTGTGAACTTATCATACATCTTAAACAATTTCGCTGGGAAAAGTTGTTTCACAATTTTGTTTACAGGTTGCAGCCATTTGAAAATTTGTTATCACAATAACTTTTTCAATACTAAATTTATTCGAACCAAATTTGGACAATTGACTTATTCTACAAATGTCTTAATTTAATTATTTGAGACACTTGCTCTGTCATTTTGTTTCCAAGTGGTGATCACTTGAAAATTTGTCAACACGATAACTTTCGAAATACTGAGTTAGTTTGACTAAATTTTTAGAGTAGAAATATTCAAATGTTTGATATTGATACGTTTGCCAGCTTGATCCACCATCTTGTTTCCAAGTGTTAGCCAGAGGTCACTCGAAATTTCAAATTTACATAAAAAAGGTATTTATGAACTGATTTACTTAAAACTTCGTATGCATATAGTCCTCATTAATATTTCTATCAAGTCCATAAATTAATTGTTACCACCATTTTGTGCTTGATATGAAAAAAAAAGGAAATTAATTGTTACCACCATTTTGCACTTGATATGAAAAAAAGAAATCAATCTGACCTTTTAAATAAGTCAGTAGAACTTCTTTTATTTTTGAAATTATGCAAACTATTGAATATTGGAATTTTATTTGTATAAAATTAAGTGAATTAATAAGAAATTACAATTAATGTGTTTGATGAATAAAATGCAATTGCGTATTATTACAGTTACAAAAATTTATGCTAGTTTTTCAGTATAACATATATATTTCCAAAGACAAAAGAAAAAAATCTATATTTTTGTAGGAATAGAGGAAACATGAGTGGTAAGTTAAATGAAAATGAAACAGTTTTTTAAAATGGATTGAGAAAACATTAATTAAATTAATATTTCTACTCTATTATTATAATTAAAACAAGACTTAAGAGATTTTAAAATGGTAAATACAAATGAATATTTATAATAAAATTATACTTAATAAAGTTTTTATGAAGGTTAAATAATATTTGTCTAAATATCAATGAAATTATTCATTAAATAGGAAGATTTACATTATTCTCTTGTTTGTCTAATATATGATTCTTTATTTAATTATAACATACAGTAATTTCCAAAAGATGAAACTATTCTGATGAGATTTTACAATGTTAAGAAAGCAATGATAAAAAATTTTCAACATTCAGAAATAAGCAAAGCAAACTGTATAAAGTTTTTAATGTATTTACATATTGCTTCGTAATCAGAGTTTGTGAATTGTCTGAGAATGAAAGGCGGATCTTACAGAGGCTTAAAAATTTATTTGCAGAATAATCTAGAATATTACAGTTCTATAAACAAAGTATCAACTTATATTTCACCAGAAAACACAGCTTAAATAACAGCTGACATCATCAAATTTACAGAATAAAGTGTACCATAGTATTAACACACAGCAATAAGCTGTAATTAAACAGTATCAAGAGGCTTAGTTATGAGCTCTTTATAGTAAGCTGGTTGGCGAGAAACTGATTGACTTGGCTTGGCTGTGATGCAGTTTTCTTGTATACCCTAATGAGAATTTTCCAGTAACTTCTCAATGAATCAAATTGTTGTTAATTAGTTGAAATGTCGATAATAAGAATTTTCTTGCCAAGGTCATAAAAAAAGTCACAAAGAAGTAAAAAGTCGCCATATTTGGCACCAAGGCCATTACCTGCTTTGGTGCAGCTTTCTAAAGGAAAATTAGCTATTTTAAGGTGAAAACAAGGTAGAAATGTAGAAAATCAACAATCTATTAATCTGACGAAGCCTCTTTGAGTGACATTACATAAAAATAACTACTATTATTTTACAAGTTTGTAAGAATATTACTTTATAATTACAGCAAACGTATAAAAACAATATTCTATTACATACAAAGCTGATTTTTCTATTAATACTATAAAATATTACAATAAATGATATGATAATTACACTAATAATACAGAAAATAAATATTTACAGACATTAGAAAGTAACACTAATATAGATAAAATTGTATTAACATTGTATTAACCCCATACACCACCAGAAAAAAAAAAAAAAAACGAAATTATTAACAAAAAGCTAAAAATAAACTCTGTCAACAATTTCATTTTTACTTCATGATGCCTCAAGGAAAGACTTAAAAATATTTATCTATTATAGTGTTAACCCTCTAGAAATTTATTTATTTATTTCGGATACAATTTTAAATCTTTTTTCTGCAGTTGTGTTCTGCAAAATTGAAATTTTGGACTGACTATCATTAACAATGACAACAACATGTATCAATAAATCAGTGATTTCATCGTCACTGTTTCGTGATATTGTCACATAGATGTCGTGAAGAGTCAAAGCGAGCACTCGAAGTGAAGTAACAAATGTAGTTTATTAGCATAACAAACTTGTAACACAGCTGCACTCGGCTGAGAACATACTCAAACTGAGGAACAAGTCGCTTATATACAATATTCGAATATTCCAGAATACAAGATTAACATAAATTAGAATATTCTAGAAACTGCTAGAATAGGAAGAACATAGTTTGCTCATGTGTCAAATGTCCATTATCCTTGAAAGGCGTCATCAGGTTATTAGTCCTAAAAACTGTGGCATCGTGGACCAAGCCTACCTGATCTACAAAGCAGTCAATGAACTCCAGCCTGAAAAAGAAATAGTTTAAACATCTAGTCTTTATACGTCTTTATACAAATATTTACATTAAAACTTGTCTATAAGGAATTTTGTTTTAAGTGAAAAAAATTCATAGATGCAAGAAAAACTTATATGACACACTTATCACAGAAAGTTAAATACAACACACACACACAAAATTTCTATGTACAAAACTAGGGCTCTCTGCTCACTCCACTCACCAACCCCCAAAGTAAGGCTTTGCCTCTCCCTGACTTGCTTCTTCTTTTATGGATCTCTGTGAAGCTTTGTCCACATATTCAGTGCTTTGCCTTTCACCGAATAGGAATACAGTGAACTCTCATTAAAACAGATAATCAAGGGACAGCAGTTTTTGTCCATATTAATGAGAGTCCATTATAACAGGAGTTCATAAACTGAAGTTCTATATGAACTCTAAAATCACTATTATGTACACATACACAGTATAACACAAATGAAAATTTGTTTCCTCAAACCCTTTTATTCACTAAAAATATAAAAGCATGAAAACCGATACTTACTTTCAAAACTTCTTTTCTTCATATAGTACAACTTGGTAACAAAATTCTTTGCTATGTCTCCACAATAGAAGTGGAGACAGGTGCAAACTGTTGACCTCAACTGTCACTGTCAATCAATACTATTTACCTCCCACAGTGTAATAGCACAGAGTGAAAGAGATTAACCCTTTTATTAATTATTGAACCTTTTCATGTTAAAAAAAATATATATATATTGAATTTGAAAAGATTTTTGGGAACTGACTCTTTTTCGAAGAAAGTAAGCTTTGAGGGAAAAAAATGTCCATCTTAAGGAATGAATTGTACGTATAAAGCGATGTTTATTACATGCATTTCTTATAGGCCTAAACAGGGGATTCTGTTTTTGTGTGTAATAATGAGAAATCCATCTTAAACGGGGCCGTCTTAAGGGCCCTCTTCACTCACCGCCGCCGGAAGCCGAAACTAATGTTATCCTATGGGAAATTTTTCTTTACAAATAACTTATTAACTAATACATATTTTTAAATTCTGTTTTCACATTCTGAAAATTCTCAGCTGTTAAATTGACAGACCTTTTTTAAAAAATTATTTTTTTAATTTTTAATATTTTATTTTGAAGCTGCAAAATACGAATTTTCAATATGTGAATTTTTTTCATTTTGCAATTTCAAAATAAAATATTAAAAATTTAAAAAATACATTTTTATAAAAGGTCCGTCAATTTAACAGTTGTGAAGTTTCTGGCTCCGGCGACGGTAAGTGAAGAGGGCCGTTAATGAGAGTTCACTGTATTAATAGTGCATAATACAAGACAAAAGCAGAAAAATGTTAAATCCCGATATTCAAATTGAAAAAAATAACATTTAATACCACAATTTTTTTTTCTTTTTTTTTTTAATGAAGTATGCTAAAAAGCAGTAATTTTCTTTTCACAACAGTAAGAAATTTGTAATATCTGAACCATTTTGCATTACAGCTACAATATATGACCCTTTTGGTGACTTTTAAATTTTTTTCACTATTTGACGATTAGTTTTTTGGTATAATTTCTTGTTGTTTTTTTTTTTTGTTGTTGTTGTTGTTTGTTTTAAATACAGTACCTATTTTTTCTAATGCCTATACTTTTTACTACTGAATTTTTTAGTTAATCTAGGGCAATATAATACTTTATATATATTTCTAATGTACAGCTAGATAATAATTTTTCACATTCAAAAATATCTGAAAAGGAAAAAAGTTTATTATTGTTTTAGGTAGATTCCTTATAGGAGATCTACCTATTGCAATGGTTCTCATGACACGACTTTTGGAAAATTTGTTCATATCTTCACCGATCATGACCCCTAGAGCCCAAAACCACCCTCCGTTCAAAAGTTATATATATGTATAACGCTTTTTCCCATGTTAAGTTGTGAACACGATAACTGGAGTAATTTTTATTTAAATTTAACCAGCTCAGGATATGTTGTCAGGACAATAAAAATCTCGGTCGAGTTCGTAGATAGGGTGTCCAGCTCAAAGGGGGTGGAAATGGTGGAGGCTGGAAATTTTCATATGCCCATAATTTCTTTAATATTGAAAATAGGAAAAAAATTCAAATCAGTCGAATTACCGCCTTACCCTAAAGAACAAGTTTTGTATTTAAACTTTTTCGATAGCTTCAATTGCTTAGAAGTTATAAGCTAAAAAGTAATTTTTCGTGAATTGTGTTGAAGCCGACATTTTCTATAGCTTTCATTGCAAAAATTTATAATCTGATGCTGATGTCACATGCAAATGATAATAAAAAAAATCACTGAAAATATAATAAAATTTTCATCACATTTTTAAACAATATAATAATCTGATTAAAAAAGAAAAAAAAGTTTAACAGAAAATATGACGTCACTATTACAACAATGTACTGAGAAAAATGAAATAAAATTTTATCCATGATTTTAAAGAAACAAAATAAAAGTTAATAAATAAATATGTAAATAAAATCAACATATCTTAGGGCTAAGCAGATTTAGACTTAGCTTTATGACATAGATACTACAATGTAAAAGATAAATGTCATCGTTTAAAAAAAAAATTGTGTAAATCGATGCTAAACGAATTAAACTGGAAAAAGTAATAAATTTGGGGACATTTAGATATTATTGCTTTGACAAATGAACTAGGGACGATTTTAATGAATTTTCCGTTGAAGTTTATTTTCATAAAAACTTAAATTTAAATAAAAGTATTTCATTACTCGAATTCCCTTATTTTGATAAATAAAATTATACCATTTAAAAAAAATAAAGAACACTCTTTTATTGAAAAGTGAACTAATAAAGATTTTAGAAAACTATTACATACTTTTAAATATTTATTAAAAAAAATTAATTGTTGCCACTCGACATTATACAAATACATCCAAATCCTGTGTCACATACGATAAGTTTTGTATAAGTACATATTTTTTGTTTGCTCCTGGAACCTGCCCCTGATAGGAAAAGTGCCTGGAAACAGTTGTATCTAGTATTGTCATTGATTATGAAGTAGTGTGCAAAATTTCAGGCCCTTCGGATAACAAGAAGGTGCCGAAAATTGAATTGCAAAATTCCGTTACATACATTAATAGTTGCACCATATCAAGTTAATAAAAGTGTGTTAGTTAAAAACCATCTTAAATGCTTTAATTAATCATTTAAAATATATAATTACAATAATACGTCAATCTTAATACAAATATCGTTTGTGGTGAATAGTTTAGAATGTCAGTTTAGGAAAGAATTTAAAATTTACAATAGAGAGTAATACGTTACAGCTTCCTTTGACTTTTTATCTTGTCGATATAAGATATTGGTCTGTGAAGAGATATGAGGTTTTCGCATGGAAAGAAAATATAATGACGCCAAAGCTACCTTTCTCCACCACCAAGCTTGCCGAATTTTGTTGTCAGACAACAAATTATGTTGCCAAGTCAAAACTTTCGTCGTCAACTATCAAATTTTGCCACCAAATCACAAATTTCATTGTTAAGCCGCAAGTTTTGTCACCAAAATTTCGCCAAATCATACAATTTACTAAATTCATAACAATTAACATTGAAATTCAGCGGTGCCAAATGGTCCAATGTTAACTAATGTTAATGTTAATAATTCAGTTTATATCAACCAAAACAGTTTTAGTTTACAATTTTTATTCATCTGACAATAAGAATCACAAAAACACAATACAAAACTCTCAATAATTCAATAAAAATTACAATGAAATAACTATCCAAAAACCGCTACTACTTAACTATATTTGACTTGACCATAGCAATGCCAGGCTTACCAGTGCTTGACCATAGTAAGGTCACAAGTACATTTTCACATTTCTATTTTTTCTTTAAAAGAGGAGATATTGAACAACAGTTATATAGATTTTAAATAAAAATAATAATTTTGATTAAGCTTGGGTAGGGAGGGGGGTGGGGGGTGTAGACCAATAGCCCCCTCCGGGATTCACCATTGCTGGGATTGTATATCTTTAAGACTTCTATTTGTTCAATGATTATAAGCTTGAGTTCTAAAAAATTGAAACATTTACAGACCAATAAATCTAGCCTAAAATTTTAAGTAGATTGAATCCCTTTTGTAGTTGAAAATTAAATTTCTTGAAAACAGAATAGCGGCTTAAATAATACAATGTGTGAGAACAAAGCCATTGGTTAAGTATTAATCCATATGTAAAATTTCTTTACATTTGTAATATTTGCCGAAAAGGGATTTTTTTTTTAATTTAGAAAAATTGCCAACATCTTCAATTTTTAATTATATCCTACCTACTTCTTAAAATAACAAAGGATAAAATGTACTCAATTCTTATAAGAGCTTTAGGTCAGTGGCGGATTTAAGGGGGGGGGGGGGGCTAGGGGGCTGAAGCCCCCCCCCCCCCCCCAAAAAAAAACACTGACATTCACAATTGAATATTGCAATCGTAAATTTTTTATTGGTCTAGAATAACACTTTGAAAAATCTCAGCCCCCCCAAAAAGTCAAGTTCTGGATCCGCCACTGCTTTAGGTGATGAATAATTTTCTTCCCATAATTAAAAATATAAAAAGTACCATAGAAATGTACCATAGAAAGTACCATAAAAAGCTTAAGAAATTGCCAGTTAGAAAATTACATTTTTAAAAACAGAAAACAAGATATATCTGCAGATGACAAATTACAATCCTAAATTAAATATTTTTTAATTGAAAAAATCAAAGATGATAATGCTTGTTTACATGTAGAGGACAAATTTATTTGTTACTAATAGCAACATTGACTTTTTTTTTATTTTTTTTTTTTTACACCATGGATGACATATTATGTTCCCTGGTGATTGTGACATCATAAAACTGAAAGAACAACGATTTAGAGAAACTTTTTGTAAATTAGAAAATAGAGTACCTTTTTAACTCAATGTTTTAAATTAATAATTTCATTAATTAAGATGATAGAAATCTTAAACCAAGAGAAATGTCTACCTTGGAGTATTCGGCAAACATTGATCCTTACCATCCCCATTCGCAAGGAGATGTGGTCACAGGTTAAATATATATATATATATATGCAAGCAGCAGAAACTTTTTTTTTAAATATATAAATTGGCTTTAGAACCTAAAATATAAAGTACATTTAAGGGCATGCTTACTCAATCTATAACAACATCTCATTGTCTATAATATCTTCTGATATATTTATCAAAATATCATTGATTTTAGTTTAAATAATAGTCATAAGATTATGCAAGAATATTTTTTTAGAACAGCTGACATGTGTTTTCCATGATTTATAAATAATTTAAAAAGAAAAGAAAAAACAAATGCTTTCAAGGGAATGTTTCCCTCCTCCCCTCTAGATTTCATTATATTTTTAAACATAATTAGGTTAGAATAGATTTAGATATATAACCTTTTACTTATCTTCACGTTACATCTTGGTATACTAGTTTCATCTGGGGCGCCCCAGCTTGGTCACTACCTTTGCTTTGGTGTTCGAAACTGTGGTCTTCTTGTTTTCTTGTTCTTTTAAAGACTTTTCGCCATTGGCGGTTAAGGATAGCACCTTCGTTGCCATTACAACTGTCAGAATTAGCCAAAATTTCAATAGACTCCCTGATCGCTGCTCTATTGAAATTTTGGCTAATTCTGACAGTTGTAATGGCAACGAAGGTGCTATCCTTAACCGCCAATGGCGAAAAGTCTTTAAAAGAACAAGAAAACAAGAAGACCACAGTTTCGAACACCAAAGCAAAGGTAGTGACCAAGCTGGGGCGCCCCAGATGAAACTAGTATACCAAGATGTAACGTGAAGATAAGTAAAAGGTTATATATCTTAATTGTTTTATTAATTTAATTGCTTCATGGATAAAATGTTTCAAGTAGAATAGATTTATTTAAACTTAGTGGCACCTAAGCTTTTATTCATTTTCTTAATTTATCCTTAAGATAAATATTCTCATTATACAATTTACAAATGCTGTCATACTATATTTCTTTAAAAAGGAAATGACATTTAATAACTGATCTCATAATCAAATATATGTACAGCTTATACTACCAAAATGACATATCAGTAAACTTTGAGTTATGATTTTATTGAAAAGACCTGAGACAGTGAAACAATAAAATGATAATGAAACTAACAAAACACTTTTAAATAAATAAATAAAATTACATTTATCTTACTTTTATAAGTAGCAAAATTATTCCATGAAATAAAAGAAGTTATTTATTATACAATGAAACCTATAAAGACTGACCACTATCAGTGCCAGTGAAACATGACCAGTCTTTAGAAGTTGTTAGAGGTTGGAGGGTTTACTGCAGTGTTAATTCAGTACAGTTAATTTTATTATATTCGGACTGAAAATGATTGACCTTTAAAGGCAATCAGTAGTAGAGGTTTTCTTGTATTTTTTAAAAAGAAAAAAGACACAAACATCATGAAGAGTCTGGATGAAATTTAATGATAGCAAAATGTTATCTTACTTTAGGAACAATAATCTCAGGAATTCTTTAAATAAAAGGACAATTTTACTTTAAAGTCGAATTATCAGAGAAAACCATTATAAAGCAAGCCCACACTTTACTTTATAAAAAGTACTGTGCAAAATAATGGTTTACTAAGACATCATTTGCCTTTTGGTTAATCTCAATCTGACTATTTTTAATTTTTCATAAATTTCAGCTTCCTTTAATTTCCAAAGCTATAAAAAGAGACTTAAAATACCATTAAAATCTTGCTGTTTATAAGAAATTATTTTTCACTTAAAGAACAGTGGGTGATCAAATTATTAAAAAAAAAAAAAAATGGCCCGCAACTTCAGACATGAAAGAACATTCAAAAACTCACATTTTTCACTACTGATTTAGCTCAGAGTGCAATTACAAGACCAACCACAAAATGAAGAAAAGCAAAAATACCTTGTATCAACCTGTATCGTAAAAGGCAACGAATGATTTGTAACTTTAACGCATTGTTGCACATACTATGTACAATATTTATATGTTTTGTTGTGGAAACTACACAATTATTTAGGTAGATATTAATTTTTTTGGTAAGTTTTTTGCTTATAAGAAGTTTCGATAAAAGTATGAGCATTTACAGTAAATACTGTTTTACTGTGCATGTGTGAAAGATAGAAATTTTTTTATTACATAGGTTGAAAGCTAGATATATTCAGGGGTGCAGAATATGTCCGAACGCCCGAACGAGGTTCGGGGGAAATTTAAACTGACTGGGGAAATTTTGAATATTTTTTTAAGAGAAAATAAAAATGTAAATCAAAAATAACAATTTGCTACTTTGAAGTGCTTATACACTAACAGCGATATTTTTATGTTACACTGTATACTTATTCTCTTAAAGATTTATTACATAGAACAAATGACTATGCAAAAAGTAGATTTTTGCATTATCGAGGGAAATTTATACTGTGTTTGGGGGAAATTTCCGAGATTTGAACATTTTCTGCACCCCTGGATATATTAGACAACTGTTATCAAAAGTTCAATTGAATAAAGTAAAAAGTAAGCAAATTGTCAGCAAAAGAACGAGCTAGATTTTTGATATTTTCCAGAGTTGAATATTCATAAGGGGGTTTTCACATGCCGTGTATTTAATTTGAAGATCCCATTATTTCAATTAGGTTTCAGAAGTTATTTTTTGTAAAGAACCTTTTGAACATGCAAATCCAGTAAATAAATAAAAATATGTTAAGAGTTATAAACCCATAAGGGGTCAGTGTTGTTTTATAAATTCGAAAAAAAAAATGACAAAAAATAAAATAAAATTTCTAATAATTTGATCACTCACTGTATTTTTGACTAATTTTTATTAATTTTGATTGGAAATCTCTCACTAATGAATAAATGCATTTCTTAAAAATACAAAAATCAATAAATATTAGAAAAAATAAAAGTTTGTTAAACAATGTTGTAAAGTAAAATACAAGGGGAAAAAATTGAATGCACTGTAAATAATAAATATTAAACTTTAATGATCTTCATCAAATTTCTTTAATTACCATGTTTTTATTACCTCGCTTCCTTGTTTGTCTGTCCAGTACAAATCTTGCAATTGATTTTTAACTAACTTACCAACTAGCTAAAGGGGGGGATACTGATGAGGAGCCTAAAATAAAGCTTGAAATTTTTTAATTTACGTTATGTGCATTTTAATATTTTAAATTGAATATTTTAATGTATACTGTCTTGATTTTTAATGTAATTAAAATATAATATTTTATAATGAAATTACAAAGTATGTCAAACCTGTCAATTTAAATTTTTTTCAAACCTTGGTTGCCACCCTTAAAACTTGTTTTAAAATTTTGAACATTTAATGGAAGTCATTATTTTATACATAGAACAAAATAAGTGGGTGTCCCATAAAAAATTTAAAGGTTAATTTTTAAGGACCACCCTAATATATATATAATCATTGTCAACTTTTGCTTTTTCAATCCACAGCACACATACACACACACACACACACACACACATATATATATATATATATATATATATATATATATATATATATCGGTTAAGTTTGGTCTAAGGAAAGAACAGCTCAATGAGAAAAATGCAATTTTACTTTAATTATTTTGTTGATAAAATAGTTTTAAAATTTATGAAGCCTTTACATAAACAGGTCGATGATGAAATTTTTTTCTTCAAGGTGATGTATTTTTCGGGGGGATGCTGAATAAGGAAAAACTTTGAATAATGCACATCATGCACAGTTTTGACAAAAAGAAAAAGAAAAGAAAAAAGGGGGGGGGGGAATTGCTTAAGCTTACACTTCCAATTTTTCAACTCCTATCTAAGTTATTTTTCTGAAAATCTGGGTGATGTGAGTGAAGAATAAAGAAACTTATTTTCTAGACATCAAAGAAATAAATAACTAGACTTGACACAGAACAGAAATATCAATATTTACACAATGTTAAGAACTTTGGCGTTCTACCTGATTTATTTTGTAAACAATCTCTTACATTGGCTTTTTTAACATCATGTAAATATTGATACATTAAAGAAATGTAAAGGGGCTATAAAGGACAATTCAGTGTTAGTATGTTAACAGATTATTGTTAAACACTGCATAGAGAATGCTTCCTCCACCAAGCCGTGCACAAGATAAAAACTCAAAAAAGAGCTTCAATGTAAAAAAACACATTTAAAAGATAATGTGCAAATAATACCATTTTATACATAAATTGGTTTGAATTCATTATAGACTGAGGCAATTCTTCTGATCTTCGTCCTTAGTTTGTGAAAATTCCTTACATGATAAAAAGAAATGCCAACCATTTTTTAATTCAGCATATCAAAACACATTTGATACACCCAACACAGTGCAGGAAAAAAATTCAAAAGTAAGATTTTGCAGACCTGTGTAATAGAAGAGATATATTTTTATAAGCTAAATCACCTGCAAATAATGATTGTAAGAAAACAAGATTTATTAACAAATACATGGCATAGTATTTGGTGAACTTCTTAATTTATTATACTAAGGAGAATGATGATGATTTTCTTCATTTAATTTTTGTGTGTGTGTATGTCCGTTTTAATCAGAAGCAAAATTTCAGTCTCAAAAACTATTTACATTTGACAAGAATTGTAACACTGAAATTTTAAATGATATGGATAAGGATGATTCTATTTATTGGATTTTTTTTTTTTTTTTTTTCAGGAAACATGCCTGTTACATAAACAATGGCAGATGAGAAAAAAAAAAAAAAAATACACAGCCAGCGTCTAAAATCCATTTTCCTCAGATTCTGAAACTGAATCAGAAGATGAAGAAAAAAATTGAAAAGATGAATTTGGTGATAATTACCTCAAATTTTTAGAAAAGAAAAAAGAAAGTTTCTGAATAAAAGATAATGACGGTATGGTATGTCATTAGCAAGACAAATTAATAAGAGAGCATTGAAAATTTTTCATTCAGCTAATATAACTGATATGTTTAAAAAGAAAAAAAAAATTATTGAATTTCACATTTGTATAAAGTTAAAATAAAGCTACTGTAAAAAAGTTTAAATACTAACTTTACTAGTAACTGAACTAATTTTCCCCTACTTAAAAAGGTAAGCTTCTATTAGTACTTAAAATTAATCTTATTTATAATGAATTAATAATGCTTTTTAAAAAGTTATCTGAAATCCACAAGAATCTAAAATATGCAATACCTCTGTCCCCTGGCTGTACTAATTTTAGAAATTGTATTGAACATAGTATCTACATTTAAGAAAAACATTGAGTAAAAATTGACATCAATATTGTCAGTAAAATATCATAAGCAGATATACTTTTCTAGCATCCCCTACCATATTTTAATGTTTAATATTATTAAATAAAATTTAGCTTTTTTATACAAAAAAAAAAAAAAAAAAAAAAAAAAAACAGGATAATGGTCTTTTCAATACAACATACTTGACATACACACCACAATGTCTGTGTATGTATTTTAAAGTAAAATTATACATGTTTCCACCCTTATTTCTACCTATGTCTTTAATATAAGTTAACACTTGTCTCTTTCTTAAGTGTTTTTTTACTTTCTCAAATGTCAAATTAACTTTTCCAAAATAGTAAGTCAAAGAGTACATTTATTGAAAAGGGGGGGGGGGGGGGATTTTAGCAACAGAAAAGAATTTTAAATTTTAATGAAAAACGTTGTTTTGTACCATTAACAACTGCATTGTAACTATCACACAATTAAATTACCTGAAAGAATCTGGAGTTGCTATCAGCCATAAAGTCATCAGCAACTGCTTGCGGAGATCTATAGTTAAATACGATCCCACAAAAACTGGATCTTCTGAAATCTGCAATATTGAAATGGCAAAGGCTTAAAATTGTTAGAAATATACATTTAAAAATATGGACAATTTATTATTTTACATCTCTCTCCCATAATCTACGAAATATATCAGCAAATACATAGCTTAACTTTAAACTATTAATATATTTTTTTTTTTAATGTAAAGAAATAAATAAACGATTATGTATGCATATGTACAGTCAGCCAAAAAAAAAAAACACCACCCCCCCCCCAACTAATTTCACCGTAAATTATCGTAGAAACATGTGGTTGGTACTAATCGATTTGTAATAACATCTAGTTTATAATGATATAGTTAGATTTTGCTTAAGGGGTCGTCTACATATTCAAACTGACATCAACTTCATTTTTTTTATATGGTAACCCCCATTTTTTATAATTTATTTGAATTCTTTGGACAAAATCATCGCGGAAAATGGTATAGTTTATATATTTTGCTCAATTCTTCACAGAGTTATAAGCTGTCAAACTATGAGGGCGCTAATGTTAAATGAATGTGACAAACATTAATTCATATCTTCCAAAATAATTATGATATTCAAATTCTGTTTTTTTTTTTTATATGATAGAATGAAGTGACCCAAACATATTCCATGCATATTTTTGATAAAAAATTTTTTTTTGAAATATGAAAATTCTTAATAATTTCATATTTGAAAAAATTATGAATTATGACCTATGTTAATTTTTGCATAAATAGAACGGGCACCATCAAAAACATGGGTTTCCAAATTTACAGCTCGTTCTTAACATTATTTTTTGAGTTACAGTGATATTTCATTTTTTACTGTTGTTAGGAGGCCGTCACTTATAATAATTTGTATCCTCTGTGAGTAAATATCTGTATATATTTTGACGAAAAACTATTTTAATTTACCTTAATGTTATTCTAATTGTTTTCTAAGCAACATTTCGATGTTTATGATACAAATTGGATTATTTTTATAAAAATATCGCAATGCAAACGAGAGATTGTAAAAAAATTCCAAAAGAAATGAAGCCCCGCCTCTATATTGCAGAAACAATACTAAAAAAACTTGTTTCTGTATTCGTATATGACTCTCTATGTGACGCTGGTATGCATAAATGTTATTGGCATTTACTACATCGAATGCTGAAGACAAAATTTAAATGATTTAATAGGAAGTATGTAAAATAATTTTGTTTTATAATGTAAAGTTGTAGAAAAACTGTGTAAAGGCGTGGCTTCCGTTGCAAAGAAGTTTATACTCGATTGTGAAATGTTAAATCTTTGTTCTTAAATATTACATAACGTTTCCCAGTTTCTCACTGCTAAAATTCTATTTTGTCCTTTTTGTCTTTTGTTTTAAACTTGAATATTCTATGATTCGTGCACCTCAAGTTAAGTATCATGACGGTAAAAAAACGCAGTAAGACGAGGACTATTATTTGAAAGAGCAATACGCAGTGAACAATACTTTTGTTTTTTCCTTTTTTTAAATTAATATAATTGATTTTTATTAATTTTTATCAGATTTTTTAAAACAAATTTTCTGTTTTAATCTTGTTATGACATTTTCGCATTCGCTTAATCTACCGTTTATGCTATTTAAATTTTATCACATGACATAACATAATAAAATGTAAAATTTTTATTAAATGTTTTTTTAATACTGAATAATAAAGTGGTATTTTTTTTTTTTTTTTTTTTTTATGTTTTTAATATCTATTATTGAAACAAAGCGCAATATTATTTATTTTCTATTATTCTAATCACGGCGTAAAACTGGTGTCACATTTATCGCGGAAAAAGAATTTAAAACAAAGTAATATGTCTTATTACTTTTAAAGATATAGATTTTACACATTTAAAATTAAGAATTCAAGTACAGTAGATGACTCCAGAACGGGGAATACTCGTTCTAGGCAATAGGAAACCGTTTTTTCTATATCCATATTTCTTTTCATATGGATATACATAATAATTACACTCTTTCTAGTGAAAGTATTTGTATTCATACTATTTTGTTTATATATATATATGAATATAAGGAATATTCTTAAGAAATATCGTAACACCCAAATTGTGAAAGAAACGCCCACTGAAGGAGTTACAGATTTCAAAATGGCGTGAAACTACGTCAGTGGTCGCGAAAATGTTAAATATCCTTTCTCAGATTTTAGTTTAAATCTTGTTATCTATATTTTTGTATGTTATCTATTGTTGGTTTGTATGCCTAAAATTAAATGTAAATCTTTATAGTAACACTTTCATGCGAGGCTTACTGTATAAAATAAAAATATACCCAACAAGAAGTAGATAATAATTGTTATTAAGTAGATTTTAATTGTATTTATATATATGTATTTTATTATAAATGTATTTTAACTTAAATTTTTGTGTCTTAAATAAAACAGTTTTTGCTTTTAAGAAGTAGATAATTCTTTTTCTTAAATATTAAACACTTTTTTTTTAACCGCTATTAATATTATTATCATTATTACTATTGTTCTTTTACCTTGGTATCAAGATTTTTGTAATTCAACATTGTAGGGTTCATATGATTCAAGCTATTTAATTTTCTTTATATGAAGGTTGTATTTAACTATTCAATGTTTAATAAATTGAAACCAATAAAAATCTTTTAATTAATAAGCTAACACAGAAAGTTCTGCAAATTTGAATCGTTTTTTATTTTATAACTTTCATTTCTGAACTTTTTTTCTGGAGTGAAATTTAATAAATAATGTATATTGGGTGGTAGATCACAATTTATTTTTTCTAAATGTATAGACGGTCCCCTAACACATTTTCACGTGTAACTCTGTTTAGAATTGATTTAAAGTATATAAATAGGTAGGTTTTCCGAACTGCCTTGATCTCAGAAATCTGAATGAGGTCAAAAATAGAGGTCGTCATTGAAAAAAATGAAGTTTATATGTGTTTTAATATGTAGATGACCCCTTAAGCAAAATCTGACTACACCATTAAAAACTAGACGTTATTACAGATCGATAGGTACCAGCTGCATGTTTCTACGATAATTTGCGGCGAAATTAGGTGGGGGGTGACGTTTTTTTTTGGCTGATTGTACATAAAATTACTGCCTGTTGTATATATTTTTAAAGTACCATGCATCATGTTCCTGTATCATTATATACTTTCTGGCTCATAAATTATTCTATTTTACCAGCGTTGAAATAAAAAAGTTGACAAACCATCGATAATGAATGACATTAGAAATAAATGACAGTTTACAGATGAAAGATTAACCATGCAGCATATTTCAAATTATTTCTTTCTTTCTTTTTTTTTTTTTTCAAATAAGTTTTTTGTTGTACATTTCTTTTTATAATAAAAAACTGAAAAGAAAGAAAAGTGTCTTTTTACTTAACAAGAAGTGCTCATTTACGATAAATCCATCTGCTCCTTTAAAAATAAATAAAAGTACTATATATTATAACATTATTAGCATTTTCAAGATTAAATTTGTTTATAAATGAATACAAGAAAATCAAAACCATACTAATGTATATCAGTATTATGTATCAGTAGTTTATTATTAACTACAATCAATTAATCTCATTTTATGTTAGCAGAATACAAAAGGCAACATTCATAAGAAAGAAGGAAAATCGTTATTATGTAAACAACAAAAGACATAATATAGTTTAGCATTTTATGGAATTACATACCATACTTTCTACAGCACGAACAGTCTGAGGAGACAGCCTAAAATGGCTTTTAAAAAGTGCTGCACTCATCGATGGCACAATCTTTTCCACATAATCGGAGATTTTTGGAGTTTTATTTTTAAACAATATTGCTGGGATTAAATCATCCTCAGAATCAGATGATTCTAGTTCATCATCAAGAATCTGGTGCATGAGATGACTCATAATAGCAAAATCATCACCTTCAGCCATGAATCAGACCTGTCAACCTTGGTGGGGGAAAAAAAACAGAAGATTTTACATAATTTTAAGGGAGAAAAGGGGAGACTTACAGTTTCATGGAGAAAAACAAAAAAAATCTATTTTATTCAATACATAATACTTTTTTAACTAAAAAGACCTAATATAACTTTTGTTTGGTGATTTATATTTTAAACTTATTGAGGGAAAACAAATAGTTAACAAGTTCATTAACGAAGTCTAAAAATAACTACATATGTAAAGAATATTGATAACTTCAATCACTTCAGTTGGTTCTAAAATCTAATAAAACAAGTTTTTATGAACATTGATCCAGAGTTTTCCACAGATAATTTCAGGAGAGTGTTGCACCTTGCCTGCTCTTTGTTTGGAAAAGAAATGAAAAAAAAAAAAATACCCTTCTTCCCCAATTATTATTATTATTATTATTTTTTTTTTTTTTTCCCCCATTACTGCCATTGTAGAAAATAACCTACAAACAGAAGATAAATGCTGTAAATATAAATAAAGCTATTGTGTGTGACAATCAGTAACATCAATTAACAGTAATTCAGTATTCAGTAATCAATTAACAACAAGTAAAAAAGGTTAAAACATAGACTTTTTTCTTTTTTGTATGCATATTCATAACTAAATTTTTAAATTAAGTGTTTAGATTTTAAATTTGAAATGTGCCCTTAAAAATTCAAATCTGCCTTCAAAAATCTAAAAAGTGCATTTTTTTTTTGGTACTAGCAGTACCCTACATTTTTTAAAACCTGGGGGGAAATGTTTGATTCTTTTGTTGTAGAATGAGAAAGCTTGAGCATCAAAGGACGTTTGAGTACTGACTAGAGAGAGGAAAAATTGGGGAAGGGAAGAATGAGAAACAAAAGAGTTCTATAGAGCACTTGATCACCGATCACTAGTTGTAGATAAGAAAATACGAGGGGGAGGGGGAGTTAAAAATAATTATGCAAGCGAGAAATATTGAAGGATTCTGTTTCTTTAGATATTCTAAAATCTCATATGGTAAGTTTTAAATGAATATCGACATTTATGTTGTGGATGGAGAAAGATTATGAATTGGAAGGCTTTCATAAATCTGAAAAGATGGCACATATGAATTGTCAAAAATTAGCGTTTTTAGTCCGATTTTTCAAAAATATTAGAAAAACGGGAGAAATACACATTAAAACGTAAAAATGGGAAATAGGACTAAAAATCGGGAGTCTCCCGCGAAAAATGGAAGAGTTGGCAGGTATGCAGGATTTTGTTTTGTAAAAGTCTTTACCAACAGAATTAAAGGTCCAGTGTAAATAAACAACAACAATAACCTAATACAGGTCAAATTAGGTAGATGGTGCTGCCCCAATCGCCTCAGAGCTGTTCCAAATTGTTCAGTACATTCTTGCCCGATCCATGACCGTTCAATGATGTCACACGGCCGATCGAATTGATCCATTTGGGGCACTCTACTGAACACGCTCTAGGTTTTCCCTCATTTTACTGCTTTGAAATATTTATCTCTAAATAAGTCTAAATCTTGAGAAACCAAAAAAAGTTATATTACACAAAAAACTGCTCATCTCACTGACACAAGGTGGACTACTGTGGTCATATTTGAGGCCCAGTGAAGATGTTTAACATGCTTCTGATAGGTTGCAGCATTGTACAGATGAGATATAGCAGTATTCCATTTTACACGACTATTCCATATTCCCCACCATTCTTCTATGTTTAGAATAGCAAATATACTTAGAAAATCAAATATTTAAATTACAAAATCTGAATTTTTTAAGCTTAGAAATTTGATCTACATGGCATTTGGTAAGATTATGAAGTTACGTTCTCATATTTTTGAAAAAAAGTCAGAGCAATATATGGCTATTTATGGCCACTTTAGTTTTAGACCAATATTTGAAAAAATAAATTTTGTTATCTGTCATCTTTGTCGGCTATACCATGACCTTTGAAACCATGGCTGTGCATTCTGTTCATTTGTGGACAAACTTTTTGTTTTATGATAAACAGAGATTAGGTTGATTTTCCTTTAACTTATATTTAAGTATAAATATAAAATTTAAGAACTAGAAGTAAAAAAAGACCATTATTTTAATTAACTTCTAATCTATTTCAACAATTTTTGTAACTAACATTGCACAAAAATTTAATTCAGTTAAAATATATTTAAATTGTTATTATTAGTTAATTTATTACTTTTAGCCAAGATTATTTAGAGTTTTAAGATCCAAAATATTTCATTGAAATCAACTGGGAAATTTATAAATGCTAACATAAAGAATAAATTTAAGAAGTCACTCAAAATTTTTTTAAAAATTGTATTTCTTGATGACGACAATATCAGTTGATTGCATCTTAATATTTATTTCTAAAAGGAATTTTTCTTTTAAACAAAGTCTGTATTAAATGACATCAGTTTTAAGCACACCATTGTTGTATCAAGAGAAAAATATATATTCATACAGAACTTTATGGTGGACTTGACATATGGAATGCATTCCTCGTGTATAAATTGCCCTTTAAAATACTGATACAATGACAATAAACTTTTTAAAAAGAAAAAAAAGAAAAGAAAAAAGAAAAGTGATATAAATAATTTCCCAGGTTTTTATTTATTTTTCATTATTTATACTTTCCATTCACTACCAGAATTTCAAATAAAATATATACAAAACTTCAATTAGAAAAGCAATGGACAGTGGTATAGACCTATTATAGAAATTCTCCTCCAGGAAAAAATTAGACAAAAACAATATTCTTGCATATCATATATTTTACTTTAAACTTGCTGATTTCTTTCAGATGTCATTTAAATTTTCTTGGTTTAATTTTTGATAAGGTCTCAAAAGTACTATATGCAAACATACACAAAATTATTCAACAGTATTTAAAAAAAAAAAAAAAAAAAAAAAATGCTAATTTTTTTCTTTAAATTCACTTAAATTACTTGCAGCCAAAGGAAAAAACAATTTGCTTTTTGTCACTTGGATGATTTACAAAATAAAGACTGATTAGCCTAATGTTAGTAATTTGCATTCTGATTAAAAGCTAATTTAATATTAGAATAGTTAAAATAATACAATTTTACTATTCAATACAAATCTTGCAAAAAAAATGTTTTAATACAGTTTAAAGTTTTTAAGATTTCAAATCATTATTTAAAAAAAACCACTTTAATCCATAAATATATATATATATATATATATATATAGGGGAGACCCGTGTACCTAGGGCTGCTTTTTTTCAATGCCCAAAAACAGAGCCGTTGACCTGTTTAAAATTATCAAACTGATATGTACATATCTTTAGGACTAATTACTTCCAATTGGGATTAATATAAATACCTAAAATAATAAATTCTGACAAATAGAAGGTTTTTAAAAAAACTTCCCTCGTGGCCCAAGGTACAACACCCTCATTGTACCTGGGGCCAGACCTCGTTGTACCTAGAGCCATTCTCTCAAATTTAGATTTCACTTTGTAATGAATAGAAAATAAGCATATAAATGCGTATTTTATAAAAGAAAGGATATCAAGTAATTTATTTATTTATTATATAATAATTATCATGTTGTTATGCCTTAATTTGAAACATGGAATCTTTCACTTTTTTTTTTTTTCTTTTTCTTTGGGATATTCTAACAGAATGTTTTTTTTTTTTTTCCTTCAATTTCTTTTTTTTTTCTGGAGTGTCTTTTGGATTTCTAGATCTCTCTAGTTTTCCGTCATATCTTTTCTTTGTTGTGGGAGGTTTTGCTTTCGGTAAAGGTTTTGCTTAGGTTCGTACCTGTTAAAGCATGGTACACGAAAAGATGTTAGATGTTGAAGGTTTCGAAATTTCAACAGGACACGACCACGAGACAGAGACATCCAGTTCTATCGTTGGTTCACTTTCTTCCTGGATTCTTTTTTTTTTTTTTTTTTTTTAATTTATGGAGGGATCTTGCCTTTCAGTCACATTTGAACTTAAATATTCATCCTCAGTGAATGTGTTTTGATTCATTGGCCATATGCCGGATACACGAAATCCTGATAGAATGTTTACAGGAGTAAAGGCCAACGGATAGGACTTGCCAACATTTTCAACAACGTCATATATAGTGATTGGTTTGCCAAGGTTTGCCAGCATCCAATTACTACAGACTGTACTGTGTTTCTTAACCCTTTCATGACCGCTGACGTATATTCACGTCATTTGAAAATATAAAACTTCACCAGTGGCGCTTCTTTTGCAATTTGTATGTTATTTGTTTCTAAAAAATATATACAATATTCATATTTGTACAATCAGTATACTATGGATGCAAATATTTTGATTAGAGAGAATATAATTATAATGCATATCCACTTGTAATATAATGTGAATACAGAAAATTTTGCTTTGAAAAATTGTAACTTATGAGAAAAACGCCCACAGGCGGACCTTACTGTCAAAAAGTCAAAAACATGCGGTTGCGAAAGTGTTAAAAGGTCCAAATACACTGGCCCTAGGTACAAGTTTTGGTAACTTCATTCAAAATGCTGCCCACTAAAAAAAAACAGGCAGAGAGGACTAATTAGATATCTCATTTATTGCTCAATATAAAAAGCAAAATTATACACTAGAATTGAAAGAAAAATATTTGAATAGCCTTTGTAAAATAGCAAAAGAGATGAGCTGCAAAATTTTACTTCAAACCATGTAAATTCGTTTTCTACTTGTAACTTGTCAAAACTTTCTCTTCAAAAATTCCAAAGTAGTTGTAAAAGTAGCAATTGGTGTTGTTACTTGCCCAATTGAGTATTAAAACTTAAAATTAAGTATTATTCAAATAAAGTGGGGTGGCCCTAGGTACATGATGGCCCTAGGTACACGGGTCTCCCCTATATATAATAATGATGATCTATTAAGCATAGTAGAAGCTAAGCAACAGATACAAGATCACTGAAACACCAATGACCAATAAGATTTTTTAAAAAATTATCAGTGGATGAAATACGCTAATGTAAAGAAACCAGATTTATTAATTAACAGCCTGCAAAACAAACAAATCAATAAAGTAACACAACAAATCTTAACTTAAAACCATAAACTTTATCAAAATTTATGAAAAAATAATTTAAGAAACTTAAGATAGGAAGGAAGGAGGCAGGCGGCAAGACTTGTGACTTGCCTGTGGGGTTAAACAAGTTTCACGCCGGCAACACTCACCCAGCCTGCCACGACCAGAATAGGAGTCATATGGATTTAAAAAAGCAAAATTTCAAAGCAGATGAATAACAATGAAACCACGAAGCAACAATGAAATTCACTGATTGATTACATTGTGTTTAATAGTATGATTAGAATTTTAAGAATAGGGCAATTCTCATGTGATGCACGGGGCATTGTCTGACCGACTATTAACTCTATAGGATTTAATATTATATCCAAAAAATAAATAATTGGTGTTTCTGTTGCTAATGAAGGTTAACTTCATAAATGTAAAACAATATTTCAAAATAAAAATTATTTTGTCAGAATAAATGAACAAAAACCTAGCGTGATGCACGGGACGCAGAAAAATCAATTATTTCTACACTCATTCAGTCAAAGTAATATTTGTCTGAATATACTTGCTGTAAACACATAAAACTACTAATCTGTGTTAATGACAATATGTTGGATATAAAATGTGAAGGAACAGACAATTCTATCATTTTGTTTATTTTTTACAATTATTTAAAAAAAAATATGGGTGTGATGCACGGGACATTTGATGTGTGATGCACGGGACAAATATAAATTATAAAAGCTATAACCAACTTTTTGTACGATATTCAGCATATTTACATTTCATAACTGTCAATATTAAGTTCATAAATAAAAATTCTAACTTTGGAAAGAAACTATTATAAGAAATAGAAAGGCATAACTCAAATTGTAGGAGGATGTAAACAATTCTGCACTTCACTAGTTTTGTTTTCTCAATGGAAGAGGTTAACCAACATTTTATTTAAAATAATGATTTTGTATTTCCTAACAGTAAACTAAGTAAACTAATGCTAAAAACTGAGATTATTTATATTGAAGCAAAGGACATTAAGAGCTGTGTGGATTGGGAAAATGCCATACCCATCGAAAGCATTGTGCAAAAACATGTGATAATCGTTTCTGATGGAGAAGTTCAATTAAAAGAAAATGCATGTGACAATTTCAAGACCAAAACAAGTTCCATGCAATTAGATTTAAAGCTTCAACTCAATGACTGGGTCTTAGCTAAATATGAAAATGATTGTTATCCTGACATGATTCTTGCCAAAATTGATGAAAATAACTTTAAAATTTGTTATGGTAAAAGCTGGGAATCAGTATTGGAAATGGCCAGATAAGGCAAATGAACTTATTTATCCAATTGAAGACATTATTAAACAAATTCCTCCCCCAGAAATTGTAAATTTACTTGGAAACTTCAAATTTGAAAACTTCTTGTGATGTACGGGACATAATATATTAGCAAATAAAATTAATTAAAATAAACTTTTGTTAAAAATTTTTCTAATGTAGTTTAAATATGGTTCATTTAAAAAGTTCTTAAGAATTTTTCAGCAATAGAAATAAAAAATAAATTTTGTATACAAATAAGTAGCTCTTTTTGCGTGATGCACAGGACATGCATACTTCTTAGTAAAAATTGAAAAATTCAAACAGTTTAAAAATTATATCGATATATTTAATTGGTTTTTCTGGGTGTTCATTCATTGTAATGTTTTCCTATAACACAAAAAACTTAAAATTTTCATTATTAATAATTTAGTGAGAATTTGAAATCTCCTCCCAATTTCAGTATTTTTGTCACAATTAGTTTATTAAATCTCAAAAGCTCATAAAAAATTAATTTTTCAATCTTTTTGTATATTTTGACATTTTTCATTTAATACACGTGTTCTATTTCAACAACAGTAAAAAGAAAATACAATTTTCAAAAAAAAATTTTGGACATTGTTGGTTTCATTTTTCAGAGAATTGCCCAATAGTTGACAACTCAAAAAGGAAGAAACTGAAATTTTATTGGGAAAAAAAAATTTGCATAGTAGATTCAAAGTAGATGTTATAGTGATTATCTCTTAAACTAACAGTTGCAGAAGATACTTCCAATTACAATGTTGGTTCAAATTAAGAGTAAATTTCAGCTATAGCTATATATATAAGGGACTGTATACATATTAAATTTTTATATGGTCGCATGTTTCCTGTGATTCATATTTAGAAATATACTACCCTTCATATAAGAAATTGCAAGATCAAAAAATGGAATATTCTACAAGCAGCATTTTCAAGTCTAGAGAACACTGACAGGGTTTTTGACAGATGCCAGATTTCGAGAGTTTAATCCATGGTTTATATAAGCAAACACATATATGTGTGATAAACTTGCTGGAAGAAATTACTTGCAGTATTACATAGCTTAGGTTTAATAATTACCATTCAAACTGAACGTGAAGAAACACTTCTGAATGACAATGCAAAAATACTTTTTAATTAGCAGCCAAAAGAGCTGAACAACAGGAAATATGACAGCATCAGGAAAAGTATCACGACAAGCATAAGTGATATATTCATATTTAAAGGAAAACAGTACATTCTGTTCAGGGACTGCAAGCGGTGAGAGAAAGAGAGAGGCGAAGATTATGTAGCACTAAGAAATGATTTTTACATGATGGGGGTCAGTGAGAAAATGCCCCAATTTCAGCCAAATTCAAAAATTACGATTACATTTGGCATACAATTTTTTCGCTGCAAAGAACACATAAAAGCAGATTTTTAACATATGTTGTACATTAACCAAGTTAATAATTTTGAAATACACCGAGCAGGATTGCCATATATATTAATCCTTGTATGTCGCCAAACTTTAGTTATGAGAAATGAAAAACCACAGATAGCAGATGCTTAGGAAAGAAATATAATTCAATTATAAATTTCACAAATTATTACTATTAAGCTTTTTTTGCAAAGCACTTTCGATCTGTTGTCAGGGTCATCTTCAGTATTATTGGCCTCTTGTTTACATCTGAACCAGTTTTTATCTTCTTTGATTTCATTACTATGCTTCAATTCACTGATGATTGGTTGCCAGTTTTGAGGTATTACTATGCTCACGGTCATTAATAGCTATGGGGCAGTTTAGTATTTCAATGGCTTCACATTTGAGGGCATAAGTGTGGGAGTTGTAATTAGTAATTTTATGGGTAATTATGGAATTAATATCAATTGGGTTATTAATATTAGCTCTAGAAAAGGCGGTAGAAAGTTTATCAAATTTTAGGTCAGTGAGGTGCTCTTTTTCACTGTTTTTTATTTTTATTTTTAGTCATACCAATGTAACAGCTTTTTTATTGTCTGAAAAATTGAAATTGATTTTATAAATTCCAGTGTTTTCATAAGAATTTATTGGATCTTTTTCATGGCGGATACAGTGAAAAAAATTAGGGTTGGGTTTTACAGGGATGTTTATACCATATTTTTTACTTTCATTTTTTATTTTTATACCAACACCTTTACAGTAGGGGATCGAAGGAGTAAAAATAGGTTTTTCCTTTTGAGCATTACTGACAGAATTAAGGAGTTTTAGACTATTTTTATAAAGTTTATTGATTAGAGTTTTGCTGTAATTTCAAATTGTATGTAATTGTTTCAAACTGTAAATCATACATGATTTCAATCAGGGACTGCAAGGGATAAGAGAGAAAGAGCAACAAAAATTATGTAACACTAATCCAGTATTAAGAGATGATCTTTACATGACAGAGGTCAATGAGAGAATGTCCCAATTTCAGCCAAATTCAAAATTACGATTACATTTTGGCATACATTTTTTTACTGCACAGAACACATAAAAATGGATTTTTAATGTATGTTGTACATTAATCAAGTTAATAATTTTGAAATAAACAGAGCAGGATTGCCATATATATTAACCTTTGTAAGTCGCCAAACTTTAGCTATAAGAAATGAAAAACCACAGAGGGCAGATGCTTAAGAAAGAAATATAATTAATTCGTTTCAAAGATAATTTTGAGAAACTGATCAAAAATGTGTTACCAATTAGACTTTGATTTACGCAGAACATAAGAATGAAATAAGCCATGTGGTATTCTTTTGATGCCAAAATGCTATGGGATTTTGCTTACAGCGAGATTTTCTTTTCCACTTATTTTTATTTTTTATTATTGACGGAGAAAGAATTCAGTGGTTAATTAAAGACTATTATTGAATACACGAGTAAATTATTATATAAAACACTAAAATAGATTTAAATTTAATTAAATAGAAAATTTAAAAAACAAATGTGATTTCACTTTTAAAAAAATGTGATTTCTATATCACAATATAATGAGTAAAATTAAATTAATAAGTAAATATTTAGTAATTATTAATAAAAAACTGTCGTTTACTAAAGGGCAAGAGAATTTTTTTTTTCCTTAAAAGCAAAAATTTTCATTAAAAATTAAAAATTTGTAGAAATTTTTCATAAATTACAAGCATGAATTTAAAATACTCACAAAACAGAAGAAACATGTAAGTATAAAAGAGAATGGAAGACAGTTTCAAAACAAGGGAGTTTTCCTTGAAATAAGGGAGAGTTGGCAAGTATGTTCACTACTTTAACTGCAATTTGGCGACCAATTTTTTGGCAGATAAGTCATTTATTTTGGGGACCAACTATAAGATGCTAAAAATTAAATAATTATTCATTTTGTTTGAAAACATCAATTTAACCCTTACAATGCAAAAAATTACCAGTTTTAAAAACATTAGGAAATGAACTAAAGCTGTGCAATATTATAAAAAGTTTAATAATTAAATCCATTGGGGGTCATCGATTAAATGCATATTTTAAGACATGAAAATATATAAAAATAATTTTAAATTCTATTTTTCAAATTTTACTCTTTGAACATGAGCAACTTTTACTTTCAAAAGCGATGTAAATATTTATTTTCAAGAGCTCCAAATTTACTTAATAAAGTAAAAAAAAAATAATAATAATAATAATAATAATACACTTTTAAAAATTCTCACTACAAGACAACATATTCAAGAAGCAGAATTTGAAAAAAATCTGAATTTGAAAATTTCCATTTTCCAATAAGATATCCTTAAAATACAAAGCAATAAAAATCCTATAGAAGTGCATGAGGAGGAAGAAATAGAGAATCTGACTGATATACGACTTGAAGTTTAATTTGGTAGCACAAATCTACAATTTTTTTTTTTTTTTTTGGTAAACTTTATATTTTTGAAGATATTCAAATTAAATAATTTCTTTTTTTGCTGTGTATTCTGTTATGTTATGTAAAATATAAAGACATTAATATAGCATAAAAGAACTATCTTGCATAGGCATTATATCCAAAATATTTTCCAAGTCCCTGTTTACAAACAAAAATAGTTCTGATTTTAATTTAGAAATTTTATTCATCAACCTTGAAAATTTATTTCTGATAGATGGAATGGAAGACTGATTTTTATACCAACTATGAAATGCTGAGCTGGTTATCAGCCAGGTTAGCTCAGTGATTAGAGCATCCGCGCATTAAACGGAAGGCCCAGGTTTGATTCCCAGCTATGGTATTTTTTCACATAGTTGGTATAAAAATCAGCTTTCCACTCCGTCTATCAGAAAAAAAAAAAGTTCTATTTATACATTTTTTAAAATAAAGAACATGCCATAGTGAACTTGAACAACAATCAGTTTTAAGGTATTCTAAAAATATTTTCAAAAATTAGAGTGTGGACAGATGAATGAAAAACCTGAGTCACTAACAGTTTTCATCTTCGTTGGAAGGCATACAGGTTTAGATGGAAAATGCAAAATTTTAAAGTTTGTCTACCATCGAATGAGCATGCAATGCCACAGCGTATCTTAACTGTGCAATTGGCAGAATATAAAAAATGAAAAATTTTGATTCCAGATCATAAATTCTTCGAAAATTTTATTCCGTTTACTCAGGTAGACAGTAGCTATGCCTTACATACAGGTGCACAAACAATATACGCAGATGTCTATATTTGAGAGGGGTGTTTAGTTGGGCTCAAAGAAGCCAGTTGGTCTAATCCACGGATTGTTTAACAATTGGATAGGAACAATGCCATTATTAGATGATACTGAACAGGGTTGAGCTTACGGAGCTCCTTGAGCGGACTGCTATTGAACTCTATATAACAACAAGCACATTTGCAGTGATATCAGAATCGTTCGATCTGGAATGTTACTGAATGGAGTAGAATTATCTTCAGTGATGAGTCTCACTTCAATTTGAGCCCCAACGACCAGCGAAGACGCATCTGGAGATGCCTCAAAAAAAGGGAGGATTCCACCTTGACTGTCGTCAGCTATATGGACCGAAAACCAAAAGTGAAGGTTTGAAATGTAATTTCATTTCATAGCAGGACCCCTTTGGTTGTTATCCGTGGCATTTTTACAGCACAGCGGTACATCGACAACATTCTATGTTTCATTGTGTTTCCTTTCATATCACAAAATCCTGATTGCATATTTCAGCATGATAATGCTCGCCCATGTATAGAGATAGATAGTTTTTACTGCTTGTTTTCCTGCTTGTCTAATACTTTTTTTAGTCAGTAAAATCGTCGGATCTCTCTCCCACTAAGGGCGTTTGAAGCATCTTGAAAAGGAACCTACCACCAGCTCTGTATTTTGCCAATCTAAAGCTCCAATTGGACAGAATTTGGCATGATATCTCACAGGAGCACAATTGTGAACTCTATCAATTAATACCAAGCCTAATAACTGCTTACATAAGGGTCAGAAGTGGACCAATGCGTTATTGACTTGTTTACTTTGTGAGGCCATTTCTCTTGATTAAATCATCCAAATTTTTTGAAACTGTAATCATTTGTTTTTTACATGTAGATCACGTCTAGTAATTTTTGTCTTATTCAGATAATACCTTCTTGGTGTGTCATTTTGTTTTGTCTTAGAGTGTACAGTTAGTAACAAAAATCTCCGAACACCAGCAAAAATTCCTATATAAAAAAAGTACACTTAATACAGTTTTGTTGAATAAATCCTTGTCAAATCCTGTTCTTAGTCAGTCTAAAAACCGTATTCAACAAGGATTTATTTACATACGATATGTACATACAATATTTCTGTATCTTTTTTATGTATTATTGCACTGACTGCACTAATACGAATATGGTGTATGATTTTGCGAAATAATGCAACATACAAGATTTTAAAATTTACACAGTGTGTGGAGTTATCTGGATTCTATGGTTAAAAAATAACCAAAAACATCCAATTCTTAAAGAATTAAAATAACATTTGCAACCATGGGTTCATATACAATTCTCAATCCTTGTGATGTTCTCTATCTCCCCTGCAAGTTTGTCCCAATACTCATAAAAGGTTGAAGAGCTTTTAACAGCTAATTCATTGAATATGTAAATGAACAATCCAATACATGATACCAACAGATATAATTAAGATGGATAATGAAACAAACAAATTTAATGTGCAGATGAATATACTGAATTTTGATGTCAATATCTGATATAAGAAATGAATACATAAAGAACTGAAAACTATGTGAAACAAAGACAATATCCAAACACATTAAACTGAAATAACAATAAAAACCAGCAGAGACCACCACAACTTAAGACATGTGGGGTAGGTTAAACAAGTTTTAAGGGCACCCAACTTTACCCAAAACCTCTGCAAGTCCATACAACAAGAAGAAAAAAGTTAAGATGATTTTTTTTTTTTTTAATTATTTTATAATTATTGATATTTATAAACTAGATTTATATGAACTAACACAGAGACATATTTTGTATCTAAAACTATACAGAAAAATGTGAAAAAATATTATCATTAATTGTTATAAAAATACAAGTAATAATAATAAATCCCAAATTCAACACAGTTATATCAGTATAATTTTTTAAGGTGGTACCAAAATACTATTTTGATAAAAATAAAGTTTAACAGGACAATACACTATGTAGTAAAAGAGTAGTAGATATTTAGAATAACAAATGATAAAATGTCACCAAAATCCTTAACCCATTAAATGCCGCCATATAAATCTCATTGAAAATTTTTGAATTTTCGTATATTTTGGGTTTCAATGTGCATTTCTAATCATATATAGTTTAAATAATGGTTTTTTAAAAAATTATTTTGTTAGAAGATATGTTCCCAAAATGGGAGATTTGACACCTAACTGGGGTAGAACAGATGTTGAAAAACTGCAAAAACCCCTTTTAAATTAGTTTTCTTGATCCCTGTTTGTTATAACTTTAAGAAAAGAACTGTTTTATTTCATATCCATTGTTTTAAACCCCTGCACTCAAATGAGTTACTTTTGCTGATTTTTTTTTTTTTTGCTGATGTCTAGCAGAAAAACAAACATCTTTGTTTGAATAATTAAGAAAAAAAAAAGTTACATTACGAACTTTCTGAAAAAATTACCAACGAAGCTAGGCGCTTTAATATTTAATATAAAAAATACATTTATCTTAATTATTTGCAGAGAAAAAAAATTCTTAAAAAATTGTTCCCGCAGCAATAGCTTTGCTCCTAATGGGTTAATTACCAAAATGAATAAATATATAACTAAATTAAATAATCTGTGACATACTCAAAAAAAAAAAAAAAATGAAAGGAATTAACAAGTAATAGTTTTAATTTATTATGAAAACATTATCCAAACTTACCAAAACAATTTTCCTAGAATATTGTCCAAAATGATTACAGGAAATGAGAATATAGAGAGAGTGAAACCAAAGATAGATGTCAAAAGAATGCAACAAGATCATTAAAACAAAAATAATCACTAAAACAATTTCAGACAAAAAATTTAAAATATGCTCATACAGTGGAGATTTATCATCACGGAGAAGCCCTCTTTAAAGTGAGCAAGTTAAAATACAAGATTTCTCAAAAATCTAGTAGTTATTAAAGCAAAATAACTAGATGAACTCTCCTATCTTGCAAATAAAACAATTAAATACATGGGAAAAATCAATAATAAAACTCAATAAACAAAGCCAATAAACAATTATAGTAACCTAAAAAAAAAAACTTGAGATGCATGGAGATTAGCAAAACATTGCAAATCGGGAGATGAGTTGTATCTGCATTTATGAAGATTAGAAGATCACGACATGTGACTATGGACAGGGCCTGATTATCCAAAAGGCTCAGGAAGCACAAGCTTCCCCTCTAAAATTTAAGAGGGGCTCCCAAAATGACTAAAAACAGGGCCTTGAATTTTCTGTTTTATATTTTCATACTGAGATTGAATTTTTCTGAGAAAATTCGCCTAAAGCAAGATAAAATACTCACTATTTCGGGAAAAATCTATTATTTAACCTCAAAAATCTGAATGTTCTTAATTAATAAGTTATACAATTTTAATGTTGTGTGTAGAAACCACCCAGATATATGAATGAAAAAAAAAAAAAAAAAAAAACTATAAACACACACTAATTTTTGGTCTATAGCATTTTTATATTACAATATGTAACAGGAAAACAAGATTTTCTGAAATGAAAGAGGGCCCCGAAATGATACTGAGCTTCCCCTAGCTTCAAAGCTTAATCGGGCCCTGACTATGGATGCAGTACAAATAGTCAAACCCACCATCAGACACAGATAAATCTAATTTACATTTAAATAAGATTTGATATATCTAAAATATTTTTTACAAAATAAAATAAAATAAACAGAATTTTTCTTGTATTATAAAATACAGCAATACTGCAGAAAACATGAAGTGAAAATAAATTTAATTATAATACAGCACATTACCGCCATCTTGCAGGAAATAATACTAATAAAGATGGTATAGAGCTTAGATAAAAGCTCCCTAATATATATAAAATATATAGAGCCTAATATATATATAATATATAGAGCTCCCTAATAACACATTTGTCCATAATATATCTTTTTATCCATAGGACATCCTGATAATATCATTTGGAGACAATGGGCTATTAGGGTTAAGACTCTTAGTTAAACGATAAAATATAATATACATTTTCACGCCTTAATAGAGTAGTATAACTAAATTTGATTAGCATTTTTATTAAATAAATTATTAAAGTGGGTAATTATGAATAGAATCCCATATTTGTTTACAATATATATAGTGTTTTGCCTTATCTTTTATCCATTCTAACATTACTTATTAACAAGCAAAATTTAGAACAAAAGATTTTATAACACTTTAGTTTCTATTTCCTTCTAGCTACCATAATTTTGCCTTACTTTGAAACGGTTCCTTTTTTTTTTTTTTTTTTCCCTTTTAACGTTGCTTTAAAAAGTTTTTTTCCCCCCTTATTGTTCTTCTAAGAATTTCTAAAAAGAAGTTATTGAGTACATTAATATAAAATTTATTAATGCAAAAGTTAAATATATTACAGAACAAAAGTATTAAAAAAAATTACTATGAATATTTGTTTGCATTAAGTAATTTCTTGCTTACAGAATAAATCAGTGTTTAACAGAAAAATTTTTCTTTTTTATTTGATTATTTAATATGACATTTCTACTAATATAGGATTTTTATTTTTAACAATAACAATTATTTATTTATTAAAGTAAAATGCAGAAATGCTTAATTAAATCAATCCATAGAAGATCTTTTACAATTTCTGTTATGCAGTAAACAGCACATTTAAAAAGTTCTCTCCTTATAAATCCTAATCTCCTTATAAATCCTAATAATAATAAATCTGAATTTATAATGACAATCAGCAGGGGTCTGTCCAGACTTTTCACACAGGGTCCTGTTTTTGTGAAATTGTGAAAAATTCTACTCATTTTGTGAATCTAAATTTAGTGTGAAAACAAAGTTTTTCCGAACTTTTCGGCTAGGGTCCTCTTTTTATGAAATTGTGAAAAATGTAATTTTGCATAGTAAAATTACAATTAAGGTTTCAATTTAGACAAAGATAGTTCAGTTTTATAGAACTAAACTCACACATATGCATAGAAGCCCTTTATAAATTAGAAGTTAAATATCAGCTTTTCGGGAGAAATGCAACAAACACGTCCGATTATTCAGGCTGTCTGTTCATTCTATTGAAGATTAGTTTTGAAAATGAAAGAGATTTATCGAAAGTTTGTTTTTAAGGAGAATTTTGTGAAGGGTCTATTTTTAAGATAAAAAAATTTTGTGAAGGGTCCTGTTTCAGAATAAATGATTTTGTGAAGGGTCCTGTTTCAGGATAAATAATTTTGTGAAGGGTCCTGTTTTAGGATAAATAATTTTGTGAAGGGTCCTGTTTTAGGATAAATAATTTTGTGAAGGGTCCTTTAACGGACCCAGGTTTGCCTCTGGACAGACCCCTGAATCAAGATTTTCATTTCCATTTTTCCATAAAAAGTTGGACAAGATGGTATTTTTTTTTTTTTTTTTTTTTTTAAGGAAAATAATTATCTACATGATATAAAAAAAAAAAAAACTATAAAACTGGGGGGGGGGGGGATCCACCTTTTTATATCAGGTGTTTATAAATGTCAAAATATTTAAAAAAAAAAAAAAAAAAAAACTACTTTCTATTAAGTATGCATATCAGAACTTTCCTTCAATAAAACTGAAAATGTTAAAATGTATTAAAATTAAAAGAATGCACCATATTTTCCTGCCTATAGTCCGTGACAGCATATAATCCACAGGGTGCTATTTTCAGCCCTGATGAAAAATGTTCATCAGATAATCTGCACCGCTGTATAATCCACTAATACTAAACGTAATTAACATGCAAATTATTGATAAACTGCCATGCTCTATATTCATCATAGCTGTTTATTTTAAAAAATAATTATAATGCAAATATAAAAGATTACATCTTATAATAATAAAAACAATTGTCACTCTTCAGTTTAAACAACTTTCATGCAAAAGCAATGTCTATGCCTTTTAATAACAAGTATTCATAAATAGAAACATGTTGGCATTAAGCTAGAAAAGTATATTCTGAAAACAGAAGCCACTTTTACTAACACAAACATGTCTTACATGAACTAATCACTACCGGCTCCATGTCGGCCAAGTAGATACACAATTTGAAGGTATTTGATTACATCTGGTTTAGGTAAATTTCTGATATCTGCTGTCAGACAGCCATTAAAAAAAAAAATCTGCAATAATTAAATAAGTAATGGATAAAATAAATAATTAATGGAAAATTACCAAAGGGAAATAAACACATGTCACATGGACAGTAAATATCTTGTGAAAGTTGAGCTGTATCCTGCAATTTATGAAGTTGACTCGATCACTCAAATATATAAGAATTTATTCTATTAATATTCCTAAATAAAAATGAAAGAAACCTTAATTACATTTCATTATAAAATTTAATGATATTATCTAATAAAATCATATAAAAATAATTAAACTAAATTTCATTGTTTACAAGAGAAGAAGGAAGTTAAGAGAAATGGAACTTTACTGCCATCTGTTGTGAAGAAATATATATTTTTTCAAAGATATCTATAAACTATTACAAATTTGACAGAACAATCAAAAAATTATAAATTAAAGAGAAGATTATTTATTTAAATTTTTACATGTAGCTAATACAATTTTAAATTTACCAACTGCATAATAGTTTTGGATAAAAGCTGACCATAATTTATTAATATTAAATATAATAAGATTGGAAATATAATTGCATTACACCAAAGTAAATTTTATAATTACATTAATAAATGTTAGATAATTTAAAAGTAAATTATATTTAGTTTTACTAAATAGTTGAATTATGACTTTTTAAAAATTTATTTATTAGTATTACCAGTGGTGGCTCATGCCAACTTTCCCACGCAGGGCCCGGTCCATTGCACGACATGTGAAATATATTCATAATTCAAACGCAAAAAGAATAAGTTATTTAATGGGGAAAATTATCTTTCTTTCTTTCTTTCTTTTTTTTTTTTTTTTTTTTTTATATTTGGGGTGTTCTATGTATATTATTATTATTATTCATTGTGAATATTATAAAATTTTACAATGTTACAATATTAAAATTTTTAAACTAAAATTCTTCTACATGCATTTTTTTTTTTTTTTTTTATTAACTTTCGTGCATAACTCTAAATCTTTTATGTATAAACGAAAACATTATATATTTAATATATATGTTTCTTGTACGTTTGTTTTTAAAAGCACAGCCAAAATATAAGAAATTAAATTAAAATTAGAAATTTCATAAACATAAAATATGTATACACTTTTTTAAAATGCCGGATTTTTTAATTAAAGTGTTTGGGATTTTATTTTTTTATATTTTAGCTTATTTAAAAACAATGATGTAGGACAAATGTACATAAAAATTAAAATCTTTAGGTGACTTTTCGTAATGTATGTTAAAATAAAAAATTAAGCCTGTACAGAAAATTCAGTTTAAAATTTTATATTCCTTCAACAATAACAATACAAAATTTTATAACTGTCGCAATAAAAAATTAATGTCCGACATTTTATTTCTTTGCAGTTTTTTGCATAATGTTGAGTTAAAAATACACAAATAAAGACACTTTAAAAATCCATAGCTATATTTAAAAAAAAAGGTGTGTAGGGTAAGTGTTCCAGTGACTGACACTTTTAGAGAAATCTCTGACGTTTTTAATGTTCTAGTCATCAAAAAATATTTTTAGAAATCTTAAGTTAATACACATGGCATAAAAGACATTCAGAACCACATATATATTAAAATATATGCATTTGATAACAATTTTTTTTAAATGAATTTTTGTTTGACACCCACTCAATGTTCCAGTAATTAACACTCCCAGTTTTTCATTTCATCAGTAATTGGCAGCCTACTTCCAGTGTTTGATACTGCTAGTTATTCATTTTACCAGTTATTAGCACCCCATGCTCCAGTGTTTGACATAAAATGTTAAAATTCTTATATGTAAAATATATGGTTTTCTTATTTTTCTTATTTATTAATTATTTCTGGATAGATGTCAATCACTGGAGCACCTACCCTATATATATATATATATATATTTAAAAAGGATTGATTAACCCTTAATAATAATAAAAATTTAGAAATATATTTTTTAAAATAATCAACATTAATTTATGTAAATGCGATTATTATTATTTAAAATACTTTAATCAAATATTATTTGACTGAAAAAATAATAATCATAAAAAATATTACACTAAATCATATGGATTTTTTTTTTTTTTTTTTTTTTTAATAGTATATAATAAAAAGATATACAAATTTAGGCAACCAAAACTGTTCAAGTATTTAAATCTAATTATTATTTATACAGAAATAAATATTCTGCTCACCGAGTTTTTTGTCGAGCAAATCTTTCAATTTCTTTCTTATTAAATTCTGGAATTGTGGAAATAAAGTCTTTGTGGATTGCGAGAACCGCAAAAGCATTTAAACTTTCCTGTCCCATAGAATTCCGTCGAACCAAAATCCGCCAAAGTCTGAAATCTGCACAGCTTTTAAGATACAAATAATTAATTTTAAGTTACAAAACTGCAAATCAGAATTTTTGTAAAAGATTTTGTGCTCACATTTTATGATTACTATAATAAATATATGAAAAACTGCAAGAACCAAGTTGCTGATAAGGAAATTATCAGCAGTATATTAAATTAATCAAAAGAGAATTATGATTATTATTATGATGATATCAATGAGGAAAACAATAAACTAATTTTAAAAAATGCTATCTGATGAAGGCATGGTTGTAAGGAAGAATTCAGTCAAATTCTTCAAAAAATAAATTTGTGTTACAAAATAAGAATTGATGACTATTTACAATAGACAAAAAAAAACAACCTCAACGATATATGTGTGCATGTTCAAGTGTAGTTTAAAACAAACTGCACGTAAACAGATTTTGTCTAAATTTGACGAATATTTTTTTCATTTTTATTCATTATTTTCATTATATATATATATTTAATGTTCAGTGTTATTCTCATGCACCTAATAATTTAATATACAATTGAAATTGTGTTCACTAGTATATGTTTAGTTTGATTAATATTCTGCTTTTAGTATTCAAATTGAAAATGACTATTGATGGACTCAAAAATCCACCAAATCCTAAAATCTGCACAACCTCTGGTTCCGAGCTGTGTGGATTTTTGACTCTCTACAGTATATATCTTCAAATATTAAATCTTTCTGCTAAAAACTTCTAGCAACTAACCTACATTTATATAAAGAAATCTTACCTTTATTTTCCCGCTTAATATTTAAAACCCACTTATAGTCTATAATATTACAATCAGTTGGTTCATGAATCCGAAAACACACGGTTCCGCGGCAATCACTATCCTGCATGTTAAAACCAAAAAAACATCACTGGACACCCCCACCTCGCTGTGCATGAATCCGAAAACGCACATAACTCGGTTCTGCGGCAATCACTATCACGCATATTAAAACAAAAAAAAACATCACTGGACACCCCTACCTTGCTGTGCATGAATCAGAAAACGCACGTAACTCAGCTCTGTGGCAATTACTATCACGCATGTTAAAACCAAAAAAACATCACTGGACACCTGATAACTGTTGTTATCACTTTTTGTCCTCACATTAATTAAACATTTCACTTACCTTTATTAAGGAAACTTAAATCTTTTTGAACTTTTTATTTATTTAAACTCTTCTTGTTTTACTACACATTATTTATCGGCAATCGCCAATGTTTGTTTACGTTTCTTTCATTGCCATTCTCAACATTGCAATTCTGTCAATTTTAACTGTTGCCATTGCATTATAAATGTTTTATTTAAATTGCAAGATCGTTTGAGCTTTAGCTACAGGGTAGCGTCATTATCGATGTTTGATAGGTTTATGCAAACATGACGTTTCACAATAGTATAAAAGGATGAGACTTTATTCGAAATATGCAGTTGAGCAGTAGAGCTCTTGTACAACTTGTCTGTTGAATGGTAGCAGGAGTTAAATGTGTAGGTGAGCTGGTCTCACATATAGTCTTAAATGATGTTTGTTATTGAGGAGTTTTTTTAGGAGAATTTAAAATGTTTAAATTATATTTGCTTGTTTTTAAAAAGTAGTTAAATTTAAAGTTTAATTAGTTTAAAATTGTTTACAATGAACTTCGATATAGATCGGTTTTTGAAATAACTTTGTTCCATTGATCAACCTGCCGATCACTGGATGTTAATTTGTGGTGGCTAATTATTTCCTCATGATGCTAGATATGGGATGGTGCAATATTGTTTCTTCAATTGGTTTCATTTTTTTTTACAATTCAGTGATCAACTTGGCGATCCTGAAAATATGATAATAGTTTTTCTTCAAATCATCGTTACTTATAGTTTTCATCTTAACTTGTTGTAAATCGTTTTTTTTTTTTTTTCCCTCAACTGGTACACCTGGCGACCATTGAGATGTCGGATGTTGTATCAACCATTACCTCGGCAGTCATTGTGATGATCAAAATATATGTAAAATTTAATTAATTTTTATTTGAACTTTTCTGATATTAAGAATTTTTCAAGATATATGAAATATGTTTCCCAAGAAATATACTGTAGTCAACATCTTTTACCACTAGTCAAATCAATTTTTCTTAAACTCCAAATCTTAAACATTTTTCAATTGCATAATTATCTGCTTAATATAATTCTTAAAAGATTGACCTCATGTTAGGTCTTTATCAACACCCCTACCTTGCTGTGCATGAATCCGAAAACACACATAACTCAGTTCTGTGGCAATCACTATCAAGCATGTGAAAACCAAAAAACCATCATTGGACATCCGTACCTTGCTGTGCATGAATCCGAAAACGCACGTAACTCGGTTTCGCAGCAATCACTATCATGCATGTTAAAACCAAAAAAAATCACTGGACACCCCCTTGCTGTGCATGAATCTGAAAACGCACGTAGCTCGGTTCCGCGGCAATCACTATCATGCATGTTAAAACAAAAAAAACATCACTGGGCACCCCTACCTCGCTGTGCATGAATCCGAAAATGCACGTAACTTGGCTTCGCAGCAATCACTATCACACATGTTAAAACCAAAAAAATCACTGGACTCCCCTACCTCGCTGTGCATGAATCCGAAAATGCATGTAACTCAGCTCTGCAGCAATCACTATCACGCATGTTAAAACCAAAAACACATCAATGGACTCCCCTACCTCGCTCTGCATGAATACAAAAATGCACGTAACTCAGCTCCGTGGCAATCGCTATCACGCATGTTAAAACAACAACAACAAAAAAGTCACTGGACACCCCTACCTCGATATGCATGAATCCAAAAACGCACGTAACTCGGTTCCGTGGCAATCCCTATCACGCATGTTAAAAAAAAAAAAAAAAAAAAATCACTGGATACCCTATCAGAAAATTCATGAATCTGAAAAATATGCAAAATTTTGTACTGCAGCAACTAGTATCATGCACATCTGTACACTCCGTGTACATGAAAACCAAATAAAAACATCAATGGATATCTCTATCAGAAAATGTATGAATCTGAAAAATATGCAAAATTTTGTACTGCAGTAACCAGTATTACTCACTTTTATACGCTTCCATATATGGAAACAAAATCACTAAATACCTTATCCCAAAATGTATAAAATAAAATATATGCCATTTAAAATGTAAAAAAAATCTTAAATTCTAATTCTATTCAACTAGTCAAACAACACTAATGTATACATCAGAAATATTCATATAGCGCAGTACTTGTGCGACGTTAAATCTTATCTACCTATCAAAAATATTCATTTCAAAATAAAATAATTTCTTTCTCATAAAACTCGTACGTAATAATAGACGTAATTGACAGAATAAAAAAGATGAAATAAATAAAAAATGAAACAAATATAACTTTAAAAGATATAAAAATTAAAACACATACAGATTAAAATAAGTAAAGAAAGAAATAAAAAAGAAAAGAAAACTATTTTTTTTTCCGAATGAAAAAACAAATACAACACAGCATGCTGTAAAATTGCAACACCAGATATCTTATTTTCACTTTAACTAGTACCTAGTAGGTAATCTGCAGATTATCTAGGTAATTCGCAGATTACCTAGGTAATTTGAGAAATAAAACAATTTTCCTCACTTTAACGGATCACCCTAGTTAATGTGCAGATTACCTAGCTAATCTGCAGATTAACTGATTTCTGCACTTTAGCGGTAACATATGTACTGTAATGAAAAAAGGGCATAAAAGGAAAAAACATTGTGAAGACTTTCGGCTGTTCTACAGGAGGAGGTTGTCGATTCTGAAACTCAGAAGCAGAGCACCAACTGTCTGTGAAATCATCATGTAACATAAAAAAGAGAACTTTTTTATTATGTTGTTTTTATTCATTTAGTAAAAAAATGACATTCATCTATGAATCTGTGAAATATAATTCTAGTTCAATTTAAACTAACACATATTCTTTAGTAATACTCAGATATATTCTCTATCATTATATAAATGAAAATTATTCTTAATCAAGTCTTTCACCAAGTAGATTTTGAATTAAATCTATTATTAAAGAAAATCAGAGCATTTTGTTTTTTATGAATTTGTGTGTGTCTTGCTGCATGTGAGTGGAAAAGCGAGAGAGGTGAGTAATCAGTGCAGAAATGTAACATCAAGGATAAAAATTTTAGAATTGAAATCGAAAATTCAATCTTATGATTCTGGTATAGCAGATGCAGTTAAAACCTTATCCGTTAAAGAAAATTAAGGTTATCGTTATATAGATATATATTTAAAACATATGGGTATTATTTTGAATGTATTAATGGATTTAGAAGAAAAAAACAGAATTAAAGGTTTATGATTTGAAAAACTGGCAGAACCAGAAAGAAGAGAGACATGTTAAATCATCTCTCATAAGACTTGCCTACACTGATGAAGCACATTCAACAAAAGCTCACCCCACTAGAATGCACAAAGCGCTTACTTTCTCCCATTTTACACATCTATACAAAATCATCGGTTTATCTTTACTGTCTCTTAAAATAATATTTTCATTACATTGAAGATATGCATACGAATAAGCAATCAACATCTTACTCATGCACTACTCATCAAGCCTTCTTTCAGAAGCATGCAATACAGCAAAAAACCTATTTGTAAATTCACCATGCTTGCTTAAACATTTATTCAAACTCACAGATATGTCATCGACAGACATTTTTTTTATTTAAACAAACACACATAGTAAAAATATCTCGATAAATCTCACTCTTTTTAATCAGTGAAACAAATTTATCCTCACCATTGTAAATACCTCTTAAATCGTACACTTACACTAAAAATACATAATCTCTACTGGCATTTCAAATTCACCTCATGCTTTTCAATTTTCAACTTAATTTTGTAAACAAGTTATCTGGTAACAACTTAAATCACAAGTTGTAACTGTTACTGTTATCGCTCTTCACAGCCACCACGATGTCAACGACGACGTTACATATTTAACCAATGACAGGACTCATTTTATTCGTATGCTCTCCTTTCCTTTTATAACTTTTATACTTTTGCAAGCAGCATCCCTTACACAAAAGATTGCAATTTCGATTCGAAATGGCAACAGCTTGTCGTACACCGGTTTTAGGCGGCAACGCCGTAATCGCCATCGTAAAGCGTGTCATAATTATTTATTTAATTTGATTATTAATATCCTTTAATTCAGTTTACAGTGTTATTTTTCTTATAATCTAATCATGTCTGGAAAAGTTGAGCCTGAGCAGTTTCGTAAACTTTTCATTGGTGATTTACATTATGAAACTACAGAAGAAACCTTGAAAAAGCATTTTGAACAATGGGGTGAAATCGTTGACTGGGTTGTTATGAGAGATCCTCACACTAGAAAATCGAGAGGGTTTGGTTTTATAACTTATAAACGTGCTCACATGGTTGATGAGGCTCAAGCTGCAAGACCTCATAAAATTGATGGTCGAGAAGTTACGCCCAAAAGAGCTGTTCCCAGAGAATTGTCTGGCAAGCCCGAAGCTCAAGCTATATGTTACAAGATTTATGTACGCGGTCTCGGTTATAAAGATGATGTAACAGAAGATGATTTGAAAGAATATTTTGGTTCTTATGGTAATGTTTTGAGTGTAAATATTGCTGTAGACAAGAATACAGGACAGAGAAGAGGTTTTGCATTTGTTGAATTTGATGATTATGATCCTGTAGACAAAATAGTCCTGCAACGTCACAATCTGAAGGGTAGAAGTTTAGATTGTAAAAAGTCTTTGCCTCGATATGAAATAAACTTTCTTAAATCTAAGGCAGAAGCATTAGCATCTAGAGGCAGAGGAAGAGGAAGAAGTGGTGCAGCTAGTAGTGGGGACAGAGCAGAATGGCGTGCACCTAGTGGTGGGGACAGAGCAGAATGGCGTGCACCTAATAGTGGGGACAGAGCAGAATGGCATACAGCTAGTAGTGGGGACAGAGCAGAATGGCGCACAACTGATGAATTTGACAGAGGTAGTAGCTATGGAGGTGGTTATGGCAATGGTAGTGGTGCTAGTGTGTGGAATGATGGCTTTAGTGTCAGCTATCCTAGTAGTGTTGGTAGTAGTGGTGTTGGAGGAGGCTGGGGCAGCAATTTTGGTTCCAGCTATGGAGGAGGACCTATGCGAAGCAACACTGGTTATTCCCAGCGTAGTCAAGCACCTTATGTTGGTGGACGAAGTTCAGGTGGATATGATCGACGCTGAATTATAAACTACATGAACACTTTTGTAATGTTATGAAGTGAATATTTTTCATTTGTTGATTTTTAGTTATCAGCGTTATGCCTGATTATATCATTTTCTTCATGAATTTAAGTTATGCATATCCATGTGTAATACACTTTTACAACTCACCACATGTATAAATTTCATGTTACTGTCATTACTGTACTTAAATTAAATACAAGCTTCTTTTATTTGTTGTTTTTTTTTCTAAGTCAGGATTGGTATTTTTGTTAGGAGAGTAGCAAAAAAAAAATCACATATTCTTAGTTTTAACTAATGTGCTGTAAGGCCATGTTATAATTGCATAAAAAAAATTATTTTATTTAATAGCTTAAATTTCATTTGCCAATTAAACAATTTTTTGATGAAACCATTTTAAGTTTCTAATAAATAAAAGACAAAAGTATCTGTTCAAGTAATTACAGTGAGTTGCAAAATGAAGATAACAGCAAATTAAATAATGATAGTGAGATAATACCAAAAAGTAAGATGTGCAAAATATTTATCAAGCAGTTTGCTTTGTATTTTTTCTTATTTTGTAATACTAATTACTTAAATTTATCTCTATGTTGCATATATCACTAAAATCATAAAATAAATGAATTCTTGCATAAAATATTCTGCTCTTAAAAATTACTCCATGCCCCAAAAAAATTAAATGTGCTCCAAATGCAAAACTTAAAAAATAAATGTATGTGCACCCAAGGGATCAAACAGTTTTTCAATTCTTTTATATTATCCTACTCTTGAAATGTACCAATATAATCATTATCAAATAACTTTATCATAAGCCAGTTATCAAAATATAGTAAGTCATCCCACTGGATTAACTTATTGCAGTCATATCTAAGAAAGACTACTGTTCTGCTTTCAGTATTGATAAAAATTTCATTTTCACTCGCATGCTAATCAGTCGGCTTTCTTCTGATTCCAAAACATGAAAAAACACTTAAATCCAGACATTTTCAAGAAATAATTATGTCAAAAAAATTGAAAAGACATATCAAAACAATCAGTTTTCTTCTGATCCCAAAACATGAAAAAACACTTAAATCCAGACATTTTCAAGAAATAATTATGTCAAAAAAATATGAAAATTGAAAAGACATATCAAAACAAAATAATAAATTGAAAAATTTCATTCTGCTTTATGAAATATCTATGAATGAACAGCAACATGTCTGTATCTCACTCAACCGCAAATGCAAAATGGCAAACTACTCACAAACAGTGGGTTGCCAAATGGTCCAGAATGACTTTGTTATGACCAAAAAAAAATTACTAAAGATCTGGACTTATACAAAATTTATACCGATTGCTGTTCCACAGAAATGCACAAACTTTTCTGGGTGGAGGGCAATAAAAATTAAGAATTTTGTTGACCAGAAAACATAAAATGTATTTTTGCCTAACATTATTTTTACAATATGGATATGGAAAGTGTTCAAAATTGTTAATTTTAAACTGATCTTGGAATAAACATCTTTGTTTAAGTGCCTTTATTTATTGGATAATGTTTAATTTTGTTTTATTAACTACACTGGTGGGCCATAGTTTATGCATCCCTTTCTGGTTCAGAACAAATGATTTTCATGCTCAGTAGTATAAACTATGTTTTCATGACTTGTGGTACAAGTAATTTGATTGTTTTTTTTTTATAAAAAATTTCTTTTTACTTGTACCTTGAGATGTTGTACTACAGTAGGAAGTATGGTAACTTTCCTGGAACTATCTGCAGCAAAACCATTTATCTGCGATCCAGAAATGATGGACCAAGTCTGGTATTAGAAGTTCATAAAATATGTATAATTTTCATCTACAAAGAGAATAATTATGGATATACAACAAGTGCAGTAATCTAGAGACATATTGTAAATTATATTTGTATATTTAACCCTAGCATTTCCTTTTGAGCTGTTAAATTAATCTTCAGAGTTTGCTACAATGTTTTATTGCTACTGGGCTTTATACTTATTTTTAATTAAAGGTTTTTAATGCGTAACCTAAAATTATGTTTTGTATCTGTACAAAAATATATAAATGTTTTCCTTATAAATATTTAAAATAAAAATTTAGTTATTAAAATATTAAGTTTTTTGAAAAATAAGCAGATTTGAGTTTTTAGGTAAATACTGATAACATCTTCATCAACTTTAATATTAATATATTGCTTTATGAAGTATAGTGACATTAGAGAAATTAACTATTTAATTATAATGATTAATAAGGATGCAAGAAATATCTGGCTAATATCCAGTATCTGTGCAGTATGTTGGATAATTATCTGTAGCCAGATACGATTTTCCGATAGTACATTTGTCCTAAAATTATAAGGCCATACTGTGTTTTTATTCATTGATCTCATAGTTAAAATTTTCAGATTATAAAGCTGAGTGTTTAATCTTGCAAAATACAAAACATTATATTGTTAGACTAAATATGATCTATTTACATTAATGGTAAATTGTATCTAAAAAAAATCAGACAATTGTTTATTTAAAACTCTGAATGGAAACATCTTAATTTGCTTTATAATAATATAAACAGCCATACTTAGAAACTTCTTGCGAAGGACTTTGCAAAAAGCTTCCTAGTAGGCAGTTTATATTATTATAATGCAGGTAATTATTATTTATGCAGATATGCCAAATATTACGATTTGACCGTAATTATTATGTATTTGCGGCAATATTTACGACATTACGGACAACATATAAAAATTACAGATTATACGCTTTTAAAAAAGTCGCGGATATCGTTTGTTGAAAAAAAAGAAACCCCATCACTAACGATAGATGATCAAACGCACAACAGAAACATTCAGATTCCTAATCTTTCTGCATCCACAACATAAATGTCAATATTCATTTTGAACTTGCTTTATAAGATTGTAGAAACTATAAAATATTTCTGCTGATGTAATTATTTTTTTACTCCCCCCCCCCCCCCTCTTTTCTTATCTCCAAATAGCCATCATCGAATAAATCTTTGCAGAAGCCTTTAGTTTCCCAATTTTTCTCCATCAGCAACGTAAATGTCAATATTCATTTTAAACTTGCTTTATTAAATTCTAGAACCTATAAAGTAGAATTGTTTCATTTCTCATTTATCTAATTATTTATATTTTGACTGCCCCTCCCACTTTCCAGCTAGTGATCAGGGATTGCTTCTAGAACCAAAAAAGTGATAGAAGTGCTCAATATTTCTCACATATGTAATTATATGTAGGCTTTATTACTGAGCTTGATGAATCTATTTGTTTTTCCTTAATACATTTAAAATACATATTATACCATTGCTATCAAACAAAGAATATGCTAAATTTTATGTAAGGTAGTAAAGAAAAAAAAATAATAATAAAAATGTTTTAGTATTTAATGCCATAAAAACAGTTACTATCTATGAAAAGGTGACTATAAAATAGTAATAATAAATAAAATAAATTTTTGTAACCCTCCCCCCCACCCCCCCAAAAAAAAAGAGAGAGAGAGAGATCCAAATGTTTTTTCCCCCCTCCAAAGCAGGTTAAAAAAAAAAAAATCATTTTTTAAGAAGGTAAAGAAATACATATTTATTTACTTTTCTTTTAGAAATTTTTTTAATTTATATATTATATTTGTTTACAAAAACAGTGCAATTCATTGTTATAATGTGGGCTTATGCATAAAAATTATTCCGTGACGTGGTCCACATCTCCACGTTGCATAAGTGTATAACTCTGCTCTGATTACTGATAGCTCTTATTGAAACTTGGCATCTCTGCATATGTGCAACAGACATGGTTCAAATTTATATGTTAACAACACAAAACTTGTTTTATTAGGTAAATTGGTACTTGGCTGAAGTTCAATAAAAATGAAAATATAGTTTTAAGCATTTTCTGTGAAAATAATTTACTATAACATTTAATGATGCTAATTTTGTCAATGATCCAATCACTATAGAGTTAATCTGTTTTTCATATGAACTTTTTTTTTTCATAATCTTTTGTTATCTAAAATGTAACGCTAAATATATTATATAAAATGCTGTTGAAATGGTAAAATAAGTTGATAAAAAAGCTAAATTAATAGTAAAATAGAATTAAATTATCCTAATGCTAAGTTCATTTTTTGCAATCACAATTGCTTAAGTTAGACACATAAAAATATTTATCCAACAAGTGATATATTTGCTGTTCTTAATTGTTTAGCTGTAAGTAATAATTTTTAAAAAATGTTATGTCTGAGATGGAGGGGAAAAGTTATTAAAAAAAAAAAACACACACACACACACATAAGTAAACATACTGTTGTCGTATATCTGACCAAACTGACATCCATTGTATCTCTAACGATTAATGATAGCTAACAAAATATTTAATTTAGGTAAGTTACAGTGAACAAATGAAAATTCTCCTGTGGTATACAATTCATCAGAAACAACAAAATAATAATTGCATGTCTGCAATAAATTAATATATTAATTCATAATAATCAAGAGATGATAACAAATTTGAATCTTTTTGTTAACGCTTTTTAATTGTAAATTGGCCCTTTATTTTAAGAATTATAACTTTATTTCTATCTATCTTGTCAGAGAATCAGTTTGATGAAAACTTTCAAACATGAAGTTATTCTTCATGTGTATAAAGTCAATAAGGAGCAGGAGTAATCCAAATGATGTTGCCATCTAGAATATTTTAAAAGATCACATGATGTTGTCTTCTAAGAAATTTTAAATGTTTATTAAAAGGCTAACTGTTAATAATTTTCCTTGCTCTGAACTTAGCATCATACCACTATTTATGTAGTAATATTTTATAAAAAAAACTTTTTCGTGACTAAAGTAAAAAATACTACTAAATATAAGTATTGATATTGAAAAAATTAGGATATTGATACCTGAATATAAGAGTAATCAGCTAGCCGAATAGTTAACTATACGACTTGTTGGATATTCAGCCAAAAGTGTTATTTTGTAATATAAACTTTTGTACAAGATGAATATTTAAAATTTTTTTATATGAAGTATTAGGATGAATAAATTACATTTTTATGTAATCAGATCTAAAAAATGTTGCAAATTTCAGCAATCAGACCTTCCCCCCTCCAAAAAATATTTTTTTTTTTTTCACTGATTTGTACATAAATATCTGTATTTAGTATTTGTGGCATATTTTCGGGAATCAGTTCTGAGAAACGGTTGGCAGGTTTTTGACGGTTTAAACCACAGTTTAAACTGTCACGTCAAAAACCTCAAATTTCACATTTCTTGGTATATTTTATATTGGAATTGGAATTTTTAATATGCTTAATTGTATTACTATAATATACCTCCATATACATATGCAATTTTCCGTAACTCTATTGAAATTTCAAAAAAAAATAATAATAATAATAATATACACATTCACCCTACTTTTAAATACAATGCATAAATGTTTCCTAACATAAACCAGGGTTGCCAACATTTTAATTTATTCTGATGCATATTTAGACCCACCTTTATTTCGCACCACTTTTTTTCTTATTTTACCATAATTATATATTGGAGAAAAATTTCCATAAAAATAAGTAGCGCAAAATAAAGGCGGAGCTAAAAGTGCTCCGGAATAAATTAAAATGTTGGCATGGCAACCAACCCTGCATAAGCATTTATCTTTTTCGGAAAATATATATTTAACCAACGTTAACTTATATACTTAGTACATTGCAACTTAAAAATATGAATACAGTTATTTTATGTTAATTTTCACATGACATATGGTTTTTGACGGTTTAAACCAGTTTTTGACAGTTTAAACCAGTTTTTGACACTTGTCACGTCAAAAACCAGTTTTTGACGTCAAAAAACCAACCCTGCTGAAAAATAACACAAATTTTGTTGATATGTGGTATAATACCTTTTTTGGCAATCAGCAGTGAAAAGTGTATTTAAAGAGTTAGCTAGGCTTAGACAATGTATTGTTTTTTTTTTTTTGTATTGGCATTTGAAGTAATGTGTATTTCGGCAGTCGGAAACTAAAAGCGCAATTTTTTAGTGAATTAATCACATATTAAACTATTTTTTCCCACAAATAATGGTGGTGAAGGGGATTTGAGTAATACCTGAGATTAAGCATTAAATTGTATCAATCCTGGTCATTTTGGAAAGGGTCATTTTGGCCACAAAAATATTGAGTATTTTGAAAATCAAATGCAAGAAAATTTTTGTCATATTTAGTGAAATAGTCGCATATCTCAGGGATGAAACCTTCCAGAGTTTCATCCTGCATTAAAATTCAGGGTTTTTGAATGTTAACTAGTTTCATCTCTGATGTCTTCAGAATCAGCTAGGGAAAAAAAAAACTATTTTATTAACAGAAATAACAAGTAACAATGAAAAGATTCCATATTTCAGCAACCATTTTTATTTTACTTTTATTTACAATGAAAAAATAGTGTATTTTAGCAATTGGTTTAACATAAATTTTCACAATTACCACTGAATGATCTTTTATTTCAATGGCTGCAAAATTATTCCATATTTCAGAGGAGCATACCCGCCAACTCTCTCATTTTTTAGTCCTATTTCCCGTTTTAATGTGTATTTCTCCCATTTTTCTAATATTTTCGAAAATTCGGACTAAAAACGCTAATTTTTGACAATTAGTAGGTGCCATCTTTTCGGATTTATGAAATCCTTCCAATTCTGAATCCACAATATAAATGTCGATATTGATTCATTTGAAACTTACTTTATGAGATTTTAGAATCTCTAACGAAACAGAATCCTTCTTTTTTCGCTTATGTAATTGTTTTTAACACCCCACCACCATATTTTCTTATCTCGAACTAGCGATTGGTGATCAAATGTTCTATGGAACTCTTGTTTCTCCTTCTTTCTCCATCTACAAGCCACAACAAAAATGTCAATATTCATTGCTTTATTAGATTCTAGAGCCTATAAAGAAGTAGAAATGTTTAACAGGTCACACTTATGTAATTATTGTTTGACCCCCCCCCCCCCCCAAAAGAAAAAAAATTCCCCTCTCTCTGATCAAACGTCCTTTGATACTCAATCTTTCTCATTCTACAACAAAAGAATCATTTTCCCCCAGGTTTTAAAAATGTAAGGTACTGCTAGTAAAAAAGAAAAAAAAAAATGCACTTTTTAGATTCTTGAGGGCAGATTTGAATTTTTAAGGGCACATTTCACATTTAAAATCTAAACACTTAATTTAAAAATTTAGTTATAAATATACATACAAAAAAGAAAAAAGTCTGTTTTAACTTTTTTTACTTGTTGTTAATGGGCTGATTGTCACACACAATAGTTTTATTTATATTTACAGCATTTATCTTCAGTTTGTAGGTTATTTTCTACAAAGGCAGTAATGGAAAAAAAAAATAGACTTTGTTAATGAACTTGTTAACTATTTGTTTTTTCCCCAATAAGTTTAAAATATAAATCACCAAACAAAAGTTATACAGTATAGGATCTGTTGACCAGAAAGCTTGGGACCTGAGATATTCTGGATAAGGGGTTTTTCCGTAATTCAGAACACTTTATTATATGTATAAAAATGGTACAAAATAATTTCATAAATAACAGTGAAAGTGATAAACATGAATAATATATATATAAACACTTTACCTATATTCATTTAATAAATTATTTCCACAAAACAAAAAAAAAAAAATTCTTAATTAGAATTTTAAACTACAAATAATAATAAAAAATAAATAAACATATATAAAAAGTAATTTTGGATCTGAGAGTAAAACATTTTTATATATTTTTGCTTATAGTGTGTCTCTGTTACTAATTGTTCATAAATGTTTCAAATATTTTTAGCACATAATACTAAAATTTTATGCAATGAATTCTAAAATTAATGGGAATTAATAAAAACTATTTAAAATTTTTATAACAATTGAGACTTCATGCAAGTGACCTGAGTTCAAGAATAAAATTTATCTGTTATTGGGCAATTTAAGAAGTATGTGTTATTAATGTTTATCTGTTATAATATACCATAAAAATTCCTTTTCTAACCTAAATTTGCAAAATTTTCAGTAAAATTATTTGGACAACTTTGTGCTCACCATATTTCCCCAGAATAACACCGTAGCATTAAAGAAAGTACGTTGTAGAACTATAATTCTGACCACTGCTCTTGTATAACTTTAATTCTTAATTTTTACGAAAATTAAAGATTTTGGTAATTGGCATTTGCATTCTAGTTTTTGGAACATTCTGGATAACGGGTTTCCGGATAATGAATCCTATACTGTATTAGATCTTTTTAGTTAAAAAAGTATGTATGTATTTCCTCCATGAAACCGTAAGTTTCCCTTTTTTTCTCCCTTAAAGTTATATAAAATCTTTTTTTTTTTTTTTTTTCCCACCAAGGTTGTGGCAGGTCTGGAGGTGTGATTGTTATTGATTAGTAACAAAATAACTTATTCCAACAATTTAAATTTTATCAACTAGTGGCAAGATGATCAAGTATTCTGGCCATGAGCCATAAAAACGGGATATTTAGTGTGGTTCCTTATTTTAGCAGAATGGGCCATGGGCTAAAAAGGACAAAGGTTAAAGAGGCTATTATGTCAACTGTCCCTTACCATTGCATAGTGCTAGTAAGTTATATTGGAGCCAAATTATTTTCAGTATTGAGTCCAGCTACAAATTCAACCTTAATGACCAGTGAAAACATCCAGTATAGCAGTGGGATGTTCATTTCATTCAATTTTCACATGGTTCATGGGGAGCCATTTCCTTTGGTAGCTAAAATTAATTATCATTGATTTATGGCACTTTTACAAAACAGTGCTGAGCAGGGTTGGGTTTTTGCATTTTTGCCAGGACAGCGGCAAAAAGTGGAAAAAGCCAGGCAAAAATGGAAAAAAATTAGGAAAAGTGAAAAATAAAACTAGAACAACACAGTCCCTTTCAATTTTCACCCTTTACACTTTGGCACCTCAATGAAAAGAATTTTTGAAGTTTTTTTTTTATTTAAAAAGTAATTATAATTAATAATAATATATAACTAGTGTCCGACAAATTCCGGGTGCTAGGGTAACTACAAATATCCATTGGTGACCAGTTACGGCAGACTGACAAAGAAAAATTTCATGCATTTACAATATTTTTTATGTATATTTTTGTTTTTCCTCCCACCTTCTTGTCTTGGTATAAAAGATGACATTGCTGGTGTATTGAATGAATAGTATGAGTTTAATGTTTTCTGAAAAATTTAACAATTATTTCTGTTTTTGAAAGATGTTTTTCCATGAAAGATAAATTCCCATATTTGATAAATCTTCTTACTACTATACTGGTACTTTCCATGCCAACATCTTTATGTTAAACAAGATTCAAGCATCATAAACACTATCTAAAGCAAACTATGTTCAAATTTACAACAAGAAAGTTTAAATAGTATGATATTTATCAAATGGATTCTCTTTAAAGGAATTCTGTCCTGAAAAATTAAGACAAATAGTATTTTAAAGCCAAAACTTAAACACTCTCAATATATTTGATGATTATATTAAAGGTAAAAATAATATTTATTTCTGTAGATTTTTTTTTTCCCAATAGTTTGTTTTTATCTTTATAAATAAAAAGTAGTTATTTTCTTAAAATTTTCCTTAGTACGCATTTTTAACTAAATAGTTCATTTACTCAATGTAAAATAATACATGAATGACCTGCATTAATTATATAATTATGAAATATTATCCTTAAATTCTCTATGTTTTGCTGTGAGTATTGTCATAGAAATAATTCGCTATTTCTGGCTCCTAAGATATTGAAACTTTGTCAGTCCCTGAACATAACCATAAAAATAAAACTACAAAATTATATTTTTATTTTATTGAAGTAAAAAAAATCTTAAGTAAGTCATATTCAGAGAAAGAGTTTACTTGCAATTTACATTTCAATTCCGAAAAAAATATGTAATACAGTACCCGTCGCTTATTAAAATCACATTCGCTCTGAGCAAAAGTAATTTTATTAAGCGGCTGATTTTTATATCCGGCAAACGTTCCTGCACTCGAGAAAAAGGTGTTACTTCCCTGAATTTGAAAAGAAATTTCAAAAGATACCAAATAATGGAATTAATACACTGTATTAATTAATTTTTAACCGATAATTATTTAACTGTTTCTTCAAAATAAAAGAATTAAACACATCCCAAACTCCAATGCCCTTTCCTTAGAGAAAAATCATCATTACTTTGCTAAAAATACACGGCTTTCTTTAAAATTTAAAATATTTCCGTTTAAACATCTTGCTTCTTAATTATTTCAGAATAAGAAAATACATTCCGTGAAATTGTTCCTAAGACGAGTGATTGGGCGTGTTTAATTGTTGCAAATGTAAAATTTAATTTTGTAAAATTTTCAACAGAGAGAGATAATGAAAGGATTTCTGTATTTAATTTCTTTTTTATTAAAAAAATTTAAATTCACAGCGTAAATAATAATTTGCTCAGCGTGCATAAATGGTATTTTTGCTTCTGACGAGAATTTTTGAGTTTATTAACCGGCGATGCTGATTTTATTAGGCGGCAGTTTTAAAATAGGTTTGCATTGATCTGATTACGGTCCTGGCAATTTGATCAGATTAAGCTGCGGTTACTGTACATTGAAAAACATAAATATTCTAGCAATTAATTATTGAAGAATATTTTTTAGAAAGGTAATTTAAACACTTTTAAAAATGAAAAAAATTATGTTAATTGTTGATGTTAAAAATTTCATTTTAAAGAAATTTTAGAATGCATTATTTTAATGATTTACATAAGAATCAGTTGATCAAGAGTGTAATTAAATCTCTGGCTTTAATTTGTTAAATTATGATTTAAACATTAAAATCCTGTTTGAAATACTGGTAATTTTTGCCACTGGCAAAAACTATTTTTGCTGGGACAGTTTTTTCCACTTTGGCAAAAATTGGCCAACTCTGGTGCTGAGATTCTAAATTCTGTTGTATTGCCTTTTTTTTTTTTTTTTTTTTTTTTTTTGTGAATCCTGGTTTACATTCAGTAAATATTAAATGCCTAAACTTTGCATGCATATTTTGTTTATTGTATTCAAGTCCATTTTCCATATCTTAAGGTGAAAAAAAAATCGCTACACTGTAACATCACTACTTTGCAATAGCATGGTAATAGTCCGGATTTAAATCCGATTGGAAACCTCGTATATTTAAAACATAGTTAAGGGAGGCACTTATCCAAATTTGGTTCAATGAAATATTCCTTGAATATATCTGAAAATTAGTTTTCTCAATGCCCACAAGCGGTTGTGCAGAAACCCCAGAGGCAACCCCACTAGATATTGAGGGCAGCTAATGTTGGTGCAATTGTTATTTTCACTTGTTGCAGTTGAATTGCATTGTTTATTTGGCTAATATTTAGCTTTGTTAACAACACAGAATGAAGTGGGCTTGTACCTGTTTGTCACGTAGTTTCAGTGATGCCACTAAGCTTTTAAAATCTTGGCTCCTACTGCCCATGGGTTCAAAAAATACCGATATAAATGAATTTATATTATTTATAAAGATATAAATTAATATTACTTTATTGTAGCTGAAAAATAGTTTTTTATAAATTTTTAATCTCTTTTTAGATTATCTTAAAGCTAATATTATGTAGGAGGTTGTTGCTGTTGAAACAACTGAAAACATTTAGCTCAATATTCTCTGGAACCAGAAAGAAAAAATGAATATAAAAAAGTATAGAACTAGAAACAAATTATTTTGTGTATAAAATGTTGTTTTCGTTCCTTGAAATTATCGGCATTTAAAAAAAAAGAAGGGGGGGGGGGAGGGGGAAAGGAAGTGAGGTTTTTTTTTTTTGAGGCAATTTTGAGATAAGCTGATGTTTGATGACAAAATCTGTCAGTGTTTTGAATTTTTAAATCAGATTTATCACCACTATTTTAAAATAAAAACCTGCCATTTTATTTTTTACAATTAAATTAAAAAATGTTATAAAACTAGTATGTTATGTCCATCACAGAACGTTTTTTTATATCATTCTATATAACAGTGTCACTTATTGTTTAACATGCACAAATGTTTAATCATAGCTTCTTACAATTAAGATATTTTTAGAATTTGGTGCAATTTTAATCCATAGATGCTGAAATTTATGCATGTGGAAAATCACAAAAGGTGGATAATAGCACCACATATCAGCAGATATGCACCCAAATAATAAAGTCAACATCTGTTTTTATGTATTTATATGCCATAGAAGTTGAGATTTAACCTTTCTATTCATGGGGTTAATTGTAGTACAGCAGCACCTCCTGTCGACCGCTATGTACCCAAATTAAATCTTCATAGTGGTCCTTACATATATCAAGTTTTGGGTAATTAAACGTAATAGGATTTAAGATGTAGTTTTACCATTAACAGGGAAAATTGAAGCATAGCAGCGCCACCTATCAGCTGACATATGCCAAAATTGATTAGGTGAGATTTTCATAATGACCTCCCCTATCAAGTTTTAATCGATTATATACAATAGAACCTGAGGTATAGGCTTTCTTTAAGTGGGAGGAATTGCAGAAGTTCTGTGCAGTGGTTTCTGAGATACAGTCACTATAAATTTTTGTCACACAGACCGACTTTTTCTAAAAGTGGTCAAATTTTGTTCTGAACTTCTCAAAATGTGTACATCTAACGAAAACCGGAAGTCGAAAAAATTTGCAATATCAATATTTTCGTTTATTGCATATAGAAGAAAGTAAAAATTTGGGTATGAAGTCCTCAGAAAAGGGGAAAGTCAGGGTTCCCACGGGTCAGGGAATACCTGGAAAAGTCAGGGAATTTGAAATTACTGAAAAAAGTCAGGGAAAATTGTAAATATTGCTCAAAAACCTGGAAAAATGATGATATAAACCTGGAAAATGCTTTTTGAGCATTCAATTTATATTGCAAATCACATTTTTTATGTCGTTAGCTATGGTCTGTTTTATACCGTGAGCTATTTTTACTTTCTCTTACCCATAAGGTAGAGAAAGTATTGTTTTTGGGTCAAATTTTCGAACGCGAGATTTTGTTATATTTACACGTTTTGAGGTCCCCTGAATACGAAAATCATGTTTTTAGCAAATGGTCTGTGTGTCTGTCTGTTATCAGCATATCTCAAAAACAAATTATGGCAGAAAGTTCAAACTTGGTATTCTAAATGTGTATCATATAGGGATGCTACAGTAAGTTTTTCGTTAAGATCAAACAAATGGTTCGTGTACAGGGACAATCAAGAGAATTCTAATACATTACGTCTATGGGGGAAATTGCAGGTAAGTAGAGTTTAACGTCTATAGACTGCACTAAACCAAATGAAACGAATATATCTGTACTGATAAGTATAAAGGATTTAAGTCCAAAAATGTCGATTTTGAGTTAAGTACATAGTCAGACTCAGAAAAAAATTCTCTATCGATTGGTATAAAGGATTTAATTCTATGTCATTTAGTCTTTGAGAAAATCCATTGGTAAAAAAGGGCCAATTTAGAATTTACCATTCATGTATGGTATAAAATATTTAATTCAATTTTTCCCGTTATTAAATGAAGGTTGACAACCACTGAATGGTATAAAGGGTAAAAATCAACGAAATACCTTTTCCCTAATCCATTCTTCTGATTTGTTTTTAGCTAGTTAAACTTTATTTTTCGTCTCCTGAAAAATCAAGAATATGGACTTAAATCCTTTATACTTATCACTACAGATATATTTTTTGTAATAGAGATAGTTAACTGGGAAAAAAAAAAATTGTGTATGTAGGAGCCTCGCCTCCCCCCCGTCCCCCCTCGAGGGGAGTAAATTTTCATGATGGGTATGTTTCAAAAGAGCTCGCCAATACCTTTAAAACGAATGGTTGAACCATCGATCTGCGATAATTTAAAACAAAGTTATCGATTTTTCTTACTTTTAACGAAAAAAAAAACTTAGAAAAAAAATCGTACTTTTTACTTTCTCTTACCCATAAGGTAGAGAAAGTATTGTTTTTGGCTCAAATTTTCGAACGCGAGATTTTGTTATATTTACACGTTTTGAGGTCCCCTGAATACGAAAATCATGTTTTTAGCAAATGGTCTGTGTGTGTGTGTGTGTTATCAGCATATCTCAAAAACAAATTATGGCAGAAAGTTCAAACTTGGTATTGTAAATGTGTATCATATAGGGATGCTACAGTAAGCTTTTCGTTAAGATCAAGCAAATGGTTCGTGTACAGGGACAATCAAGATAATTCTGATACATTACGTCTATGGGGGAAATTGCAGGTAAGTAGAGTTTAACGTCTATAGACTGCACTAAACCAAATGAAACGAATATATATATATTGTAATAGAGATAGTGAACTGGGAAAAAAAAATTGTGTATGTAGGAGCCTCGCCTCCCCCCCTGGAGGGGAAGTTCCCCCTCGAGGGGAGTAAATTTCCATGATGGGTATCTTTCAAAAGAGCTCGCCAATAGCTTTAAAACGAATGGTTGAACCATCGATCTGCGATAATTTAAAACAAAGTTATCGATTTTTTTACTTTTAACGAAAAAAAAACTTAGAAAAAAAATCGTATTTTTTGAAGTGGAAGCTTCTTTATGCGCGTTGAGCACTTTTGGGTGAACAAAAATCATTGAACTCCCGTCATCGTCAGCAAACGCTTTCCATCCTTCTATGATACAAATAATGTATCATGCAATTAACTTTCTAATGTGAAGTGTTAATAATTGTATACTGTATATTGTTTTAAAATCTGGTGCGGCTCTACACGACTTCTCTCATCTCCGGGCACTGCCTCTATTGCAGTTAGACCTCACAAAACCGTGAGAAAGCCCAAAGCTGCCATTTTTCTCACGTTTTTACAATCTGGTGCGGCTCTACACGACTTCTCTCAACTCCGGACACTGTCTCTTAAAGATTGAAGCCGGAAACGTTGCAGTTAGAGCTCACAAAACCGTGAGAAAGGCCAAAGCTGCAATTTTTCTCACGTTTTTACAATCTGGTACGGCTCTACACGACTTCTCTTATCTCCGGACATTGTCTCTATTGCAGTTAGACCTCACAAAACAGTGAGAAAGGACAAAGCCGCCATTTTTCTCCCGTTTTTACAATCCGGTGCGCCTCTACACAACTTCTCTCAACTTCGGACACTGTCTCTTAAAGATTGCAGCCGGAAACGTTGCAGTTAGACCTCACAAAAGCGTGAGAAAAGCCAAAGCCGCCATTTTTCTCACGTTTTTACAATCTGGTGCGGCTCTACCCGAATTCTCTCATCTCCGGACACTGTATCTATTGCAGTTAGACATTACAAAACCGTGTGAAGGGCCAAAACCACAATTTTTCTCATGTTTTTACAATCGGATGCGGCTCTACACTACTTTTCTCATCTCTGGACACTGTCTCTATTGCAGTTAGCGCATTAAATAAAATTGTAATATAATTTTTGTAGTAGTAGTTTATATTAATGAATAAAAAAACACTTCATTTAAAAGTATTTCCTACACAATAAAATATTTCCTGACGGTTCAAGAAATACGCACGTAATTGTTCACGTTTTCACTTCTGTCGGCACTCCCGAAATGCAACTGTTTTTTTTTTTTTTTTTTTTTTTTTTTTTAAATATTGAGAATAAAATGGACTTTTTTTGGATCTTTAATGTTATACTACTTCTCTAATATGGAAATCGTCTGCATTATAAAATATCATTTTTTAAAATAATAATTTTAAGAAATTATTTTTTAAAAACAGAATTATTTTTAATAGTCGAATAAAATTTTATATAATTATAGGTGCATTAATGAAACGGGGGGTTGAGGGGGGCGGTAGCCCCCTCACACAGAATTAATTATCACATAAAACTCTTAGAAAGCCTAATTTGAATCGTTTAACATAGATTTACATAACATCGTTATCTTACCTGTATTTATAGTATTAAATTTCAGGGTAAGAGAAAGTCGTGTGAGTGACACACCAGATTATTTATGTTGCGAACCAAATTTTGTGACTGGAATTTTCTAAAAATAGACCTGGAAAACCTGGAAATGTCAGGGAATTTTATTTTTGAAATTGAGTGGGAACCCTGAAAGTTGATAGCTATGTTCAAGCCTTTCATTGGAATGACCGGACGTTTACGGCGACTTGCACGATTAATATTTTATAAGAAATACCATTTCATCATTACCGATAAAAAGACAGCCCACCAGCGACCAAGCGGTTCTGTGCTCAAAGCTGGTTGATTTGAGGTGCTCGATTCGATACCAAGTCGTGCTCATCAACCTAACCATTTGGAGTTTTCTTTGGTTTTCTCCGAAACTTGCGTAAATACAGGCTAGCATCCCTTAGAAAGACTCCCATGGAGGGCATTCTACCTATAGGCGTAGGACCCTAGTGTAGTCAATCGGCCTATAGTAATAATTTATTATATTTTTACATCAAAAAAATTCAGAATCGCCAAGATCGCAGCAATTCTGGATTTTAGAGTTTTGAGAAAATTGATTTTTTAAAGATAATATAAGAAACATACATGCCACATGCTATTTTTATTCCTTAAAAGCAAATTACAATTAAATTAGTAAATTAAATAACAAAATAGGAGAAATGAACTATGGAATTTTATTAAACCTGCATTTTTCAGTTTCTTGGGGGGAGGGGGATAGTTAAAAGAAGGAAGACAAATAAAAAACAGTCTTTAAATGCATAGCATGTGAATGATTTTAACGCTCATCCCAAATTTATTTTTTATTTATTTTTTTCTAAGAATGAAACTTGTGCACCCTCTGGGACATGCTACATTACTATTTTTTTTTTTTTTTCATCCTTCCGCTTTCAATTTTTTGTGTAATTTATGCACTATAACACATCTGTGGCATCGCTTTTTTTTTTTTTTTTTTTTTCTATTTTCTTTAGTTTTACGTCATGAAATGCATTAAATATGTTTTGTTTGTCATCCAAACTTATAAAGATTTCTATTTGCAGCAATTAATGAGCATTTCATGCACAATAACAATAGTTACAGTTTTCTGCGCAAAACACAGACTATATATCAGATTTTGTGCACTTATGCATTATAGAAGCTGAGATACAATCTTCCTTTAAATGGGGGAAATTGTTAATTAAGGGAAAAATTGTATCATCTGTTGGGCTATATAGTGCTTACCTTAGGCAAATGCTATATATCAGGGGTGATTGTGTTCAGGTAATTTACCCAATTTCAAGTTATTTAATTTTCAATAACAGAATTCTATACAAAAACTAAACCATGAAGTAAATATCTAAATTTAAAACATGCAACCTTAATTCTTCATGTCAACTTGCCGACATTATGAAATGCATTAAACATGTTTTGTTTGTCATCCAAACTTATAAAGATTTCTATTTGCAGCAATTAATGAGTATTTCTTGCACAATAGTTACAGTTTTCTGTGCAAAACACAGACCATGGGTGAAAATTTTCAGTCTTTTTTTTATGTGTTATAATACAGATATTCCAATTTTATGGAATTTATCTTTGTTAGGGGCAAAATAAAGGTCCCTAAGTTTTCATACTGATGCTTATTAATGTAACCCTTGGAAATGTATGTTTTGAATATCTACATACATTATGTGTGAGTTTATTATATTTTACCCAATATTACAAATATATATATATATATACTTCAGTCCAGCAAAAATTTTTACTTTCACCCATGACACAGACTATATATCAGATTTTGTGCACTTATGCATTATAGAAGCTGAGATGGTCTTCCTTTAAATGGGGGAAATTGTAAACTGGGGCGCCCCATGCAAAACTAGTCGGCAAGTTGACATGAAGAATTAAGGTTATATGTTTTAAATTTAAACAGAATTCTAGTTTTTTCCTGATAGTTATAAGTATTCATAAAATAAGACTGAAATATCAATTTCATAAGGCTGCTAAACGATTAACATTTTTCATAATTGAGAGGATTGGATTTTCCTGCAATAAATTTTGTGTTCTCTTCTCGTACAAACACTTTTTTTCATTAAAATTTCAAATATATTTTTCCTGAATCCAGAATCACCCCAATATATACACTAAGCGACAAAAAAAAAAGCCGCACTTGGATGTTTTCCTTTTCGCCTTCTACAACCGCCAATTTTATCGTTTAAAAAGCAAATTTTCGAACAGATTTTACTATGTTGTACTCCACACACACTTTAGCTTTGAGTCTAGTGTTAAAAACAAAATGCAATTATCAGGAAAATTGTAATTTTAGAATTTATTTCAAAAATGGTAAGAATAAGGCAGTTAACGATGCCACAAAAAGTATTAATTTTTAAATGAAAATCAAAAAATATTTTAATACGTGAGATGGCAAAATAATTAAATGCTAACGAAATATTGGTAAAATGAATTTTAGCAAATTATAAATTTTTTTGGCCGTTTAAACTGGGAATTTGGCTTTAGGCGGTCATGTTGCTCATCCAAGCAAGATAACCGCAAGTTAAAATGCGAATGTTTAAAAAATCGATTTGTATCATGTTCAGAACTTAAAAAAGATTTTAAAAAAGTGTATAGTATATTAATTTCTTCAAAAACAATGCAGGAACAATTAAACAAAGAGGGTTAAAGAACGGAAGATCTGCGAAAAAAGCCATTATTAAGGAAAAGAATTAGAAAAAACAGTACTTTAGTTGACCAAAATTTAAAAACATTATCAGTTAATTATTAGGCTGAACTGGTTTTCTCTGATGAATCAACTTTTCTTTATTTCGTCCCGTGGAAAAAAGCTAAAATGAAGACGAAAATGTGACCGACTTAATGAAAATCGCACTTTTAAAACAGTGACACATTCTCCGTACATTATGGTACGGAGGTGCATAACTTTTCAAACACTCGGGGAAATTTTTATGCTCAAAGGATCAATTAACTCGAAATAAAACACAATCTGCATAAAAATGGTGCCTGGCCGACTATTTTGGAGGTATCTTAGACATTTCCGTAAACAGCATTTGAAGATAATAAGGCACCTTACTACACGGCGTCTGTGGTAAGTTTATTCACTTCAAATTGTCAAAATTTCTTATACATTCCCATGAGAACCTATAATTCTGTAAGTAATCATACTTTTTTTCACTTTAAGTTAAATACCACAAAGGATATAGTAGAATTTCTTCTTTACCAGACATGGAAATGGTCAAAATCGCGACCCGCTCGAAAATGTTTCGTCTATAAAAAGGCAGGGGAGAGGGGAGAGGATTCGAAATTTGCAGCCTATAACTCTGCCAGAACTAGAAAAATTTATTTGTGATATTTGGCACATTGAAATTTCTGAGATTTATATTAAAACACTGTATAAAACTATGACATTGCGCATTAATGCAGTAATTCCATATAAAGGTGGAATTATCCCAATGCAGAATACATATTTTTAACAAAAAATTGCTTAGATCTAACAAATAAATAATTTTATTTCATATATTAAAATATAACTTGTTTATTTCATATAATAAATCATAATAGAATGCAAAGTGTATAGTTCTTGCAGTATGTTCAAAAAGAAAGTTTTATGCAGATTTTTAAAAAGTACTTCGTAAAGTGCAATAAAGCGAATTATTAAATCGAAAATATGCATAGGTATCATTTCATACCTTTGGTATTATGCAAACAAGACAGTTTTATTTGTTTCAAACATTAATTTTAAAGTTATTACAAATAAAAAAGGTATAAGTCATTTTTTCTGCAGTGCGGCTTTTTTTTTGTCGCTTAGTGTATATGTACAGGGTGATTATAAGAAAACTATCCTGATATATGAGACCATAGCTATCATACCGTTCACAGAAAATAAAAATTTGGTGGAAAGTATTTTTAGGTATGCGCTCAAGAATCATATAAAAAACAACAGTTATAATTACAGTAACAAAATTTTGAAAATTTCAAATGGCAACACCTACTTTTTTTTTTTTTTTTTTTTTTTTTTTTTGGAATGGGATCTCCATAGCAAAAAATCATAAATCGCGTTGGAACGGTACCTCTAGCACGAAAATCATCAATGCTAGGCATACTAAGAAGAAAAGATAGCTGTGATGTGCCTACCAGAGCACGACTTAAGTTTTCTTAATGGCGTCACATTTCACACTGAATCTTCGGCTCTCACTAAAGTCTACTGATTCTGCTTCAAAATAAGAAGAAGAGACCATGGTATCCTTTATTCTGTGTAGGTCTACTGAGTAAAGGTTTTTAATTTCGTTGTTAGTCGAAAGACACCGTCATGACTGACGTAATCGCACTAAGTGAAAAATAAGGCATTGTGAAACTCATGATGTGTATCTTGCTTTCTTGCTTTGTGAACAATATGCCGCTTACTGAGAATGAAAAATCAGTTGGGGTAGAAAACAATCGATGCTTTGGCCTCGATCGCGTAAAACCTATAAGGTCTATTCTTTCATTTGAAAGGTTAGTATCCACCAAATCCACGATTAAATGGTGGCTGTTTATAGAAATTAGTGCAGTCATATGACACTGTTGTGAAGAGGAAACTGGCGACATGTTCCTCATAGACAAGCTAAGACTACTATATAACAGGCTGAATCATTCGCCGCCATTTGTACGTCAAGTCCGTCATTGCTAAACCTAAAACTACCATATAACACTATTATACGAGACTATATATGACTATTATATAGTTGTCTTAGGTTCTGCAATGATGGACTACAATATAAAACAATTAAATGGGACTATGTAAGACTATTATATAGTAATCTTAGGTTTAGCAATGACGGACTTGACGGACAAATGGCGGCGAATGATTCAGCCTGTTATATAGTAGTCTTAAGACAAGCCTGTCATCAGTATCGGATGCTGCTGCAGTGAAGACAGTGGAGGATTTTATCCTAAAGCAACCATCCGTGTGATCATGAATGAGGCTGATCTTAGTTATGGCAGTATCAACAATCAGTATTCTTTTATAGCAAATTAGTAATTATAATAATCACAGTCCCAATCGGCAGGGCCGTCGCAAGGTGCTCTGCCGCCCTCAGGCAAGCTTCAATTTGCCGCCCCTTCATACGCTGAAATTTTGCTTAGAAGAATTTTTATAACTTGAGATTTTCCGTCAGTCAAAGTTTTTATAATGGTAACTCCATTTCCCCTTCTTAGTCACTAAGACTTTGGTTTAACGAAATTAAGTGTACGTAAGACCGTAACAAAACAAAATGTTGAAAAAAATTTAGTCTTCTTTTAGTTTTATTCTAAAATTTTCAGCACTTCCCTCTCACTTTCGTGTGTTGCACTTTTTTAAAATCCGCAATTTTAAGTTGACTAATCAAACATTGCAAAAAAAATGGATTTAACTTAAATTAATTTAGTCACACGAAACTTTACACAGGTTCATAAAACAAATAGAAAACACATTGTCGAATCTAATGCAGGGTGACCAGACGTCCTCATTTTTAGACATCCTCCTCAATTTTGAAAATTTCTAATGAGGACTACATTTGTCCTCATTTTCCGAGAATTGCCAACAATTTGTGTATTTTCATAAATTAGATTTTCCTATCACCAATCTTCTATAATAATAAAAGAAGAGGTTTGTCTGTCTGTCTGTCTGTCTGTTCTTTATTTGTCCGATTGTTACGATTTCGATACCAAATGAAAGGGGCATTTTTTCTGAATATAAGTGTGCAAGCGGCTTATCGGTTCAGCCCCTATTGAACGCAGAAGTACAAAAATTGACATACGGATGCTCAGGAGCCTTCCCGAGGGGCTCCTGAAAATGGAATTTAAAAATTTTAATTAGTTGTAGAGATATTAATTAAAATGTCCACTCATGTCTAATCTGAAAGCGATCTCAATGACTGAGAATTCACCACCATTGCATAAAAAAAGATATTTTAACGGAGTTAAAAGCAGAAAAAGTGGAAAATAAATTAGAAATATTTGTCCGATTGTTACGATTTTGATAACAAATGAAAGGGGCATTTTTTCTGAATATAAGTGTGCAAGCGGCTTATCGGTACAACAATTAGATTTTCTAAAATTAACTAAAGTATGAATTTTTTGTGGCAACATCATTTCAAATGCCAGACAACCGTCTGCCATGAAAAAGGAAATGATTGTAACCGATCAAGATGTTACGTGTTTTATATTGGGGGGGGGGGGATTGCAATTTTCAATTTTTTTCAAATTTTCATTCACGTTTCATTTGAATTAATATTCGGCCTAGACAGCATATTATAAAGCTACTGTTCAATTTTCATGAGAATATGTGGATAAACAAAAAAATTAGATTACATTTTGTTTTATATTTTGCAGTATTTAAAATTGAGATATGCCGTTGAAGTTTCGTAATATTTGGTTTTAACGACCGATTATTCGATTCTGAATATTTTTGAAAGTGTAGAATTATTAGGAAGGGCTTGAGGGAGAGGGGGGTGGGGGGCGAAGGGGCAAAAAAAAAAGTTACAGCGTTTTGAAATTGGTGTTATTAGGTTTTAATGAAAGATAAATCGATTGCGGATATTTTCAAGTGTAAAATAATTAGAAGAGACGGAAAAGGTGGTGGGGGAAGGGGAAAAATGTAGAAAAGGAACGGTTGTTTCGGAGAAAACCACGGAAAACCCAAAACGCCTTTATTCTTTTATATTTTGCAGAGTTTCGAATTCTGATACTCCTTTCACATTTCATACTATGGATTTTTAACAGTATTTAGCCCAAAATTACGCAAGCTTCGGAGAAAACCACGAAAAAGTCAGACATAAACCGTTTTATAATAGTGTTTATATCATTTTTGTATCTCAGCTTCTAATTAGCATAATTTCAAAAGTAATATGTCATTTTGAAACTTATTTGAATTGAATTTCAAGAGTAGACGCCACAAATTTCTGTCACATTCCATTAACTGACTAAGTAATGGAATGCGAGATTTCACGTGATTTACACGTTTTAAGGTGTCCTGATTAAGTTTTCTTTTCTATCTCAGCTACTATTTAAAATAATTTCATAAGTAATACATCATTTTAAGGCTTTGTTGATTTGGAATTGAACAGTAGATTACAGAAATTTTTACCGCCAGATGGCGCTGTAATATTTTAAAATTTCAATATTTTGAATTCTAAATATGATTAAATAATTTTTAATACATCATTCGAAAGACATTTTAAAGTACTTTTATATAGCCGAAAGTGGAATTCGAGATTTCACTAGATTTACACGTTTTAAGTTGTCCTGATTAGGTTTTCTTTTGTATCTCAGCTACTAATTAAAATAATTTCATAAGTAATACATCATTTTAAAGCTTTGTTGATTTGGAATTGAACAGTAGATTACAGAAATTTCTACCACCAGATGGCGCTGTAATATTTTAAAATTTCAATATTTCGAATTCTAAATATGATTAAATTTTTTTAATACATCATTCGAAAGATATTTTAAAGTACTTTTATATTATCGAATAACCTACATTAAATTTATCCAATAGAGGGTGCTAATCGCAATTATTCGAGATTTCACCTGATTTTAAAGCTGGAAATTAGCGGTCGCCGCTCGCCACATGGCGACTAGATTTTTAAAAGTGGCGACTAAAGAAATTGCCTTTGGTCGCCACTGCAGTGGCCACTTCTCTTCTACCCATTCTTTATAAAATATACCCCATTCCACGGCAAACTTGGATCGTGCGGCGGCTTTTTCGCGGTAAACGTGCCGCGCAAAGAATTCAGGCTGTTCTAAAATCTAACCTCGCCACTTGCAAACATATTTCGGAAGTCAATTTTAATAGTAAACACTTAAAATTCTTCTACCCATACCCATTCTTTATAGAATTTTCTTTCCAATGCAAACTTGGATCGCGCGGCGGCGTTTTCGCAGTAAACGTGCCGTGCGCCTTGAATTCAGGCTTTCTCAAATCTAACATCGCCACTTACAGACATTTTCGGAAGTCAATTTTAACAGTAAACACTGGAAATTGGCAGGTAGTCTTATTCATATACTAAAAAAATGTATGGCTTTTTTCCATTTTTCTATAAAAGTATTAGATTTTGATTTTAAAAAAATGTCAAAATGAGAGTTTCGGCCGACTTTCGGGAGACAGAGACGAAAAGGAAGCTCGTGAGATAATCAATTGGCTGAAACTCCGATTGTATTACGTTCGCAGAAAAATTAAAAACGTCATTCGACGCATTTTCTTTGTTATTTTATACCATTTTCTTTTCAAACTTGGCATTTCTATCCATTCCCAACGGCCGTATCGCATTCAGTCATACACGTGGTTTCTCGAAATTTCAATCTTTAAAACAAGCTTTATATAGTAATATAAATTTTGGATTTATTGCTTTAATATGAAGAGGTTTAAAGAAAATCCTGAATCACAAAGCAACCGTAGTGGTAGTAAACGTGGAGCTACAGATAATTCTGTAAAAATAACATCTTTTTTCGGAAAAAAGTAAGTGCGTTTTCTGTTATTATTTAAAAAAAAAAAAAAATGTATATGTGTATGTATATTTTTAGTTCTTAATCAGAGGAATGCATAATTTATTGAATATTTTATTTATTTACTACATATTATTTAATATTTGTTATTGCATATGAACTATTTTTTACTTTCTTCTATATGTAATATAGAGAAAGTATTGGATTCGCGAAAATTTTCGACCTCCGTTTTTTGACGGATCTACACGTTTTGGGGTGTCCTGAACACGAATTGATAGTTTTTTAAAAATGTCTGTACAGCCACACTCTCTAAATTCAGTTAGAGAGGGGATTATAATTGCAAATTATTAAAAATTCATTATTATTAAAGAAAAATTAATTTATAATTCATTTGTAACATGAAAAAAAAAGGGAAAAAGAAACTTGCAAAATAAAAAAGTATTATTAAAAAAATATTTTTTATATTTACATATACTAATATATTTTCATGAATCAAAGATTTTTTTTTTTTTTTTTTTTTGAAAAAGTAGAAAATCGACACCATTCAGGATAGTGAAGGGGCAATATAATCAGAAATTTTCTGTTATAAAATAATATAACCAAAAGAGCATTTTAAACATATGAATTTTGTATTGAATAGTATTTTCTTACATTCATAGTATAAATTATGTAAATCTATTCCTATTTCATTTATTAAAATTTATCAGAAATGTATTATTGTGGATGAGTTTCAAAAAGTTGACTACCTTAATTATTTTCTTAATGATTTGTCGAGACTGAACATTGAAAAAATTAAAGAAAAGAAAATTTTATTTTACTTTTATCAGCGAGTGGCCAGTGGCCACTAACTAGTGGCCATTAACTTTTTAAAAGTGGCCACTAAATGAAGGCTAGTGGCCAGTGGCCACCAACCAAATTTCTTAATTTCCACCTTTACCTGATTTATATGTTTTAAGGTGTCCTAAAGGGGGGGAAAAATTAGAAATTGAGTTAAACCGTTCAAAATTGGTATATATAGGTTTTAGGTGCCTACGAGTCGAATGAGGATATTTTCGAAAGTGTAAAATTAAGGAGGGACAGGAAGGGTGGTGAAGGAATACGCGCGCGCTGCGAGCGTATATATGAATTCATGCGCACGGGTCTACGCTAACGAAGGCAGAGGGGACCCGGTGTGAGGTTTTACCCAATCAGAAATGATTTTTTTTTTTCAATTCTTTTTCTTAAGAATAAAAGTTTATGAGTAATAACATGGAATTTTGAGAAATCATGAGGGTGGTGAAGGAATACGCGTGCGCAGCACTCCTATATATGCATTCGTGCGTGCGCATCGCCCACGGGTCTACGCTGCCGAAGGCAGTGGAGAACCAGTGCGACATTTTTCCCGATTAGAGATTTTTTTTTTTTTTCACATGATAAAAATTAATGCAATTTTGAGAATTCATTAATTATAATGATTCATTTAAAAATAGTGACCAGCGAAGCGGGCGTAGTGTGCTAATCCTAAAATATTAATGCTTTTTATCTTTTAGTGTTGTATCTAGATTGTTGAAAATGCTCTTTAGACCTGGGAATTGAATGAAATTTTGTGAATAAAATATTATTATGCAGATAAAACTAATTATCTAATTTCATTTGTATATATAAACATGTAATGCTGAAATAGTATTCATTCTTCAATTTTAAATGTAATTTTTTATTATAACTGAAAATTTTGTGAATTTGAAAATTTCAAATCCATTTTATCTCTAAAACTATATCTAATTTGGGTTAGGGTGTAGAGATTAAGGCCGATTGACAGCACTAGGGTCGTAGGCCTGAGGAGGAGTGCCCTCGATGTGGGTCTTTCTAAGGGGTCCTAGCCCGTAGTTACGCAAGTTTCGGAGAAAACCATGGAAAACTCCGAACGGCTAGATCGACGAGCACAACCTGGTATTGAACTCGGCACTTCACATCTACCAACTTTGAGCGCAGATTAGCTCTGCTGCTGGTGGGCTAATATCCAATTTGTATAAATTTTAAGTATATTTTTAATTAAATTAATATGAAATCTCCTTCTATTCTTTTTTTTTTTAGATTAAAATTTTAGTTTTTTTAGATAATGCATAAAAAAATCTGGAGTGACTCCACTCGACTTTCCGAACATTAAATAATTAACAGTTGTATAAATAAATTAAAGTAAGACAAACGTGAAAATCATAATAGGGTGTATAAATATATTTTTCCATGGTTTAATTTGTACTTATTATCATTTCAGCCCATAGATCATAATGATAAAGCATATTTCTCTGTGTTCCTTCCCTTTAAAAAATCTATAAGTTTTAAATTCACCAAAATCTATGCAGTTCGTGTGACTGTGACATATAGTATGAGTATAAATTTTCAGTTCTGTCGGGTAAGGCATTTAGACACTATCGCACTTTAAAAATATTGGGCCCATTAACCATAGATAAGGAATTTTTCCTTGTGTCCCTATAAAAAGTCTTTAAGTACTAGATTCACGAAAATTTATACAGTTCGTGCGTTATGACTTATAACATGTGTAAAATTTTCAGCTTAGACGAATAAGGCGTTTGAGCGCTATCGCACTTTTAAAAAATTGTGGTCCATATGTCATAGTGATAAAGAATTACTTTATTTGTGTCTCTGTAAAAAAAGAACTCTAAGTCCTACATTCACTAAAATCAATAAGGTTCGTTCAATGGGGATGTACAAAGCGTTTAAGCGCTATCGTGTTCACTCACACACACACATCATCGTAAAAATACTAAAAATGGACTCAGGGGACAGTAAAACGTGTATAAACACCAAAATCTGATAGTCAGATTTTTGACATGATTACAATACTTTCCTTACATAATATGTTAGGAAAGGAAAAATCGCTTAGTTTAAACTTAATAATTCCCTTAAAATGTTGTATCTCAAATTCAGTGTTTTATTTTTCTTTCGCACTCATGGATTCTAAATAATTTTGTCTCTTTCTTAAGGCCACCCATATAGAACTCCATATGCTACATATATCTCTTATTTCTGTTTAAATTAGCAATATCCGGTCACTAATAGCTTTTTTTGTTGCATACCGATAGGACTCGGTCCTAACGTACTCATCTGTAGTCTTCCAATTAAAGCTTTCTCAGAATGTGTCTGTCTATAGTAGGCTAGCCAGAATCGGACATCAGACCCATGCAAAGATAGTGTCTTATTCTAAGAGGAAAGCTTTGTGCTTTCACATTTCTCATACTGTCCTTTTCACACATCTTGTTTGATTTAGTGGGGAATTTTACTAGCAGCAGTTTTCTCAACCAATTTAGATTCTTTCGTGAGGAGGGGGTCTTTTTTCCCAATATATATTTTTGTAAATATATATATATATTTTTTTGAATCTTGCTTATTTTTTTATTTTTCGTACTTCGTTTTAATGTTTGGAGTGCCGCCCTCAGGCATTGCCTGAGTTGCTTAATGCCTAGCGACGGCCCTGCCAATCGGTGTCTTATGTAACAAGTTTATTTCTAGACATTCTTCATGGCTGGAAAATTTGTGCCAAATTGCTACAATTTAAAAGACTTGCTACGATCTGCTACAAAAACGTAAAAATTTGACAATTTTGCATGACTCCAAAAAAAGAAATTTCATTATCAAAAATAAAAATTTAGTTTTTGAAAATTCGCGAAGAATTTATTAACATGTCAATAATGGCAAATTCCTTCTGCTATCAACAAATGAAATCATAAATCATGCTAGCTGCTCATTGGTTAGAGAAATTTCCTCAAAAGTTATAGTATGTGGCAATCTTTTTTATTTATTTGACATGTGGAGAGGAATTTTGTAGTGACCAACTATATGAGTCAATTCCTGTTTAAAAAAGTCTTTTAATATAAAAGAAAAATTACTCTTATGATTTTCAAGGATATCAAAGAGTATCTATATTTACTTTTAGAAAATGAGTATTCAGTATGAAACTGAAAAATCCCGAATCGTCGCTTGAATTTTTAATCAATCCCAAGAAAATTTTATAAATGCGAAAACGGAATTAAAAAGTAATGAATAATTTGCAAAACAAATATCCCCATATAATAACACGAAGTATGGTTGCCGGCGTAATAGGTAAAATGTATACGAAAGAAAGAAGTATGTGAATAAAAAAAATATATAATAATAAACAGACATTAATTTATTTCTATTTGCATGCAAGAATTATTAGTATAAGTTACAATAAGAGAAAATCTAATAAAGTAAATTAAAAAAGAAAAACTTATTCCTGAAACAGTTAGTATTTTTTTTCTTTCAGAACTTAGTTCTCAACATAAAAATTTTATCTTTGAATTTGTTCAGCTATAAAAGATAGTTTTTCAAAACCATTTTGACACAGTGAGGGTCTATAATATTAATTAATAAATGATCAATTAACGTTTTATCCTATTAACAAAGTTGTGAATTTCTTTTTTTTTTTTTTTTTTTTCAATTAATCTTATCTCCTACAGATGTTAAATTAACTAAACAACTTTCGGTTTCCTTCACTCAGTTCAGTAAACGGACTACGGTGCCCTTTGGACCTACAAACCTGGGACGCATGCGCATCGGAAGCCCGCATTTTCGTGAAATCGAAATTTAATATTTTTACCGAAGCACAAACATTTTTAAGTTTTAATTTCTACATTGATGGAACTTAAAAATTGTTCCAATAAAACATTAAGTATACAGGAGGTATCAATAAACAATTTCGCATTCACAAAAAATCGAAAAAGTTGGCAATAATAAGACAAATATCAGAAAAACAAAATGCATCAAATTTGCACTTTTTTCAAAGCTGATTAACAAGATGCGGGCTTATTTTTCCGTAAATCAGCAGAATTTCTGACTTTTTTTTTTTTTTTTTTTTTTTTTTAATTTCCGTAATACTTATCATTATCGCGACCTGTTGCAGGAATATCAGATATTACACCATCATTTCATTATTGTTTGGGGAAAAAAGTTTATTGAAGCTATTGCCATTTTCTTGGTCTTCTTTATCTCTCTCTCTACTTATAACAAAGCAAAAAGTTTGTCGGTTAGCAAACGGAACAATTTCGGGCATCACAATTCTTGAATCAAGGTCAGTCCCTGATTATTAAATAGGCACGAGAAGCACGTGCTTCCCTTTGAAATTTTTGAAAAAGCTCTAAATTGTACAGTCTGTTATCTGACAATGTTACCTGATTATGAAGATACAGTGGACCCGATTACACAACTACCATTTCTAGATCATAAGACAATGGTTAATGAAAAGTGTATGTACACAGACATTTATAATGGAATGGGATCATTTCATATATCGTAAACATAGAGAATGCTGGCTTTCAGCAGTTTGCATTTTGGTGCTACTACTAAGCATATTTACTTATATACATTGTAATGACTTTTAGACTGACTAGAGGGCGCTGTCTGTCCAGCGCAGACGAAAAAGACTTTCGAATTGAAGAAAGTTTAGTTTGTTTTTAGAAGTGAATGATGCAACGCCGAGAATAGCGGATGCCTGGCTTGAGTGCCGATTATTTTGTATTGTTTGGTGGACTGGAAAGTTACGGTTCAAATTTAAATTATGTTAAATGTTTACGTGTTTATTTGTGTTAAATGTGTCTGTATTGTATCGTGTGTGTAATCCGAGAAATAAATAAAATTCTCGAAAGAAAAAAGCTAGTCTTCATGCGTTCCAGCGTTCGATGCATGACAGTCTAAGAAGTTGGTGGCAGCGGTGGGATCAATAATTCACGCTACTAAAGGGGTAAGTGCCTTTATGTATGAAACAGTGCCTTGATTTAAAAATAATATAATAAATCAGCTCAGTCCTTGTATTAGGACGTGAGAAGATATTTTTTTTTAAAGTACTTAAATTCACATAATGTATTTAATCGTGAAATATAAATAGCACTGCTTATCCCTATCTATTTGATAAAAAGATTATTTGAAATTATTATTTGTAGAGAAAATATATATATATTAAACTGATTCATCCGTTGGTTAAAAGAAAAAAACGAAAAAAAGAGGAAGAAAATCTTTCATTTTTTTTTTTTTTTTTTTTTTTTTGTCGATGTATTTCGAAAAAAATAAAGTTGATGAATCAGTGAGAAATAAATGAATATATATGTTTTTTTTCTTTCTTTCGTTTAATGGTATATTCCTAATAATAATAATAATAATAATAATAATAATAATAATAAAAACTTACTGTAGAGTAAGTACATTTTGAAAAGAATTTCGGTTTTAAACGGAATTGCAAATTTTGAGAACAAGTTGAAATAAAGTATCTCTTCTGTAATTAAAGCTAAATAAAGAATAGATATTCTTTTTTTAGGGCTTTCAGAAATAAAAAATAAAAAAAGAATGTATTTATTATCGAATTAAAAAGAATAAAAATGTTGAATGGTTCATAAAGTATTAATGTGCATTTCAGGTCATTTTTATTTCTGATATTTTATTGGATTTATTTTTCTTTCTGTCTCTTTTTACTGATTTGGTATTTCTTTGCTTAATACTACAAAAAAAAATAGATAAATAGAGAGTGAATGAGGGATTAAAAAAGAAAGTCTTGATTTCATGTAAAATGAATCTGTTTTTGTTTGGAACAAAATATTTTGGTTTCGATTTGAAGTAAAATGGTAGTTTCTGTTTCAAATGAAATGTTTAACGATTAGATGTTCATTTTATTTCTTAATATTAATTACTATGGTAATTTATGTTACTTAAATCTAATTTTGTGAAACTTACTTTTTTTTGATAAAGAAAATCGTTTATCAAAAAAAAGTTTCGGTTTAGAAACGAAACTATTGTTTTTTTTTTTTTTTTTTTTTTTTGGTTTGTAGAAAAATATTAATTATTCTGTTTCCTGAGAAATATGTGCAAAAAGAATCAAATAGTTTTGCAAATAAATTAATTTATTTCTGTTTTGAATTGAAATAATGATTGTGTAGGAAAGAAGTAGTACTTGGTATGAGAACATACTTGGTTAAAAATTTTGTTTGGGTATTCTTTTTGAATATACGATTTATGTAATAAAAGAAATTTGTGTGACTGAAAATTTTAATATTTTCTGTTCTTTAAGAAGAAAAGTACTGTACACGTGTTTTTTATTATGAAAGAAATATATATATTTAAAAAAAAAGTGTTCTCTTAAATAGAGAAAAATAAGGTATTTTTCATAAGTACAGATACCATTAACGGTATTAGATATTATTTTTTAATTGATTGCAAAGATTGCCCTTATTATCTTATTTTTTTGTGTGTGTTTGATTGATTTTTGGAAGTAAAAGGGGTAACAGAAAAAAAAAAAATCTGATTATTTTATTTGTTTATATTTTATTATCGATTTGAGAGCATTCTGGTTTTGTTTGGGGTTTTCAAACATGGCATTTTTAGCTAAAGCTCGAAAACATGAATTGATTCAAATTTGTGAGGAAATCTGTGTCGAAGTAGATACTTCCAGTAGAGTTATTGACATCAAGAAATTAATTTTATCTAGCAAGTCCTATAATGAGAAAGAAGTAAAATTAATATTGGAAAGGCTTCTTGAAGATAAAAAAATACAAGAAGAAGAGAGAATAAGACAAGAAGAAAGAGGGGAGAGAAGGACCCGAGAAACTCAACAATATGAAATTGAATTAAAGAAATTAGAAATTTCAAGAGAAAATCCTGAAAGAATATTAGAACCAGAAAAGGTGACTGAATCGGTTCCAAGAATTCAGTTAACACAAATTACCCCAAGATTTGATGAAAAACATGATGAAATGGGTTTATATTTAATAAATTTCGAAAGAAGAGCGGAGATGGCACGAGTTCCAAAAAAGGATTGGGTGGCCTACCTGTTAGCAGTTTTACCGCCAGAACTATCCAATATGTTGGCCAGAGAGTCTCCAGCCGATGCTACAAATTATGATTTTGTAAAGAATCTCATTATGAGAAGATATAAATTAAATAGTGAAAAATTGAAACAATGTTTCTATAAGCACCACAAATCGTCCAAAAAATCTTGGAGAAATTATGCCCAAGAGCTTTCTAGTTATTTTACGGGGTGGCTTACAGAATTAAAGATAGAGAATTTTCAACAGCTAAAAGATCTAATAGTGACTGAGAAGTTAAAGTTTCGAGTGCCTGCTGATGTCAGAGAACATTTTTTAGATAACTGGCTTACATTCACGACACCTTTAGACTTAGCAGAAAAATTAGATGAATTTGAAAGTATAAGAGAAAGTTTCAAAAAGAGGGATTTGCCCAAAAAGAACTTTTCCAGCTTTCGAAATCAAAGTGGAAACTTATGTGATGATAAGTCTAAGGATACTAATAAAGATGTTAGGCCAAAATTTCGTGCAAAACCCGAAACATCCCAAGAAAATCAAAGAAATAAAGAATTTGATAAAAGAAAAGTTGCTCGTTGCTATGAATGTGGTTCTACTAATCATCTCAGACCTCAGTGTGATAAATTAAAGAAAAATGAAGAATTTATCTCACATATTATAACTGAGGCAGGTTCTGATGAATCAATGGCACCTTATACTAGTTTAGGTAAAGTGAATGGTGTTGAGATGAAGATAATTCGAGACACGGGTGCTTCATGTGATCTGATAAGCAGCAAGTACGTGAAACCACATATGTACACAAATAAGAAAGCGTATATTAGAAATCCATTGGAAGTGGATCCAATCTGTTTACCACTTGCAGAAATCAAATTGGATTGTAAAATGGGACACTTAAAAACTAAAGCAGCTGTCCTACAAAATTCTTTTTATGGTGACAAGTATTTGTTAGGAAATAAAACTGCTGCAATGTTCAAAGATTGGAAATCAAAAGAAAATGTGCAAGAGCATAAGCTAAAATCAGTACAAACAAAAAATCCTAAGAAATTTTTAAGAATGAAGAAAAATATTCAAAATAAAGATGTTGCTCATTTTGACCAAAAGTTGATTGAGAGCAAATCTGAAGATGAAAAGAAAACTGAAGAGGTAGAAGAAATCCTGCCAGAATTTTCATGGCCAGAACTCAATAAAACCTCTCCAAAAGTGTTTGTTGAAGAACTGCATGATATAAAAGAAAATAAAAATAAAATAGAAAATGAAGTTGTTCTTAAAGATAAAATAAATTTTGACTATCTCAAAACTGAAAATTTCAGATTGTTAAATGAAATCATATGTTTGAAAGGGAAGATGGAAGAAAAGAAAATTAAAGAACAAGAACTGTCTCTTGAGAATAAAAAACTTGCTGAAGAGTTGGAACATACTACCAAATATTATTCAGAACTAAATAATGCCTTAAAAGACCTTGAACAGAAAAATGAAGACTCTAATTTTGTGATGGAAGAACTAAAAGCTGAAATAGATGCTTATCTGAATAAAAAATGCTTAGAATATGAAAAGCAGATAAATGAAGAAATTCAAGAGAAAGAAAAGTGTGAAAATCAGTTAAAAACTCTTCGTCTTAATTCACAAAGTGAAAAGAAGAATTTTCTAAATCAGTTAGAAATTCTGAATGTAGAAAAGAATAATTACAAACAAGAATTAAAAAATACTAAAATTGAAAATCTTAAGCTGTCTAATGAAATTAACATAATGAAAGAAGAACTCTTAAGAATGAAAGGTAAAGAAAATGAAAATTGTCTTAAAAATGAAAAGCTTGTTGAAGAAAGAAATGAAATTAATATAATTAATTCCAAACTAGATTACCTGTTTAATATTCTAGAAAAGAAAGAAAAAATTTCTAATGCTAAATTGGATCAGTTGACAGCTGAATTGCAGAAGAATAAATTAGAACTTATGCAATTACCTGAAAAATGCTTAATTTATGAGAAGCAATTGAAGGAACAAAATTATTTGAAAGAAAAGCTTTCTGCGACTACTTTGGGTCCCTTGAAAAATCTACTTAAAGATTCTAGTCAACTAATGGCAAATTTATTGAAACACAGTGAAAAGTGTCCAGTGCCATAAAGTGAGAAAGTCGTCAATTTCACTAAAACAAGGAAAAATCATGTAAAACACCTAAAAGACATTTCCTTCAAGATAAGTACTACTAAGTTGCACATTAAACCTTCTAAATGTCAAACTACTGGAGCTCATGTGAAAATTTCTGGACATTTAGTGGGCCAGAGATTGAGAACTTCAAGTGAAATGAAGGTTCGAGACAAAAAGAATTCTTCGCCTCATACTACCAAGACTCATGTGAGAGCCTTTTTGAAATTAGCTGAATACTATCGAAAGTGCATTCCTGAATTTTCTGAAAATGCAACTTTATTGTCAGACTTACTAAAGGATTGGAATCTAAAATCCACTAACTGGAATAGCTCTTGCCAAAGGGCATTTGAAGAACTAAAGGAGAATTTATCTCAAAGTCTTGGCTTATTTAATCGTAATTGTACAAAGCTATTCATGTTCCTGAGAAAAAGAAAAAAAAAAAAAAGATCAAATCCCAGACTTTTACTTTGGGGACTCTATGCAGTATTATTTAATTAGGAGGCTGTTGAGTGTATAGAATTACAATCTCAGAATGCTGATAGATTAAGTCTTATCCCTTAGTTTAAAAAAAAAGTTTATGTAATTGTATAATTATTGCTATATATATCGTATTTGTTTAATTATTGCTATATATATGTGTGGTATAAATTTGTTTTTGCTATCTATATTTAACTTTGCATATCTATTTAGTGTCTCTGGTATATTGTGTATTATAATATTTAATTTTCTATTTGGTATATGTTTTTTGTATGTTTTAAAATAAGTTACTGTGTTTAATCTAAAATAGGGATAAGTCTGGTGCATTTAAATATAACCAGGTACTGTTTCTGCATAGAATTGGTGCTTGCTCATATTTATTTATTTGCTTGCTTTAAATTAATTACGATATCTAGAAAATGAACTAATATGTTGAACATTGTGACTTTATTTCATTTGAATATAGACTTATCCTAATCAAGTATTATTTAAACAAACTTTTCCCTCTACAATAGTGAAAAGTTTCTCCCCTGAAGGAAGGAGGTTTGTAATGACTTTTAGACTGACTAGAGGGCGCTGTCTGTCCAGCGCAGACGAAAAAGACTTTCGAATTGAAGAAAGTTTAGTTTGTTTTTAGAAGTGAATGATGCAACGCCGAGAATAGCGGATGCCTGGCTTGAGTGCCGATTATTTTGTATTGTTTGGTGGACTGGAAAGTTACGGTTCAAATTTAAATTATGTTAAATGTTTACGTGTTTATTTGTGTTAAATGTGTCTGTATTGTATCGTGTGTGTAATACGAGAAATAAATAAAATTCTCGAAAGAAAAGAGCTAGTCTTCATGAGTTCCAGCGTTCCATGCATGACAACATTTTCCCCAATTCCAGCTAGTTATGGTTTGTGTTTAATGGAAAACCTGTAAATTTTTTGAGGTATTTGTATGTATTGTTAAACTAAGTTATCAGTAGAAACCTCGAAAGGGGTTTTTGTATGTGCATGCCGTCAGTAGAAAAGTTAATCGGTCCCTGATCAAGGTCAGCGATTTTTAATAAAAACTAATGAATTAAAAATATATACAGAGTGAGTTTGACATAATCTGCCAAACGAAAGGAGGTGATAGAACAGCCCATGGGGAGCATAAAAAACAATAGAAATCCTGTCCTATCTCTAACCGTTTCCGATTTATGGTGGATAGAAGAAAAATCTGTTTTTTTTTCCATCCCGTCTGAAAAAACACAAATTTGTGAGCTTTCTGAAAGACTTACACGCAAAATAAGCACATATTGGGAAAGAGCAGAAAAAAATCCTATCTGGTGACACCATTTACATCAAGATACCTCAATTTGACGGCGAGCTACAAGCGCTAAAACATCGGCGAAATTTAATATCGAGTTGTCATCAAATTCTTTAACCGGCAATTCTACAAACACCGTTCAAGCTACAATCGGCCAAATTTACCAAAAACTTCTCCATTCCACAAGCTTTAGAATGAGCCCACAATAAACCATATCGGTGTTCTAGTTCAGGAGAATTTTAACCTTTTGTTTGAAATACATCACTGAAAACGGCGTTCGTCGAAATTCGGCAAACGAAACGATGGTGAGTAAATGGAACGTATGCAAATTCATGACTATCTACATATGGACTCTTAGTGATATGCAGATATATTCCAACCTTCCTGCGCGCGCATCCCGCTCGCGGGTACAAAAGGCGAGTCAGTCTGTAACAGCTCCTTAGCTCGTCAGCTTCTTTTATGTTTTATGCTGCTTATTGCTTTAGCATTTTCTGGACTTTCCCTGAGCTCGACCGATTCTTTTCACGCTGCTCTCACGTTGACTTGCTCTCTCTTAGTTCATACTCAGTATGTTTTCCTACATTGGTACGAATTAACCAAGTTGGTTCTTATTCCGTAGCACTTTTTTTCTTCTACTTTTGTAAATTAATATTGAAATTTTATCCCTTTCTGTTTACTCTTCTGAATTTTATTTTCAACTGAAGTCATCACAGGGATCAAATTGTCATACTTTCCAACCTGTAACCAGATATGTCTAATTTTACAAATGAAGAGTACGTGGATATGCATTTTGTGTATGGATTTTGCAATGGTAACTCTCGGAGAGCCGAAGAAGAGTACTGTCTACGTTATCCACATCGTCGTGCGCCCAACCGTGCTGTATTTGCCGCAATTCATCGAAGCCTGTTAAAGAGAGTGGGTTGTTCGGTAGGGTGTACGAAAGGGGCCATGGTCACCGCTCCGCCACAACTGAGGAGTCCGTACTCGACCGAGTGGAGGAAAATCCAAATATGAGTTCACACATGACACATACTTGCGAGAGAAGGCGGAATCTCCCAAAGTAAAGCGATGAATGTTTTGCACAAAAACCAGTATCATCCATACCACTTTACACCGGTACAAGAATTACGCCGTTCAGATTTTCAAAAGCGGGTAACATTCTGCCGCTGGCTGTTAGAGCGAGATATTGAGGAACACCATTTCCTTAGAACGATACTGTGGACATATGAGTCACTTTTCATTCGGGATGGCATGTTAAATTTACATAACTGGCATCATTACGCTCAACAAAATCCATTTGTAACACGAAACTCATCGTTCCAGACGCGATTCAGCTTAAATGTTTAGCTTGGAGTGGTTGGCGATCGCTTGATAGGTCCACATGTCTTCCAAGGTCATCTGACAAGCAATACATATTTGGAGTTTCTGGAACATCGTCTTCCAGGATTACTTGATGTCATTAAAGTACCCCAACGAGCGGAAATCATTTTCCAACACGATGGGACCACTGCACATTCTTCCAATGCCGTTCGGGACTTCTTGAATCAGCAGTATCCGCGATGGATTGGTTGTAATGGACCTATTCCTTGGCCACCTAGATTGCCAGATCTCACTCCATTAGACTTCTATGTTAGGGGTTTTCTGAAACAAGAAGTTTACCGCATAGAAGTTGCCTGTTTGCAAGATTTAAGCAGCCGGCTCGATAATGCAATAATAAAACTGAGGGATGAGCTTTCGCTAAGAGCTACTGTTTTTTCCGTTCGTAAGCGGGCAAGGGCATGTATCAGGTGTGGGGGTGACCAATTTCAGCAGCGGCACTAAATTTCACACATCCTTTCGAATGCATATGTGCTTTGAACATAAACGTGAGATACGTCTTTTTTTTTTTTTTTTTTTTGCATATTCCTTTGTGAAAGACGTGAGAAACGTCATACTTCTTTTGTTTCCATTCCATTGTGTTTGTAAACTTAATACAACTGCTACTTTTCTTGTTTGTCTTTAAAACTTTCTTTTTTGCATCTGACAAAACAGCGGGCTGAAGGCGGACATGAAATCAGGAACGACCATGGCACCCCGTGAGTCTCCTTCTCGACGAATGTCGAGTTCAGTGATGAATGTATTTCAAACAAAAGGCTAAATTTCTCCTGAACTAGAACACCGATATGGTTTATTGTGATATCATTCTAAAGCTTGTAGAATGGAAAAGTTTTTGGTAAATTTGACCGATTTTAGCTTGAACGGTGTTTGCAGAATTGCCTATTAAAGAATTAGGTGACAACTCCATTTTAAACTTCGCCTATGTTTTAGCGCTTGTAACTCGCCGTCAAATTGAGGTATCCTGATGTAAATGGTGTCACCCGATAGGATTTTTTCTGCTCTTTCCAAATATGTGCTTATTTTGCGTGTAAGTCTTTCAGAAAGCTCACAAATTTAGGTTTTTTCAGACGGGATGGAAAAAAACAGATCTTTCTTCTATCTACCACAACTCGGAAACGGTTAGAGATAGGACAGGGTTACTACGGTGTTTTATGCTCCCCATGGGCTGTTCTATCACCTCCTTTCGTTTGGCAGATTATGTCAAACTCACCCTGTATATATATATATATATATATGTGTGTGTGTGTGTGTAAATGGTTTTCTAGTTAGAAACTATTACCTGCTTTAGATCATGTTACCTGAAACTTGAGGACTCGTGTGCTTGTGTCCACTAAACCTAGACACATGACATGGCTAGGTTTAGTGAACACATAGAGGTGTTCTCATATGATTTATTGTTTAGCGTTGGTAGACCCTGGGGCTTCTAAAGACCCTGAGGCCATGCTTATACTAAAGATGGGCGTTATTTCACGTAACATAATAAGTAATATTATTATTGCATTGTAGCCTATTTGCACTGTAATATATTACTAAAAATATCCTATTAAAAAAATAATATTTTCAACTTTATTTCTGCACGCGAAATACATGAAGAATTTCTGGCGACAAAACTGATATGATACAGTCGCTAACAAAAGTCTCCGAACACTAGCAAAAATTCCTATATAAAAAAGGCACACTTAATACAGTTTAGTTAAATAAATCCTTGTCGAATCTTGTTTTTAGACTGACTAAGAACAGGATTCGACAAGGATTTATTTAACAAAACTGTATTAAGTGTACATTTTTTATATAGGAATTTTTGCTAGTGTTCGGTGACTTTTGTTACCGACTGTACACCATCATACAAGTAAAAAGCTTGAATTATTTCTTTTATATAATGAATTTATAAAATACAAAAACAATATTTACAAAAACAACAAAGTGTTTGTTTATATTTTAATTGCTTATAGCAGATGGAATTGAAAATGTGTAATCGCATACGGCATAGGTATAGTGTTCGGGAGCATTTATTTATTGTGGTTTTATCAAGAATATTGTTTGAGTTTGAGAATATTGTTGTGGTTTTATCAAGAATAATTTGAGAAGAAAATTGAATATTTATTTATTTATTTATTTTTATTGTTTAGCTTTTCTTTACTTTTTTTTTTAATGTAATTTTTTTTTAGACTTTTTTTTAAGATTTAAAATGAGTAAAGGTGTTAAGAGTAGTTAATTTTGCTTTTATGTTAAAATTAACTATCAGAGAAAATACATCATTTTATGCAATTTTTGCAAGCAAAATTTATATTTTTAAACAAGTGTTTCTAATTTTAGAAAACATATTCAAAGTGGCTTTTTGCTAAGTATGAGTGAAAAACAATAATTTTCTTGTCCATCTGGAAAGTTCAAGTTCATCGGAAAATCAAAAGAAACAGTCACTCGGTATTTTAAAATTTGGGATGCCTTAAAGACGTTCTTAAAAATTTGTTATTATTATTTAATTGTTTCTTAATTACATATATGGTTTATAATATGAGAATTCTTTTTCTTCAGAAAACGGCTCTCGTGTATGTGTTTCTTGATATTATTTGAAATATTCTGTTTTCATGTTTAAAGGAATTGGTTTAATGAACCTTAAGTTTATACGATTGGGAAGAAGTTTTGTGTAAAATTTTGACTCTACCACAATTTCATATCAGCGTTTTTTTTTTTTTTTTTTTTTTATTGAAGAAATTCAAGTGTTAAATAAATTGAAGATTACTATTCGAAAGCATTGGGACTTAAAAACATGAACCGCATCCACTATGCAGGACACATGTACATATTGTATATCATCCCGAGAGGATTAGAAAGACGTTAGCCATACACTGTAAAAAAATAACTATTACCAGCTGCAAAAAAACTCTCTGTGATTGGATAAAATAATTATTTTCTCCAATCACAGAGAGTTTCTTGCAGCTGGTAATAGTTATTTTTTTACAGTGTATTGCAGTTGCTGAATATCTTCTGTATGGCGTACAGGTTGAAATATCTTGCATTTCTATATGTACCGACGGTCGTTGGCTGAGTGTTTATCATCAGTGTGTCACATGTGACTAGAGATGCAAAAAACCCGGGAATTCAAAACCAAGGTAAAAAAACCGGGAGTTTTGGCAAAAAAACTGGGAAATTCGGGAACTTTGGGAATTTTGCGGGGAAAAAAATTAGAAATCTCTAAAGCATATAATAAGTTGTTTACTTAATATAAATGGCAATTTTAAGGACTTTGATATACTGATAAGCTTATAACATTATTTTAATTTATCATTTTATTCTCAATTTATCAGAACTGCAGCCAAATCAAAATTGGAAAAGAAACTTAAGCTTTCTTTATTAAGATAAATGTATCGGTACAATGTTGGATACAATTTCCATATTATACAAGCTAAAGAATTAAGGAAAGCAATCAATGTACATAATCCTGCAATAATTTGAGAAGAGAAATAAATAAGATTTGAAGAGTTCTTTAAAAATTTCTATTTTATAAAACTAAAGAATTATTTAAAATAGTGAAGTGGTTTTTAGAAAGAAGAGATGGCATTTTATGCAATTACTACAGTGGTATAGTTTCTTTTACAAGTTATTTTCAGAAATAGTTCTTATTAGAGTTTGTAAAAAATTGATATTAAATTTCCTACAATGAAAATTTTTTTTATAAAAATTTATATACTTATTGTTTTCCTGATTTTTATACATACATACATATATATATATATATATATATATATATATATATATATATATATAAAGTTTCTGCATTTCTAACAGAACAAGTGGGAAAATCTTTCGAATTACTTATATATTCCCCTAAAACATATTAAATTTAAGAATTCTTCTTCTTTTTCTTTTTTTCTTTGTTGTAATTAAAAAATAAATAAATAAATAAAAATTATCAGGTAACAAACTAATTTCTTAAATGCTTCTCTTAAGTTTAATGAAACTTGAATTTAGTTGGGGTTTTTTTCCTAAAATCTTAAGTCCATTTCTCTAATTGTACATTCATAAACCAATTATGAATTTAAAAAAAAAATTAAATGTTATTAATTCTCATTAAGAATGGAAAGGATATCTCAACAATATAACAAAATAATACTAATGAATAATGACAGAAACTCACTGTTAGTGTTAGCACCGCATTAATTAAAAATAATTATTTTCTTCGTTTTCGGAATAAACATCGAAGATGCTTGAATTAGCTGGAAAGGGTACCGAAAAGGAAATCTATGCAGGAATTAAAGTTGGAGTTAATTTAAAGATCGGAGGCTAAATAATTAACAAAATTTATAAAAATATTCATAATTTCAAAATTCCCAGTTTTGGGGAAATTTCTAAATTCCCAGGGAAAAAAAACCGGGTGTTTTGAAAGCCTTGCATCTCTACATGTGACACAGCGTATCTTCAATTGTAGCAGTACGAAAAGCTAACCGGATTTTTACAAGCGAAATTGAGAACAAATGACGCAGTGTACTCAGTTTTGGTCAAAAAATGAGGACATGTTCAGATTAAAAATGAGGACATTTCTGAGGATAAAATTTCAAGCACATTTAGACTATTATATTAGAACAAATATGCATTTCTGTATCGAAAAGAATAATGCTTATTTTGAATTACCTCTGTTGAAATCATAAATTTTAAAAATGTTAATAATTTTCAATATTAACATTATAATAATTAGTCTTAAAACTAATTTTTCTCGAGGACTTAAGCTAATATACGACTTCGACTACGATTAATAATAGTGTGCGAATGAAAACAAAATATAATATTTTTTCACAGGGTAATAATATTTCATATATATTGAAAGGAACATAAAAAGAAATTTAGGAATTTTGCTTCTGATATCACCAAAAAAAAAAAAAAAAAAAAAAGAAAGAAAGAAAGAAAGAAAAGAAAAAGAGGAAATCCAAACGTTATTGAAATTTAGGGAATAAAAAGGCACTATAAAAAATTAATTTAAAAATTTCTAAATAATAAGCATATAAGATAAATAATAACTACATATATCAGTAAATTTGTTGATAAAAGCTAAAGTTACAAGAAACATTCTTATTTAGATCTCATTTAATATCGTAAATTCTACCACACAAACATGCCAACATTTTAATTTTTCCCCGCAGTATTGATTGTGCCTGTCCTTTTTCCACACTGCTTTTCTTGAAGGGTATTTTTCTTTTTGTTTAATCGTAACAACATATTGCAGACAATTTCACTACAAAAATAATGGTGTAAAAAATCGACGGGTTCTATCAGTACTCCGAAATATATTGAAATGCTGGAGTGTCTACATCTGTCATTCGCAAAATCAGTTTCTTTCTTGGTGATTTTACTAGGGATAAACCGGATATCCAGAAAACATCCCGCATTCGGCTGATTTTTCAATTTCCAAAATACCGTAGGATATCTGAATCAAAACCACCGGATATCGGACTCTATACTAAATAACTTTTTTTAACATTACAAATTCCTGATCGAATATCCGGAATGCCGAATCCACTAAATTCATGTTCGATTCCTCTTTAGATTTTACTGCATATATTTTCAGAAGATTCAAGATACCAAATTTTGAATTCAGATTATATATTTTCAGATACATTTAAAATTCATTAATGCATATTTATATATACGAATGAAATTAGATAATGGTTTTATCTGCATAATAATATTATTTTATTCTCAAAATTTTATTCTGTTCCGAAGTCTAAAGAACATTTTTAACAACCTAGATACAACCCTAAAAGATATAAAGCATTAATATTTTAGAAGTAGTGAAAGAAAAATCTAATTTATGAAAATACGAAAGTTTTTAGCAATTCTCAGAAAATGAGGACAGAAAAGTTAAAAATGGGGACAATTGTGATCCTCATTAGACATTTTCAAAACTAAGAAGGTTGTCTAAAAATGAGGACGGTCCTCAGAAAATGAGGACGACTGGTCACTTTACTGTACGCCATCACTGGTTTTCGTTTGGAAAGTGAATAGTGGAGCGATACTATCTCCGCGTTCCACATCAGACTCAGATATGTATTCTTTGAGACGATCTTAACAAAGATGTTTACATGATATGTGGGTTTTTTAAGACCTGTCAGGGGAGTAAATAGCAGAGCCACTTATTCTACTTGCATCACACCTAACACTCACTTGGGTTTTAGGACCGTCTTAGATCTTTTCAGTGGTCTGTCGAACACAGCGAGTTTTGGCTCCTACATTATGTATGTGCTTTTTTAAAAGTTCTCCCTTTCCCGTTGCTAGGGTGCGAGCTGCAGTTTATACCAATGTAGGTACAGTCACCAAAAAAAAAAAAAAAAAAAAAAAAAAAAATCGCCCCCCCCCCACCTATTTTCGCCGTAAATTATCGTAGAAACATGCGGCTGGTACCTATCGATCTGTAAAAACGTCTAGTTTTTAATGGTGTAGTTAGATTTTGCTTAAGGGGTCATCTACATATTAAAACACATATAAACTTCATTTTTTTCGATAACGACCCCTATTTTTGACCTCATATTCAGATTTCTGAGATCAAGGCAGTTCGGAAAACCTAGCTATTTATATACTTTAAATGAATTCTAAACAGAGTTACACGTGAAAATGTGTTAGGGGACCGTCTGTACATATAGAAAAAATAAATCGTGATCTGCCACCAAATATACATTATTTATTAATTTTCACACCGGAAAAAAAGATCAGAAATGTTAATTATAAAATAAAAAAAAAGTTTCTAATTTTCTAATTTTCTGTGTTTGTTTCTGAATTAAAAGTTTTGTATTGGTTTCTATTTATTAAACATTGAATAGTTACATACATCACTTCATACGAAGAAAATTAAATAGCTTGAATCATATGAACCCTACAATGTTGAATTACAAAAATCTAGATACCAAGGTAAAAGAATAATAGTAATAATGATAATAATATTAATAGCGGTTAAAAAAAAGTGTTTAATATTTAAGAAAAACAATTATCTACCTCTTGTTGGGTATATTTTTATTTTATACAGTAAGCCCCGCATGAAAGTGTTACTATAAAGTTTTTCATTTAATTTTAGGCGTACAAACCAACAATATATAATATACAAAAATATAGATAACAAGATTTAAGCTAAAATCTGAGAAGGATATTTAACACTTTCGCGACCGTTGACGAAGAACCACGTCATTGGAAATCTGAAACTCCTCCAGTGGGCGTTTCTTTCACAATTTGTGTGTTACTATATTTCTTAAGAATATTCCTTATATTCATATTTATATAAACAAAATAGTATGAATACAAATACTTTCACTAGAAAGAGTATAATAATTATGTATATTCATTTGTAAAATAAATATGGATATAGAAAACCTCGTTCTTACATAATGTAGTTTGAATGAATAACGCCCACAGGCGGAACAGACTATCTAAAAGACAAAAACATGCGGTCGCGAAAGTGTTTAATATTCAATAAAAAAGAGATACTGTTCAAAATCATTTCTATTTTAAGGAATACGTCACGTGTTTATACGTGACACAAAATTAAAACTTAGATGTCACGTATAAACTTAGCATTAAAAGTAACAACACATATTACTTTGCTTAAAATTCTTTTTCCATAATAAATCTGACGCCAGTTTTACGCCGGGATTAGAATAATCGAAAATAAATAATATTGCGCTTTGTTTCAATAATAAATTTTAAAAACTTAAAAAAAAAAAAAAAAAAAAAAAATCCACTATATTATTTAGTATTAAAAAAACATTTAATAAAAATTTAATATTTTATTACGAATGCGAAAATGTCGCAACAAGATTAAAACAGAAAATTTGTTTTAAAAAATCAGGTAAAAAATAATAAATATTAATTATATTAATTTAAAAAAAGGAAAAAAAAAGTATTGTTCACTGCGTATCCTCGTCTTACCGCTTTTTCTAAATCATGACATTTAACTTGAGGTGCACGAATTCTAGAATATTCAAGTAAAAAAAAAAAAAAAAAAAAAAAAAAAAAAAAAAAAAAAACGACATCAGGGATAAAACAGAATTTTAGCTGTGAGAAACTAGGAAAAGTTATGTAATATTTAAGAACAAAGACTTAACATTTCAGAATCGAGTAAACTCCTTTTTGCAACGGAAGCCACGCCTTTACACAATTTTTTTAAAACTTTACATTATGAAACAAAATTATTTTACATACTTCGAATTAAATCATTTAAATTTTGTCTTCAGCATTCAATGTAGTAAATGCAATTGGCATTTATGCATACCAGCGTCACATATAGAGTCATATACGAGTATGCAAACTAGTTTTTGTAATACTGTTTCCGCAATATAGAGGCGGGGCAATTCTTTCCCAATCTCGCCTGCATTGCGATAATTTTGTAAAAAATAAGCCAATTTGTATAATAAACATCGAAATGTTCCTTAGAAAACAATTAGAATAACATAAAGGTAAATTAAAATAGTTTTTCGTCAAAATGTATACACGCATATTCAGAGCTGCCAACCTAATCCGGCAAATTGTTAACGCCTATTGAAAAACGCCCCTTTTTCTACACCACTTAATTTTTAGAGTATTTGTTTTCTTCATTCATCGTAAATATATTTGAAGAGAACTATTCTAAAAATTAAGTGGTGTAGAAAAAGGGGCGGTACTAACAATTTGCCGGATTTGGTTGGCAGCTCTGCATATTGACTCACAGAGGATACAAATTATAAAAAGTGACAGCCCCCTAACAAGAGTAAAAAAGGAAATATCACTGTAACTCAAAAAATAATGTTAGGAACGAGCTGTGAATTTGGAAACCCATGTTTTTGATGAAGCCCGTTCTATTCATGCAAAAATTAACATAGGTCATAATTCATAATTTTTTCAAATATGAAATTATTAATAATTTTCATATTTCAAAAAAAAAATAATAATAATAATAATAATTAATCAAAAATATGCATGGAATATGTTTGGGTTACTTCATTCTATCATATATATATATATATATATATATATATATAACAGAATTTGAATATCATAATTATTTTGGAAGATGTGAATTAATGTTTGTCACATTCATTTAACATTAGCGCCCTCATATTTTGACAGCTTATAACTCTGTGAAGAATTGAGCAATATATATAAACTATACCATTTTCCGCGATGATTTGGTCCAAAGAATTCAAATAAATTATAAAAAATGGGGGTTACCATTGAAAAAAATGAAGTTGATGCCAGTTTTAATATGTAGACGACCCCTTAAGCAAAATCTAACTATACCATTATAAACTAGACGTTATTACAAATCGACTGGTACCAACCACATGTTTCTACGACAACTTATGGCGAAAATAGATGCAGAGCCTGATTAAAGGGGAAGCACACATTATTTATACTTACACCGTTATTTTGTAAGAAATACTTTCCTGCTATAATAAACAGAAAATTCTCATTAAAAATTATTTTAAAAGAATTCTGGTGTCTAATAACGGTGAGTAAATTGGATTGTTTTACACCGTTCATTTTTTATAAAAAATATTTCCTCGTCAAAGCGTGGAATTTCTATGACATGAAGTAAAAAATAATTGTAAAAATATTCCGGTGAGAGCGGAGATAATGTGTGCTTCCCCCTTAATCAGGCTCTGAATAGATGGGGGGGGTGACTTTTTTTTTTTTTGTTGGTGACTGTACAATACTCTACTTGATCTTTCCGAACACAGGGAGCTACAGCCCCCTTTCTGATAAATGTTGTATTGCTTGGGGCTATACGATCGCAAGCAATTGGTTTTTCTCCCTGAGAGATTCATTCTGATAATCCTCCTGATTCCTTACGCGGATGTTATTTAATTATTGGTGCCCCCATGGCGACGGATGACGGTCACGGTAGTAGTGTGATAGTTGGAACAATGCTGGGGACGCATGGCTACAGATGATGGCTTTTTCCGTAAATGGATCCAACACTTTATTTGGGAAAACAAATAAAACTGAGACCGAATTTCTTTGACAGAACCTGGGAAGGTGGTAGTATGTTTGAGGAAGTGGCATATCGACTGCTCTCGATGTAAATTTCGGCAGAAATGATGGAACCTGTGGACCGCATGTACCCACTAGAGCCTGGTGCCTCGCTGCAATTATGAATGCCGTACTCTGTGATGTGATTACTGGCATTTTTGTTTTTAATAGGATTAGGTCGTACCACCTTTCATCACATGTCTTTCTGTAAAGTCGACTTTATATTGGCTGTTTTTTGTTAGAATTTATACTCTATGGTACGTATACTATGTGCATAGCTGACAAAACTAGAAGTTCCATATGCAACAGCGATATTTGTGATTGACGAACCTTTTGTCTTACGAGAAATTAAAACACTATTTCTGACAAGTTTAAAAGAAAGGAGGCACATTACAGTATTCTACAATAAGTACGTAAAATTCTCTTTTTAGTGTTTTTTTACAAAAAGCTAATATGCATTTTCCGTAATTTGGACTTTACAAGACATAAATTTGGTAATAAATAAGGTTTCACAAGCAAACAAACAACAAAAAATGATATTGTGGAGAAAAAATTAATTTTGTTTCTGGCCAGTAGATCATTAAAAAATTTGTCTCAATAAATTTCGGTGTGTGTGTGGGGGGGGGGGGGAGGGGGGCTCAAGCCCCTAGAGCCCCCTTCTGGATACGCCCCCCTGCGATTAAGAAGTAACCCTAATTTATTTCCCCCCCCCCCCTTTGTAGAGATTTAATTAAATATTTGTTAAGTTGAACATTAAAGTCTCAGCATTTATTTTTTTTACACGTACAGCAGGTTCAAATATGAATGACGAAGGCGCCACATCTTCACAAAGGTGCCACAATTCATCTTTATAGTGGCGCCCAACAAATTTCGATACCCCTCCCTCGAGAGTTTGTTTTACTGGTTCAGATAACATAAATAACTTTTTTGATAAATTGGAAGAGTACTTCATTGTTAATAAAATTAAAGATGAGGACAAATTTTCACTATTGAAATATAGTTTAAAGGGGGATCCAAGGATTTGGTTTAACACCCATAGACCTATTATAAGAGTGGACGGAGCATGCCATTATTAAGGGAATATAAGAAAAGGTGCAAAGATGAAACCATGTGAATGTTGAAAAAAGTTACCTTTTTTGGCATTTTTCGCGTTATTGGCAATTTTTTGTTTTGAATATAAATATATATATATATATATATATATATATATATATATATATATATATATATATATATATATATATATATATATATATATATAATTATTATTATTAAAAGATACAACAAGCAAAACTAGTGTAAAATATTACAGCTGCTGAAATTTATTTTACCTTGTTATTAACATCTGACAAAGTTCAAAAGTTTTTATAACTTTGGTTTGTCTATATTCGTTTTAACTCTCATAAATAATTATGGACATTTTTGAAATAATGTAAGATATAATATAGTTAAACTAATTCAATTTAGAGAAATAAGTATAGCAATTATAAGCATTTTATAAAAATAATTACTTAAAAAGAACGAAATAATAAAATATTAAAAAGAATCTTACCTGTGAAATAAAATCCTTATTTTACATAACTTCTAAGGTTTTTAAAGTACATCTAATTACTATTTCTTGCTATAAAATTCTTTTTAAATTCAAAACAATCTAACTTTTAAGTGAAATAAAAATAAAAAGCAATTTCAAAGAAAAAGGGAAAATATCGTCTGCTTAATAAAAAGCAGAGTTTAGAGCATGGCGAGTAAATTTCAATATTGGCCAGTTTGGCTTCCTGTAGATCAACATTCACATGACCTTTTTATGAGTTATCTTTGCCTCTAAAAAAGGTTGCCATTGTCCCGTCCACTCTTATAATAGGTCTATGTTAACACCATAGCATCGAAAAGTTTAAAGGTTAAGTAAATTCCTCATAAGTAAAAGTTTACTTATGGAAGGAAAAATTAAATATGCCTTTTTATATGCAGTAGATAAAACAAAATTACGATAGGAATTGTATAGCCGCAATATGTCCTTTTACGACAAGCCCATTTCGTTTCTATTAAAAAATTGGAGATTATCCAGCAGCTTGGATTACAATTGTCCTTTGCAGCTGTATTAGAGATAATAAATCCACTTCTTACAATACCCCTCCAAGATTTTTTAGAAATGCATACATTAAACTTTTATGACACACTCTTTTAAATTTTGTGCAAATATGAACAGCGGCATTTTTCTGCAGCGCAGAGGGGAAATCAAAGAAAGTATGAGCATGAAAAAAATTATTTTCCTCCTCAAATTTTGATTGTGATTATGTCGAGAGAAATGAAAGTATGCAGCGCACTATAAATTTTTAGCGCAATTTTCCTCGAAATGATTTTCAGCGTAACAGTGCATATCAACTTTCAACCGCCGATGAATACATATAATAAGCAAATTACACGGGAATAGCCAGAACAATCAAGAAATCGAACAGTTATGTTTGGCAGTATTTCGATTAATGCTATGAGCTGGTCATCTTCATCATTATGGATCGTTCATTTTAGAAAATCTAAGGATGTTCAATGGACCTTATGCATGAGTGGCAACGGCTGCGGGTATTTACCTATCTCAGCGACTGGTATTGGCTAATACAGCAGTAGACAAAAATTTCAAGCTCAGCGATTGGCGTAGAGACTTTTATATACCCGCAATGACGTGTGGTGCATGAAGTCCATTACCATCGTCTAAGAAACCCGTTATCAGAGAAAATGAAAATATTTCAAATTGTTCTAGTAGTGCATACCCCGTAGATAAAATTGACAATTGTGTAAAAATGTCTGAAATTTGTAATGGTGAGTTCAATATTGAAAATTATGTAGATGACATTAGTGATATTTTGGGGGGAAATTCCAGTAATACAGAGTGTAAAACTGATGAAAGATTTGAAATTTCTAAATGTAATTGTGAAACTAAGAGTTATTAGATGATGCAATCGATATTTTTGAAGAAAATTTTTATAATTTTAAGGAGTGTAAAAGTGATAAAATTTCTGAAATTACACATGTTAAATTGGTATGTATACCTAATATTAAACAGTTTAAATGTATGAATGGTGAAATTGTCGAAGTGTGTTCTAAATTTGCTGAAGTCATGAGCAATATTTGTGAAAAAGCTATAGCGTTTAACTCGAATGACTTCTATTTAAACGAAATGTCTATAGACAAACTTGGTTTAGATGATTTACGACACGAATTAAAAGTGAGAGATTGTATTAAATTTAACTGTTTTGAAATGGTTAATGATTTAAAAATCAAGCGGCACAAAATAACTTTGTCATGGAAAGATTCCTTACCCAACTTTTCAAATAAGTTAAACCCAAAGAAATTTGCTCTGCAAAGTAAATTGTCTGAGAATATAATACAGGACAAATTTTCTGACAAAAATATTCATAGGAAGTTTAACACTTTGAGCGCCATCGGTGGTTGACAGTGTCATATATGATATAAAACTAGATATATTACATTGTTTTAAGTAATTATTGAAAATTTATTTAATTTTTATTTATTACAGGATAATATCATTAAGAAATTTTAATGGATTTTATTAAGAATTCGCGTGGCGCTCAACGTGTTAATTATGTTGTTATAAATAAAGTAGAGAGCTGCCCTGAAAAAAGACATTTGAGGGAAAGTTTAAAGGCACCGAAACGTAATAAAACTAAAACGACTCTTTTTAATAAATCCATTGATAGTTTAAAACATTTCCCCACTAGAAAAAAATTATTTCGGGAAAATTCAAACGGAATTAAACTACAGCAAAAGCACCGTATTCCATCCTTTAAATGCTACAAAAAACTTGTACTGTCCTTAAGCATTTTGTATTTCGCTTAGCACAAATGTAGCGACAACTACAGAAAACAGAATGCGCCCCTCTTCATCAGCTGCAAGCAGTGACGTCTTCAGCTATCGACCAAGGAAGCAACCTACACAGACATTTCAAGCTCAATGAAGCACAGATTCAGTCGCTCCTCCATATGCCTCCAGCACCTAAGGGACCTTCATCTACACATCTCGAAAAAGAGGAAAGCCCCCGTCAACCTGTATTATCCTAAATGCCTTGGAGGAGGAGTCCACAGCTACCAGTACTTCCGAGTAGTCAACGTTAGTCTTCGCCGGATTGCTAAAGTCAAGTCATATTAATCAGGTGATATTGTTCTGTTTATTTTACTTTTAGCTTTAAAGTGTATTATTTTGTCTAGAGCTCAACAAAAAGGCAATGGACATATAAAAACTTTTTGTGAACTCTATAAAGTTTTCAGGAAAATCTAAATTGAACTGTATGTCTCACTTATTTCGTCTTGTTCTATAGTTTGAATATTTTGTATGCATATCAAGATGTATTATAATTAATTTATTACAGCCATCATCTATAAACAGCGGTATATCTGAAGTATGTTTCTTTAAAATGTATAATATTGTTTTGAAGTTTAAATTTATTGTATCCAATTTTTGAATATTCATTTCTGCAATTTTATACTTGGGTAAACGCGGTTAAAATGTAACTAGTGCCGTACTTTAGTGATATGGAATTTTTTTTAGTATAACGTTCTTCACTAATACAACTAACCACTAACCTAACATTTTTACCATAAGTAAAGTTTTCTTTTGCGCTCAAAGTCAGCGAGTTTAAAAAGAGGAGGAAATGTTCTTTTTCTAAAGCACTTATAGTCAGGGCCCGACTTAGCCTAATTGGGGCCCGGGGCAAAAACTTCTTTGGGGCCCCCCTCTGCTTCACTACTTCAGTAGTGAAGAACCGAACTTTATGCACTGTTAAAAAATTCTGTAAATTTAATGTAAATATTTATCCAGAGTCTCTGTAAATTCACATTAGTTCTTAGTTAAATGTGAATAATCGAGATTCTCAATCTTTATTCTGTATTTTTACCTAATTTTATTATTTACTTTTTTAATTAAAATTTAAAATGGCTGTTTCTACTTTAGAAAAAACATTCCAAGTCCGAAATATATTCTCAACAATAATTGATTAAATTAATATTAGTTATTAAAATGATTGTGTAAAATGAGTTTTTTAACATCTTCGTTTATTTTTCTCTGTAATTTTATGTAAGACTTAAGATAATAGATTGCACAGAGTTTTCTGTTGAAATTTTTAACAATGTGGAGGTATTTAAATTTTTCACCTCGTTATAGATATTATAACAAGAAAATTTACTAGAACCTAAAATAGTTATAAAGTTCCCCCCTCTCCAACGGTCAAACGAAATACCGTCCTGTCCATTTTATTTCTGATTGTTAACTTTGTCATCTAGCTGCGAAAAATTCATATCCTTGCTGACATTAGGGCGGAATTCAGCTAAATTTTCGCAATTACGATGGCTCAATTAAGCCGGATTTTACACTGTACTGATATTTTGTTTAAAAAAAGTTCATTAAAGAGGGAAACGTAAGATAAACTTTCTATTCGATTTGGGGACCCTCTCTGATGTGGGGGCCCGGGCAACTGCCCCTGTCTTAGTCAGGCTCTTCTTATTGTTTGAAATATGGTTATTTTTATAAAAGATTTAAAACTGTGATTAATGTAGATAGAAGGCAGAAGCTGTCCTTGATATTAATATATATGTATTTCAAAAGGTACTTTTTTTTATGTTTCAGATAATGCTTCCAAATTTCAAAGTCACTCTTCCTAAAACAGTCATATGTAAAGTGTAATGTCAATCAATGGACCTTATGCACTGCTCGTCATTGCGGGTACATAAAAGTTTCTTCGCCAATCGCTGAGCACGAAACTTTTGTTTACTTCACTATCAGCCAATACCAGCTGCTTCCACACTGCTAATCGCCTTCGAGCGTAGGAGAGCGGGTTCGATTCCTGCGGTTGCCCTCAGTGCCCGATTTAAGGCAGGGCATTCGGGGCATGTGCCCTGGGCCCTCACACTGAGGGGGCCTCCAAGGAATTCCATCATGCATTAAGAAAAATAGTTAAAATCAAAAATTTCCAAATTTTCCTATAATGATCGTTGTTTTTTGTTTTTTCGTCAATAGATTATTAAAATTCATGCTGCACTGTGTTGCTGCATATATACTACTAATTGTATTTCTGCACTGTTTTATAAATCGGCGGTATGATCGTTCAAAGAAACTATCAGCACATCGAAAAAATTGCAATATTTTTGCTAAACGCAAATACAACTGCATACAACCGATACTGCATTCCACACTCTTACTAAGGCTAAATCAAAGGCATGCACCGCAGCACAGATACATGAGCGCGATGTATGTTGATCCGATAGGCAAGCATAAGATCTAGTTAAGCCTTATTCTTACCAATAAAATGAAAAATGAAGTGAAAAGAAATTTTAGGTGCGTTATTCAAAAATATGCAGTTTGTTTTGTTTGTTGTAATATTAAATATGAGGAAAAGGGGCCCATTGAACATGAGTGCCCTGGGCCTCCAAGTGAGAAAATCGGTCCCTGGTTGCCCTGGGTATTTTTTCATTTCTTCGTATTGTAATTCTGTAATTTTCAGACGAAGATATACAAGCGGACTACGAGGCGATTTATGAAACACTTCCAGCTTCGAAGATTTGGGGTGTGGTTTGATGACGTCACTGATGAAGGAGGAGCTTATGTTAAATGAATCAGGATTCAGGAACACACGTCATTATTATGAAAATGACAACGACTACGAGTCAATCATACAAATCTGATGTAATGTAAGGTGGAGTAAGTGGGCCACCCCCCCCCCTGGCATTTCCCCAGTTAGTGACTTAAAAAAAATCTGCTATAATATTTTTATGTACCTACCCCAATAGATGTAGAAAACATTATGGCATCGTTTTCATTTTTGTGTGTGATAAGTTACAAGCCTTTTTGTGACGATTTTTAAATTTGCAATCCTATCTTAATTCGTGCCATCGTACTAATTACTTTTCTTCTTCCAAACCGTTCATGATACAAACCAAAACTTTATATATTTTGAAATTGTATAAAACACAGAATCTTTTTGTAGTATCGTGTGCTCATGAAGTTAATAAGGTTGAAAAAAATTGGGGGACCCACTTGCCCCGCGTTTGGAGTAAGTGGGCCACCACAGTGGCGGGGTAAGTGGGCCAACCACCCCAACTCTTTAATATAGTTAAAAATAGTCATATGCACTGATTTATATGGTTTACCTCTGGATGACTCCACCAGTAGTGATTCAAGTTCCGAAGATGAACTATCAGTTATCACCCACTACCACAGAACTTAAAAATGGGGATTATGGCCTTGTCCAGTTTGAAGGCAAAACAAAAAAGAAATATTATGTTGGCTTGTTATTAAATGACAGTCCAAACGATGAAGATACAATTGTCATGTAACACATGCACAAAGACACAACTATACTTAATAACTTTTTCCCCCCTGAAGGTAATGGTATTCATGATGACAAGGGCTACAAGATGTTGTGCTGAAACTAAATGAACCAACACCTTCCAAGACTCAAGAGACTTTCAAAATACATGTTTACCAACGATTTATCAAGATATAATGTTCACTAGCATGCAACACTGCCATAGGCTAGTTTAAACTTTGTAAGCCTAACTTTTAGGCTACTCTACATGCAAAAGTAAAAAGTTGAAAAATTGACATTTGTTTCTTTTAGCAGGCTTGTGTGCCGGAAAAAGTTGCTATGGGTGAACTAATGGAGATACTTCAGTGATTTTTTTTTTCAAAGATTCAGAAAATCATGTAGATTGTCCCACTTCCCCACCAAATCTCTGCCAGTTATGTGTAAAAATATATTCAGGGGGTGACCCACTTACCCCACCTTGCGGGGCAAGTGGGTCACCCCGATGACCACCCAAAATAATTTTCTTTTTTAATTCATCATTTGCCAATTTGGTTAGAGGTTGCCATGGGTACAGTAACAACATATGAGAGATGAACCACAAAAAAAATTAAGTTGTTAGGCCTATTACATCCAGTGCTATGTTGAGCTAAAGTCGAATTATGCCGAAAAGGGGTCCCACTTACCCCACCTTACCCTATATCTTATCAATAAACAATTAACCAGCAGCTTAAATCGATAAATACCCGCAATCGTTGCCACTTGTGCATAAGGTCCATTATGGCCAAAACGATGTTTTCAAAAGATATATTATGTGAGAATTGAAGATTTTTTTTATTGTAAATTTAATTTAATTTTTTTTTTTTTTAATCATTGCTTATATTTTTCCCAGTAAGTGGCTGGATGAATGCTGGCCATTGTACAGCCGGTAACAAAAGTATCCGAACACTAGCAAAAATTCCCATGAATAAAAGTAGAGTTAATACTGTTTTGTTAAATAAATCCTTATCGAATCCTGTTCTTAGTCAGTCTAAGAACATTCGACAAGGATTTATTTTACAAAACAGTGTTAAATGTAATTTTTTTAGATAGGAATTTCGCTAGTACTCGGATACTTTTGCTGCCGACTGTATGTCTTCGTGGTTTTATTACATCCACAGACTAAGGAAACACCAAAGAATATATAACTAATATATAACTCCGGTTGGAGATTCTTTGGGAAACACTTAGACCAGCTTAGACTCGATCAGACCACTTTCTTGAATGGGGAAAAGTGAAGTAACTGTCAAAGAATCTCTAACCGTTATATATTCTTTGGTAACTGTAAGGCGCTTAGAGCGACCAGCGGCCATATTGGTACAAGCAAGAAACCAGTAACAATGTAATCTGTATATGTAGAAACGAATGCATGTCTGTCTGTTTATCATTCATCCATTACAACACCATTCATCCGATCGCACAGTGTTCGGAATTTCAAAAAAGCTGGCCAAAAGTCGAAATTAAAGAAAACAAGTGAAATTGTGATGTATATATATGTTTTCGAGGTCGCTGAATCCGAATCTGACATTGGTTTCTTGAAAACGTCAAAGGCAAACTCAAAAACAAGATGGCGGATCCAATATGGCAGACAAAAAATTAAAAATTAATATAAGATGGATAATTCTTACATTAAGGGGTTTTTGAGGACACTGAATTCAAATTTGACGTTAGTTTTCATAAAAAAAGTGATATTACACTCAAAAACAAGATGGCGGATCCAATATGGTGGATCAAAAATCAAAAAATTGATAGATGAAGGATAATTTTCACATTTAAGGGTTTTTGAGGGCGCTAAATTCAAATTTGATATCAGTTTTTATAAAAAAAGTGATCTTGCACTCAAAAACAAGATGGCGGATCCAATATGGCAGACCAAAGTCCAAAAAAAGTAAAAATTAAATTAAAAAGTTCAAACGCTTTTACACATACAGGGGCAGGCGGGGGCACCCAATTCTTTAACGGCTGAATAAAATGGACATCCCTTAACACTCTCCACTTTGAATCAATGCGGGATCTTGCGAGATAAAAAAGTTTCCATACTTTGAAACTTTTGGTTATGTTATAATTGAGGTTAACTTCAAAAAGCCGCTCAGGAGATCACTTGATGAAAAAAAATACAGCATAAATATTATCTACTAACCTCCACAATTGTCGGCCATATTTTGTTGAATGTTGTTGTTGCGAAATTTTCCGAGAAACACTATTTGTTTAACTGTTAAAATGCATTAAAAAAAAAAATTGTCACGTTTTCCGCCAGCCTACACTTAGAAATATGTAGATAGAATAAATTTTCCACCTCACAGTTTCATTCAGTGGCTCCCTCTGAAGGTATTTCCGCGGTACTTACGTCTAAAAACGCGCCTAAATTTTTCGACTTTTGGCCAGCTTTTTTGAAATTCCGAACACTGTGGATCGCCATGAAACTTTGGGAAGTTGTCGAGTACACTCCCGCGAAGATTTCTGGCATAATTTTTTTAAATATCGCGCCCCCCCCCCCCAGGGAGAAGGGGGGGGGGAGAACGTGATTAAAGCATATTTTTTCACATTTGCTATATTTCTCAATGAAAAAAATAAATATCCAAAAGGTTCTAACTTCAAGATATTTAAAACAGATATTACATAATATCTAAAAAATTTTTTGACAACAAGGGGGAGGGAGGCAAAAAAAAATCTCTTTCTATATATATAAGAGTAAAGTCACTGATTCACTGACTCAACACAGCCGTGGGGATTCTATGGGAGATACAATCACAAATTTTGGTGAGCAGGTTGGTTGAAGAACCCTGACCCCCATTACGACGGGATTTGACGATATACTCCCCCCTTCCCCCCATGGGAAGCAGAAAGCAAAACACCTTTATTAGCATAATTCGGCTTCAAACTACTTCACGGTGAAGAAATTGCAGATCGGAAGACATGAATTCAGTAGAAATCATTTTCCGGGATTTTAGATTTTTAAGTGGGGGGGGGGTCGATTTTCAGAGTCAGATTTAGGAAAATACTCTACCAATAACAGCACAAAAATATAAAAACCACCAAGCGTTGGATAGTTCCAAAAACTCCTTTTTGTTTTTTTGTAATTTTCGATTTTTTTTTTTTCGTGGGGGGGGGGGGGTACGAGGACAAATTCGAGCCCCCTTTTAGCGCTAAATTTGTCAGGGGAAACCTATAGGATTTGAGGTCAGAAATTTTAGTGTGTAGCTTATTTACATATGTTCAGTACCCATTGTAACGGGTATTTGCGAAATAAATGTCTGTCTGTGTGCCACGAATTTTGTGAATGCTGCATCTCACAAACCAGTGAACATATTTAGATATTTAGTTAGATTTTGACTTAAAACTGCTGTTGATAGACATTTGAGGAACAATTTTCTCAACATGGTGGCATTGTCATCCCATTTTTCTCATAATTTTTAATATTTCAGACTAGAACAATTAAACATATTTTCACATTTAAATTATTTATAATATTAATATATATAACTAAATTATTAATTTATATAATAAAAGTTGCAAATATAGTATTTAATTTTTACTTTCTTTAACTCATATAATGACAGAGGAAATATTTTGGTGTCAAATTTTTGATTTTCAGTTTTTGTTATGTTTAGACGTTTTGAGCTCCCCCGGTGTTTGCGTTAGCATTATAAGGCCATCTGCCTGTGCTATGGTTTAGGGTTTAGAGAGAGAGTGCCTTTTAAGAGGGGGTCTATCTAAGGGGTTCTATCCCGCACTTATGCATATTTAGGAGAAAACCATGGAAAACCTTTTTTTTTTTTTTTTTTTTTTTTACAAAGTGTTTAATTATATTAATTAAATAATAATGAAGTCAATTTTAATTCATTCGCAATTACATGCATAAATAATAGTAAATACCAAACTATGGTAACTTGCTCTTGTTCACATTCATATGATTATTTTTAATGGAATCTTTGAAGCATCAATATTAAAATATTCAGCTTCTTCAGCATTTTGTATATATATATATATGTATAATTTTTAAGTTCAACACAATAAAATCAGCAAGCTATTCATTTAATTTGATGTTTCAGAATAATTCGACAAATTTTGACTGTTCATAAAAATTCGTCATTTATTATCAACTTTTTTAAAACCCTTACTGATTATCGATTTGAATTTGACTAACCGAGCTCCATCTTTTATAAATATACAAAGTTGTCATGAAATTTGAAAGTGTCATTGTAATGCCCTATTGAAAATGCAATATGTAGCATTAAAAGTTTTTTTTTACAGTGCAGTGTAAAAGAACTTATCATTGCAGATATCTAAAAAATTTGCTTTATATGCATTTTGATTATGTTATTCTGTAGCAAACTCGAAAAAGCTTATACAAAATAAATCTCAAAATATTGGCAAATTTATCCCCTCCCCCCTCTTGTTAAGACCTTGATAAGACCTATGAAGTATACAAAAACTGAAGGCTTATTATACCCTCATTGTTCCTTTTAATGCATAATTATTCAATACACCCTGTGGCAGAAATTGTGTGACATAGTAACATTGTCGCAGAAAAGAAAGTGTCACTTGCAGAAAGATTTGTCTATAAAAATAAGATATTCCTAATTTCAGTAGAAAATCGAAACTCATGTCTTATATTTAAGAATTCTTCAACAGTTTACTAATAATATCGATTTCTGTACAATTATAGGCACATATTATGTGTAAACAGAGATATTTTTAACTCCTCCACAAGCATATTTTACGCATTGAAATTTAATATAGAATAATACTTCTTATAGAATAATACCAATACAATTGTATGAAAAACGCATTAATGTTTTGCTTGTACCAATATGGCGGCTTGGTTACAGTTGAGACTTCACTTTAGAACCGCCTTGCCGGGTCTGCGATTACATCTATGGGAAAATTGACTGTCAAACATCTGGCAACACTGACGTATCCCCCGTAGGCGTAAACTTTAAATGTTTGTTTACATCGCACAAAATGCTGGTTTCTGGTTGTAATATCATTATTTAAAAATCTTATTTTGTGACGTTATTGTAAAATATTTATATGTATCCTTATATATTTCTAATTTAGCTAAATAGTTGTTGAGTTTAAATGTGATATGTGGTGAAAGAAAATGGAAGTTAATGAAAATAGTTCTGTTGAAATAGATTTAGGTCACAATATGAACGACGGTGAATCTTCGAATTCGCATGTATTAAAGTTTCTTGAAAATAAAGGTGACTGTGATTCTCCAGTGCCAGAAACTGATGACGTGAAGCATACATTTTTTGCCAAAGTATATTTATTAAATCATAGAATTATCTTTCACATTTATCTGTAACTTCAGTCTTTCTTATCTCTTTAGTATATATATTTATACATTTTTTATATGTAATTTTATAAAAAAAATCTTGTTTTATATGTACTATTTCATACATTTAAAAGGTCAAGTAATAGCCGAAAATGTAATTTCACATTCCTGCTTACACATTTTTCAAAAACTGCATATCTGATGTCTTATCTTTGACAATTGCAATCCTTTAAGAGACAATAAGAGTGCTTTATTTAGGATAGAGAAAAATGAAAGAAAATTAATGCGAAAACATGCTGCACAAATATGATTTTTAAAAGCACGAAAGCATCACATTACACAGATTTAAAAAAAACTATCTTAAAATATACATGAAATTTGACAATACAGTACTCAGTTCATGCTTGTTAAACCTAGCAAAGATCTCTGAAAATCATGACTTTGATGTATACGAATCATCAAAAACGTAAAATTCGACAATACAGTAATTAGTGTATGTATAGCCCAGCGATGCCGTTTATGAGCTACAGCGCGTAAATTACGCAAAAAATCGGAGGCAGGACGCAAAAAGATTATTGTGGCAGGTCCCAAAGGACGCGTAATTTTCATTCTTAAAAAAAAAAAAAATCAAAACTGAATAAAGAAAAAAAGCTAAATTTAAAATATATTTCTTGTTTAAAACTGATATTTTCCTTATAATTTTAAAGCATTCTGTTCTGAAGATCTCTGAAGAAGAACGAAAAAAAAAACCCCTTTAAAACTCCATTTTACCATAAAGGAAAAAGAGCCTATCCTATATGATAAACACAAACAAGCGGGCGGAACAAAATTAAAATCAAAGCTGGTTAAAAATTCCTAAAAAACTGTTTTTCAACTACAAAAAAATAAAATTTTAATTTATATCTGTAATATATAAATTTATTTATGTAGGGACCCATTTCTTGAAAAATGGACCCAGATTTTTTAAACCCATGGGTCCCAGGGACCCATGATTTTGAAAGACTAGCATCATCACTGATAGCCAAGGAAAAAAAAAAAAAAAAATGCAAACCACAATTTTGATGTACAGTGATGTTGCTAGTGTTTCAAAATCCTGGGTCCCTGAGACCCATGAGTTAAAAAATCTCAGTCCTTTTTTAAATAAAATGGATCTACATATAAGTGAATTTAAGTTTATATAAAACATACAAATTAACATTTTATCTTATTGTAATTGAAAACAGTTTTTTATGAATTTTTAACCAACTCTTTTTGAGATTGTCTTAAAGCTAATGCTATGTAGGAGATGTTTTCTGCTGCAACTGAAAACATTTACCTCAATCTGCTCCGGAGCTAGAAAGGAAACATGAATAAGAGAAAATATAGTACAATATATTATTATTGATTATTTTTTAACTAGAAACATTTTTAAAAAGTCTGAAATTATCAGCACAAGGAGAACAAAATGTGAGAAAAGTTTTTTTTTTTTTTTAGATAATCAGATTATAAAATTTAGTTATGCATTTTAATTCAAATACAGTACAGGACCCATTATCCGACAATTGCTGAAACAACCTGATTATGGTTATATGACATCTGAAAATCCCCCCCCCCCCCCCCCCACACACACACACTCTGTTAACCACAAAATAACTTGTCAATAAACTGAACTGATAACTTAAATAATGCATCAGAGAAAATAATGAAAGAAGTGTATTTACTTATCTTTAAAAGAAGGTACTATAATAACATTCTGACATTAGCAAAGGCATTTTATTTTTTGCTTAACACTGCAAACATATATATATTTAAATACTTACACTTCTTGCTTTCTGAATAATAAAGTTTCTTGATTTTTAATACAGACATAATGTCATGTTCCTGTAATCATGTTCATTCATCTGTTTAATTTGCTTCAATTTGTTTTGTTTCCATGAACTTAGAATGCAGCAGGGTGATGCGATTCAATGTATCGACACTTTTTACGGGTAAGCTTTCTGCATCGGAACTTTGTTTTCATGCTGGCCACTCGTGTGTGGTTTATCGTATTGGAATTGGATAGAAATATTTTTGATTTTATAAAAGAATGTGCTTTTGCAACCATTTTCTGAATTTCACATTTCAGCTAAGCTTTGATATTTGACCCATTGGCGATTTGTTACATAGTGATGCGATTTGGGATTCGGTGTATCGTACACTTTTTACTGATAATCTTATCGTATTGGAACTTCGTTTTCACATCTCCGAATTTTGTTTTTGATTTTGTGCTGGCTGCTCATTTGTGTTTATCATATAGGATTGGTTCTTTTTTATTTATGGCAAAATGAGGCTTTAAAGGATTTTTTCTTCTTCAGAGCAGGATGCTTTGAAAACATAAGGAAAATATTAGTTTTAACCAAGAAATATATTTTAAAATTTGCTTTTTTTTTTTCTTTCAGTCTGAAATTATTTTAAAGAATGAAAATTGAGCAGCTTTTGGGACACATCACTATCATTTTTTATTTTTGCGTCCTACCTTCGAAGTTTTGCATAGCTTATTCACTAAAGTACATAAGCGGCATCGCTGATGTACATGAAATTTGATAATAGAACAGTTAGTGCATGTATATTAAACCACACACACACACACAAAAAAAAAAAAAAAAAAGGGTGGAATGTGCTTTACGAGGCAGCTTGGCATCATGTTTCTGATCGCTGATAAAGATGTCAACCTTGTCACCCTCAATGGTTATCTGTCGTTGAGTGATCGAAGTATGAAGTGTGGTAACCTCAGCAGGATATTTTGAAGCTGCATGATTTTTGTGTATCTGGTTGTTGCCAAACGAAATTTTGTGCATTTTAAAGATTCATGGAGTTTGCGGGTGAGATATTTAGTGATTTTTTTTTGGTTTTCATGTATGTATGTATTATTGATCTCTGCAAAACAAAATTTTGTACGTTTTAGATTCATGCAGATTGCGGGGGAAGTATTTAGTGATGTTTTTTATTGTTTTCATGTATGCAGAGTGTACAGACGTGCGCATTACTGATCGCTGCAAAATGAAATTTCATGCGTTTTAAAGATTCATGCAGATTGCGGATGAGGTATTTATTGATGTTTTTTTGGTTTTCATGTACACTGAGCATACAGATGTACGTGCTACTGATTGCTGTGAAATGAAATTTTGTGCATTTTAAAGATTCATGCAGATTGCGGGTGAGGTATTTAGTGATGTTTTTTTTTGGTTTTCATGTACGCAAAGTGTACAGCCGGTATACTTAAACAGTTCAAAGCAAATAGAAATATAATATAACTTGAATTTTATATCAAATGAAATATTTGAAAAAGTACATTTACTACAAACAGAGACGGATTTAAGTTAGATTGCATCCTAGGCCCATTTTGTTATGCCCTCCTCCCCTATACACACACACATTGATACCATATTTTGAAACACACTGCATACATTTCATATTAATAACAAATATAACATAAGTAAAGGAAATTATATTATTCTACATATCAACCACCATGCATCATTGCGTATAACAATCAACTTATAGTTAAAAAACAAATTAGTCCAGTGCAATCATTAAAATAAATTATGTATTTGATTTTTTCTATGAAGGTGTGATTTACTGGGCTGAATTTAAATTCAGCTTGGTTTATTCTGTAAGACCGTAGCACCATCCATAGCTTTATACTGTCAGAGAGATCAACAGTACAAATATGGTGTTACACAGCATAGGCCCAGTAGCAGAATTTTATCTGTCAATCTGCGACAGCTATTTAGGCATTAGAAAATAATCCGCTGCATAATTTTGCAATAAGTATTATAATACAGCACAAAGTTTTTATGAGTGAGTGTTATTGAATAGCTCTACTTATTTATAAGTTTTAGGATATAATTTAAAAAGAACATTGGTATTTATGTTGTGTATGGAGAAAAATTAGAAATCACAATACTTCTGCAGGGCGTTTGATCATTGGCAGAAGGGGGGGGGGGGAAATAAAATATTATATGTGTGTGGGATATTGAACAATTCTACTTCATTATAGGTTCTGGAATCTACCTAGGTAAGTTAAAAAAAAACAAAAAAAAAATATTGGCATTTATGTTGTAGATAGAGCAAAATTAGAAATTGCAAGGATTACAGGTGATAGTTGATTTGATCGCCGATTGTTGGGAGGGGGGGGGGGACCACAAAAATATTACACAGGAGAAAGATATTGAACAATTCTACCTCTTTATAGGTTTTAGAATCTAATAAAGCAAGTTTAAAATGAACCTTGACATTTATGCTGTGGATGAAGAAAGATTAGAAATCGCAATGCTTCTGCAGAGTATTTGACCTCTGATCATTAGCAGAAGGGGGGGGGATAAAATATTATATGAGTGGTCAATATTGAGCACAGGGTTAGAAATAAGCGGTCGTTAGTCGCATTTTGCGACCAGTTTTTTCATTTTGACGCCTAGAGTTCCAATCATAGGTGCCATATTTGACACCTAGATTTTTTTATCGTCATACCTAATAATTTTCCCAATCCCATCAGACTGTAAACAAGTCTATTTCAGTCAATTGAACCTAATGAAAACTGATTTAACACGTTAATCGCCATGTCAGTCATATGTGCCTGACGCATTTTTAACACGCATTTTTAACTAAATTGTCTAATAAAGTTACCATGGCCCATGTGATCATGTGAAAACTTTTCTGATATTATTGTGGCGATTAACGTGTTAAGAAATCATATCTCTATGAAAGTAGTTGACGATTTGTTAATGATTAAATTGAACAGCCCTAAATTGGAAGATTTCTGCCCAGAAAATGCTATTAAATTGTGGTGGAATGTTGTATTTTCTGGGCGAAGAATGAATTTGCGATTTTAAATATGTATGTTTAATATTGTCAATGTAATTACATTCATTACGTAAATCTTTTTTATATAATCTTGCATATATTATTTACAAGTTGATACTTTATTATTATTATTATTTAATATACACATTTAATTATAGATGACACCTAGATTTTTCATTTTGACGCCCAAAAAATTTAATCCAGGCGTTAATTTGACGCCTAGTTTCAAAATTCTTATTTCTAACACTGATTGAGCATATCTACTTCTTAATAGGTTCTGGAATCTATTTAGGTAAGTTTAAAAACATTGACATTTATGCTGTGATTAGAAAACAATTAGAAATCACAAGGATTACAGGAGACATTTGATCGCTGATTGTTGGGTGGGTGCGTGGGGGAGAATACCATAAGAAATTTACATAAGTGAAAGATATTGAACAATTCTACCTCTTTATGGGTTCTAGAACCTAATAAAGCAAGTTTAAAATGAACATGGACATTTATGCTGTGGAGGGAGAAAGATTGTGATTTCCAATCTTTCCTACCAAAATCGGGACACTTGAAATCTCTGCACAATACTGTTTTGAAAATAATCTGCTGGTTGTAAAAAAATCTGCGACGTACATCTCACGTCTCGCACTTTCTGCTATGGGGAGCATAGGGTAACAACACCAGTGCTCGCCATCCCTAAAATTTACACCAGTGTTCGTCATCCTCACAAATGACGTGTTAAAATAACCATTAGTTAACATCTATGAATTTGAATCCATTCGAGCTAGATCCTCTGTTTTAAGGAATCTAGTGCAAGTGGATTCAAATTCATAGATGTTAATTAACTGTTATTTTAATACGGCTTTTGTAAGGATGATGAACACTGGTGCAAATTTAAGGGGTGTCAAACACTGGTGTCTTTTCCTTACATATAGCATTTTGTATTTGTAGGTGTTTGATACCAGTATGAAAAAATTCGTAATGTGTCAAAAGGGTCTCGAAGTCAACGAAAAATCTTATTGATCTCCAGTTTTAATCACTTTTTAAATCAGAGTTCATTTTCAGTTTTTACTGATTTAAAATTTTAATCTCTGCTACCATCCAAATTTAAACACTTTTAAAATTTTGGTGCCCCTAGACTCGGGCCTCACAGGCCTAAGCCTAAATTTAACACTGACTGCAAATAAAAAGATTTAACTCAGGCCTACTTTGTATTATATATGCACATATGTATATAAATAATGAATATTTTTGAAACACGAATATCAAAACTGTTGTTATTCAGAGTATGTCATCTAAGATAGAGGGTTATTACAACTTTTTAACACAGTTCTTTTTATCAACAATGATTTGTCAGCTTTTTCAGGTTATATAATCTGATTAACACTTGATCTTTTTATTATTTTTTCTCTATTTTTCTAACACAGTGATTCTCCCCCCCCCCCTCCTGAAAGCGTACCATTACAATAATAAACCATTTTCATTAAAAGGTGTGTCTTGGTTGTCTTCATTTTCATCAGAAACTGCTTGAAATTATCTGCTTCTGATGATTCATTAAAAAAAAAAAAAAAAAAACTGCTATCATCTAGACACATGCACATGTTATGCCAATCTTTTCTGGTAGGGAACCATTTATCACTCTGTCTTGCCAATTCACTCTAAGGAATATCATGAATGGTGATACATGATTGCCAGTTCCATTTATTACATACATTAGGGATACTTGATCTCAGAATCGTCTCTCTCCATATAATGGGGATCATGTATCCCCAATGCACATGTGCCATGAAAATATTGTTTACAAGACTATAGATGAAATTCTCTCTATGACAGAATTTAATTTAGTATGACAGGACTAATGATATTTGTGTTTTAACACCCTTAAAAAAAAAGTAATAGAGTGCATTCAGTAAAATTCCTAAACACATATTCAAATAGTATATTGATTTTTAATTCCAATTAAATTATTGGAATTTGAATGCATTGATTGTATAGTGTCTTCCCCTAATTGCTTAATACTTATTTACTAAGTATTTTAATTTTTTAAATAATCTTAAAAACAATTTCGCATTTATTGTTAATAATTAACAGCATCAATTTCTACAGAACAAAACATAATATTTAAAAAAAAAAATATATATATATATATATATATATAAACTGATTATTCAATGCTTAAATTATACTCAAAATTCATCACAGATTAATTAATATAATCCATTGACATTCAGCCAAGACCCATTGGCTATGTGGTCAGAGAACAGAACTATGAACCCGAAGACTGTGAGTTTGATCCTCATTGATGGTAAGTTGAAAAATATGTAAATGTTTTTACAGATTTCACAAAATATTTTAAGTTAGAGTTGGCTTAAATTAGAGAATTAAATATTAAAACTAGAGAGAGAATATTAGAGCATTAGAGTTAGAGAGAAAATAGTGATAGAGTAAGAGTATTAGAGAATTAAATAATAAAACTGGATATTAGCAGGCATTTTTGAAGTAGAACAACACTATAAATTGGTAACTATGCAAAATAGCAGATTGAAAGAAGTAGTCTTGTCATACTAAAATACTTGAAAACACTAATCTAAATATTCAGAAATATTTAGCCAAGAACCGTTGGCTGTGTATTCAGAGTGCAGAGCTATGCACCCGAAGGTTGTGCGTTCGATCCTCACTGATGGGAAGAGAAAAAAAATACATATAGAGGTTTTTACGGATTTTACAAAAGATGTTAAGATAGAGAAAGAAATTAAATGGTAGAACTAGATATTAGAAGGCATTTTTGAAGTGGAACACTATAAATTGGTAATGACGCAAAATGCCAGATTGAAAGAAATAGTCCTGTCATACTAATAAAAAGACATGTTAATTATAATTAACATTTGGAAACATGAGCCCAAAAAGAATATTTAAAAATTTGTTTTTATTCAAATAATGGAATATGAGTAAAGAAATGTGTTGTTAGATTATTCATGAAAATTTGTTTCAATATGAATTTCACAAACTTCTAGATGTAGAAAAACTATTACATTTAATCACTCTCACTGGAAATTAAAATCTCAAATCGTAAGCATGATTAAAATAAAAAAAAAAAACAAATTTACAATGGTATTTTAAAAACAGCAACTACAACTTGGCTATTCAAAAATATACGACGAAGTAGCATGCTGTTAGTAAAATCATATTCCCACCACTAAAAAAGTGTTAGTTCAAATTGTGATTATAAGTATCGACTTGCGCAAAATCACATAGGTGTTTTCGAAGTGGAACACTATAAATTGGTAATGACGCAAAATGCCAGATTGAAAGAAACAGTCCTGTCGTACTAAAAATAAAGTATTGCACATAAATAGTATTAATTACAAGGTAAGAAAAGGCAATATGAAATGTAATTATATATAATTGCTTTAATTATAATTAGTTAAAAATAAAAAGTTTAAAAATCACGCACTATATATATATATATATATATATATATATATATTTTGTGTGTGTATATATATATCAATACAAAAAACCCTTAACGGGTTAAAAGTTTGTGACGCAGCACTGTGTTTCGCAGCACTGTACTTTATGGCTATAAGAATTAGAAATAAGGGTCTTAAAAATAATGATATCAAATTTTCTGTGACGCTTTGCTATTAATTAAGAATTACACAGATTTTCTTATTTGAATTTGCTTTTTTCTTCTATTTATTTTTACAGTGTAAATGTTATTTTCAACATAAAATAATGTATAACATTTACTCACCGATACCTTTTCATTCACATCTCTTATAATATTAAAATATGTGTTTTAAAAGAAATGATATGAAATTCCAGCAACGCAGTGAATTTACACTAAATGATTTGTTTTTAAATTCCACTGCAATTATTTTGTTTTGCATATTAAAGTATATTTGCACATTGAAATATTGCTTTTAATTTTCTAATACCCAGTCAAATATATCACTTTCATTAAGTTTATATTATGTACTGAAATGTATTTATTTCAATGAATTATTTTATCTTTTTCGTCCCGCCATCCAAAACTACAATTAAAAATTTCGCAAATGTTTTCTTTGCAGCACACTATCTATTTGCATGCATTTTCAATTAATTCGGATAAGATGGCACCAAATAAACATTTTCATAAATTTTACTTACAGTTTTGGATAGCGTGACGCAAAAGATAAAATAATTCATTGAAATAAATACATTTCAGTACGTAATATAAACTTAATGAAAGTGATATATTTGACTGGGTATTAGAAAATTAAAAGCAATATTTCAATGTGCAAATATACTTTAATGTGCAAAACAAAATAATTGCAGTGGAATTTAAAAACAAATCATTTAGTGTAAATTCACTGCGTTGCTGGAATTTCATACCATTTCTTTTAAAACACATATTTTAATATTATAAGAGATGTGAATGAAAAGGTATCGGTGAGTAAATGTTATATATTATTTTATGTTGAAAATAACGTTTACACTGTAAAAATAAATAGAAGAAAAAAGCAAATTCAAATAAGAAAATCTATGTAATTCTTAATTAATAGCAAAGCGTCACAGAAAATTTGATATCATTATTTTTAAGACCCGTATTTCTAATTCTTATAGCCATAAAGTACAGTGCTGCGAAACACAGTGCTGCGTCACAAACTTTTAACCCGTTAAGGGTTTTTTGTATTGATATCATTACTTTTTAGGGGTTAATGATTAAAATGTAAAATTAAAGGAGAATGGCAATGAGTTTATAACCCTGTATAAAAAGTGCAGTTTCATAGGTCACACCATATTACATTTTAATTCGAGCAAAATAACAAACTAAATGAAATTTTAAAATTTTATGAAAAGGGATAAATAAAAAACTTTAAGAAAGAATATTTCTTGTGTGGTGGAAACACGCAACATTACAAAGGCATAATATAGTATATTTTAAAAATGACGAACAAATTCTACAAAAAAAAAAAAAAAAGAGAGATTTATTTTATTTTACTTAATGTTCAATTTCTTTGGTTCAACGGTTCATCTATTTCCAAACAAAACAATGATTCTTCAAACTCATTAAGCCCTCTCTCCTTTTTTTTTAGGCTTTTAGAATTCCCAAGGTGTTCTCGAGACACGAGGGGGAGGGGGGGGGGGGAGACTTTAAACAAAAACATTTCTTTCATATTTTTCTAATGAATAATTATGGATAAAAAAATTTTTTGTTAAAATGTTGTTTTGAAAAGGTCTTTCCATCAAACAAACAGAAGATTCCCCCCTCTCCCCAATTTTCACATTTACAAAATTAAAATTTGCCCATGTCTGACTCCTTGTGCCCCCTTCCCCCTCCATACACATTTGTTTTCTTCTGAACTAAACAAAGTCCCGTAAAAATTGTCGAAGACGTGTTTTACAGTTTTTAGAAATTCCGAAAATTAGTAGATATAGAAAAACAAACAGAATCTTGAAAAAGTGTCGAATACGAATTGTATTCGACACTGTTTTTCAAGATTTTGTATTAACTTCAGAAACACACTTTTCTAAAATCAATTCAATTAAATTAATGAAAAAATGAACAACTTGATTAGCTTTTCATATAATACAAAATGAATTTAAATCAGTTTGATTTAAAGTTGTTTTCCTAAAAGAATTTGCGATTTTTATAATCTAATGCAAACACAAGTTCCTGTAACAATCTTTGTGTTATCAGTAATTTTAAGCAAGGCAAAATCATTTAATTTAGTATAAGTAATAATCGTTATTGTTGCTGGTTTGGTTATCAATCGTTGTTATTGTTGGTCGATTTTTAAGTTTTTAAACTGATTAATTGATTAGTTTTGCAAAGTGAAAACAATTACTTACTGTAATTTTACTTAATTTTTTGTGTTTTAGTTAAAAAATTAAAATTACCCCAATTTACAGTCAGCAGTTTACCTCGTAACACTTTTAATGTTTTATGGATATTGTGTAGGAAGGCTATATTAAAAAAAAAAAAAAAAGTGATAGTTAAAAAATAAATAAATAAATGATAATAATTACAGGAAAAAAAATCCTCCTTTGTAATGGAAATAAACATCCTTGAATCCCATTTGAACCTCAATGTCATTTAATAGTTTGAATAATATAATTCACCAAAAAAATATCCCTGAAAATGTTATGACATATTTTTTAGAGTAGTGTATACAAAATTTACAATGTATTAATAATTTTTAATTTAAAGGTTGCAGATGCATGGTAATTTAATTTTATATCAATATTATATGTAAGAAATAAGTTTATACAAGTTAAGGAGAATTTTTTTTTTTTTTTCTTTCTTCTTCTAGAGTAGCTTTTATTCATGCCTCCTCCCTACTGTTAAATTTAAGAAAGAAAGAAACAATTATTATTATTTAGGTATAGATTTGATTTAAAAGAAAAAAAAAAATAAAAATAGAAAAATCTTTAAAATGTGAAACTTTTATACAGGTAAATATTTAAATAGCATAGTGTTTTAATAGAAATTTAATAAACTGAATAATTTATCAAATAATAGACTATATAATTATTAATTATTTTACCAGTATGTTTTGCAGAAATATATTATTTTGTAAAATTAAGTATTATAATGCGGAGAAGAAAAATAATTAATTAATATTTTTAAAAATATATTATGGATTTAAATTGAAGTCAAATAAAGATGTATTTTACTTTATTTTATTTTAATACTTATTTTACTAATTTTAATTCTGTTTTCAGAGTTTTTCCAATGCATTTAGGTGTTTGGTAACCGAGTTCTTTTTTTTTTTTTTTTTTTTTTTTTATTTTATTACAATATATAAAGGTAAAAAATAAATAAATAAATAAATAACAGAAAACATGAAATTTTAGATTTGGATTTGATATAATTATAATTATTATAATTTTTGTAAAATATTTCATACTATATTATAGGAATTTAACTTTAAAAAAATCTTAATCTATTCAAATTTTTTTACAGCTCAACATTTTGTAATATGTATATACATATACTAGAAATTTAATGAGCAAATTAATCAATTAATTATTCCTTTTTTTTTTTTTTTTTTTTTTTTTTTTTTCAGGATTTTTTTATTCATAGTTTAGGTGATTTATCAATTAGTTTTAAAAAAATTACATATATTTGCATATGATTATATTATCTATCATTTTTATGAAAGTAAAGAAAAAAGTTTTTGCTGTTGCAATCACTTTTTTAAATAAAACCAATTTTGAAAGTTAACGACGTATCAACTTGAAAACAATGCGAATTGAATGAATATTTTGATAAAAAAATATTATATAAAATACAAATACCTAACTAAATAACTGATTTAATATATATATTAAAGAAAGAAAAATATTTTATTTTTGTATTAAGTTTATTTTTACACTAACTGCCGATAGATGGAGCCAAATTACCTATCTGAGATTGAATATTTCAAATGGAGCGAAGTCTGTATTGTATGCATCCGCGAACATTCCAGACCGGATTACATTCTTTTCTTTTGAGTGATGCGAAAGATAAGAGTGTAATTCGCGAGGTAATATAGTTCCATTTTTAAAGTGAAATATATAAAAAACAAGAGTTTTTTGGGAAAAACAGGGCACGTCACGATTCTAAGACAAAAGAAATTAATATCATATAACAATTTCATGAAATTTGTCCGAGCGGTTTTCGAGAAAAAAAAGTTACACAATTACCATTTTTCCTTTGAAGTCTTAAATTGCAATTCCAGATCTCAAAATATATAGAATGTGGAAGTGTGAAACTTTCAGGATAGCATCAGACAGAAGATAAAAGATTATTCTGAAAATATTAGATCAGAATATTTCCAATTTGCTGAGATATTAAGTGTCGGCGTTTCCAAATTCCCTTCACAGGGCTGCCAACAACTACGCAATTGGCGTAGTAACTACGCTTTAGCCTGCTTCTACTACACTCTACGCATCGTATACTTAAAGCTACGCTTTTCCTTTCCCCATCGTCATCTTGTTTACAACGAGCGAACTCCGATTTCACCACGGATTAAAAAAGTATAATATAAAACTAAATAGTGGCAGACACTGAAAAAAATATTAAAAAAACTACTATCTTTTTTCTCTCTTTCTTTTTCTTTTTTTTTTTTTTCCTTGCACACATCTAGACAGAAATCCCAATTCAATCCTTATCAACTTTTAATTTTGCATTTTCAACAGTTGCCTCATAAAACATTATTCTTTGAATTTTATTTTTTATCTATGAAAGTGCTTCTTGAAAATATAAAAATAACAAAACTAACTTTTACAATCTAGTTGAAGAACCACATGCTTCATCGTAAATACTCATAAATAAATAGTAAAGAAAAAAAAAAAAAACATTCTAGTGCTAGGCATTGCGTAATCGAAATATTGCTGACTCAGAACGGGAACACATATTTGTTTACATTAGCTGAGAGTGTGCTTAATTAAAACCGCAAGCACAGACACCGCAAGCTGAAAGGGGGGGGGGGGGGAGAAAGAAACCGAATGCTATGATTATCTTCATGGCTATGATTATGCTGTATTTTGATTTTCATTTAAACTCTATCAATGTTTCAGTTATCTTAATGCTTAATAAGTCGCTAAAAAATAATACTTTCTAACGAAAAGAATTGTTTATTTTAATTATTTATCGATAAAAATAATGGATTCAATGTTACTGAACTTTAAGTACGATTGACAACGCAAGGAAACTAAGACCAGGAAGAGCTATCTTCCGTGGGAGACTTTCTAAAGTGTCTGAAGCCGTAATCACGCGAGTTTTGGAGAAAACAGTATAAAGTCGGACTTTAACGGAGGAATTGTCCTCTGTAATAGGAAACTTTCTTAAGTGTTTTAATATACAAGTTTCTGAGAAAATCATGGAAAATTTCGAACTTTATCGTACGAAGTATCTACCGTTGGAGAAAGAAAAAGAATATTTTCTGTGCTTTTTCTTAGGATAACTGAATACGCGATAACTTAGTTTTTATTGGGTGATTCTAAGAAATTTTCATATCTGAAAATGGGACTTTCACAAAAATCGCCGGATTTAAAATGGATTCATCACAAAAATAGCACAAGAAAATTGCGTATTTTATAAATCAGCCGCAAAAAATGACATTTCAGTAATAAAAAAAAAGCTGATTTATGACTAAATAATTAGACATTTTTAGAAAAATAACATCTATTTTAGCAATTAGTTTACGATTACGTAATTTTGAAAATTAGCTGTAAAATAATTCCGTATTTCTATAAAAAGCCACAAAATTATACTTATAATGTAAATCATGTTTGAAAAAATCAAGAAATTCATCGATTAGCATCAAAATAAAGCCTTTTTCAGCGATTAAACATAAATTTTGTTAATTAGCGGCGGAATGATTGCGTATTTCCGTCATCGGCTACAAAAATATCGCGATTTACTAAAATCAACTGGAAAAAAAAAAAAAAAAAACTTTATTGGCTAGCAGCCAGATGATAGCATATAAAACGTAAATTTTTGATTATTAGTGGGTAAGCGATCCCGTATTAGCGAAAACTACTTCAAAATTATTCCCGATTTCCGAGATTACACTTTGAAAAAAAAAAAAAAAAAAAAAAAATGCAAATTTCACTGATTAGTGGCAAAATAGTTGAGTATTTAAGATTCAGCTTTCAGATGAAACGTATTTTGCACAAATTAGTAGCTAAATAATAGCGTGTTTCGGCAATCGGCCGCATAATAATCGCGTATTTTAGGATTTACTTTTAAAGAAGAGTGAATTTTATCAATTAGAGCAAAATTATAGTATATATTAGCAATTATTTGCTACTAAACGTAGATTTTGTAAATTTGCAGTGAGATAATTACGAATTTCGGCAATCGGTCGTAAAAATATTGCGAATTCTGTCAAATACGAGAAGAATAGCATATTTATTTAATTAATGATAAAAACGTAATTCTACCCCCCCCCCCCTCTACGGAAACTCGATTTTTTAGGTATATTTAGCAATAATCTTAAGGGGGGAAAAAAAGTTTCAGAAAAGTTGATGGCTGTCAGTTTGCACTGAAATTGAATTTAATGTTGTACAATTTCAATCCTTTTCCATCCTTAATAACAATGATTATTTTATTGTAGATTCAGTTTTATTACATTTTCTAATATCTAAACCAAGGCCGTAGGCAAGGGGGGGGGGGGCGACGGGCCCAAGCCCCCCCCCCGAAATAAATGATGAAAGACTGATTTCATGTAGTATGTCACATGTCAGGGAAACATTGGCTTTTCGAAGAAAAAAGTGTTTAAAAATAATTTAATAAATCCTATTAATTTAATTAAATTTCCCATTACGTTCTTTCTTCTCTATATTTAAGCTCTAGAGTGCCGTAAAAGCCATTCAACCTTAACCTTGCTGTATTTATTTGCTTAATTTCATCCACCTTCTGTCAAAGCTATAATGGACTGTCCTACGTCATGAATTCAATCTTTTTACTTTCTTCTGTATTCAATAGAAGAAAGTATTGGATTCGAAAAAAAAATTTGATTTCCGGTTTTCGATGGATTTACATGTTTTGAGAGGTCGATTTGACCATTTTTAGAAATGTCTGTCTGTGTGTGACAAATATTTCGTTCCAATTATATCTCAGGAACTACTGCACTGCACATAATTACATATACATTTATATACAGCTGCACCATGACATAAATTAGTGCCTAACACTTTTTGGTGAAAATCGTCCAACAGTTGGCGTTGCCGTCTGAATTTTTCTCAGTTTTTAACTTGGCGGTATAGTACAAAATTTCTTATAAGTGTACGAAATAAGAATTATTTATCATAGTAATAATCAAGTAGGCAAAAAATTTTGGACACATAGGAGCAACGCTTCTCCCTGGGGCTGAAGTCCCCCTCCCATGATATGGGTATCTTTTCGATATGAGTATCTTTTAAAAGAACTCGTCAGTACTTTTAAGACTAACAGTTGAACTATTAATGTATGATAATTTGAATCTCAGTTTTCCTTTCTTTTTTTTTTTTTTTTTCCTCATTTTTAACAAAACGAAAAAAGGCAAAAAACATTTTTAAAGATATTTTTAGTGAACATAAAATTGACTTTCTTTGGACATTAAGTGTTACATTTCTATTAGAAACAAATCATCTGCATTCATCATGGAAATTAATTTTAATATATAAAAGTTTTAATAAAATGATTGGTATTGAGTTAATTTGTATAGGAAAATATAAACGAAAGATTTGTGTGCAACGCCTGATTAAAGCAGGGGCATGTAAGACATGTGACCTGAATAGCAGGGGCCATATAACTCGCCCTGAAAATGCCATTTAGCCTTTTATGCTCTAAAAATGGTATCATATACTGCAAATTCTGACATATTACTCCCATAAACAGGTATATATGTACCTGTGTTTATTGGTGCACAGTGCGAGGAGAAGGCGGGCTCACGAAACTATGTGTGCCTCGGGTCTCGCATGAAGTTAATCGGGGTCTTTTTATGTAGGGTCTGATTAACTTCGTGTGAGGCCCAGGGTAAACACACTTTTGTGGGCTCCACCCCCACCATTCGAACTGTGCAGGAATCAGCAAAAGTACAAATATATACCGGTGTATGAAACTAAAATAACAAAATTTTTCATTTTATGATACTACTTTTTAGAGGCAAAAGGGCATTTTCAGGGCCAGTTTTAGGGCTCTTTGCTACTCAGGGCCCGGTGCACATGTGCCCCTGTATTAATCAGGCCCTTGTTTGTGTGCGTATTATTATATCATATTCGATGACCTTGTATTAGAAATGTAATGGGCCCCTCCCGAAAAAAAATCCTGGCTACGGCCTTGATCTAAACTATTAAAATTGTTCATTATTTTGACTTTTGTTACTCCAAAAATTTAAGATTTTGTTTAAAAAAATCCAATTTTTGTATATGTTTGAAGTATAGCATTGGAATTATTTTCACATCAATTGTCTTGTTCTTGTAATTAAACAAGTTTCTTTTGAATAGGCATGCACTAAATGTTTGATTATTACTGAATAATGAATATTCAGTATACTGAATAACTAAAAATTTGATGCATACCTACATCTTACCTTTTTTTTTTTTTCTTTACTTCATTTCATATGATTATTGCTAATTTATTTTTGTTAGTAGTTTCTTTCTTTCTTTTTCTTTTTTAATTTTTAAAATTGCTCCTCAAAGTAGCCGAAATGCTCCTCAAAATTTCTCTGAATACTCCTCAAACTGTTTTTGAAAAGTTGGTAACCCTGCATATTAGTGTATTATATTAGAATTAGTGTATTTTCATGTATCCATGTTAATATAAAAAGTAAATTTGGATAAAATTTCTATTATTTTTGAATGTTTGATTATTAAAAATCAATAAATTTCAGAAAGTAAGTCATAATGTAAACAAAAGATTTTATGCTTATTTATATTTTAAGTATTTTCTAATTTTTTAGCGACTACACTTTGTAGCTTAAAACTACACTTTTTTTGCTTTTTAACTACACTTTAGCACTCCCAGAGGTTGGCAGCCCTGCCTTCATGTTAAATTAGCTGTATGTATGGTGTCGCAGGTAAGCTTCGTTTGAGCTTTGCTGCATCACGGAGACACGGCCGTGTCTCATGATATAAGTTCAAATTCAATAAATCAAACAATCTCTCCTTTTCTTATAGATTTAAAAAAAAAAAAAAAAAATGATTGAATGGAATTATGTTGTCAGATTTGTTCACCAAGAATAACTGTTCAAGTGTTGCCAATTTATAAGATTTAACTCTTTATTATTGTTGTTTTTAACACTAGGGATCAAGTCTCCTTAGGAATCAAATGCCCTTGTCTTCCTTTCATTAAATCACAAAATACATAAAATTTGGTAATAGACATTCATTGCTATATTTAGATATTTCTTACTAAGATGAAGAGTAAAATTTTTATCTATGTTTCAGTTTTTCTGTAATTATTATTCTAAAAAAATTATATTTAATTGTATGGTATACTAACACACATTGTATGGTTAATAACATAAATAAAACATAGCTTTATTCAAGCTCTAAGAATCGGCACAGGTATATGGGCTATCTCTGTATCAAGATATGCCTCACAATAACCAGTAGTAATAGTATCATATTTCCTCTTGCTGATTCTAATGATTTACCTTCCTTGTTTTACTTTCAAGTATTTTTATTTGTTTAATACTGTATAGTTAATATTTAAGTTATTATTGTTATTGTTATTTGTTTTTTATAGGGAAGAGATTTTGAAAGTGCTTTCATAAATCATAGATATACTGATACTGAAAAAAAGATATTAGGTGAATATGAAAGCTTAGATTATTTACCTCCTCATAGTGAAATTTATAAAGAATGGATTTATAAGCAACCAACAAGGTAAGTTATTTTTCTCAGATAATTAAATATTATGCATAAAAATTATTTATGTCAAGCAAAAAAAAAAAAAAAAACTTATTGTAATCGATTTTAACATTTTCAGAGACTCCAACATCCCAATTAATATTCCGTAGTGTTGTTAGTCACGCCTTTTTTTTACATACCAGTAAATTTTTAGAGTAATAGTCTCCAAATTCAATTACAGTTAAATACGAAGAAAAATACTCTAAAATGATACTGGTGTGAAAAAACAGGCGGGGCTAACAATACTATGGAATATTAATTAGTATGTTGGAGTCTCTGCATTTTATTTAAATTTATTTCTTCAAAAGAATGTATTATATATTTTCTTTTTCTATTCTTTGAAATTGCGAGTAATCTTCATATTTCTCAATAAATAAATGGGCAGTAGTATTTGGAGAAATTATTTTAATTATTTAAAAATTTTATTCGTTGATTCATCAACCATGAAAATTCATTTTAGAACGATTTGAGTGTAAGGTTGATTTTTACACCAACTACGTGAAAAATACCAGAGCCAGAAATTGAACCCAGACTCTCTGCTTAACGTGTGGCTGTTCTATCCCTGAACTAACCTGGCTAATAACCGACTCTGTATTTCTCATATTTCTGTGAGAAATGCCGAGTTGATTAAGCAGAGAGCCCAGGTTCAATTGCCGTCTCTGTCATTTTTCACGTAGTTTGGGTAAAAATCGACCTTACACTCTAACCTTTCTAAAATATATTTTAATTATTCTGAATATAACACCCAACTTCACATTCATGTCACTGTCATTGGTGTATTACACAAGAGATTTTTGCACAACATTTGAATCAGTGCAACACAGCATCGTGTAGGGGTTATTCAAGATTAGTGGATAATCAACTTTTTCGACCATTACTTGAAAGAGTTCATGTTGTGTTTAGTAAAAAGTTGAGTGATATCTTTCGTATGATACAGCCATTACATAACTTTCTAATGAGCTGTATGTGACCTTTAATTTAAGAATTTTAAGACAACTACATATAGGAGGCTACAAGAGCATTATCCATATTGCAGATGCCTATAGTTTTTGTCTGATTGTCCCAAACCATAATAGAACATAATCTTTTTTCCTAGATTCAGTGTTTCCTTATTCTTTTGGTTAACTGATGTCATTCATTTCAGATTATAGAATGGCTCTAGATGTGTTTACACATGAGAATTAATACTATGTAGTATGAGATTATGACCTTAAAGCCTTGTTTAGGGCTTTTTTTGTTATTGGTATTGAAAACTATGCTTGTCCATAAAGAGTTTAGTTGGTTAATGAGTCCTTCAAGTTGGAAGATATTTGGAGAAATTAATTTAAGCTGGGGTAAAAAACATAACCTAGTGTGGCACTCATATGACTTTCTCTTACCCTGAAATTTAATATTATAAATACAGATTGGATATTAATGGGTAAGATAACGAGTGTTGTTATAAACGTATATTAAAAACAATTCAAATTAGGCATCGGAGCAACCTTATTTGACAAATTATTCTGTGTGAAGGGGGCTCATGCTCCTCTCAATCCCCCATTTGATTATTGTACCTACATTTATACAGAATTCAAATCTGTTATTAAATTAAAAAGAGTTCATTTAAAATTATTCAGACAACTTTCACATGCACCATTCATGAAACTTTTGAATCTTGATCATACTTTTCAAGTAATAAACTTATATTAACTCCAAAATACAACGTTTGGATTGCCTAAAATTATTTGTTTTTAAGTTACTCTCATAAGAGACAAAGATCAAATGTTAAAAACTTGACTTTGGTATTCAGGAAGCCTCAAAACATGTAAATATACAAAAAACAAGCTATAAATATTTAGCTTAAAAAATACTCTTATTTACTGTATGGGTGTGAGAAATGAATTACAATTTCTGATCAGTTTTCCTGGACATGGTAAAATATTATAGTAAATCACTTACCACTAATAAGTTTCATTAAAAATGAATGTTTTCACTTAATTATTGGCAGCCCTGTATATTTTCTAAAAATTATGTACACACTACATTGTGCACTTAAACATAATTCTATATTAATGATGCACAGTGCAACATGAAATGCATTTCCATCAAATTTCAAGTATTGTCCCACTATATTCTATTTCTTTTGTGTAGCCCTGCAAACAAACGGTGAAGGATTTTCATAACATATTCTATATGAAATCTACTTTTATGCATACAAAAAATATATATTCATTTCCTTTGGTTTAGTACATCCTATAGATATTAAACACTACTTACCTGTAATTTCCCCCCATAGACAGAATGTATTTGAATTCTCTTGGGTGTTCCTGTAGACAAACCATTTGCTTGATCTCAATGAAAAGTTTAGTGTTGCATCCCTATATGATACAGATTTAGGATATATTCAGTTTGAACTTCCTGCGGTTATTTGTTCTTGAAACATGCTGATAACAGACACACACACACAGATCAACCACTAAAAACATGTTTTTCGGTTTCAGGGAACCTTAAAACATGTAAATATGACAAAAACTCTATTTCAAAAATTTGACTCAAAACAATACTTTCTCTGCTAGTATATACAGTCAACTCCCTCTAATCTGCAAAAGTTTGTCCAGAGGTTGTGCAGATTATATGAATTTGCAGATCAGAGGTCATTGTCTTTGTTTACATTTTCTTTTACAGATACAGTCAGTTATAATTATTAATTTATAAATAGACACAAAAATGAGAAGACAATTACTAATAAATTTTAGAATATAATATTTCTTCAATATTAATAAAACTAATGAATCATATTCTCATATATATGATGGTAAGTAATTTAAGCATATTCAAATAATGTATTAATAAAGCGTAAACATACATTTTACTTAAAAAATATAAAAGAAAATATTTTTTAAAGTACAGAAAAAATATTCATAACTGATTCTTTTTAGTCTTGTTAAACATTAATCTAATAGTAGTTTGTTTTAAATTTTTATATACTTTCCTGACATTCTTTGGCTAGACTTAGCGCTAGTCTGTATGAATTGCAGGATAATAAATACAAGAATCTTACTATTTTTTCCCCAATTGTGTTTGAAAGCAAGAATTAAGCTTATAATTTGATTTTTTAAAAAAGTGAGAAATGTTGCGGTTTTTTACTTTATTTTTTTTTAAATATCAGCTGAAAATTTCTTTGTTTACATTAAAAAATTAGTTGTGGATTAGAGGGATTTGCAGATTATAGGTCTGTGGATTAGAGGGAGTTTGACTGCATATGGGTAAGAGAAAGTAAAACAAGTCCTTCCGGCTTATTCGGAAGGGTAGGTTTGATTTCTTTTTCCTTATCAAGTAACCGTCATTTTGTTTCAAAATGGCGGCTACAAATTATTAATGCACTTGGTAGAAATATTGATGTAGGCTACGACCATATGGAGTTTTAAGCAAATCGGTTCATAAATACATTTTTATGTGAATTTAAAATTTTCAAGTGGCCTGCGCTTGGAAACAAAATTGTGGGTTAAATTGACAAATATATGAAACGTATTTGTGAGATAAGTCTACTGTACACATATAGTTCGAATTAATTCAAAATCTCAAAAGTCATCGTGTTGAAAAATTAAGTGACTGCCACTTGGATCAAAATGGCAGAGAAAGTTGCTCATCTAAGATATTGTTGCAAATTTGAAAACAATTTTTTTTGTAGAAATTCTTTCAAAGAGGCTTAGTAAGTTGATAAAAATGTTAATTTTCTACATTTCGAGTTTGTTTTAGCATTAATCAGGGTTGTATCGGTTTTAACCATAGGGGTTTTAACCAGTGGTTTTAACCGGTTTTAACCGTCCTGGTCGATATCAGTTTTGACCAGTTTTGACCACTGAAATTCGTTATTGAATTTATTTACTACCAATCAAGGTCAGAAATTAGAATCCAATGAAATATATCTCAGTATCATATGTTAAAACTAAGTAAACATTTGTTAAAAATGCCATAACATAGGAATGTCGTAACACAAATAATATCACCAAGAAACAACACAATTGTTTTAATTAATTTTTACACAAACTCTTTTTTGGAATTTATATTCAATTTAAAAAATTGTTACAAGTTGCAAGTTTTGCAGTTGTCTCTAAACTTAGACGGTTTCGTAAATTGTTTTGAATAAGTCCAAACTTTGAAAATAGTCTTTCTATTGAAGACGAGCTGGCACAACAGTTCATTAGATGTAATGCGAAATCAACAAATTTTACATCAATGCCTTTTATCTTCTTCATTGCTGCCCACCAGACATCAGGTCCAAGTGTATTTTTTACGCTTTCAGAAAAAAGGATTTCGGATATGGTAAAGACTCTCCTTGAAATGCAATCACAAGTAGCAAAAATGTAGGATCAATGTTATCGTGTACATTGTCTTGCTATTACTTGCTTGTCTTCATCAATACCTTTACCCATATAAACAGGATTCAGCATATGTGCAAGAAAATAAACTGGAGTAACATTTTCTTTAAATCGAGACTGCAGCACGTCAGAATAAGTTTCAGGTTCTTTTACTTTCAATAGTCTTATCCATTCATCACATGCGTCAGATATAGTGGCATCTTCTTTTTGAAGTTTGTCTAATGCAAGGGAAATAGGCATAAGTTGACTTTGTAGATGTTTTACCTCTTTATATATGGCTATATATTACCTCTTTATATATGGCTAAACAATTATTATTAAAATTAAAGCTGTTTAAAACCATTTTTGACCACTTTTGACCATTTTTGGACGGTTAAAACCATTTTTGACCAGCGTCCTGGTCAAAATCAGTTTTGACCAGTCAAAATTACAACCCTGATTAAAATAGCCTAATTTTTCCTTAAAAACGCATTAAAAAGATCCAGTAACGCAGGTAATAGATTTGGCGCCAAATTTGGCGACTTTTCCACTACGGCGACTTTTTTGGCGACTTTTGGCGAGAAAATACTTATTAATTGAACCCAGACTCTCTGCTTAACGTGTGGCTGTTCTATCCCTGTACTAACCTGGCTAATAATCGACTCTGTATTTCTCACATTTCTGTGAGAAATGCCGAGTTGATTAAGCAGAGAGCCCAGGTTCAATTGCTGTCTCTGTCATTTTTCACGTAGTTTGGGTAAAAATCGACCTTACACTCTAACCTTTCTAAAATATATTTTAATTATTCTGAATATAACACCCAACTTCACATTCATGTCACTGTCATTGGTGTATTACACAAGAGATTTTTGCACAACATTTGAATCAGTGCAACACAGCATCGTGTAGGGGTTATTCAAAATTAGTGGATAATCAACTTTTTCGACCATTACTTGAAAGAGTTCATGTTGTGTTTAGTAAAAAGTTGAGTGATATCTTTCGTATGATACAGCCATTACATAACTTTCTAATGAGCTGTATGTGACCTTTAATTTAAGAATTTTAAGACAACTACATATAGGAGGCTACAAGAGCATTATCCATATTGCAGATGCCTATAGTTTTTGTCTGATTGTCCCAAACCATAATAGAACATAATCTTTTTTCCTAGATTCAGTGTTTCCTTATTCTTTTGGTTAACTGATGTCATTCATTTCAGATTATAGAATGGCTCTAGATGTGTTTACACATGAGAATTAATACTATGTAGTATGAGATTATGACCTTAAAGCCTTGTTTAGGGCTTTTTTTGTTATTGGTATTGAAAACTATGCTTGTCCATAAAGAGTTTAGTTGGTTAATGAGTCCTTCAAGTTGGAAGATATTTGGAGAAATTAATTTAAGCTGGGGTAAAAAACATAACCTAGTGTGGCACTCATATGACTTTCTCTTACCCTGAAATTTAATATTATAAATACAGATTGGATATTAATGGGTAAGATAACGAGTGTTGTTATAAACGTATATTAAAAACAATTCAAATTAGGCATCGGAGCAGCCTTATTTGACAAATTATTCTGTGTGAAGGGGGCTCATGCTCCTCTCAATCCCCCATTTGATTATTGTACCTACATTTATACAGAATTCAAATCTGTTATTAAATTAAAAAGAGTTCATTTAAAATTATTCAGACAACTTTCACATGCACCATTCATGAAACTTTTGAATCTTGATCATACTTTTCAAGTAATAAACTTATATTAACTCCAAAATACAACGTTTGGATTGCCTAAAATTATTTGTTTTTAAGTTACTCTCATAAGAGACAAAGATCAAATGTTAAAAACTTGACTTTGGTATTCAGGAAGCCTCAAAACATGTAAATATACAAAAAACAAGCTATTAATATTTAGCTTAAAAAATACTCTTATTTACTGTATGGGTGTGAGAAATGAATTACAATTTCTGATCAGTTTTCCTGGACATGGTAAAATATTATAGTAAATCACTTACCACTAATAAGTTTCATTAAAAATGAATGTTTTCACTTAATTATTGGCAGCCCTGTATATTTTCTAAAAATTATGTACACACTACATTGTGCACTTAAACATAATTCTATATTAATGATGCACAGTGCAACATGAAATGCATTTCCATCAAATTTCAAGTATTGTCCCACTATATTCTATTTCTTTTGTGTAGCCCTGCAAACAAACGGTGAAGGATTTTCATAACATATTCTATATGAAATCTACTTTTATGCATACAAAAAATATATATTCATTTCCTTTGGTTTAGTACATCCTATAGATATTAAACACTACTTACCTGTAATTTCCCCCCATAGACAGAATGTATTTGAATTCTCTTGGGTGTTCCTGTAGACAAACCATTTGCTTGATCTCAATGAAAAGTTTAGTGTTGCATCCCTATATGATACAGATTTAGGATATATTCAGTTTGAACTTCCTGCGGTTATTTGTTCTTGAAACATGCTGATAACAGACACACACACACAGATCAACCACTAAAAACATGTTTTTCGGTTTCAGGGAACCTTAAAACATGTAAATATGACAAAAACTCTATTTCAAAAATTTGACTCAAAACAATACTTTCTCTGCTAGTATATACAGTCAACTCCCTCTAATCTGCAAAAGTTTGTCCAGAGGTTGTGCAGATTATATGAATTTGCAGATCAGAGGTCATTGTCTTTGTTTACATTTTCTTTTACAGATACAGTCAGTTATAATTATTAATTTATAAATAGACACAAAAATGAGAAGACAATTACTAATAAATTTTAGAATATAATATTTCTTCAATATTAATAAAACTAATGAATCATATTCTCATATATATGATGGTAAGTAATTTAAGCATATTCAAATAATGTATTAATAAAGCGTAAACATACATTTTACTTAAAAAATATAAAAGAAAATATTTTTTAAAGTACAGAAAAAATATTCATAACTGATTATTTTTAGTCTTGTTAAACATTAATCTAATAGTAGTTTGTTTTAAATTTTTATATACTTTCCTGACATTCTTTGGCTAGACTTAGCGCTAGTCTGTATGAATTGCAGGATAATAAATACAAGAATCTTACTATTTTTTCCCCAATTGTGTTTGAAAGCAAGAATTAAGCTTATAATTTGATTTTTTAAAAAAGTGAGAAATGTTGCGATTTTTTACTTTATTTTTTTTTAAATATCAGCTGAAAATTTCTTTGTTTACATTAAAAAATTAGTTGTGGATTAGAGGGATTTGCAGATTATAGGTCTGTGGATTAGAGGGAGTTTGACTGCATATGGGTAAGAGAAAGTAAAACAAGTCCTTCCGGCTTATTCGGAAGGGTAGGTTTGATTTCTTTTTCCTTATCAAGTAACCGTCATTTTGTTTCAAAATGGCGGCTACAAATTATTAATGCACTTGGTAGAAATATTGATGTAGGCTACGACCATATGGAGTTTTAAGCAAATCGGTTCATAAATACATTTTTATGTGAATTTAAAATTTTCAAGTGGCCTGCGCTTGGAAACAAAATGGTGGGTTAAATTGACAAATATATGAAACGTATTTGTGAGATAAGTCTACTGTACACATATAGTTCGAATTAATTCAAAATCTCAAAAGTCATCGTGTTGAAAAATTAAGTGACTGCCACTTGGATCAAAATGGCAGAGAAAGTTGCTCATCTAAGATATTGTTGCAAATTTGAAAACAATTTTTTTTGTAGAAATTCTTTCAAAGAGGCTTAGTAAGTTGATAAAAATGTTAATTTTCTACATTTCGAGTTTGTTTTAGCATTAAAATAGCCTAATTTTTCCTTAAAAACGCATTAAAAAGATCCAGTAACGCAGGTAATAGATTTGGCGACTTTTCCACTACAGCGACTTTTTTGGCGACTTTTGGCGAGAAAATACTTATTATCGATTTACCAAAGATGGACGCAATAACGTGATTGGTTCACGAGTTACGTGAATTTTCTAGATTTTTGTTTTTTGAATGATAAATCCAATTTTCAACTTTGATTTGAATTGATTAAGTATTTCTAAAGTTAATGTGATAACAAATTTTCAAGTGGTCGCCACTTGGAAACAATACAGTGGAACAAGTTTCCCAGCAAACACATCCAAGATATTTGAAGCAATAGATTCACTGTCCAATTGTGGTTTAAATCAGTGCCGTGTTTCAAAAATTATTTTTATGGCAAATTTTCAAGTGGCAGTCAAAGTGGTTTCAACTTGGAAACAAAATGGCAAAACAACTTGCCCAGCGAAATCATCCAGTGTACTTGTATAAGTTCCTTATCCTGATCTAGTTCAAATTAAATCAGTGTTTCTAAAATTATCGTCATAAGAAATTTTCAGGTGGCACCACTTGGAAAAAAAAGCGGAGTGAGATGCCCAGCGAACTTCTCTGAGATATTTGAAGGATAAATCCACTACCCAAATTTGATGCAAATTGATTCTGTATTACTAAAGTTACCATAATGACAAATTTTCAAGTGGCCGCCACTTGGAAATAAAATTGCGGATGAAGTCACCAAGTGAACTTATCCTAGATATTTGAACCATAAGTTCACTATCCAACTTTTATTTGAATCCGTTTTCTATTTTAAAAAGTATCGTGATGGCATATTTTCAAGTGGCAGTGTGATTTCAAGTAGCTGGAACTTAGAAACAAGATGTCGGGACAAGTTGCCCAGTGAAAACATTCTAGATAATTATATGATAATATCACTGTCCAAATTTGGTTCGATTTGGAGTATTATTTCAGAAGTTATCGTGATTTTATATTTTCAAGTGGGATCCTGATTTCAAGTGGTCCAGCTTAACTTAAGATATCTGCCACTTTATTATAAATGGCGGATATATACTAATAAACTTCACTGAGATCCTTATATGGTCTGTATTTACATCAAAATTCAAACAATTTCGGAATACGTTTTTTACAATTTAAATTTGAAATTTTCAAGTGGTCTTCACTTGAAAACAAAATGGGGAAGCAACTTGGTTAACAAACTCATCTAAGATATTTATAAGATAAGTTAAGACACTGTTCAAATTTGGATCCATTTGGAGTATTATTTCGGAAGTTATCATGGTTTCAAATGTTCAAGTGGTAATCTGATTTCAAGCGGTTCCGCTTAACTTAAGATATCCGCCACTTTATTAAAAATGACGGATAAATTTCATTAATAAACTTCATTGAGACCCTGAAGTGGTCTATATTTACATCAAATTTCAAACAAATTCGGAATACGCTTTTTACAATTTGAATTTAAAATTTTCAAGTGGTCTCCACTTGAAAACAAAATGGCGGAGCAACTTGTTTAACAAATTTATCTAAGTTATTTATAAGATAAGACAAGACACTGTTCAAATTTGGATCCATTTGGAGTATTATTTCGGAAGTTATCATGGTTTCAAATGTTCAAGTGGTAACCTGATTTCAAGCGGTTCCGCTTAACTTAAGATATCCGCCACTTTATTAAAAATGACGGATAAATTTCATTAATAAACTTCATTGAGACCCTTATGTGGTCTATATTTACATCAAATTTCAAACAAATTCGGAATACGCTTTTTGCAATTTGAATTTGAAATTTTCAAGTGGTCTCCACTTGAACACAAAATGGCCGAGCAACTTGGTTAATAAACTCATCTAAGATATTTATAAGATATGTTAAGACACTGTCTAAATTTGGTTCGATTTGGAGTATTATTTCGGAAGTTGTAGTGATTTTAAATTTTCAAGTGGTAGCCTGATTTCAAGTGGTCCCGCTCAACTTAAAATATCTGCCACTTTATTAAAAATGGCGGATAAACTTCATTAATAAACTTCATTGAGACCCTTATGTGGCCTGTATTTACAACAAAATTCAAGCAAATCTTGCTTTAAATATGCTTTTTTACAATGTCGGTTTGAAATTTTCAAGTGGCTGCCACTTGAAAACAAAAAGTCGGAGCAACTTGGTTAACGAACTCATCCAAGATATTTATAAGATCAGTTCACTGTCCAAATTTGGTTCTATTTCGAGTATTATTTCGGGAGTTATCGTGATGACAAAATTTTCATTATAGATAGATAGATATATATATAGATAGATAAACGAAGTGATTGCAATAGGTCGATTTCTAAAGAAATCAACCTAAAAGACATTTTGGCATATGGCTTTTCTTCCAGATTCATATATGGGCTAAAACTTTTTTCTATTCCAGAATGTAGGACTTCTAGAATAAACATGAATCATTTTAAAACATCACTTATCGTCATCAATAGCTAAACACCATATAAATCTATGAAGAAATTTGTAATCAGAGTTACTCTTTACCTAATATAATTTTTTAATTAAGTTTCTACATTCAGGAAATTTACAATTGTTAAATGAGCCCTTATCTTTTAAAAATGGATTTTTTAAACTTTTAATGTTTCATTTTGAGCTTAAGTATTTAATGCATGTGAATTTTTTAAATATGAAAACATAATTTAAAGAAGTGCAATTAGGTAAATGTATTTTTTAAAGATAATTTAAAAGAATGCATTAATAATTCTGATTATAAATTTCCTTTAGGATAATGTAGCATTTTAGCTGAATTTTTTTTAAACTGTGAAAACATATTTTTAAAACATGCATTAGGCAGTGGCTTATTTACCCATGAGTGCAGTAAGCACATATAGGATTTCATGCTCCAAAGGACACCACATATGACTCCTTAAAGTGCTTTTATTTTAAAAAAGAGCAACTTAATATAGGAATTGTCCTTATATTTTCTTAATATAAACAATTTTTTTAATCAATCAGAGCTCCATGAAATAACTAAAAGTTTTTAAAAAATCAATGCCATTGCATTAAAAAATAAGGAAAATAGTAAAACACCTCAAATTGAAACACTCACCTTTCTTCTTCTAGGCTAGGATTGCTTCTGCAGTTGCAAATACATTACCTTTCCATAAATGACCGGCCATTTTCGATTTCAGACGTTTTTAAAAATATCTCAAAAAGTACTTAACAAATCATTTTGAAACTTCAGGAGTGTGAAGAACATGTTATTCCTCATATTTTAGTTAAAGTTTTACGCCAAAAGTGATAAGGGGACCAGTAAAACATTAAAGAAAAGTGAAAGTGTTTGGCGTCACCCTGTAAAAAGTAATGCTTGAAATGTGATCTGGCTGTAGCATGTGATTATAGGACTCATTCTCGTTATCTGTTTACATTTTTATATCTCTACTGCATATAATCAGGGAGATATAAAGTTTTTTTTTAAAATTGCAAAAAACATTTTTACTTTTTTAGCTATAACACGTATGTATTAAACCCAGTGCAAAGCTATTTTCAGGAAACTCGTCATACAATATTAAACACAGCATACTGCAGTCAGAAGAAAAAAATATTAAATATCTAATGAACTATGAATATTTTTACTAAATTTCTAACTGTTCATGCGTAAGATTTTGCGAAATTTCATTTGCATAATTTAATAGCCAAATGTATTGAGCTACTTATATAAAAACCCTAAACAAATATCGTGTTAACTCAAAATGTTCTATGCCATAGAATGAACTGAATTTCAGCTGTTCCCAAAAATAAGAACTTGCTTAAGGGATTTTCTCAATATTTATTTACAATCACAGAAAACTGTATTACCATTCATTGAATCAAAATAAAAATGTGAGTAAAACCCCTTATAGTTTAGCTTTTTTTTCGAGAGAAACTGGAAAGCAGTTCATTCTATGGCGTAGAACTTTTAAATTTACACAATGCTTGTTTGGTGTTTTTATATAAGTAGCTCAATGCATTTGGATACTAAATTATGCAAGTGAAATTTCGCTAAATCTTATGCATGTGCAGTTAAAAATTATTTAGTAAAAATACTCACATTTCATTAGATATTTAATGTTTTTTCATTTTAATTGCAGTATACTGTGACTAATGTCGTATGTTGGGTTTTCCAAAAATAACTTTGCATTGGGTTTAATGCTTTGCATGTTATAGCTAAAAAAGTGAAATTTTTTTGGCAATTTTTTAAAGAAACCTTTATATCTTCTTGATTAACATGTGGTAGAAACTTAAAATTTTATACAGAAAATGTGAAAGAGCCCCATAATCACATGATACAGCCAGATCGTATTTCAAGCATTACTTTTTACAGGGTGATGCCAAATACTTTTATTTATTTTTTAATTTTTTACTGGTCCCCCCTTTCACTTTTGGTGCAAAACTTTAACTGAAATACATGAGGTATACATGTTTTTTACACTCCGGAAGTTCCAAGCTGATTTGTTTAATACTTTTTTTTAAAAATGTCTGAAATCGAAAGTGTCCACATTTATGGAAAGGTAGTGTACATTTTACTTCTCAATAAACAGGCGATCATGGCTTGATTAGCACATTGACCAACTGAGTTGCAGCCAATCGACCTTTATTTTTTGAAGCCCAAAATTTTATTTTCAGTTAAAAAAAGAAAAGTGTAATTAAAAATATTTAATTGTTCTTCTAGAGACAATACTTCATGAGATCTGTACTTTAACTTTTAAAAATAAATGAAAAATTGAATATTTTACTGTTTTTCCGATAAAGCTTAAAAAGTGGTTTTGCATTTTTTCTTTTGTTTGTTTGTCCATCTGTCTACCTTCTTGCCCCATTTTTGTAAATATTTTTAGAATGCTTTAAAATTAATATATGTTTTTCAGGTTCACTATGGTATAGCTTCTTTTGAAAACAGTATAAATAACAACGTTAGTTTTGATACACAGAATTAAAAGAAAAAGGAATCTATTATATTTCATGAGAGATACTATCTCTATTTGGTATAAAACATAATGAAATAAAATTATATTATTCAGTTATATAAAGAATATTTGTGATAGAAAATATTGATTAGTATTACAGATTTGTTTACAATTCATTTCCATACAAACATTTTCAGGTTAAAGAAGTTAAAATTAGTGCATTTTCAGTTTTACATATTTTTATTTATGCAGTAAAATGATTAATTAGATTTATCTGTGAAGTTCATTTTTTAATCTTGTGAAGTTTTCCCATGTCCCTTATTTAAGGGAAGAGTCCTACCTCTATGTTTTTCTAAGCAAGCAACTTTTTTAGTGACTAAATGAACACTATGGTGGTTTGTTGGAAAAGTTGCTTAGCTGTCACAGTGATCTCTCATAAGGATTAATCTCTCTCTCTTTTTTCTTACTATGGTCTTACACTGTATATATATTTATCAAATGATTTTTTTTTTTTTTTTTCTAAACATAGCCTAATTTATTAGTATAATTACTGTCTCTATTCCCCCCCCCCCCTTTTTTTTAATTGAAAAATGTCTTAAAAACTTTCAAATGTTCAATTGAAAATGGGTTTTAAACAACAATGTGTAAATGATTAAATTGATTGCTTGCAATGAAATTATATAAAGTTTACTTAGCTCCTGAAGCAAGTAATTTATATATGATCCACTATTGGTCAATGTGTAAAATCAAACAAGGCAAGTTTTTTAATCATTGCAGTAAAAGAATTTAAAGTACTGGGTGAAATATGCTGTACCCCATTGCTTGGCATCTTGTTTCCGATTGGTGATAAAGGTCCCAACCTTGGCACCCTCAATGCTTTTCCGTCATTTAACGATTGGTGTACAAAATGTTGTAACCTCACCTTGGTATTTTGAAGCTGTGTGATTTTCGTATATCTGATTGTTGCCAAACAAAATTTTGTGCATTTTAAAGATTAATGGAGATTGCTGGAGCTGGAGAAGTATTTAGTGATGTTTGTTTTGGTTTTTATGTATGTGAAGCGTACAAACATACATATTACTGATTGCTGCAAAACGAAATTTTGTGCATTTTAATGATTCATAAAGATTCTGTGAAGGGTATTTACTGACTTGTTTTTTCTTGTTTTAATATGTATGCAAAGCGTACAGATGTACATATTACTAATTGTTGTATTTTGCTTAATCATTTTGTGTTTGCAGTGTTTATTTTGCAACGTTTTATTTTCTGTCTTCAAGGTTTGCTTTTTAGTTTTTTAAAATGGCAACAGTAGGTCATTTTTGAATTGTAAGTTCAGTTCATTTGCTGGTAGCTATGTTTTATGTAAAAAGTTTGTTAATTAATTGTTTTTCAGTGGGCAATTTTTATATAAAAGATATTTATAAATACTTTTAAACTTTATTTTAAATATTGTTAATTCAGGTAGTGCTCATTTGTGTAGTTTTTATGAACAAGTAAGCCTTTGTTTTTTTCATTAAATCAAGTTGAATGGTAAGAGTTTTCTTGGAGATTTTAAAAGTGGAAGTCAATAAATCTATTTTTTATTAATGTATTTTTATGTTTTGCTTAGAAAATTTGGTATATTTTATTGAATATTTCTGTTTTTACTTTTCTAATGTTAAATATTTTGTTTCGTTTTCTTTATGAAATTCTGCTTTTTTTTAAGTATGTATTTTTCTTTGGTTGCTTTTTTTTTTATGTTTTTGTAAGACCAGTTTGTTAGATTATAATATTAGAGACTTTAGTTAAAATACGCAAAATTAAGAATTTAAGAAAATCTGTAAGTAGTGCTGCAGAAACATGCCAAATTGGCGATTTCTAAAAGAGTTGCCAAGCAATGGGCTAAAGAAAATTTCCACCAAAGTATTTTATAATTATATATTGAATAAATCAAAATGAAATTCTGATATCTCCATAGTTTGCCAAATTTTTTTCCTATGGATATTCATGATGTATCATATATGTATTACACATTCACACATGAAGTTTAAGTTCGCACATAATCAAATAATTTAGAATTATATAGTTATCTTGTAAAAGCTTATTTTATTTTTAATTATAATTGATATATATATATATTAGAAAACTATTTGCTGGCTTTTTACAATTTTCCTGATGCATTGTTTATGGTGATGTATCTGTCACAGGTTAGACTGGGATTATTGGGTGATGATGGGATTGATAGGATTCCTTGTTGGTGCACTCGGATTTTTTCTCCACCAATTTATTGATATTTTTGCAGAATTAAAGTGGGACACAGCAAAAGCGTACATTCAGGTAATTTTTTTTTTTTATTTAACATACCATATTTTCCTGCTTGAATGAATCCATAGGTCAGATAAATTAATTTTACACTAAAAATTTTAAATACAAACAAAACTATATTTATATAAGGTAATGTTCCATTGAAATATAGCTTTGACTTTTAATTAAAATTTCTGGTATAAAACTCACCTGTGGGATTATACACAGGAAAATATGGTAAATAGTTTATCATCCTTCAGAATATGTTTAATCCATGCGATCATATTTATTCATTTTTTATTTCCCTTAATCTTGAACTTTTTTCTATATACATCATTTTAAATATCATATCCCCCTTTTTTGTTATATTTCACTTTGTAACTAAAATTTTTTCATTGAAGACTTTTTTCTTCTTCTTCCTCTGATGTTATTAAATACAATGCCTAGTATTGTATATAAAATTTAATTTCTCTCTTTTTCTTTTATCATTAATTAAATCTAGCTAATTTCATTTAGATAAAAATTATAAGATAGCTGCAAACGATCAGATTTAATTTCATCCAAGATCCAGTGAAACTTGAATTATAAACTAAAACATTTATTTCTGAAAAATATTCATTTACTGATGTTATGAGACATTGCGATAGATAATTTAGTGTCTTCTTATAATTAAAAATCTGTAATTAAATTTATTTTGAAATGTCTTAAATGTAATAGTACGATACTAATAATTTCAGTAGCATTTTAAGCTATAATTAAGCTTTCTTCAAATTAGAATTAAAATAATAATAATAAATAGTTATTTATCCTTCTGATTAAACAAATAAAAAATAAATAAAAGTATGAAAAAAATTTTGTTGAACTTCTTAAATGATACTAATTAAATCCAGATTCCCTTGCGGTCAAGTTTTAATCCTGATTTTAAAATATTAGTAACAAATCTTAATATTTTTTTAAAAATCATGATAATTTAAAAGATTCAAATGTGTAAGAATAAAAATTTATTTAAAGAATAATTGAATAATAACATCAGTATTTTAAGAGAGTTTTTTTTTTTTTTCCCCAAAAAGGTAAATAAGGAATTTTATGCTTTTGGAATAGCCCATAAAAGATATTGAAAAAATCCAAAGCTTCACATCATTTTTGTCTGTAAATAAATATAAATAGCTTATCATCTAATACAATATTAATTTATGAAAACTTTTACAAGACGACTAGAAAGTGTGCAGAAAAAAAAATTCCAAAAGAATAAAAAAAAAATATGTTTAGATCCTGTAAATCGAGAATATCGATCTAAATTTCCTAAAACAAGTTATAATAAATATGTACTTTCAGATTGATATTAATAAGAAATGCAACCCTTTTATTCATTTATTTATTATTATATTTTATTTGACCAAAAGAAATCTATAAAAGAAGAGAAAAAAAGAAAGTTACGAAAGTTTTATGTCTCTTTTTCTCCCAGCTTGCATACAGTTATTACTTAAGTATTTCTGTAATGTAAAAAAAGAGATTAATGAAATTTAATTAGCATTTTTAAAACATAATTTTATAAAATGTATGAAACTTGCATGTTGTACTATAGAAAATATAAACAAATGAATGCTGTTTTCCTTTTTTCTCCAAGTGAGCTACATCTTAAATTAGAATAGATTGTTTTTAGTTGGAACAAATTCGACAAAACTTTGCTCAAAATGCCTGCTGTGCTAAATTTTTCTAAAAGTTCATTTGATTTTATGAAAAATAGATAATATTATTTGATTTTAAAGAATATGAATCAAAATATTTGCAAATCTCATGCATTTGTTTAAAAAAAGTAGAAGAAAAAAAAAAAAAAAAAAAAAAAAAAAATTACAGATGCATGTGAGAAAGTAGGCACTTTGGATAAAAATCAGTTAAAAAATATCTGCTTTATTTTTGAATATTTCTTTTCATTTAAAGACAATTTGAGAACAGCATGTTATTTTAAAGTAGCTACTAAGATGCTTGCAAACTTCATTTGTTCTTGCCTATAAATAAAACTATCCAAAAACATGTCAGAAGAGGGTAGTTTAGATTTAAGAATGTAATCCCTTGTTTAAATTTTTATCAATATATGTTTTAGTGTATTAAATGTACTTTATTATATTTAAAAACTACAACGTAGAAAACTTAAATGTTTATGTATACTATTTTAGGAGGGGAAGATTATTTATGCTTGGCTGTGGGTGTTGGCCTTAAGCTGTTTTTATATTTTAATTAGTTCTTCATCAGTTGTTGTAAGTATTCATAATCTGTATATTTTGTTTATATGTATGTATATTCATAATATATTTCAGTACAGTTTCTTCTAAATGCTTGGAACTAATGACATTAATATCTTAATAGTATTACAATAGTGTTATAGTTTATGAAGTATTAACGGCCCTCTTCACTCACCGTCGCCGGAAGCCCGAGCCAATTTTTTTCTATGGGGAAATTTTCTTTACAAATAACTTATTAACTAATACATATTTTTAAATTCTGTTTTCACATTCTGAAAGTTCACAGCTGTTAAATTGACGTGCCTTTTCTAAAAAATTATTTTTTTAATTTTTTATATTTTATTTTGAAGCTGCAAAATACGAATTTTCAATATGTGAAATTTTTTCATTTTGCAATTTCGAAATAAAATATTAAAACTTAAAAAAATACATTTTAAAAAAAGGTGCGTCAATTTAACAGTTGGAAACTTTCAGAATGTGAAAACAGAATTTAAAAATATGTATTAGTTAATAAGTTATTTGTAAAGAAAATTTCCCCATAGAAAAACATTGGCTCGGGCTTCCGGCGGCGGTGAGTGAAGAGGGCCCTTAAGTCTGTATTAACCCATTAAATGCCTCTATATGAATCCCACTGGAAAATTTTGAATTTTTTTATATTTTGGGTTTTAATGTGCATTTCTAATCATACATAGTTTAAATAAGAATAATAAAAAATAAATTAGATGATATATGTTTTTAAACTGGGAGATTTGACACATAATTGGGGTAGAACAGATTTTGAAAAACTGCAAAACCCTTTTAAATTAGTTTTCTTGATCCCTGTTTGTTATAATTTAAGAAAAGAACTGTTTTATTTCATATCCATTGTTTTAAACCCCTCTACTCGAATGAGTTATTTTTGCTGATTTTTTTTTTTTTCTTTTTTTTGCTGACGTTTTGCAGAAAAACAAACATCTTTGTCTGAATAACTGAAAGAAAAAATAGAAATTACATTACAAACTTAAAAAAAAAAATATCAACAAAGCTAGGCGCTTCAATATTTAATGTAAAAAAAAAAAAAAAAAAAAAAAAAAATACATTTATCTTGCAGAGAAAAAAATTCCTAAAAAATTGTTCTTGCAGCGGGAGCTTTGGCACCTAATGGGTTAAAGATAAATATTGAGTTATTCTTTGTACAAATTTTTATTTAATCCATTTGTTAAAAAAAAAAAATAAAAAGCTTTTTTCCCCTTAAATATACACTCATGTACAAATTTATCTCTGCATACCCAAAAATTATGATATTCAATTAAATACCAAATCAATGTGAATCTATGTTTCTAGGATCCACTGTTTATTAAAATTATTATTGTTTCATGCTGTTTCATATACAGTGCTATTATTATTTTTTATTTTTTGCATTTATGTGTCATAATGTTATGTATCATTCCAGAGGAATTCATAAATTTACAGTTCACAGTTTCTGAAATATTTGATAATTTATGCTTGTAAAGATAATTTAGGATATGAGTGTATATTTGGATGTCTTTTTTAAGAGGGAAGAGACAGAATATTTATTAAACAAAATATGAAGCTAATGTTAGAACATAACTATAATAATATATAAGCAAAATGTTTATTAAAAAATGGGGATAATTTTAAAAATGAGTTTGGATTCATATAATATATGGAATATAATTTGAATTTTGGACTTATTACCTATCACATAGCCACTTGAATTACTCTCATGTGTGAATAGTTCTAATTTTTGCTTAAACCTGTATATAAAATGTTCCAAAAATATCAATGTTTTAGCTATTTGACTTCAGCTAATTTATTTCCACTTATAATGCGCTAAGAAATCTTATGTATCAGTCATATTTAAATAAACAAATACAGTAGAATCTCGTACAACACGCTCCCACAAAATGTAATTTCGTATAACATAACGAAAAATCTGCAATTGTTACTCATATAACACGATAAAGAGTCTCGTATAACGCATAAGATAAAGGAAGCATGTGACAACATTTTTTCTACTTTCAACCTGTTCAAGGTTACTTACTTTTTCACTGCAGATAAGGATTGCTCCATTACTATGCCAACATCCGACGCTTTTGGTCTCATTGCGGAATGAAATCGTCTGCTCAATGTATGTCTCTTATAACACGATTTCCTATTATGCGGAACATATCCCCCACATTATAGGAGAGTCTTCTGTAAATAAATGAAAATAAAACTTGTATAATCTAGTGTTGAGATCTAGCTGATTTTTTAGTTTAAATTTTTGCATTTATTTATTATTCTTGTTCTTTTACTATCTTCAGTTTTATTTATACTTTGAGTATTTCTTCTTTCCTAGCATAAATTTCAATGTATTAAAAGTCCAAAACTATTTGTTTAAAAATTAATTTGTTCAAAATTAAATTATTGAAAAAGTCATTATTTGTTTTCTTACCTCTTTTTCGGTTTGCAATGAAGGATCGGAGGCGCTAATCATTTCCTGTTCACTTAAATGAAGCAAAGTACAGGGTAAGTCAAAATGAATATAGCGATCACAAATGGCTATAATTATTTAATGGAAAAGAATTTATTGATAAGATTAACACAGAATGTAGATGGAACTCCAGAATTTTGTTTACATACATCATAGATGTTCTATATCACTTCCATTGGTCACATGGACAACATTTAGATGGTTGCCCATTTCACGCCATACATTCTGAAGCATATCTGTAGTCACCGACGCAAGCACATTAAAAATGCATACTTTGAGACCCTGCAATTTTTATCTATGGGTTTATGTGAAAGACAGGATGTATGTGCTTCCCATGCCCAAAACAATTAAAGAACTCAAAGTACGCATTTGTAATGCGCTTGCGTTGGTGACTGAACAAATGCTTCAGAATGTATGGCATGAAATGGACTACCACCTAGATGTTGTCCGTGTGACTAAGGGAAGTCACATAGAACATCTGTGACATATGTTTACAAAATTTTGAAGTTTCATCTATATTCTGTGTTAATCTTATCGATAAATTATTTTCCGTTAAATAGTTATAGCCATTTGTAATTGCTATATTCATTTTGACTTACCCTGTATTATGGTTTTCGTTGCATATTTTACATGTATATGTAGAATTACAAGGCTAGAAATGGAATTTTAAACAATTTTTACATAATTTGTGTGAATCGACGATATTAATCCTTTCTTTGACATTTAAACTTTTAAATTGATCACATTTATATAGAGCATGGAAATCATTACATAATATATATTATTTTGGAAAGGATTTTTTATATGTGCTTTTCTCAGAACCAAAAAGAAATTAATTTTGTTTATTTCCTGAATGTTTGTTTCGAATGACTGAATGTTGATTGCGATTTTGTATTTTTTTTTTTTTTTTTTTCTAATTTATTTAATTGATCCAAAACAACAGATCTTGACTGCAAAAACTCTATTAAGTCATTTAATGACAGAATTTTTTTAGAAGATACTGATAATTCATACGCCTTTTGTGTATCTTTATCCAATTTGTCTAGTATTATATTTACAATCATTGCATTTGACAAATTATTTGATTCTAAATTAAGCAATTTTAATGCTCTTAACGATTTATTCACAATGTCAGTAATTTGTTTTAAACCTCTCACGGACTCGTATTGTAGTTTATCTAACTTTAAGAATGATTGAATACATGAATCCACTACCAATCTTTTGTTCTGGTAGTGTTTTTTGAAAGCTAATAACAATGACTGGAATGTGTCATTCGTGGATTCAATTAATTTCTCTTCCCTGCTTAATCAATGAAGCCATTAATAAAATAACTTTTCTTAATCATTTAAGTTAGCATTTTTTAAAATTATATTTTTAAATTGTACCATAAAGGTTGAATATTCTTCTATTTTCCCACTAAATATCGGTAATGGAATTTGTAGAAGTTTACAATATGAATCATATGATTTAGAATCATTCTTATTTTCATTGTTTAAAGTGCCATTATTAGTCTTTATTATATTTAATTTAGAAAATAAGCATTTTGAACTTACCCCTAAAGCCGATCTTTGATCCTCTAAGTCATATATAACTGTATCAATACTGGATGAAGTTTCTTCTTCTTCAGGATTAATTTGAATATATTCTTTAAATAATGTACCAATTTCATCTTTCAGTTCAGTGATAACCTTTAATCTTTCTTCACTATTAATGCTGTCTATTTTAGAATCTTGGGACTCCTTGAATTCCATTACAAAACTGTTAATTTTTGTAATTTTTGTTTTAATTAGACCTTGAATTCTATTTAATTGCTTTAATTTTGATTTTTTGGTAATCTCCATTATTGCGTGTTCGTCTCCTGGGATCGACCAGGACCACTTATGATAAATATAAACAACAGACCATTTACTAATAAAATTATTTTTATTTTTGTTTCTTGGAGTTAGAGAAAGTTGATGCTTACCGGCAAATGTATTTTTCTCTACTGGTGAATTTTTACATTGCCTCACTAGAGGCCATATCAAAGGGCTTACATGATGCCACAGAATATTTAGTAATTGTTGTAGGGACAAAGGTAACAGTTTATTATACAGAATATTTATGGAAAGGTCAAATTAAATTTGAATCAGGATTCCAATCTGGGTCCTTTGGTCTAATTATCTAACTTTTTACCAATTATTTTATTTACCATATTTTCCTACATATAATAATCTACAGGTTTGCTAAATCAGTTTCACACCAGAAATTTTAATTACTTAACAAAGATAATTTCAGGGATGAAAGTTGGTCAGTAAAGTCAGTAAAAGTCGGTATTTTTCAGATAGGTCAGTATGTTAGGAATTTAGTCAGTAAAATCAGTATTTTTGGTCAAATTATTTCTAAACTCCCTTTTTTTTAATACATTTTTTTTTTTGATATTTCGTTTTCTTATTCAAAATTAGGCCAAATGAAACATTCATTGGTAGCTCTGCAATCCTAAATTTTGACATGCCATGGTAGGGCAGTCGGTAGAGCTTCAGGCTCGTAAATGGAAGATTGTGGGTTCGATTATTCAAGCCGGGCAAAGACCGTTGTGTACACTAATGGTGGCTGGTGCACGTAAAATCTGTCATGGCCGCAGTGTCCTCCATGTTCCCATCAAAAATTGTACTTCTGGAGGTCACTGAAGCGGGAGAGCCATCCATTCTGTGGAGAATCAAAATTGTGATGGCATGTCTCCAGACCACCTCTAGGGGTGAGTACCAGACCGTCACCAATTACTCATTGCACAGCACTGGTGTGATGTAAAACCCATTCAACCAACCAACCTAAATTGTTCCAACATAAAAAAAAAACATTAAGAAATTTTATTTATAAACTCATCAACTGTGAAAATTCATTTTAAATAGTTTGGAGTGTAAGGTTGATTTTTTATATCAACTATGTGAAAAATACCAGAGCCGGAAATCGAACAGGGGTGCTCCACTTAATGTTCAGATGTTCTTCCACTGAGCCCCTTTGGCTGATGGTATCCGGACATAATATTGTGGGACAAAATCTTGCCGGGCAAAATATCGCGTCAACTAAAAAAAATTATATGATCTATTTCACATGTGATCTCTGGAGGAGGCCACATAGAGCCTTATAAATATATGTGTATCATAGAGTGGAATATCATTATTTTACCTAAATTTAAGTTATCATTTGGCTTTTACAATTCAAAATGCATTTTTTAAATATTTTAAATCACTGCTGACATCAAAGCTGAAGGCTGTTTACAAACCTGAATTAAAAATTATAAAATTAATAAGCACGATTGAATTCATTATGACTAATCTTGGCAAAAGTTAATAAATATAGTCTTAAATTTCTTTTAAGCAAAATTAATAACTATTTTTGTGATGGGTTTGTCTATATGTAAGTTCTCCTTCTAAGGTAAATATGCATGTGTTGCCATGAAATTTTTTATAAGATTATTATTAATTAGCAACTCATTCAAATAAAATGTAGAATGAGTCACTTTATTTGTATCAGACACAATCATTACTTACATTATTTTGTTTTCCATTCATATTTATATGTCGTCGCTATTTTGTCCTCCACCCCTGGCTGATGACCAGCTCTGTACCTTGCCAACAGTTATTATGTGATAAATGCCAAGGGTAGCTCAGTGGAAAAACACCCGCACACTAAGCAAAGGACTCTAGCATTTTTCACATACTTGGTATAAAAAAATCAACCTTTGCACTTTAAACTATTTAAAATATAAAACATTGTTATTACTTTAGGGTTAAGAACATGTTCTTAAATATTGCACATTTTGTCTTATTGTGCCTTTTTGGTACTTAGTGATACATGCAAACTGACCAATTATTTGCAACTATATAAAAAAAAAAAAAAAAAAAATAGCCCATGCTTTGAGAAAGTGACAAATAAAATTAAAGAAACTGCAAAATCTGAAGATTAGACTGTCCAAATGTTGAGAAAAAATATGTTAAAAGAAAAAGCCCCCCCCCCCCCCCCCGCATTTAATGAACTAAAAATTTCAATTTAGCAGAAGTAGATTAAAAAAATATTAAGATTTGATACAGACGCTTTTTTTTTCCTGAAAACTTCCTCTGATAAGATAAACACTTTCATATTGTATTGTCATTGACTATGGAGTAATGTCTAAATTTTGTATAAAATTGGTTTGGCAGAAGTGCGTTAAAAATAGATTGCAAGATTTGTTACAGGCAGAGCGATTTTTGCCCCTGGAACCTGTGCCTGTTCAGTTTAGATTTCTAAAAGTATTGATGTAATATATTGTCATTGACTATGGACTCATATGCAAAATTTGAGTAAAATCATTTCAGCAAAAAAAAAAAAAATTTGCATGATATGCCACAGGCAGACAGAATTTTTGCTTGTAATAAAATAGATCTTGAATATGCTTGTATATTGTATTGTCTTTGACTATAGAATCATGTCTAAAATTTGAGCAAAATCAGTTCTGCAGAGATGCATTAAAAAATAATTGCTAAATTGCACAGACTGACTAATATTTGCCTCTGAAACCTGCTCTTATTAAGATAAATCCATGAAAATATTTGCATATTACATAGCAATTGACTGTGAACATGTGACACTTTGAGCAAAATATGTTCGATGGATAGCAGGTTTATTGATGACAAAATTTGATTTACACAGATAGAAAAATGACCAAACTAATTTTTAAAAAAAAGTGGAAAAAAAAAAAAAAACTTTGATAAAATTATTATTATTTTTTAATTGAAAGAAATGTTCTTTGGAGATGGAAATAATTTTTAACTTTCTGTATTGGAAAAATATATTTTATTTCTAATCATTTTTCATTCCCCCCCCCCCCCTTTTTTTTTTTTTTTTTTTTTTACACATGGATTTATGCGTTTTAAAGGTGTGTTTGACATAATTTGGCCATTATTTGAAAATGTATGTCAGTCTGTCTTAGTATCTATGGTTACCAAAATTTTGTGAAGTCTTTTTTCTCATGAACCAAAAGAATACACAAAATTCAACAAAATTTTATATTTGGTTGCATCGTGACTGGTAATGGTACTGATTACATTTTGAGATATACAGATATACAGCAGATTTAATTACTGTATTGCAATTTGGGTAAAAAAAAAGTCAAACTGCAGATAAATCGACTTATACCTTTTTTATTTGCTGTAACTTTGAAACTAATGGTTGAAACAAATAAAATTTCTAAGTTTGCATAATACCAAAGCGATGAAATGATACCTATGTACATTTTTGATTTAATAACACGGCTCGGCATGAAAATTGCCTCTGACACCATTTCAGCATATTCTTATGTAAAATGACCTCCTGAATCTGAATATGACGCCCACTTTGTCTTATCACCCACCGTTTTTTAGAAATGACCTCCTATTTTTATCATTTTTCGGTGATTTTATGTCTATAAATTTGATTTTTAGGAGGGGGGAGGATTATTTTAACCATTAAATATCTTCTGAGGGGCTACAGAGTTGGAAAATTCTAAAACATGGACATTTGCGGCAAGTGAAAAATTTTGTGTGGATTTGCCACTGAAATATTATGCATTACGTATCTTATATTTTTTTAAACTGTTATTAATGTTACTTTTTAAACTTTATATATTTTTTGTTTTTAGGTGTTAAATTAATTATTTCTCATTCTTCAAATCAAATTTATGGTCATAAAATTATCAAACAGGGAAAGAAATTGAGGGAAGGGGTGGTGTATCTAGAAAACAGTGGGTGACTGGGCAAATTGGGAGCCATATTCAGATTCTGGATGTCATTTTACATAAAAATCAGCAAAAATAGTATCAGATCTTGATTTTTTTTTTTTTTTGCAGAGCAGTGTAATTGGTTTTATTACCCACTATGAAGTACTTTATAAAAAATCTACATAAAATTTTCTTTTAAAACATAATACAGTAAACATATACTCTATATTCTACTATGGTTTATTATATGAAATAAATTATATTTTAATATATGAATTAAAACTATTTATTTTGTTAGATCTAAATAATTACTTAATAAAAATTACACATTCTTCATTGGATTAATTCCACCTTTATATGGGAATTACTGCTTTAATGTGCAATGGCATAGTATAATACAGTGTTTTAATATAAATCTCAGAAATTTCACTGTGGCAAATATCATAAATAATTTATTCTAGTTCTTGGAGAGTTGTAGGGTGCAAATTTCTAATTCTCCCCCCCCCCTCCCTGTGTTTTTTCAGATTAAACATTAAGTGGATTGAGATTAGGACTATTTCCAGGTCTGGTAAAGAAGAAATTCTACAAACAATATTCTTTGTGGGATTTAACTAAAAGTGAAAAAAGATGTGATTACTTACAGAATTATAGGTGCTCATATGGATAGGTAATTTCAAGAATTTGAATCAAATAAACGTACCACAGGCACCCTTTAGCAAGGTGCATAAAATCAACTTGAAATGCTCTTTGCGGGAAAGTCTGCAGTACCTTCAAAATAATCATTCAGGCACCACTTTTATAATAACAGCATTTTATTTTGAGTTAATTGATCCATTGAGCATGATAATTTGCCCGATGCCTTTAAAAATTCTGCACCTCCGTACCATAATGTACGGAAAATGTGTCACTGTTTTAAAAGTGCAATTTTCATTAAGCCGGTCACATTTTTGTCGTCTCACTAGCTTTTTCTCATCAGCTGGAAATAAATTAAACTTCACTCATCAGAGAATACCAGATCAGCTCAGTAATTAACTGGTATATTTTTTAGGTCAACTGAAGTCTTGTTTTTCTTAATTCTTTTCTTTAATAATGGCTTTTTTTGCGGAACTTCTGGTTTTCAAACTGCTCTGTTTAATTGTCCCTGCACTATATTTTTGAAGAAAGTATTTTTCTATACCCTTTTTTTTTAAAAAATCTTTTAACATGATACAAGTAGCTTTTTTAAACATTGGCTTTTTAACTTGCGGTCATGTCTCTTGAAAGAGCAACGTAAATACCTAAAGCCAAATTTCTAGTTTAAACAGCCACAAAATTTTATATCTTGCTAAAAACCATCTCACAAATATTTCATTAATATTTAATTATTTTGCTATCTCCCATATTATTATTATTATTTTTTTTTAATTCAAAAATTAATACTTTTTGTGGCATTGTTAATTGCCTTATCCTTGCCATTTTTGAAATACTAAAAAATTACAATTTTTCTGGCAATTGCATTTTAACACTGGGCTTATTCTTAAAGTGTATGTAGAGGACGATGCAATAAAATCTGTTCAAAATTTGTTTTTTAAATGATAAAATTGTCAGTTGCAGAAAGAGAAAAGGAAACAACTTCAGCTCTTTTTTTTTTTTTTTGTCCCTTAGTGTATGTAAAGTAGTTCAGTCTTAAGTATTTGGTATTAATCTAAACATTAACTTAAAATTTCATTATTTATTCTCGTTAAAAATCTCAGTTTTTAACTCACTGAACAGTTTATTTATTATGTTTTTCACATAATTTATTAGCTAATAAATTTTAAAGGTTTGTCAAAATATACTTATTTTGCATTAGAGAATTAAAAGAAAAAATTTTGGTTGTATGACTTTTAATTTTTTTTTCTCTTTTCTAAAGTTGGTCAGTATTTTTTAAAGTTTAGTCAGTATTTGGTCAGTATTTTTCCAATTTTGGTCAGTAAAATCAGTATTTTTAGACCTCTGACTCACTTTCATCCCTGTAATTTTGAATGAAGTATTGTCACATATAAATATACTCCGGTCAGTAAATTAAACTTTCTGGTGTAAAACTGATTTGTCTGACCTGCAGATTATATGCAGGAAAATACTGTATTTATTATTTATTATTATTTTTTTTTTTTTAAGGAAAGAGGCAGTGTCTGTCCTGTGTTTGGCTCTTTTTTGAAGGTCACTAACTCTGACAAAATAGTTTTAATCTATAAATTATTTAAAATTAAGGACTAAATATATTTAGCAATAAAAATACCTTAAAAATATCCTTAAAAATGGAGACAGCATATTAATTTCAGCCACCATCGTGGCCATCATCAGTGCTGAAACACAACCTAGACGTTTTCTTCTAGTTTCCCGGCGTTGTTTTGTTGTCGCTGCGATTCCTTCGCTTCTCTTCATTTTCTTTCATGAGTTGTTGCCATTCTGGCGGAACCAAATAGTGTTCTCGGTCATTAACAGTTAATGGGTTATTGATAATTTCAATGGCCTCCCTTTTTAAGGCGTAATTGTAGGAGTTATAAGGAGCTATTTTTTTAATGTTTATGGTATTAGTATTAATTGGGTTATTGTTATGGGTAGTGGAAAAGGCGGTGGAGGATTTACCATATTTTAAATCGGCACGGTGCTCTTTTTCGCGTTCATTAATCCTTCTTTTGGTCATTCCAATGTAGTTTGCTTTATTGCCGTTAATATGTTCGAATTCAATTTTATAAATACCGGCGGTGGAGTTTTGGGGGATAATATCTTTTTTGTTGCGTATGTGCTGGAAAATATTTTTGTTGGGTTTAATTGGGATATTAATATTAATGTTTTTAGCTTCATTTCGGATTTTTAGGCTGGCGCCATTACAGAAGGGTATGGAAGTGGTGAAATTGGATTTTGTTTTTTGTGCATTATTAATTTTGTTTAATGTTTTTATGCGTTTTTTATAGAGGGTGTTAATAAGGTTTTTGGGGTAGTTAGCTTTGCTAGCAATGTTTTTGATATGTTTAAGTTCTTTATTGAGTAGGTTTTTGTTAGAACATACGATAATTGCGCGATTAATGTATGATTGGAGAGCAGCGTATTTATATGAAAGTCGGGTATTACAATTTTTGTTTATTATTTCGGAGCTAGCGGTAGGTTTGCGGTAAACGGTGGTATCTATGGAGTTATTTGGGGTTTTTATGATTTTTACGTCAAGAAAATTTAGGGTGTTATTTGTTTCTGTTTCCATGGTAAAGTTAATATTATTATCTGGGCTATTAAGTTCAGTAAGGATATTGTCGGGATTAATTGTATTAGGTATAATAGCAAAGATGTCGTCAACATAACGCGTCCATAGTTTACACTTATTAATTATATTGAAGGCGGAGTTTTCTAGAAGGCGTAGTTTTAGTTCTGCAATGACCTCTGAGATAGGGGACCCCATTGGCACCCCTTGTGTTTGACGGTAAGTATCTTGATTAAACGCGAAAAAAAGAATCATTTAAAAGGAGATTGTTGGTTCGGATTAATGTTTCGCTGGTTTTATTACTTCCGTAGGTTTCTATTAATTTGTTGTTAATGATTTGTGTGATTTCTGGTATATTGATTGAGGGATAGAGGTCTTTGATATCGAAACTTACCAGTTTATCATTAAAATTTACATTAGTATTACGGAGTTTTTCGAGAAAATTTTCGTTTGAGCTTATTGAGATATCGGATGGGGGGAGGATGGACTGATAGATGGATTTCATGTATTTTTCGAGACAGTATGTGGGACCTTCGGATCTATTAACAATTGGACGGAGTGCGGGGGGGGTTCTTATGGTCTTTGTATTTTGCAAAAATTCGGGGAATGACAGAGGCATGGCTGTTGAATATTGGTTGTTTATTATCTGGCCATTGTCCGGTTTTTATGATATCTTTTGTTTTCCTTATAATTTTTTCCAGTGGTGATTGGTTAATTTTATTGGCCTTTAATTTATCAATAGTATCTTTCATCATATTGTTGTAATCGGTTCTATTCATAATAGTAATTAGATTAGTTTTGTCGGTCATTAAGAAGGTTAGATCGCGGTTATTTTTAAGGGTTTTGAGGCATTGAATATCTTTTGAGTTTGTGTAGTTTTTATGAGTGTTGGAAAGTGATTTGACGGCCGTATTTCGAATAATTTGTTTCTTTAGTGGGGGGATATGGTCAATAGCGGTTTCTATTTGTGCGATTGAATCTTTTAAGTTAGTTTTATCGTTTAGGATGTATTTCGCGCCGAGTTTTAACAGTGAGTCTTGATGCGATGTAGGATTAAAATCCGAAATATTTTTATATGGATAGGTAGAAGGGGGGAGAGTATTGAGATAAAATTAAGGACTAAATATATTTAGCAATAAAAATACCTTAAAAATATCCTTAAAAATGGAGACAGCATATTAAAACTAAAAAACTGGATTCTAAAAGAAAACCCAACAATTCTCAATACTCTCCCCCCTTCTACCTATCCATATAAAAATATTTCGGATTTTAAACCTACATCGCATCAAGACTCACTGTTAAAATTCGGCGCGAAATACATCCTAAACGATAAAACTAACTTAAAAGATTCAATTTTTGCAAAATACAAAGACCATAAGAACCCACCCGCACTCCGTCCAATTGTTAATAGATCCGAAGGTCCCACATACTGTCTCGAAAAATACATGAAATCCATCTATCAGTCCATCCTCCCCCCATCCGATATCTCAATAAGCTCAAACGAAAATTTTCTCGAAAAACTCCGTAATACTAATGTAAATTTTAATGATAAACTGGTTAGTTTCGATATCAAAGACCTCTATCCCTCAATCAATATACCAGAAATCACACAAATCATTAACAGCAAATTAATAGAAACCTACGGAAGTAATAAAACCAGCGAAACATTAATCCGAACCAACAATCTCCTTTTAAATGATTCTTTTTTCGTGTTTAATCAAGATACTTACCGTCAAACACAAGGGGTGCCAATGGGGTCCCCTATCTCAGGGGTCATTGCAGAACTAAAACTACGCCTTCTAGAAAACTCCGCCTTCAATATAATTAATAAGTGTAAACTATGGACGCGTTATGTTGACGACATCTTTGCTATTATACCTAATACAATTAATCCCGACAATATCCTTACTGAACTTAATAGCCTAGATAATATTAACTTTACCATGGAAACAGAAACAAATAACACCCTAAATTTTCTTGACGTAAAAATGATAAAAACCCCAAATAACTCCATAGATACCACCGTTTACCGCAAACCTACCGCTAGCTCCGAAATAATAAACAAAAATTGTAATACCCGACTTTCATATAAATACGCTGCTCTCCAATCATACATTAATCGCGCAATTATCGTATGTTCTAACAAAAACCTACTCAATAAAGAACTTAAACATATCAAAAACATTGCTAGCAAAGCTAACTACCCCAAAAACCTTATTAACACCCTCTATAAAAAACGCATAAAAACATTAAACAAAATTAATAATGCACAAAAAACAAAATCCAATTTCACCACTTCCATACCCTTCTGTAATGGCGCCAGCCTAAAAATCCGAAATGAAGCTAAAAACATTAATATTAATATCCCAATTAAACCCAACAAAAATATTTTCCAGCACATACGCAACAAAAAAGATATTATCCCCCAAAACTCCACCGCCGGTATTTATAAAATTGAATTCGAACATATTAACGGCAATAAAGCAAACTACATTGGAATGACCAAAAGAAGGATTAATGAACGCGAAAAAGAGCACCGTGCCGATTTAAAATATGGTAAATCCTCCACCGCCTTTTCCACTACCCATAACAATAACCCAATTAATACTAATACCATAAACATTAAAAAAATAGCTCCTTATAACTCCTACAATTACGCCTTAAAAAGGGAGGCCATTGAAATTATCAATAACCCATTAACTGTTAATGACCGAGAACACTATTTGGTTCCGCCAGAATGGCAACAACTCATGAAAGAAAATGAAGAGAAGCGAAGGAATCGCAGCGACAACAAAACAACGCCGGGAAACTAGAAGAAAACGTCTAGGTTGTGTTTCAGCACTGATGATGGCCACGATGGTGGCTGAAATTAATATGCTCTCTCCATTTTTAAGGATATTTTTAAGGTATTTTTATTGCTAAATAGTTTTAATCTTCCAGTATATTTTTACATGTATTTCATTCATTTGTTTTCTTCATGTACATTTTAAGCATCTACAAGACATGTATTGAATTTGTAACCAAGAATACTCAAATGAACATTTTTTATTAAAATTATTTTATTTTGTACTAGTTAATCCTAATGCAATATCAGGTTTACTAAGGTGTGTACATTCATACAATAATTATAATAGGTTTAAAAAAAAAAAAAAATCTTCCCAGTGTTTAGTTTATTAATACTGACATCAGGTTCTAAACCAAATATAAATAAACAACAAAATATTAATCTGAATATAAAGTAATTCAATAAATGAAACTTAAATATCTATTCTCTTTTATTTTAGCTACTTAGACCAAGTGCTGGTGGATCAGGATTACCTGAAATAATAGCCTATTTAAATGGAACAATTGTTCGTCACATATTTAATGTGAAAACTTTAGCTGTGAAATTTTTATCTTGTGTTTTAGCTGTAGCTAGTGGCATGCCTGTGGGTCCGGAAGGTCCTATGGTTCATTTAGGGTAAGAATACCTTTATGTACTTATTAGTGATTAAAGTTTAACAAATTTCAGAAATTGTTTTCGACGTATAAATTATTCACTTGATAAAATGCTCTTAACATTGGGATATAAAAAAGATTTACCTTAATAATTTTTAGGGAAGATTTGATCATGACAAAACCTAAGGGCTAATAACAAATTAGTAACAAAAATTGTGATTATCATATATCATAAAATGAATGAATTTAGTTATAGTAAATACACTCATATAATAATATAATGTAACTGTAATTGTAGCAAATGTTCAAATCAACCTTGTATAATGTTTGCATGTGATTGTATGAGAATAGTTTATTGAATTAGAAAGTTAAAAAAAATCTAAATATTATAATAATAATAATAATAATAAAAATTACATCAAAAAAAAAAAATCCTCATATTTTTAGTTTATTATATACAGTGTTTTAACAAAAAATAAAACTATTTTTATACAAGTCGGCGCTGCACAGTAAAAAAAAAAAAAAATATATATATATATATTGCATTCAGAATACAAAAATATTGAAAATCCAATTATAAATGTGGTCATTCGTATGGAAATCGTGTTAACTTCACTATTACAAATTAAAAAACTTTTGCATATAATTTGATAGATATATAGACCAATTTATACACAAGCCCTGTTAAATAACAGTAAAATTTAGAAAGATGTATTTGAAACTATAAGCTGTTCTTTAGTTTATTGAATGTAAGTATTTTGTGGTATAGGGATGTTTACAAATTGCAAATGCTTGCATAAATCAATAGATATTGAAAAATATAAAATAATTATTAATTCCATAAATAAAAATACATACTTATAAATAAAAGGAATTGCAACTTATATAACCCATAGCAGAAAATGTGAGACGTACGTCGCAGATTTTTTTTTAATCTGCAGATTATTTCCAAAATAGTATTGTGCAGAGATTCCAAGTTTTCCAATTTTGGCAGGAAAGATAGCGATTTTCAATCTTTCTACATCCACAGCATAATTTTCAATATTCATTTAACACACACTTTATTAAATTCTAGAACCTGTAAATAAATAGAATTGAATTTCACTCATGAAATTTTTTGTTAACCCCCCCCCCTCCCCATCCCCCTGCTAACCATCGACGATCAAACGGATTGCAGAATCCTTACAATTTCCAGTCTTTCTCCATCTGCAACATAACCGTCAATAAAACTTACTTAAATAGATTCTAGAACCTATAAAGAAGTAGATTTGTTCAATATTTCTCACTCATACATTTGTTTTACTCTCCCCTCCCCCTTTCCATTAACGATCGGTGATCAAATGCCCCACAGAAGTGTTGTAATATTCAGTCTTTCTCCATCCACTGCATAAATGTCAATATTCATTTCAAACATGCTTTATTAGATTTTAGAACCTATAAAGAGGTAAATTTGTATCTCTCTCTCATGTAATTTTTTGTGACCCTTCCCTCCACTTACAATTGATGATGAAGCAGCTCGTGGAATCCTCGCAATTTACAATCTTTTTTCATCTGCAACATAAAGGTCAATGTTCTTTTAAACTTATTGAATTAGATCCCAGAATTTATAAAGAAGTAGAATTGTTCAATATTGTTCACTCATATATTTGTTTTATTTCCTCCCCCCTCCCTACTTCTAAAGATCTGTGATCAAACACTCCGCAGAAGCATTTGATTTCCAATCTTTTTCCATCCACAACATAAATGTCAAAGTACTTATTTTATTAGATTCAAGAACTTATAAAGAAGGAGTTCAATATTTCTCATTCATATAATTTTTTGTGACCTCCCTCTCCTTTATTATTTGCAAACAATTGGTAATGCAACACCCTGCAGAAGTTTTGTGATTTTCTATCTTTCTCTATATGCAGCATAAATGTCAATATATATATATATATTTTTTTTTTTTTTTGAAAACTTGCTTTATAAAATTGTAGAATCTATTTAGAGGTAGAATTGTTCAATGTCACTCACTACTCATGTAATTTTTGTTATTGCTTCTTTGGATGTATAAAAGATCATGGACAAAGATATTCTTTCTTATGTGATATGAAGGATAATGGTTAATGCCAACTCTTTATATAGCTATATGTAATTAAAATTTTATAACCACAATGCTTTGACTTAATGGATTAATAACAGTAGATAATTGAAACTTGTGATAAAAATACGCTTACTGAATCCGGTAACATTTTTTCGTAACTTATTATGAAATTATGCTGCAGATTATTCTCTAATGCCTGAATAGCTATCACAGATTGACAGAAAAAAATCTGGGCTTATATATTGTATTAATTTTCATTTTGTGTGTCATATTGAAAAATGTTCTCTTGATGTGTGACATAATGCTTAATCTTAAAATATGCCAGTACTATCTAAAAGCTAATTTGTATCTGTTGCAAGGCTTTTATTTTGAAATAAATCAATATACTGTTTGAAATTCATCATTCTTTTCATAAAATATGTCTTCCATATTCCCTTTTCAAAAAAAAAAAAAAAAAAAAAAATCCAAAACATAGTGATTAGTATGTTGAATATGTAACTAGGTTCTATCTTCACATTTTCTCCTTTACATCAGCTTAAAAAGCACTGTTTTTTAGAGGGGGGGGGGGGGTAATGTAATTTGATGCAGAAATAAAAGTTAAGGTTATAAAAATGTGAAATACGTTAACTTTTAAAATATATCTATAAACTAAAAGCTCTGCCTCCTGCTCGCTCTGATCCTCAACCCTTCAGGGAGGATTTTCGTTGCCCCTCCCGACTTGCTTTGCTCACTAGTGTTGCGGGCTTTACCTACCTATTCAAAATTTGAGGGAAAAAAATAAAACAAACAAGGGGGGGGGGTAACTGTTTTTTAATGTGTAGAGAAAAAAACAGTTTACCTCAAAAATGTTTTGAATTATATAATGTTAAGTGAAAAATTCAATGTTTCATAAATTTAAAAAATATGAATCGCTGATCCATATTTTGTTAAAAGTTTTATACAGTTGGAAAGAGAATTAAACGTCAATTCTGGTGATACCTATAGTTAGGCAATTTAACCATTTGTTTTCTGTACAGGGTGATTCAAAAGAGATAAGCGAATGTGAACCGAAATAAAATCAGAAAAAAAAAAGACGAAAAAATATTTAATATTTTTTTAATTCAGAGGATCTGGAAACGTGCAAATATAACAAAAACTAATTTTCGGAAATTTGACTCAAAAACAATACTTTCTCTATACCATGTATATGGGTAAGAGAATGTATAAAGGAAAAGAAAGAAAAATGAATTTGAAAATTCCCTTTTAGTACATAAATGATTCATAAATTTTATTTGTTAAATTATCAATATATATTATCGTATGTATTTACTAAGGGAAAGAGAGACATTACAGGTTAAAATAGCCGTCTTTCCCTGAGTGAAAAATATTTATTTTGCAAATGCTGATCAACCTATGCCTTATTACAAAAGCTATAGTAATTACAGTTTCTCACTTTTGATACAACCCTTGGCGAAAAATGCTAGAATTTTTAAATTTCAATAACTCTGCGAAATTTTCGCTTAGAAACATGTTTTTGTTTTTCTTCTTCTTCTTCTTCTTCTTAGACTGAGGAGAATATTTTTCTAAATGTAAGTCATATCATAGAAGGGGCCATATAAAAATTGCATTTCATATTTAATATGTATACAGCCCCTTGTAAAAAAAAAATGCCATATCTGAAAACTACTCTTAATTTGCACCAATTTTGTAATTGGAAGTATGTTTCTATCTTTCTTAGTTTACGAGATAATTGCTGAAACATCTATTTTGAATTACCCGGCATATATATATATATAATTCATATTTTTAAAAAACAATTTCACCATTAGAATCGGAAATAAATGCACTGTCAAATAGTACAGACATATTTTGCATATCTTGATCTGTTAAGGAGGTATCTCTTTAAAAACACACACAAAATTTTTTACTTTCTTTTCCTCTGAGGAAAGAAGAAAATGACTTTATTTAGTCAAATGCTCAACATTTTTGTATTTTAACTGCAGTATATTATTTCTACAGTGTATTGTAAACTTATGTAGAAGTAACGTTAACTTTCATTAAGTGCTCAGTGTATTATAAACTAAAATATGCAGAATTTTCTTTTTGAAGTTTTAAAAAATGTTTATAACTTTCTAGTTTGACATACTATTCTTACACAAATGCACATAACAATTGTTATAATTACAGATTATTTTACTCTTATGAATGTAAATACTAACTTTTACTCAGTTTGTTTTTATTGTTGTCTTGACTAAATCGTCACTGAAAAATACACTCATGTTTGTGAAAATTGCAACACCAAGAAGAAATGCGAATATAAGAATGATATTTATTGGACACATACATTATAGTAGGAAGAGCAATTGATTAAATTTTCAGGAAGTTTTGAGTAATACATCCTGAGAAAACAGTACATAAAGCAGCAACCTCTGAGAGTAATAACTACACTTATCTGTCTAGGCATTGAATCGAACAGCAATTGGATGACATATTTCAACAGGATGCCACAATTCATAGACTGTAGTTACTGGTAATTGGTGGCGGGCCACTTGCTTTTCAATAATTAAACAGACATTTTTATTGTTGCGAGATCAGGAGAACACGCTGGCCAGAGCAACAGTTGAACTCATTCTTTATCAAGGAAGGTCCGGACAATACAGACAACTTGTGGCCGTGCATTATCCTGCTTAAATGTTGTGCTACGGAAATCTATAATATAGGGCAGTGGGGTGTGCCTTAACTCACCAGAAATTTAATGGCCGCTACTCAGAGTGCCGGGAATGCGAACAAGAAGTAATCGAGATGTGTATCCAATGGGACCCCATACCATTGCTGCAGGTAATGGACATTGTGACGATGTCGAATCCCAGCTGGCAATGTGCATTATTCACAATGCCGTTAAATACCGATAAGACAATCCTGATGCTGTAAGCAGGATTGTGATTTGTCTGAAAGGCGACTTTATGCCATTCCTGCATCCAGGGCTGTAGAATCTAGATGCACGCTGTGCGCAGAAAATTATCCTATCTTGCAGAAAGTTTGCCTATCTTGTGGAAAGTTAGTTTTTTTTTTTTTTTTAAGAGGGTAAAACATTTTTAAGGGGTGAGGAGAGAGAGACATAACCTGTCTGTAAATTTAGTAAACTCCCGATTATTCACGGAATTGAGTCGCACAACAACCCATAGATAATCAGAGCCCATGGATAACTTGCAAAATTAATTTTTAATTTTTCTCTCTTTCTATAAAGTCCTCATTGACCGATGTATGCTGTTTAGGAAGTTTACTATTTCCAATCTCCAAACATTGCAGCGACCGTTTTGGCATAAAAGATATAACAAAAACAACTTTTGGAGATCTTTACAATTCTGACCTAGTGTAGCACTGAATGGCACTCTCCAGCTTTTCCTGGCTTGCAGAAAATTTTTAGCTTTTAGGTCTACAGAAAGTTTTTTATTTTATGCAGGTCTGCCTGCGTCCAGGATTATCATTGATCATACATTAAAGGTGCCTATATCAGTGATGAAGTTTTGAGGGTAATCAAAATTTTGGTAGCTGCATACTGGGTCATCACCTATGGTAATGGTTGGCGATTCCATTGAATACATGTCTCGATCACCTCTTGTTTTCATTCCCGCCACTCTGAATACCAGCTTTACATTTCTGATGAGTTAAGGCCCGTCGCTCTGTCCTATATTCAAGGCCTCCAAAGCACAATACTTAAGCAGGACAATGCACGACTGCAAATTGTCCGTATTGTCTGGACCTTCCTTGATGCAGATTGTGTTTGACTGCTGCTCTGGCCAGCACGTTCTTCTGATCTCACACCAGTGAAAATGACTGTTTAATCGTTGAAAAGTGACTGGCTGCCGACCACTCACCAGTGACTACGATTGATGAATTGTGGCATCGTGTTGAAGCTTCATGCAATGCTTTATCCATACATGTAATCCAATCGCGGTTTGATTCAATGCCTAGACAGGTAAGTGCTGTCATTGCTCACAGAGGTTGCTGCTTTATGTACTGTTTTCTTAGTACATATCACTCTAAATTTCCTGAAATTTTAATCAATTGTTCTTCCTACTATAATGTATGTGCCCAATAAATATCATTCTGATATTCCTATTCCTTCTTAGTGTTGCAATTTTCACAAACATGAGTGTATAAGCACAATCCTGTTCTTTTTACATCCCTAAAGTTAAAGAAATTCTTTGTCAAATTAACAATTCTTACATTGAAAAAAATCATTTATTTATAAATCCTTCTAAACTTTTGAGCATATATGTATTACATATATCTGTATTTTTAGTTATTTATATATTTTTAGTTGTGATTCATATTGTATTTGCTATATGTATAATAGATCCTAATATATAATCTATATAATAACAATATCCATTACTTGTTTAAAATCTTGTAAAAAAGGTAATAATAGTTATCTAAAGTTAAATTTCAGATTTTTTTTTTTTTTTTTTTTTTTGGTGTGTGTGTATCTGTCTGTCTTGAATGTATAAATTTGAATGTTTTAAAGGAAAAGCCATTCAACTATTCTTCCTTAAAGTTCTTTAGTTGGAGCTGGATGTAGTCAACTGAAGTCATCAACATTGGGGATTAATTTACCATTTTTCAAGAGATTTCGTAATTCTGAAGACAGGTAATTTATCAGTATTTTATATGAAATATTTAAAAAGGTAATTATCATGATTAATTAAAAAAAAAAAAATTGCAGGAGAAATTTTATATCAGCTGGTGCTGCTGCTGGAGTAGCTTCGGCCTTTGGCTCACCAGTAGGAGGTCTTTTATTCTCAATGGAAGAAGTTTCTTCATTTTGGAACATGAAGCTGTCTTGGCAGACATTTTTTTGTTGTATGATTTCCACATTTACAACTGATCTCTTGAATTCTGCATTTACAGCTTTTCATTATCAGGGAAACTTTGGCTTATTTAAAACTGAAAAATATATTCTCTTTCAGGTATGGAATCTTTTTATTTCTATATATATACTAACCAGATTTTTGCCCGTGTAGCTATATGGCTACTTTTAATGTAACAAAAGGAGAAATGTGGCTCTGATGCATTCATCATTGTTGAAAAATGCAGTATTCAGTTAATGCAAAATGGTTGTAAAGTTTTCAAAATAAACACAACAGATTTTATAGGTGTGTTCAAAATGTGTGTAATGCATCTAAAGTTTGAACTTTAAGAAAAAATATTGAAAAAATGAAATAAACAAAAATTTATTACATAAATTTATCCCCCCCCCCCCAAAAAAAAAAAAAAAAAAAAAAAAAAAAAACTTGTAAATAGTAAGTAAGCTAATGGTAATTTTTTCTTATATAAATGCTAAACCCAGAAAAGACAAATTTGGTCAGTCTTTATGTAAAACTAAGTACAATTGGGACCAAAAATTACATGCAATTCCAACATTTAAAAAAAGATAAGTTTTTTAATTTCTTCAGAATGAGGTGGAAAGCTGAGTCTTGAGTTTAATTTTTTAATTACTTAAAAATGACACACGGGGAAAAAAAAAAAAAAAATATATATATATATATATATATATAATAAAGATGATCTATTAAGCATAGTAGAAGCCAAGCAACAGATACAAGATCACTGAAACACCAATGACCAATAAGATTAAAAAAAAAAAAAAAAAAAAAAATCATCAGTGGATGAAATACACTAATGTAAAGAAACCAGATCTATTAATTAACAGTCTGCAAAACAAACAAATCAATAAAGTAAAACAACAAATCTTAACTTAAAATCATAAACTTATCAAAATTAATGAAAAAACAACCCAAGAAACACAAGATAGGAAGAAGGAGGCAGGCGGCAAGACTTGTGACTTGCCTGTGGGGTTACACTAGTTTTACGCCGGCAACACTCCCCCAGCCTGCCACAACCAGAACAGGAACCATATGGATTTAAAAATGCAAAATTTCAAAGCAGATGAACAACAATGAAACCACGAAGCCACATTGAAATTCACCGATTGATCACATTGTGTTTAACAATATAATTAGAACATTAAATATAGTTGACAACTCAAAAAGGAAAAATCTGAAATTTTATTGGAAAATGAAAGTTTGCATAGTAATACAAAGCAAATGCAACAAGCCTTCTACTTTTTTTTTTTTTTTTAATTTAATATATATATATATATATATATATATATATATATATATATATCAAGAGACAGTTAAAAAGATGATGTTATAATGAAAAATAGCTAATTGGTAAATACCTCTAATCTGACAGTTTTTAAATGAAAGGCAATTCCCTCTACTCTCTCTAACATCAGTGCATTTTTTTCTATTGTACCTTTAGCTGAAAGTTGTGACATCGCTTACTTTATTTAGTTGATTTCATAAATTTATTCAGACTCCAGCCATTAGATTTTATTTATTTATTTATTCAAAGTATATTTCACACTGCTTGCAAAAAAAGAACATATATGATTTTACATTAGAAATTGCTTTAAAAGTTATTTGAAAAATATTTTTATTTTTATTTTTATTTTTGTTATTATTTATTATTATTTTTTTTAAGTAAGAAAGATACTGAGATATTTGAATAGTTTCATTGCTACACTTTCTTCTTTTTCTGGTTTCTTGCTTCATTGTCTTATGGCATGGAAATCCTATAGAATGAACATTTTGAACTAGCTCAAAGATACTTGTGCTTGTTCAGATTGCTGTATTTTGATCTTTAAAAAAAAAAAAAAAAAAAAAAATAGCCACCTTGGCTAATAACAAACTCAACATTTCTCACGTAATATCCATTGGCAAGGTCATTGTATCTGCAAATGTATATGTAACGTTTATTATGGGAGAAATGTTGAGTTGGTTATCAGCCAGGGTGGCTCAGTGGAAGAGCATCCGCACGTTAAGCAGAGAGCCTGGGTTCAATTCCCAGCTCTGGCATTTTTCACATAGTTGGTGTAAAAAAAATAAATCTTATACTCCAAACTACACTGTAGAAAAGTTTAGCAAGATTTGCAAACGATCACTTTTCTTCAAATTAAAAACTTCTCTCTCAATGAAATGTTTTCAAACATTGGTTATTTAAAGAACTGGATCTTCCTCATGTATTTTGGTGAAGATTGGTTTAAGACAAAAATTAGGGGGCTGGTAACAAATTGAGTAAAATTAATAATGTTTGTGATCACCCTGTATTGTTAAGTAAACAGAATGAACTGTAACTTTAGGATATGTTAATATAGACCAGTTCAGTTTGTGGATGAATTTGTATGGCGATAGCATGTTAAATAAGGGAGATATAAGCATTTATTTTAAAACTCATAAAAAAAAAAAAAAAAAAAAAAAAAAATCAACTTGTTGTTTATTTATAATATACAGAATTTTTAATGAAAATTAGTCCCACTTTCAGATAGTTGGGAAAACACCTTTGAACAATATACTGCAATCGGAATGCAAATATCTTAAATATCTCATGAAATATGAACATTGTTATGAAAAACGTGTTTACTGCACATGTACAAAAGATAAAACATTTTTTATTGCATAGGTTGAAAGCTAGATATATTGGGCAACTTTTATCAAAAATGCATTTGAATAAAATAAAAATTAAAAGAATTGTACCAAAAAGAACGAGCTAGATTTTAGATATTTTCCAAGAGTTAAAATTTTGTAAGGGGTTTTTCACATGCTGCGTAATTAATTTTAAGATCCAATTATTTCAACTACACTCCAAATGTACTTTTTTGTGAAAAATCCCTTGTAACTCTAACATATTTTTGTTTATTTACTATGATTTGTGAGATCATAAGGGGTTTTTTCCCAAAAAACAACCTTTGGAAAGTGGTTGAAATAATTGGATCTTCAAATTAATTATGCGTCATGTGAAAAACCCCTTAAGAAATTTCAACTCTCGGAAAATATCTAAAATCTAGCTTGTTCTTTTCCGCATAATTTGCTTATATTTTACTCTATTCAAATGCACTTTTGATAAAAATTGCCCAATATATCTAGCTTTCTACCTATGCATTTTTTTTTTTTTTTTTTTTTTTTTTCACACATGCGCAGTGGAAACATTTTTCATAAAAATGTTCATATTTCATGAGATATTTAAGATATTTCTATTCTGATTGCAGTATATTATTTTAAGTGTTTTTCCAACTTATCTGAAAGTGGGAATAATTTAAATTAAAAACTTTGTGTATTATAAATAAAAAACATGCTGATTTTTTTTTTTTTTTGGAGTTTTAAAATAAATGCTTATATCTCTCTTATTTAACATGCTATTGTCACACAAATTCATCCACAAATTGAACTGGGTCTGTATTAATATATCCTAAAGTTACAGTTCATTTCGTTTACTTAACGATACAGGGTGATCACAAACATTATTAATTTTGCTCAATTTGTTACCAGCCCCCTAATTGTTGTCTTAAACCAATCTTCACTGAAAAACATGAGGATGACCCAGTTCTTTAAATACCTAATGTTTGAAAATATTTCATTGAGAGACAAGTTTTTAATTTGAAAAAAAGCGATCGTTTGCAAATCTTGCTAAACTTTTGATCAGGAGTGTACTTAAAATGAATTTTTACCGTTGATGAGTTTACCAATAAAATTTCTAAATGTTTTAAGATAGCTTAAGAAATTAAATGGTAAAATTGGATATTGGCAAACATCCTGGCATGTTGAAAGGCTGACAAAGCAAAATTGCTGTCTGAAAGAAATAATTCTGTTATACTAAAAAAAAAGGCCTTATATTTATTAATGTACAAGGCTGTATTTTTTTTCTTTATGTAAGATAATTTATTAGATTTTTATTTTGTAATTTTCTTTGATAAAAGGGCTCACTAATAAACATATATTTTTATTTTGCAGGTTACCAAGAAACTTGATCTTAATATTGTTGCTGTTCTTCCAGCAGCAATAGTTGGTGCCCTTGGGGGAATTTTTGGAGCAGCTTTTACCTTTCTTAATTTGAAAATTTCACGAACCCGAAGGAATGTTTTATTGTCCATGAAATCTAAAAGACTGCAAAAAGCATCCCTGATTGCAGAGACTCTCCTAATAATGGTTAAGATTTCTTTTATTTAGATATTTTAAAATCTTTGCAAAGTAATCATATTGTCAATCTATTTTATGAAATTTTTTTTCTAATTAAATATATATTTAGAATTCTTGTTAAAATTCCTATAAATGGTTTTCTTTATAAAACTTGATAATTGAAAACAAAAAGTATATCATGTAACTAATTAACTAAGTAATTTAACCCTTTGAGTGCTGAATACTCACGGCCTATGCAGTCCATACGGACGGCGCGTGGTTGGCGCTGACGATCGCCAGGGACTGAATACTTTATGCGAGTGTTGCACAGTACACTAATCATTTTTGCCGGACGCGTATTTGCGTCCATAGTCCATACTGATAACATCTGCTAAGCGTGTATTTGCGTCCATAGTCTATATTAATGACTTTCGCTGGACGCATATGTGCGTCCATAGCACTCAAAGGGTTAAAGCCATTTCTCTCAAATGCATAGATTAAATGTGATTATAATTGCTGTGTGTTTTTAGGTAATTATGGCAACATTATCTGTTTACTTACCAATATTGTTTCCATGCACATCCTATCCTCCTCAAGAACCTACAGAAAGGAATTTTAGCTGTTTTTTAAATAAAGAAATTTTTATAGAAGATGATGTTGAGTTTTATAATTGTCCAAAAAGTAATAACACAGAAATTTCTAAAAATTACAATGAAGGTATGAATCATCTATATTTCAAAGAATATATATATATATATAATTTTAGTTAAAGCATTTTTAAATGTATGTACCTCTTATATATGGGAATTATTTTGGCCGCCTAAAATATTTTAATTTAATTTTTATGTTTATACTCATAAAATATTATGATAATTAAAAAGAAAGTTAATTTATGTATAGATATATGTTGTTCTTATATACTCCTTCTTAAAAATTTAGCAAGATTTGCAAAAGATCAGTTTTTTTCAATTTAAAAACCTATCTCTTGATGAAATGTTTTCAAACATTGGGTATTTCAAGAGCTAGGTCTTCCTCATGTTTTTCAGTGAAGATTAATTAAAGACAACAATTAGGGGCTGGTAACAAATTGAGCAAAATTAATAATGTTTGTGATCATCCTGTATCGTTAAGTGAGCAAAATGGTCTGTAACTTTAAGATATGTTAATATAGACCCAATACAATTTGTGGATGAATTTGCGGGACAATAGCATGTTAAATAATGAAGAAAGAAGCATTTATTTTAAAACTAAAAAAAAAAAAAAAAGGTTGTTTATTTGTAATATACAGAGTTTTTAATGAAAGTTATTCCCACTTTCAGATAGTTGGGAAAACACTTCTGAATAGTATACTGCAATCGGAATGCAAATATCTTAAATATCTCATGAAATATGAACATCATTATGAAAAGCGTGTTTACTATACATGTACAAAAGATAAAACATTTTTTATTGCATAGGTTGAAAGCTTAGATATATTGGGCAACTTTTATCAAAAGGTCATTTGAATAGAATAAAAATTAAGCAAATTGTTGGCAAAAGAATGAGCTAGATTTTAGGTATTTTCTGATAGTTGAAAATTCATAAGAGGTTTTTCACATGTCTTGTAATTAATTTGAAGATCCAATAATTTAACTACTTTACAAAAGTTCCCTTTTTTTGAAAAACCTCTTATAAGCTTGTAACTCTAACATATTTTTATTTATTTACTAAGATTTGTGAGAAGGGGTTTTCACAAAAAAGAACTTCATATTAGTGGTTGAAATAATTGGATCCTCAAATTAATTACTCAGCATGTGAAAAATCTCTTATGAAATTTTAACTCTTTTAAAATACCTAAAACCTAGCTCATTCTTTTGCCGACAATTTGCTTAATTTTTACTCTATTCAAATGAACGTTTGACAAAAGCTGCCTAATATATCTAGCTTTCAACCTGTGCAATAAAATTGTTTCTATCTTTCTCACGTGTGCAGTGAAAACGTTTTTCATGAAAATGCTCATATTTCATGAGATATTAAAGATATTTGCATTCTGATTGCAGTATATTGTTCCAAAAGTGTTTTATCAATTTATCTGAAACTGGGAATAATTTTCGTTTAAAACTCTGTATATTATAAACAAGAAACGTACTGATTTTTTTTTTTTTTTGAGTTTTAAAATAAATGCTTATATCTCTGTTATTTAACATGTTATCATCACATAAATTCATCCACAATGTGTATTTGGTCTCTATTAATATATCCTAAAGTTACAGATCATTTTGTTCACTTAAAGATACAGGGTGATCACAAACATTATTGATTTTGCTTAATTTGTTACCGGCCCCCTAAATGTTGTCTTAAACCAATCTTCACTGAAAAACATGAGGAAGACCCAGTTCTTTAAATACCCAATGTATGTTTGAAACATTTTATCGAGAGATAAGTTTTTAAATTGAAAAAAAAAAACAATCATTTGCAAATATTGCTAAATTTTTGTGCAGTAGTCTTGTAAGTACTTCAAAATACAAATTTGAAATTTAATGAGATAAACATGTTATATTTTCATATAATCATTTAATATCATATGCTGCATATCTATGTGTAAAATATCAGCATAAAAATAATTACATACAGTACAAAATTAATAAGAGAAAGGTTATATGAAATTTTATCTTGTCTTAATTTTGCAAATTTGTAGACTTTTGAAAGAGTGTATAGTTCCTTTTATATACAGTATTAGATATTTAATATTTTGAAATGGAACTGCTTAAGGGCACTGTCCTGAAAGAGTTTAGAAATGACACGCTAGTATAAAACCTATGTAAAATGTTTAGAGAGATTTTTCATTCGCATTTTAATATTTTTGAATTTTGTTTTTTGCACATGATATTTGAGATCAAATCACAAGCCGCCTTTTTATTAAATTTTTGATTTCTCTTATTGTTTGATTGTGATTTTAACAGCAATTTTGGAACTTTGGAAAACTAGGGTATTGTTCTATTTACAACTTTATAATAATAAACTCGTGAAATATCCTTAAATATTAAATTTTAATCGGTAGACCTTAAAGTTCGAAGTTTTCAAATACTTTTTTTCCATAATTTTTACTAATTTCGTAAATCAAAAATACTTCTAGAGATATTGCGAATTTTTGTGAAAATACTGAAAAATTCTTAAAATCTCCGCCTCCCATCCGTTCCTCCTTATCTGCGTGATTGATTAGACAGTCCCCACTCCAGTAACAAAGCAGGTGGTTGTAGTGTGAGAGGGGTGTTTAACAGAAAGGAAAGCAAAGATTGTTATTTCCTCACAAGTGCACTTTTAGAGTCAAAACATTTCGTTCCTAAATTTCTTCATTTGAGTAGTAGTTTTTAATTTAAGTTACATAATTTTTAACAATATTAATATAATTCCTCCCCTTGCCTTTTCGGACTAAGAAACATACAATTTAGGATTTTACTATTAAAGGTTAAACAAAAGAAAAAAAAAAAAAAAAAAAAAAAACTGTATATTTATGAAAATATAAAGACTTTATATATATATATTTTAATTAATTAATTAATTTTTTATTTTATTTATTTATTTTTTGCGGGAGGTTGAAAAGAACAATCGCAGGCTAAAAAGAAAAGCTAACCGAAAAATATTAAATTTTATCTACTGGAAATTTAAAAAGAGAAAAAGTAAAATTATTGGTTTCGTTATTAGAATGAAGGCGATTGACTGCACTAGGGTTCTAGGCCTGAGGGGAGGGGCCCTCTGTGTGCAATGGGGGGGGGGACTTTCTAAGGGCTTACCTCGCATTTATTCGTCTTTCGGAAAAAACCACGGAAAACTCAGAACGGCTAGGCTGACGAGTGCACCTGGGATCGAACCCGGCACTTCACGTCTACCAGCTTCGAGGACAGAATCTCTCAGCCGCTGGTAGGCCGAAAAAAGGAAGGAGATTCTTTATTTAGATGAGTATTTTTTTATTATATGTTCTTTCCAGGAAGTAAAGGAATAGCCAAAAGACGAAAAAATAAAAGTAAAAAATTTCCACTTTGACTCCTGGACATTCAATTTGACATTTCACTGGAAAAGTAAAGTTTGAAAAATTCTTTTTAAATTCAAGGGAAGATGCCATATTGGTGGAGGGTAGACGGGCAGGGAAATACAAAATACATTTTATAGCGATTATTCGTTACCTTGCCTTTTCAGACTAAGGTACACAATTTAGAATTTTACTATTGGGGGATTAAAAATAAATAAATAAATAAAAAAAGCTGTATATTTTCGGATATTCGTATGAAAAGAATAATAGTAGGCTAAAAAAAGTAACCAAAAAATATTAAATTTTAAATGCTTGAAATTTAAAAAGATTAAAAGAAAAAAAAAAAAAAAAAGAAGAAGAAGAACAAAGGTGCTTTGTCTTCTTACTTTCTTCTGTACTCAATAGAAGAAAGTTTTGGATTTGTAAAAATTTTCTATTTTCTTTTGATAGATTTACACGTTTTGAAAGATCCAGAACGCAATTTATCTATTTTTAGGAAACGTCTGTCTGTGTGTGTGAGATAAAAATTTCATTCCAATTATGTCCCAGGAACTACTGCTCAGATTTACCAATAAATTTATATGTAGTTCAATCTTGACATAAACTGAAGCCTATCAATTTTTTGTGCTAATCGCTCAACAGGTGGCACTTTTACACAGCAATTTTCACAATATCAGGGAATGCTATATCTCATGAACTACTGCGTAAAATTTGATATAAGTGCATATGTCGATGCACTTTGACATGAGTTAATGCTTATTACATTTGGTGTCAATAGTTCAACAGGTGGGGCTACTATAAAGCTATTTCTGATATTTTAGGGAAAGCTTTATCTCAGGAACTAATGCACAGATTTACATATAAATGTATATGTAGATTCACCTTAACCTAACTTAATGTCTATCAATTTTTGACGCCAGTCCCTCAATAGGTGACACTGTTATACTACGATTTCCGCAGTTTACAGAAGGCTCTATCTCTGGTTCTGTTGCGTATAGTCGAACTAAATTTGATATGTAAAAAGGCAGAGATTTCAAATGCTGAGTCAATTTGGGTGCATATCGGCCGACAGGAGGCGCTGCTTTATTGAAAATGTTCCCGAGAACAGGATGTACGCTATCTGCACGGTAAAAATTTACTCACGTTGGCCATTTCGTGTAATACGCCTCTAAGATGAAAAAAAGTCAGCATTCAAAATGTAAATAATAATAATAATAAATAATTTGTATTGCATAAACTTCTATAGGAAAACACAGAAGAAAGTTTTTTTGCTAGCCACAACATACTAGTTTTAAATGAGTGTTTTTCATTATCTGTCACTTTTCAAGACATAAAGGAGAAAAAAAAAATAAAATTTCCAGCTTCGACTCACGAACACCCAATTTTGACATCTCACTGAAAGAGTAAAGTTTAAATAATTCTTTATAAACTGAAAGAAGAAGGCCATATACTGACGGAGGGGAGGGAGGGGGGGGGAGTGTGCTAGAGAAATAGAAAATACAATTTATAACTTCAACCTTTTCTCCACCTAGATAACTATGTCTCATATACTACAAGTAAAACTGCTTATGTATATTTTAAAAACATCCAACAAAAATAAACTTTCAGTTGGGAGTCAACACTGATGACGTATCAAAAGAAAAGAATCTTTTTTTATTTTTTTTCTTCAGAGCGTGCTACCAAGGTTGAAGAAAACATGAGACAGAGAGGAATTTCATTTGGGTAACATGTCTTTTTATTTCCGGATGAATATTTCATTTCTTTCAAAACGTGTTGCGTTTGTTATTTAATTAGAATACTAGTAAGAAAATTTTATTTACATTTTGTTTAATAATAATGCAAAAAAAAAAGTTATAAAATGGTACAAAAACAAATGTTAATAAATAAATATATATATATATATATATATATATATATATATATATATATATATATATATATATATATATTTAAATGATTGCAGTGAGAAATTTAGAACAACTGGGGCAGCATCATTTCAAGCGCGGTGAGATCTAAATGTATCTTTTATATATTTTACAATTTTTACAGAAATCGGTAAAGAACAAAATACTTCAAGTTTAATTGTTCAAATATAGCGCGAAATAGTTCAGAATAATTTTTCTCTGTGTGATTTTATATATATATATATATATAATAAGACAAATGATACTCGTATTCATACAGCAGAGAGCTAAAAAAATAACAGCTGTAGATAAATAAAATAAGACTAATATCTATTAGTATGTATATATAGGGGGGATTTTGAGAGGTACTCTTCCTTTATCCTTTCCATAAATGACCGGACACTTTTGATTTCAGGTGTTTTTTTTAATATCTCAAAAAGTTCTAGATAAACCATCTTGAAATTTCAGGAATGTGATGAACATGCTATACTCCACATATTTTAGTTAAAGTTTTTGCCGAAAGTGAAAGGAGGACCAGTAAAAAATTAAAGAAAAGTGAAACTGTTTGGGATCACCCTGTAAAAAGTAATGCTTGAAACCTGTGAAAACAAAATCTGGTGTGAAACAACTACATGACTTCCCTTACCCACTATTACACGTATTATTTGGACATTTTTGAGATAATGTGATCAGAAGACATAGAATTGAACTAATGAAATAGACAACAAAAAATTTTCCAGTAAGAGAAAGTTGATACACGTTTGCCGTAAACGCGTGAAAACGTAACGACATAAAATAGAGTTTACATACCAAAGTGGGGGGGGGGGGGGGATAATAATAATAATAGCTTTTTTTTTTTTTAATGATACACAAATTTTCGAGATCTAAAGCAGATCTACCTGATCAGGATGACTATTAATTTTCCTGTGATGACCACGTAAAGTACGAGAAAGGATATCTAAAATGGGTTTATGCAACAGTTTTAAAGAAAGTCGTTAGAGCCGTTTTTGAGATTCAGATTTTTACGTCCCCACTTCCGGTTTCGCAAATCTCCCTTCCGGTTTTCCAATTTTCTTCAAAATTTGGAAAATTCATCTGTACACTAGTTCTGCTTTATTTCTGAAGTTTCGTAGCTTCATCTTTATTAGTTTTGGAGATATGACAGTCAGAAGATTCCCTCCCCCCCCCCCCCCCTCACACACACTGACCAGTTGCCAAAAAGCACTTTTTTTAGACTCAGGAGACCTCAAAACATGTAAATCAGGTGAAATCTCGATATCGAATTTTCGTACCGAATACAGTACTTCCACTACCTACGGTAAACGAGTAATGGAAGTAAAAGAAGTTTTTTTTTTTTTTTCCCGTTATATCTCCATGAATATATGTGGTAGCCTCATAAAAATTTATACAGATAATGAGAAAAATCTTCTTAATCACATGCTTCAGCCAAAACGCATTTAAAGCATTATTTTTTAAAGTGTGATTGAAAATATTTTGTCTTTTGTTTAATTTTTTACTTGTCCCCTTTTCCTCTTCAGGACGCAACTTTTACTGATATACATGAGATATGTTCGCTTTTCTATAATTTGTGGTTGGTCCCCTAATTGCACCTTGGCCTGAATCGAGAAAAAATGCGTTTTTAAATCTTCTTTGCATGTGTGAAATAATTCCAAGCCATTTTGTCTCTTTTTTTTTTTTTTTGAAAAAATGTCCCCCCCTCCCCCTCCAAAAAAAAAAAAATAAAATATATATATATATCTAATAATCTGATTACCTTGTGTATATTAAAAAAATATATAAATAATAAAAATATATATATTGTATAAAAATATATATCTAATAATCTGATTACCTTGTGTATATTAAAAAATTATATAAATATATAAATATATATATTGAATATTCTTTTGAATTAGGCCTATGTTGCGTATTGTATATTTCCTAAAATACTGAAAAATATTTCTATACAGCATAGTTTGGGCAAAATGGGTGAGTATTTGTATAATGCATGTAATATACTTTTTTTTTTTTTTTCAAGTATATTGACCATCTTTTCCAATGTCATTATCAGAAATAATATTTTTAATACAATTCTAGTTCTGTACACTGACTCATTCGTGAGATAATCTTTAGAAAGCGAAAATTTGCCCTATGCTGTCCTGTTAATATATATATATTTTTCTACCTTGTTTTGGATGCTGTGAATGTTTCGGGCCTTGGCACAAAGAGATATTTAGCTGTTGCTATCTTTGCGACAGAAAAAATTCACTTTGAATGTTTCGTATTCTACCAGGCCCTTGAAAAAGTTACGATACAAATATGCTGTTATCTAAGTCCAATTTGTTTTATTTCATTTTGCTTTAACTTTATTTCATTTTTCATTTGGGTAGACTTTGATATTGATGGTATTAACTGTTTGAATTACTAATAAAATTTAATAAATTTTATATTACTACTGAATGCTACGGTTATATATATATATATATCATTTAACTTGTGAAATTTTAAAGTAAAAATTTCAAAATCCATATAGTTCGTGCCATTATAATAAATAACATATTAGAATTCATCTGACTTATTTGCACTTGCTCGTTTTTTATACAATATTTATAAAACAAGATGTAGACCTATGCCCCTATGTTAATATATATATAATATATATATATATATATATATATATATATATATAAATATCAAATAATTCCCGAAATTTCGAGAAAGAATTTTAAAACTCAATAGAATTTATGCTAGTATCCCAAAAAGTATTTTAAAACTGGTCCGACGACTTTATAATGATTCCTTCTTCAGAATATATTAGTTTACTAACTAACGTACAGCCAGACACATTTATGGTTCAACCATTCGTTTTAAAGGTATTGGCGAGCTCTTTTGAAAGATACCCATCATGAAAATTTACTCCCATCAAGGGGGGGAGGCGAGGCTCGTGCACATACAAAACTTTTTTCCCAGTTGACTATCTCTATTATAAATGATTCTTGTAAATTTCATAATGTTTATTAAAAAATAATTTCCTTATGCACATTTATACAAAATTTTGTCCTATACCACCATGTTAAATTTTAGAAAAAGCGGGATGGCAACGCAACCTGTAAGACAATTTTTACCAAAAGTTGATAGGCACTAATTTATATCAAGGTGCAACTACATACCAATTTGTATGAAATTCTTTGCAGCAGTTCCTGAGATAGAGTTACCACAAAATTTTCTCTCTCACACACACGGAGAAAGACAGACAGATAGACATTTTCTAAAAATGGTCCAATCGTGTTCTACATCTCTCAAAACGTGTAAATCCATCAAAAACCTGAGGTCGAAAATTTTTACGAATCCGATACCCTCTTCTATTGAATATAGAAGAAAGTAATAAATAAATTTCAAATAACTCACGAAGTTTTCAAAGTAGAATTTTGAAATAACTATACGGTCAATGCCATTATGATAAATAATATTTTAAATGCAATCCTACATTCTACTATTACATTCTTATACACTGCTTCATTCTTGAGATAATCTTTACAAAGGAAAATTTTGCCCTATGCTGTCATGTTAAAAAATATTACATTTCATTTAACTCATGCAATTTTAAAGTAGAATTTTCAAATTTCATATAGTTCATGCAAGTATCATAAATAATATTTTAGAATTTATCCGACTTCTTTACGCTTATTCATTCTTGATACAAGCTTTACAAAGCAAAATGTTGAGCCTACGCCATTAGGTTAAAAAAAAATTTAAATTTCGAATAACTCCCAAAATTTTCAAAATACAATTTTCAAATTTAATAGGGTTAGTATACCAGTATTCTAAAAAATATTTTAAAACTGGTCCGATAAGATTAGCATAGGGGAGCCCCTTGGCAGCTTTTAAACTGTTGTTGTCATTTTGGCGATGAATTAAATTGTTATCGCAATTGCGTAAGTAAAGATCTTGGCTAGAAACATCGGAGCTACGACGGTGCCAAATTTCAAAATTCGTCAAGGAGTTCTAAACTGAATCAATTTTTTTAGCCCGATTTTTCTCAAATTTAATTATTTAAAAGAAAATGTGTGTACATTCAGTTTTTATTCGATATAAAAAAGAAATATATTTGAATATATATAAAGGTCAATTTTTAAGTCTTTTATGTTTTTCCTCAAGTGTTACTTGTTTTTTATTTTACTCTTTAATTATGAGCAGGACAAAAAAAAAAAAAAAAAAAGAAAAAGAAAAAGAAAAGAAAAGAAAAAGGCGCGCGCGCTTGCTTAGATACTTTCATTTTTCTTTTCAAAAATCACCAATTTTAAAATTTAAACGTAGGGATTTAACAGAGAGTAATATTTGCCGGATATATCTGAAAAGCTGATGTCAGGTGGATACCGATATGCGGCATTCCGCAAAATCGCTATTCGTTTCGTCCTTATTTTTAAATGATTAAATTGAACAATTTCCAAATATATATTTAATTTTTTAAATCCCTCCTTGTAGATATTAACTTTTTTAATTTTTATGGAGTAGTTTTGAAGTTATGCAAATTACAGATCATGAATAATAAAATCATTCTGTGCATAGTCTTTATACTTTTAATAATTTTTTAATAGTTAAACTTACGTTACAAAATTTCTTTATTTTTAGAAATTTTCATTTTCATTTTCATTTTTTTTTTTTTCTTTAACTAAGTTTAACCTTTTTCCATTTATTTTAATTTATTAGAAATTGACATCACTATTTTAGAAACTTTATTTGCAGTAATTTAAAAAATGTTAATTATAAATATTTTAAATAGAATTTCTCAGCTAACTAATCATAATAAATGCATGCAAGTTTGCTTTTATTTTTTTCAATTTATAACAATAACAACAATAATATTAATAATAATAAATGTATCATTCTATACTGAGGCTGTCCAGTTTCTTTAGTACAATATTTCTGATATTCATTTTAATTATTTAAAAATAATAATAATTGCACGTTCGTTTTTTATTTATTTTTATTTTATTTTTTGACACAAAGAAAAATATATTTACTTAGATATTCATTTTTGGCATCAACTTCTTTTTTTCTTTTTTATAATTTTAAAGTGGGTTTTTTATGACCTTTTGAATCAATTATCCGGTTGAACTAAAAAATACGGCATTAGCTAGATTTACCGTTCTATACTGTAGCTATTCCATTTAATTAGAACGAATTTTCTAAATTTTATTTTAATTAATAATGTAGTAATAATAATTTCACTTTTTTTTTTCCGACATAAAAATAAGTATAATTACGCATATATTTTTGGCATTAATTTCTATCTTTACATTTTTTTTTAAAATAATTTTCTAAGTTTAAGTAGGATTTTTATTACTTTTGAACCAATTATTCGATTGAACACAAAAATACAGAATTACCTAGATTTCGTTTTAATACATAAGTGTACCAATTTTTGATATAATCCGGACTAAAAATCCGTATAGATACAGTTACAATCGTTTAGCTCTTTATATTTAGATGACAAAATAAAAAAGTTTTGAACGTCCATTCAAGGTAATAGATAAAAATTGGTAACGAAGACAAAATCGCTATCTGAAAGAAATTGTTCGACCTGTCTTAATACTACTACTAAGGTGCCTCGATAAGTAATATAGGCACCCTAACTACTACTACTAGTAGTAGTAATAATCAGGGCCCAACTATGATTTTTGGAGACCCGGGGCACTGATGCTAGTTGGAGGCCCCTTACCCTACTCTAAAGATTTCACCAAAAGGACCAGTTCTCAAAAACAAAAATAAACAAATAAATAAAGTGCATTTTTAAAAATTTTCCTTCAACTACATCTTCTATTTCCTCATTTTTTTAGCAACCTATAACAAAACATTAGTTTTATGTTCAAGACAAGTGAAAAACTGAAGTACATTGATCAGCCAATGTTTAGGAAATTAGTCACAAAATTCAATAATTGTTTATGCTCTCTAGTAAAATATAAAAATTTAATCAATTTTTGTTTTCAATAGACATATAATGAAAAAAAAAATTATACTATTACTTCTCAGTTTTTGGAAATGAGGCCCCTTAAATTTGGAGGCCCTGGGCCAGTGCCCCGTGGGCCCGTGTCATAATCTGGCCCTGGTAATAATAATAACCTGTGATACTATATATATATATATATATATGAATCAATACTATACATATATGCATGTATACATGTGTTTTTACATGCATTCATTACATAATGATGCATTCGTTCAATAACGCGCTGTCTTTTTATCAAAAGACAAATCAGTAGTGAGGGAGTGTCTTGTCACCCTTTTCTATAATTGACTACTTTTGGGGGGACGAAAATAACCCCGCCTCTGTGATTATCATTTACTCTCATATTGACCGCCGAAATAGTTAACGTTCCTAATTGGACAAAAAATGTCGCACTAGGTTAAAGGCGGGGTAAGTTTTGTACTTCAACTAAGCCTGTTTTTTAGTTTCATTTTCTACAGCAGAGAGTTGAATGGAAACGAGGCAGTGCCCTTAAGATTATCTAGAAATAAAAGTAAACTTTATAATCTAGATTAATTTTAGATGTGTATGCTCTGTTTTATTCATTCATTACCTTATGTAAGGCCCTGGAAAAAAGTATAAGGTTACAAAATATATTAACAAAAAAAGTATAAAACGTAGTTCAACACGAAAAATTTAATATCACTCTTTCTTAGAAATGAAATTAAAAACATAAACATAGGTTATGAACCCATGTAATATATAATCAAAGCATTAAATGACAATTTAGAAATCTGATGGCACTTCATCTTGGAAATAAATATAAGGTCGAGGTGTTGTGAATTAAAATATGAAGTCAATATCCTACAAATTGACCATTTTTTTTCAATGACTTTTATCAGTCAATCAGTCATTGTTGAATCAAGTCGAGACTATGTTTCTTTTTTGATATTTTCCCATGTATACCTTATCACATTGATGAGTTCTCCTTTCCCTCGATACTGTCATATGTCCTTATAAACAGATTGCGCAAATATGCTCCTAATATTTTCCAATGGGTTTAAATGCGGAATGCAGGATGGCCAATCAAGCAGACAGACCTCATTTGCTTAAAAGCAGGCTTTTGTTGAATAAGCAGCATGTATGCTGGCTGAAATATCCGACCTCCTGATATAACTAGAGGGGCATTTAGGTGCAAATTATCACCCAGCACATCTTGATACTTTTTGCATTCATTCTGGCATAATTTACCACAATTGCTAATGTGCCATTAGCAGGGCTCCCACTAGGTCCGTTTTTGGGGAATTGGTCCGTTTTTTTGCTTCAAGTCCATTAATGTCCATTTTTTCGCTACTTGGTCCATAAAGTCCGTTTTTACAGGCAATTAACTGACCATAAAATTTAAATCAATGCTCAGCTAAATGCCAAAAATTGTTAAAAGTTTAACAGCGGGAGCTAACTTTTTTTAGCCGATCATTTTAATTTACTATTTTGCCCCTTCCTTTCTCTCTTCCGATAATTTCTATCACGCACACGTGGTAGGAATTACTTTGTGATTCCCATGATTGTGAAGGTACACTTACTGAAAATGTAAGTAAAATTATTCCTCATTCTGTTTACGTTATATACATATTTTTTTGTCTCTCTGAAAAGCGAAATTCTTTGAATAGTCATTGAATTTGCTTAGAGCCAAAATTCACGAGTTCGATCTCGCAGGATGGCGAGATTCACGTCTAAATTTAAAATATCCGTCAACAAAAATTCCATGAGCTAAATTATGACATATTTCAGGAATCAACTTTGAAAAAATGCACGAATTTTATCAATTAGCAGTCAAATGATCACATATTCAACAGTAGTTCGCAAAATTACATATTTGGGAATTTGCTGGGAAAAATAGCGTCGATTTTTAAGTCACTTTTAAATAATCACACATAACGGCAATCAGCCTAAAAAATACTGCGTATTTTGGGAATCTGCTTTGATCAAAATGCAAATTTTATTAATTAGCAGTAAAATGATCCCGTATTTCTACGATCGTCGCAAAATAATCGTGTATTTCGACAGTTAGTTGCAAAAAATAATATATTTTAGGAATCTGCATTGAAAAAGTCGAATTTTATCCATTAATGGTGAAATGATCGTGTTTTTCGGCAATCTTTCGCAAAATAGCCGATTTAGGAAAAAAAGTTTTAAAAAAGTGATTTTTTTTTTTTTGTAAGAGCTAATTTTAAAAAAAGGGAAAGCATACAAAATAGAATTAAAAAATAACTGCATATTTCAACAATCAATCGCAATACTATCACCTTTTCCGGGAATCTATTTTGAAAAAAAGCACAAATTTTTTCAGTTATCGCTGAAATATCACTTATTTCGATGATAGACTCAAAATTACTTGCTATTCCGAGAATCTGAAAAATAGAGCGATTTTCTAAGTTAGTACTGAAATGATCGTGTATTTTGTCGATCAATTGTGGAATATCGCATATTTTGAGAATTAGCTTTGAAGAAAGAAAAAGAAAATGCAAATTTTAAGCATTAAAGGCAAAATAATAGCCTATTTTCAGCAAGTAGTTGCAATTAAATATAAATTTTCTCCGTTAGTGGCAAAATAGTCACTTATTTTGGCAATCAGTTGCAAAAATTTTACATATATCTATTATTATTATAATTTGTCAAATAAATAGCTTCTAAAATAATCATCAGCTGATCAGATAGTATAAATTAAGAGTGAAAAAATAGCATTCTAGCATATTTAAGATCTTATCATGAAGTAATTAAACAGTTTCATTCTATATATACATTTTTTTCTATGAGATAACACTCTGCATAAAAACAAAATAAGAGGCTAGACTCTGTATCCAGTGTGTTATTCAACATCAACATCATATGAAACTTTCAAGAATCATGTGCTGTGAGCATGTGACAAGAAAATTTTTTATTAGATTTGAGGATGATGTGTACATGGGCAAACACATATCCACGGGGACATTAATTTTTGTTAGAATTAAGCAAAAGTATGTTATCAAAAATCTGGATATTTTTCACCATAAAATACAGTTTTGATATTCCAAACTAAGAAATCTGCTCTGAAACGACAATTCGATGCTCCAAAATAAGTTTTTTTCCCCCCTTACACCAAAATTACTCCAAGAATTTTAGCAATTAAAATCTTGCTTTTGTCTATCAGTGGCATAATGATCCTGCATTTCAGCAATCAGCTGCCAGAATATGGCACATTCAATCAGTTAGGCACACACACAAAGAAATTTTGAGGATTTGTATTGAAGTGATCACATGCATTGAACAACAGCTTAAAAAAAAAAAAAAAAAAAAAAAAAAAAAACAGGAAATTTGAAGATAAGCAATGAAATTATTGCTAATTAATTGGAATTAAAATTACAGCACATATTTATTCTATTGACCTATTTAAAAAAAATAAAAAAAATTAGCAATTTGATAAAGAATTTGAACATAATTTATCAATTAGTGAAAAAAAAGTTTTTTTTTTTTTTCCTTTTCGGCAATGATACACAAAAAATGTTTTTTCTTTGTGTATGTAATTACCAATCACATATTTAGGGATTCAGCTTAAAATAATAATAATAATAACTCAAATTTTGCCAGAGGCAAAAAAGATCTCATGTTTCAACAATCGCTTGCAAGAGTATCATATAATTAAATTTTTTAAATGCCTAGAAATTATTGAAATAAAAATTTCAATTAATTTCAGTTTTCTAGAATTGAAATGTAATATGCCCCCACCCCCCTCTTTTTTAAAGAAAGTGTACCGTTGATTTTGCTTTTTGAGGGTGGACAGCATATTTCTATGATGAAATGGATGAGAGACTATTATTTTGGTATATTTGGCTTTGAAGTAGGGGTAAAATAGAAAGTTTTTACTACGTGCCTCTTTAATTTTCAAGTTTTGTTTAATTATGTACTTTTTACTTTATCTTACGATTTTATGTATAGAAGAAGTTGCTATAAAGTGTAGAAATTTTTCAATTTATTTTATTGACAATACAATTCGCTAAAGTAATATGCTAATACCATAACGGTCTTTTTCTTTCCCCTTAAAAAGTGGTTCCCTTTAGCCCGTTTTTAAAAACGTGATCCCCATTTGATCTCCTTTTTCATGAAAAATAGTCCCCTTTTTGTAACAAAAATTGAGTGGGAACCCTGCATTAGTGGCTAACTCTTTCCATACCATTACTAACCTTCCCCCTTCATATTGCCACTTGGATAAGTAAGGTTTTATTTCTTTAATATCATGCCATTACTTTTTTAAGGCCATCTGGCCCATCAAAATAAAATTTTTCTCATCCAAAAAAAGTATATCTTTCCGTTTATTTTCAAGCAAAACATATTTTTTAGCAAATTCTAAGTAAGCTAATTTATGGTTCTTTGTCAAGTGTTGTCGAGGTTGTAATTTTACGACTTGTGCTGTCGGTTGAAACTTAAAACACTCCAGACAGTTCGGCTAGTACATGGTAGGTTTAAAACATGAACAATTTCAAAAGAAGACTTTTTTTATCGCATATCCATCAAAAAATGGTAGATTTTTGGCGCCTTGAAAGTGCACTTGGTCTTCTCATGCGCTTACATTTACTATATTTTATAAGATTTTTTAAAAGATTGATTGTCTTTTTAGACTAACTGTTAGACCTAGAAAAAGTTGCGCTACTCATTCCACTTGCTTTCATTCCAAGAAATTTACTGTGTTCTGCATCAGACAATTATTTCTGTCTCGGCATCATTGCCAATAGCACATTAAAGTGTAATATAATTAACAAATCATTTGCATACTTTGTAATTTTGTTGCTTTCCCATCCAAAAAATTTGCATAAATCCTAGTTTAACTGGTTGTTTAATCAACCTTATAATTTTTTCCAGGGCCTTATACCGAGTACTTCAATATGTTTTATCAGAGGGTTATTTTTTAAACTGTTGGCAATGACAGGAAACCAGACCATGGCTGAAGCTTTTTTTTTTTTTTTTTTTTTTTAAACTATTGACATTAGATTTATATTTCCAAGATATGCAGTGTTTTCTAAATAATTGCATATATTTTCTGATGAAATGCAGTTTCTTTCTGCCGTATATTTAAAAAAAAAAAAAAAAAAAAGTCACTTTTTTTTTATGACTCTGTATACAAAAAAAAATTAAATTAGTGAAATAAGGTCGTACCTTAAAAAAGTTATTAACCAAAAGTTTTGTATTATTAAACATAATATTTAATGAGGTATTAATGACTGAAAAATGAACTTTTGGCAAATTATTGCTATCTTGGTATTTAAAAATTCAATTGAAAATATGTTTTAGGAGTTGTATATAAATTGAATAAAATTTAAATACAAACTTTCCTTCCCCCCCCCCCTTTATTATTATTATTATTTTCATCTGATTAATTTGAGGGATGTTTATGAACTTTATTTTAATTAATTATTTCTTTATTTAATTTCTAATTGTGAGGCAGAACATCATCAAAAATAAATTTTTAGAAAGATCTCAGATCTCTCAATGAACTCAGATGTCTTGTATCGATAAAAGTGTACAAAGCATGAATAAAACTGAGTATATTTTGAACATGAAACAATTTTCATTTTAACAGTAGAAAGGTTATACCAAAAAAATTATGTAAGCCTAAATTTTTGTCTCTAAAACTATGAAAAATTGAAAGAAATAATAAATAAATAAAAATACATGAACGACAGCAAAGACTTTTTGAAATCTAAATGATATGCAATCTAAACATTAAAATTATTAACATGATACTGATTTTTATTCAGTTTTCTGTGTAACCCTGAATCTCACTGTATTTGATAACTGAATAGTTAGCACTCTGATTTTTAGTTAGCATATTCTGAGGTAGAGTTCTGGTTCAGACATGGATGTTTGTAAGGTTTCAAAATCCCCTTTAAACTATTGATCCTGGTTTAACAAGCTTTAATATGCAAAAATGACTATAGAGCAATAAATCAAATTTTAATTTTGTTGCACAAAAAAAATTTTGGTAGTAATATTTTTTATTACTTTTAAACAATAAAAATTAATGATTGAACACTTAAAAAAAAAAAAAAAAAAAAAAAAAAAAAAAAAAGAAAAGAAAAAGGTATATAATGAGCTATAAAGTAGAATTATTAATATTTACTTCAAATAGCCTGCCAAAAGTTCTAATATAGAACTGGTATATTACTACAACATTTTGAACAAGATCTGGTTCTGAAGCAGAGATTGATCAGCAAAACCTAAGAATTATGATATCACTTGAAAGTTTATCCTATATTATTTTTCTGTAATAAAACTTATAAAAAGTGATACCTTTGAGGGGAGAGCAAAAGGATTTAAAGTAGTGATTGATAGTTTCCTTTAAATAGCAATATCTCATATTCAGAGGTCCCAATAAGAAAGTTTGTTGTACTATAATAATTTAAATATGAGTATATTATTATTGGGCATATTTAGTGTATGTATATCTGTTATACAGGTTGTGTTTTACTGCAAACAAGATTTTGTGATTAAAAAAAAAAAAAAAAAAAAAGCTGTTATTCTGACACAACTTATTAAAAACTAATCCTGACCCAAATCCAACCTGTAAAAATAGGATCTGAATAAAATTGACCTGTCAGGAAAAAAAAAAAAAAAAAGACTTAAATCAAACCTGATCTAGGGATGTCTGGTTAGGGCTACTCAACCCAATGCAAGATTCTGTCTGGAACACAATTCCACTGAATCTCTGGCCACTAAAGAGAAATGACTGTGGAGATATTTCTTTTACTTTATATTGCATTTATATTTTTGTAATTTAATATCTTAGTCATTGGCAAAAATTGCTAATAACTAAGTAAATATTATGTACATGTAGTTTATAAATGACTTTTCTCAGATAGGACTTCATTTTACTAATTTAAATTTTTTGTTTACAGGGTCACCATAAAAAGTAATCTTATTATTATTTTTAAAATATACATTTCCTTGTAAAATGTACGGCCTAAAAAGTAACTGCACATTGTTAGAAAAGTTTCATAAATGGAAGTATTGGGCAAATGTCAATAGTTTGAAAAATAGTTCTCTGATGAAACAAATTGAAACTCCTGATATATATACATTTCTATCTTGTTTTAAATTTGTGATGTAAGAAAAGTATATAATTTTAGCTTTATGTTATGATATTATGTACATTGAATTTTAATTTTATAGTTTATTTAATTAGGAAAAAAAAAAAGAAAGTATTTAGTGTTGATTTTTTTTTTTTTTTTTTTTTTTTTTTTTTTTGCCTATTTATATTTACAGAGATATGCCGCTCAAATTCAAGTTTTATGTTCTTTGCTAACCTATATTAAATTTAATAAATGTTAAAATTTCAAGATAAGTGTATAAATAGTAAGGAATTCGGTAAAACTTTTTTTTTTTTTTTTAAAGAAGGATGCTATCATTTAAAAGGAGTTTATATGATAATTAAAAATCATCACATCATTATATAGGCTTCTATAGATAACTCTCGTTTAGTGTTTTTTAAGAAATCTATAAAAAGATTATTTTTAATTTAAATGAGTGATATTTTATTAATTTTATAATTTTATCAGAAATTTTCACTAGCGTAATATTCATTCATTTAACATAATGTTTAACATAACATATTTTATCTTAATATGCTCCTCTCTGTTTTTTGATTTCTGATTTACAATTTTTTTTCTGACATATTTTCAAAATTATTTTCACAGCTTATTGTATGATACAGTGTACTATAAATATATACATATATATTTTATACCCTATAGTGGCTACTTTGTTGTTTCTGACTGGAGAGCGAGCTATTCACCATCTTTTTTCACGAGAGACACATGTTGAATTTAATTTTGCATCTCTGTTAGTAGTTTTACCCTGTTATTTCATTTTAGCTTGTTGGGCTGCTGGAACATCTATTTCTAGTGGTGTTGTCATTCCTAAAATGTAATTTATTACAAATATATATATGTTTTAATCAGTCATATAAATTGTACAGCCATGGTGAAAATGAATACCAGCATCCTTTGAACCTCTTATATAATAAATCAACACCATGATACTACCACCCTATTGAATTTCTTATATAATAAATAATTAAAGTATAATACCTTGATTATTTATTATATAAGAAATTATGAAAAGTAAAACTGGATATCTTTTTCTTAAAGCACCATACAAAATTTAAAACATAATATTTTTCTAAAGACTATTTGGGTGATTCTCTAAAAATAGGCCATTTTGAAGAAAAATAAATCATGTGAGAAGTTTCTATTTTTTTTTAGTGGTATGAAATGTAAAAAAAAAAAAAAAAAAAAAAAGCCTTATGCCTGATATTAAAGATATGGTAATACTGTAAAGGGCTTAATTGTAGTTTCACCAGCCAATTTCGCTAAGCTAGATCACCAGATGCTATGGGCTTTGTGTTTACTTCTGCTTCTTTGCATCATGGTACTTTGTTTAGCTGCTGAATTAAAGTGCGTTTATCGAATGTTTGAATTGAAAGTTCAAGAATTAATGATGTCATGTTTTATCAGAGCGATTTTAAAGGAAATGTTTTACAGCAATTCATTTGATATGATTATTTTTGTTGAATTGTATCATTTTTGAAGTAAATAACAAAAATGGAGTGAAATTTATTGAAGTGAAAGGATATTTAATCAATGTTGTTAACTTTTTATTGAAGCGGCTTTAGGCTTATGTATATTTAAGTATAAAGAGAATTAGAGATAAGTTTTTTTATATAAATAAATTTAATAGTGTATTTAATCATTATTTAGGAAATAAATATTTATCAGTAAGTAAATATTATATACTAGTTAGTTGTAGGACAACTAAGGCACCCGTTGAAAAATGATCATTTCATTTTATTTCTCACTTCAAATAATTCATTTGCTAGCAAGCCCATACGAATTTTTCACATTTTATTTATCTCTTCCTTCCTTTTAAAATTTAAAATTATTATTAGTATTTTATTGACATAATTTTTTCATTTGCATGAGCAAATTTAATATTTTATAATTTTTTTTTTCCACATGAAAGTATATTTCATTTTATGCTGGGGAAAAAAAGAAAAAAAAAAAAAAGGCAACAATTAAAAATTAATGTCTATTTTAATATTTTAATTAATTTTAAAAAATCTAATCAAAAATTCGTTACAAATAAGGTACCAAATGAAAGAGGTAATTTTTCTGAATCCGCCAGATAAAACAGCTTATCGATTGGACAATTAAATTTTTTAAAATTAACTGAAGTATAAAAATTGGGTGGCAACTAGCATTCACACACAGTGTCCAAAGATATCTCTTAGCCTTTTTAAGCGTGACAGAGTCAGTCAGTCAGTGATGAGTATAACTATATATGCTGATGTAACAGAAATATATTTGTGTATGTGAATTTATTATGTTCATTCTAAATAGTAATTTCTTGAAAATTATGCAAAGTTTAAAATTACATGTTTTTTTAAATTATAAATAATGAGGATTAATTTGTATTATCTACTTAGTATTTATAAAAAAAAAATATTGACCTATGCTTAAGGCATTTTTATTATAACTAGTATCGCCCAGTGGTCGAAACTCGACCATTTTTTTTTGCAAAGCGAGGCAAAGCTTAGTTATTGCCTTCTCCTAAACGGAATGCAATTGCAACACAGCTGCGGCAATTATTTGCCGATATTCACTCTAACTGAATCAGCAGAGTTTTACTTAATATAATTATTTCTCTCTGTAGATGTTAGCCTTTCCTGAAATGAGAGAAAATCGCAACATGAAAACGCCCCTTGTTGTGTGATATAGCCCAGAAGCTAATAGGTACCATGTCAAACCAAGGCCCAACCAAGTATCAAATTCTGTTAAATTAATTCGATTGGTTCATAAAGTACAGTGTTTGAAAAAAAAAAAAAAAAAAAAAGATATTTTTCAAAAATGGTCGAATTGAGTTTGGGAAATTTCAAAACGTGTAACTTTATCGAAAACCGAAAATCTCAAACTTTTCTCAATCTTATATTTTCTACTTATATATGCAGAGGAAAGAATAATAAATCCACTTTTAAAAAAATAAAAATAAGTAGTCAATTTCACTTAATTAAAATGCAAGGAAATCTCAAAAGGTGTAAATACATCGAAAATCGGAAATAAAAAGTTTTTATGTGTCCTCTACTTGCTTCTTCTACCCACAAAAGCTAGCAATAGACACTTTTTTAAAAAATAAGTAGCCAATTTCAGTTAATTGAAACGTAAAGAAAGCTCAAAACATGTAAATTCAGCAAAAAACGGAAATCGGAATTTTTTCCGTATCGTCTACTTATACATGCAGCAGTTACTAACAAATCCATTTTCCTTTTATTTAGTATATTAGTTGAATATTTATTGTTTAAATATCACCCTTTGAAATGAAATTTTTATGCTTACATTCGAAACTGGAAGTTTGCCATTTTTTTTCTGGAGTTTTGTGATTTTAAATTAAAATTGTATCAATTTTACAGAAAAAATAACTCAATTAAACACATGTAGACAGTAACTTATATATAACTATACCCAAATATCGGAATTAAAATCGGCAGATAATTTCCATTATTTTTTAATAATTTTTTACAAAAAATCCAATGGACTATTAACATAGAAAATGTTTTTCATGGCTCCATGGACAGACAGTGACGTCATCACTTCGCTTGCATATAGTGATGCTACATTATACAAATAATTACTGTGTCTATGGTTTTATTTGAGCTTTATGAAATTGCCAGATTTAACAACTTTCTACTTTTAGGTATTTTTTAATGTAAAGGAATACGTGTATAAAAGGGAAAAATGGGGAAAATGCATAAAAAATAAATGTATTTTTAAATACCTTCTTGACATCGTAAGAAAATAATATTTGTATTCGCACCTTCCGGCTAACCATACCTTTCGAATGATACCATTTTCAACCCTCTACTCCCATAATTAATATGTTAAAAAGGGACAACAAATTTTATGCTTGCCTATTAATATATAGATTTGTGTTTGTTTCGGATTTGTAAAGTAAAGGGCGTGGGGAGGTTGACAATTATTTTTATGTGTACAAAGTGTTCAGTGTGTCAGTGATTGCTGCAGTATGTAATTTCATGCCTTTCTGAAATTCATGTATTTTTAGATAGGGTATTCAGTGATGTTTTCTCTGGTTTTCATATACGTGAAGCATACAGACATACATATTACTGATTGCTGCAGCACAAAATTTTGTTTATTTTTCAGATTCATGCATTTTGAGATACGGGTATTCAGTGATGTTTTTTCTTTGGTTTTTATGTATGCGAAGTGTACAGACGTATGCATTACTGATTGCTGCAATATATAATTTCATGTATTTTGAGATAGGGGATAAGGTATTTAGTGTTGTTTTGTTTGGTTTTCATTTACACAAAGCATATAGATGTACGTATTACTGATTGCTGCAGTACGAAAATTTATTTTCTAGATTCATGCATTCAGTGATGGTTTTTTCCTTTTTGTTTTCATGTACGTGAAGCATACAGATGTATGTGTTACTCGTGTAGTTGAAAATTTTGAGCATTTATAATGTGAGATTTTATGTTTAGAGTTTTTTTTATTTGTGATTGGTTATAATTCGATAACTATTCAGTAAAAAGTTTTTTAAATTTTATTTTATGGTGATTTTCTTTGTTTACTATGTATTGTTTCTGATCAAATTGCTTTTTTTCGATGTGTTTTCTTGTTTGGTTAGATCGCTGAAATACTCGCTTTCATACTGTGCTGGTACGCAGCACTAGTGTTATGTTACACCCAAACAATGGACATCGTACAATGCCAGTGGAGGTTACAATTATTCGGAACATGATAGGGAATGGTGCCATTTTGACGATTTCTGGGAAGATCATTAAGGTGCCAGTGAAAGTAAAAATTCTCCCTGTAAAGTTTGAATTTCTAAATTATTTGATAATTTTTCTTTTTCTATATTTTTCTAAACTTTTCTTTAATTGACTCATACTTGCCAACTTTTCCGGTTTTTCCGGAAGACTTCCGGTTTTTTAGCGTATCTTCTGGTCGTCCGGACAGATGATGAAATCTTCCGTTTTTAAAAAAGTCGCAGATATCGTTCGTTTTAAAAAGAAACCACAAATGATCTACGAAAACTCCGGATTCCCAGTCTTTCTCCATCCATAACATGAATGTCAATATTCATTTCAAACTTGCTTTATGAGATTCTAGAACATGTAAAGAAATAGAATTGTTAAATATTTCTTGCTGATGTAATTATTTTTTGCCCCCCCCCCTTTATTTATCTCCAACTAGTGATCAGCAATCAAATGTTCTGCAGAAGTCTTTTGTTTCCTAATCTTTATTTATCTGCAACATAAATGATAATAAATATTAATTTTAAACTTCTTTCATTAGATTCTAGAAGTAGAGTTGAAAGAGTTTAATATTTCTTACTCTAATTATTTTTGTATCCCCCCCCCCTTCCCCCGGAATGTTATCAATTCTAGAAACAATAAAGCAATGGAAGTGCTCAATATTTCTGATGTATGTAATTATTTTTAGACCTTTATTGCTGAATTTAATGAATCTGTTTATTTTTCCTCAATTAAATTAAATATTTGTTTGTCATATTTATACCAAATGTGTAAACATGGGGAAAAAATGAAGAATAATTTTTTCAGGTAGGAAAATTTTGTGCCCCCCCCCCTCCGGCCCCCTAGCTGGCGCCACCCCTGAGTATAATCAATCTATAGTAAAACATTTTTATATATTACTTCAAAATATTAAAATTGTAAAACTGTATTGTTTAATATGTCAAAGAAAAAAAAAAATCTTCCCTTTTTTTATGAAATCTTCTGGTTTTTCAACAAAAATCTTCCCTTTTTTATTAAAATTGGTTGGCAAGTATGTTGACTTATTTTGTTTAGCTTTTTTGTTTGTTTTACTTTTTGTTCTCTTTTCTTTTTTTCTTTTAAAAATATTTTAATTGTTCTTCAACTTTCATTTCTTTCTTTTTTTCTTTACAAGAACATTTTTTAGTTTTTCTTCCTTTTTTTTTTTTTTTTTTTTTTTTCACTCTATTATCATCATCATTATTATTGTTATTAAAATAAATAGATTCATTCTCCCTCAAAAGCATGGCTTATTCAAATGAGAGATTGATAAAATTAGCATTATTAGCTTCTAAAATTCATAATGGTAAATAAAGTTAATAATAATAATAAAAAAAAAGAAATATATATATACATATTCTCAAATTACCCTTTTAAGGAAAATGAAATTACCCTTCAGTATATTTTTATACAATAAATTTGCTTTATAAATTTAAATGAGCGATTGATGATATCAACTTAACTCTAAAGCAGTCTGTTTAATTTCTGCTTCTACACTGAAAGTTGTTCCAAGACGTTAGAACATTGTTTTTCAGTCAGGTTAAAACCTGTGTTTAATACATGTGCACTATTTCTAGCTGTATAGTTTTGTTCTCTATCTAAAACATTTTGAATTATTAATAAGACATTATTTTACAGCATATGCATTTGTACAGTATTTATTCTATTAGAACAGTGGGTTAACAGATTTGGTGACAAACTCCTTCATCAGTATTAGCATGCCATAATTTATCATTGGTAGGGACATGGCTGACTGGCCCTTTGAACAAAACTGTAGGTGGAAAAATAGGTCTCCTCTAAAATATGTTAGCCATACAATTCCTGGACAGAATTTGGCAAATTTTGCATTACTTTTATTTGTATGATTTTTCAGTGCATTTTTTAAAACTTACATATGATAGTTTTAAATTCTAGTGTTTAAAAATGAATTTTGTCTGTTTATAGTTAAAAACATTTTCTAGATTAGCGTTTCAGATAAAAGTCCTTAATCAAGAATTTGAGATCTCTCTAACTGAAGTATTTTGAATTTAAATGAAAAGATAATGTACAACTATGGTATTTTTCTTCAGATTGGTATCTAAAACTTTTTTGCAAAGAAGTTGTAAAATTTTTAAATAAAAAATTAATGGATTTACATGGATATCAGAGATGCCAACATGTCCGGAAATTCCGGAGTTGTTACGGAAATAAGGTATCAAATACGGTAATACGGAAATGACATAAAAAGTACGGAAAGTGGTAGTTTCTCCTCTAATTTCGTCTCTTTGCCGGCAATCCGCTTTCGCGAGTCACGGCAGCACCGATTTCCATACGCGGCAGCAAACGTAAACAACAGCGAGAGGTAAGTGCTAGATCTACCCTTACGGAGAGAAAAAACGGCGAATCAGCGTGCAGTATAGCGTAACTCCGATGACGTCAGTTAAATGCTCCGCCCTCCAGCGGTATGCATGGTAGATTTCTTCCTCCCTAGCTTGTATTAGAGGGAGAAAATTATATTTTATTCCTTGTCAATCGATAATTTCACTCTAACCGTAACGAGTATCTACCGCGTTTGTTTTGAGGAGTGAGCGTCACCGTGGTTCATGTTGTGATTTGTTATTTTTGTCTGCCGCGTTATTGAATGTTATAACTCTTCAATGATAGTTGCCTTTAATATTTTTTATGAAAATGTCAGATCATCATGATCAATCCAAAAAACGCGTCGCAAATCAAAAGTTTATTGAAGATTATGCAAAAACAATGGCCGTGTTTGAAAGCCGGCAATGCACAATTTTCGGCATTTTGCAGAAAGGAGTTCTTTGGAAAATTTCGCATCATAGCGCTTTTTACTTTTTGATAGAGAACTTACTTTCTCTACCATTAAATCTGACAATAAAGAACTAGACAAATTAGGTCGATAATCATTAAGATTTTGAATTCGTATTTTTTATGCTGTAGAATATAATATTTTAAGTATTTTTTCCATCTTATAACCTTTTCCATCTTATTCCTTTCTTAATTTCTTTTCTGTTCTTTTAATTTTTATCAATTTATTCAATAAAATTTTATCTGAATAGTAAAGAGGGGCTACAAAAAAGTTGACTTGGGAAAAAAAAAAAGACTGACCAGATTTTAATTAAAAAAGACCGGACTAGTCAGTTTTGATTAAAAAAGGACTGGAAATAATTATTTATTTATTTTTAACTTGTATATCTTACTACACATTTAATTTAAAATCATACTCATATTCTTGTTTATTATATAGCATCAAATAATAAAAGAATATAATAAAAATACCCTTTATTGTAGGTATAAGGGCATTTCTCATTATAATTTAAATAATTTTTCATATAGATCTATCTAATTGAATCTGTAAAAGAATAAGTCAAGTTTTCTAAAAGAGCTATGAATTCTGCGAAAAAGAGAAAAAGTTTATTATCTAAAAACTCAGTCAGTTTCAGGAGGATGTTGCACCTTGCCTGCCCTATGACTAGAAAAATAGCAAAAGTGTCTGGATTTTAAATGTTAAATGTGCCCCTAAGAATTCAAAACAGCCCTTGGGAATCTAGAAAAAAACCTTTTTTTTTATTATTAGCAGCATCCTGCCCTTTTTTAAACCTGGGGGAAACTCTGACATTGTATTTTTAAATAGTATGGTTGTAAGATTGACTCCTGAAAAAACTCCTGAAATACGAATTTTTGACTCCTGAAGAAGGGTGTAAAACTCCTGAAATTGAACTTACTCACTCCTGATGTAAGGTTTACAATGTTGGCGTCTCTGGGATATATAGATTAAATTTCTGCATAAAAATAGTTTTTTTTTTTTTTTTAAATACAATTTGATATAATTTTATTATTATTTAAAGACGATAGACCGTCTTTATTTATTTATTTATTACATTCTTGAAAAATAAAAAATCTATTTTATTAAATAAAAAAATCTATTGTTTTTTTATTTTATTTAAGAATGAATATTATTTTATTTAAGTTTTTTTTCTATTTAAGAATGAACATTATGCATAAAAACAACATAAAATTGTGTCCAAAAGTATTAATTTTGTAATCATATTTGAAAAGTTTTAAGATGACATTTTTCAATGAAATATCAAAATTTAAACTGAATTTTCTCTAAATGCATATTTTTATAATTTTCCGCATGGAAATTTGAAACTCGTAAGGATAAGGGTATTTAATTTTAAATAAATGTTTTTGAGATAATTTTCTCTAAATTGAATCAGAAACTAAGAAATTTAATTTAAATTATTATTTTTAAGGTCTTAAAGTGAGAAACATGGTAGTTTTCTAATATGTATTTATATTACATTATTCATGACTTTCTAAATTTCAATATAAGTTCTTATAAATTCATTAAGGCTTATTTTATTTATTTTTTAAGATGAGAAACATGAATATAGCATTTGAAATGTTTATTATTGAATGACTTAGGGATATAATTCGCGCAAACTAAAATATATTATATCTGGAGTGTAGAGAAAATTAAATTCAAATTTTAATGGCATGTAGTGGTAAGATTAAAGCCAGTTGATTAAAAGTAGGTCCTAGATCTAGGTGGTGTACTCCCTAGGGAGTCTTTCCAAGTGATACATAGCTTGCATTTATGCAAATTTAGGAGAAAACTATGGAAAACTCTTAACGTATATATCAACAAAAGCGACCTCGTACAGAACTCAGCAATTCCTGTTTACTATCTTCCAGATATTTAAGTTTTGATACTCCATTGATCAGCAAACAGCAGAATTTTGCAAATGATGTCATGAAACGTTAATTTTTTATATAAGTTTGTGCAGTTTTTGCTATATTGTTTAATTTAAAATTTACCATTAAAAAAAAAAAAAAAAAAATCCAAAAATTTACGCTTTATATGCCTCCTTAATAATGTTTGTTTTTATGTTTTAACAATGAATATTATTAATATTAAATTACACACCATATGATGGGTCAGGCCCCACTTGTGAAAATTTGCACAAGCCGCCACTGCCTGAATGCATAACTTATTATTTTTAATTAAAATAGCTTTCATTTTTATAATTAAGACATTTGTGGAGAATCCCCCATATAATTTATCAGCTGCAAAAGACACATCTTACCTTTATGAAAGCTGAGAAATGAGAGGAAGAGAAGAACTAGAACAATTAATAGGAAGAAAGAAAAAATAATCAGATGTCTCTAAATTACAAAACTAAGAGGAAAATTTAAGGGTCCAAGCAAGAGAAAATTACTTAAAAAAAAAAAAAAAGTGTAAAATAAAAAAAAACACACACAAAAAAAAAAAAAAAAAAAAAAAAAATCATTAACCCTTCATTGCTCAGTGTTTCATTGAAAGAACACCCAATTTCTCTTACTTCTGAAACTGTTAATCTCAACTAAAAATGAATAAATATATTTGGGATGTACTTTAAATTCTGATTTATAATAATAGTTGGAAACACTACTTAAGTTAATCATAATCACCAACAGTGATGCGCATTTATTCATAGATAAACAAGATTTTTTTCTTCCTTTTTTTTTTTTTTTTTTAGCAGGTGGAGGAAAGGTGTAAAGCAGAAAGTGCATCTTGGGACACTGTGATGCACTTAAGGATACTAAGTTTGTTACACAGACATAATAAAAATACTTTTAATTTAGGTATAAAAGCTTATATTCATTTACATACTTCCTTGCAAAGCTTTTCTCTCTCTCTCTCTCCCTCCCTCCCCCCCTCTCTCGCTCTCTCCCTGTTATTTCTTTTTTCCTTTACTTTTATAGCAATAATGTGTTCTAGCACCTTCTGAAAAATATACTGTTTTAAAAGTTATACAATTTTCACAGTTACACTAAATGAATAAATTTTCAGTACATTATGTTAAAAATAATTGAAGGCTCACCATCTAAAGACTAGAAGTCACAGGCAAATTTATCAAAAGCTTTGCTTGATACATGATTGTAATATAACTATTTAAAAAATTACATAAAATATAATGTTTACTAATGTTAAAGTGCTATAAACTGTTTTAAAAACCTATTGCAGTGATTGATACATTAACAATGCTTTTGCACCTTAAGCATATGCTTTATTTATTTATTTTTTTTTTAAGTAAGATATACAGCGTCACACAATAGAATATGGAATAACTTCATTCTATTGAAAGACTAAGAGAAAACAAAAAAGTAGGATATAAGGATTTTTATTAATATTAAAGAAGACTATGACAAACAAGTTCAGGAAATGTAAAAAATGTAAAAAATTCCTTTTTAAAATTTTAATTACAATAAAAAAGCGATATTTTACAATTTAATGAATTTTGGTGCTTTTTGAGATACTGAGTCCCTAGGCAAAGTTTTGATTTGCACATGCAATAATATGGACCCAGTGGCGGATCCAGAACTTGACTTTTGGGGGGGGGGGGGCTGAGATTTTTCAAAATGTTATTCTAGACAAATAAAAAATTTACAATTGCAATATTCAATGGTGAATGTCAGTGTTTTTTTTTTTTTTTGGGGGGGGGGGCTTCAGCCCCCTAGCCCCCCCCCCTTAAATCCGCCACTGTATGGACCTATATTATTGTATGTGCAAATCAAGACTTTGCCTAGGGACTCAGTATCTCAAAAGGCACCAAAATTCATTAAATTATTTCCCAGATTCAACCACATGTATTTTTTTTTTATATAGAAGACACTGATACCTTATCTTATTTGTTCATTTATTTTGATGAGAATTACTTAAAAAAAAAAAAAAAAAAAAAAAATCATTTCCCCATGACTGTACATTTTAAATATATTTATGGCACATTATTTATTATTATTATTATTATTTTATGTTAATTTTATTTTCAGCTATGAGGTTTTTGAATTACTTTACTTTTTAAAATTTTGTTATACAAAAGTTGGAGCTACTCATTGTAAACATTAATAAAAGATAATACAGTTATCCTTTTTAGGAGATGGGGAAGGGATATGTTGTATTACCTTTTTAAAATTGTTTTACTTAGAGATTTAATATATTTGATTGTCTCAAATGATTGTTCATATGCTTCTATATATTTGGTTATATTTACATTAGATTCATTTATGTTGTACTTTGAAAAATGTTTGCATTTACTTTAGTTATAATTTGTGTAGAAAAATGATTGTAGACATGCATGTAGATTTTAAATTCTGTATTTTGAAGTAGGGTGTTATAAAAGTATAAGTTTTTTGGCTAAATAACCAAATGTTATGTCAAAATTAAACCTTAAGAATAAATTTATATAAGATATAAGCGTGCAGTTGCTATCACACTACTAAATGTGTTGTTTTCTTAATAAAAATATAAATGATAAATAAAATTTGTGTTACTATAAAAACTGTTCTGCTCTGTTTTGATGAATATATTGGCAAAATTACCTTTTCTCTGTAAAACTATCTTCAGAATCAGTATATTGCTTATCTCATTTTTTATAATTTTATATTGCATAAGATTCAAATTATTTTATAAAACTTTCAAAATAATTAAGAACCAGTAATAATTTATACTTGATCAAACACTAAATTTCATTATTAAATTGGGCAGAGTTAATTTCTTAAGCAGATAAATTTTTTATCATAAAAAATCATAAATGATTCAAGAAAATTTAGCACATTTTTTAGAAAACCAGTGTATATATATATATATATATTTAAGGGTCTGCTAAAAGCCCTGTTAATTCTGCACATCATTCGAATTCCCCCTATATTACATCCCATGTTATCCTATTAGATTTTTGTTGCTTTGTTTTATAAGGATATCTCATTCAAAAATAAAGTTTTTCGAATTCTATTTTTGAATGTTACTCTTTGAAATGTCGCCTTTTGGCTTAGTGAGCAATTTATTTATTTATTTATTACTAGCCGCCTTCGGCGACCAGCTGGTTCACAATCCTTGAAAAATCTGACTTTACGAAACTCCCACTCGGTGGCACCTGCGGCGCCTTTTTCCCGTTTTAGGTCTTACAACAGTTTATTGACATAGAGTGAAAATAGCTTTCTTGAAAAATTTAATCGCAGTAAATTCCCGCTCGGTAGCGCCTGCGACGCCCTCTTCCAGTTTCAATATCTGAAACAGCCTGTTCGCTCACCAGGTTATGATCTTTCAAATTTCTGACTTTAGCAAAGTCCTGCTCGGCGGCGCCTTATCTCCGTTTTAGAACTTACAGCACCTTCCTCGCTCATTAGAATTTAAAATATTGAAATTTTAAGATATTATAGCACCATCTGGTGGTAGAAATTTCTGTAATCTACTGTTCGATTCTAAATCAACAAAGCTTTCAAATGATGTATTACTTATGAAATAATTTTAATTAGTAGCTGAGATACAAAAGAAAACCTAATCAGGACACCTCAAAACATGTAAATAAGGGGAAATCTCGAATTCCACTTTCGATAATAAAAGAACTTTAAAATATCTTTTGAATGATGTATTAATTAAAAATAATTCAATCATAATTAGAATTTGAAATATGCATATTAGAATAAAATTTAATTTGCAATTAAATATGTAAATTTTTTGTTTATTCTCCAAAATTGATGAAATTTGAATTACAACTTTGTCTTGTGATGAAAAACTCTGTATAGTAAGTTTCGTGTGCGACAAAAGAAAATTGAAGAATTTTGAAATTTGCAATTTTTAATCACAGTCCAAAAACATGTGAGCTCAATCAGAAAAAGATTTTCATCTTTTGCTCTACTTTCGAAATATCGTCTGCAAACTTTTTTAAGTTTGCAGACGATATTTCGAAACAGTGGAAACTCTCTTTGAGAGTTTCCACTGTTGTTCAAACACAAACGTGGATTCAGAATGTCATCAAAAACTGCAGGCATGCAGAAAATTAAAAAATTTATAACAGATTCAGTTTTTGAAAAAAAATCTCTCAATCTTTTGAAATATGATTCGTCTAATCGTGGTCTATGTACAAAAAAAGAAATGATTTATCTCAAAAAGATTTTGAGTTATAAAATGTTTTGTAAAAAAATTGATGTTTCGTAAAATCTAAAAATATGGATCGCTAATCCGTATTTTGTTAAAATATTTGTATGGTTTTAAAGAGGATTAAATGACCTTTTTAAATATATCCGTTGTTAAGAAATGGAACAGTTACTCTGTCATACAGGGTGATTCAAAAATAACGATTGAGAAAAAAAGAAATTTTGGACCCTTTTTAAAACCTTTTTTTTTAAATATAAAAATACCATATTTTTCAAAAAAAAATTGTACCGTAAGAATCTTTAATCAATGCTCTTTCTCATGGTACAGGTGTATTTTCAATATCTGCAACTGCTAAACTGAGTTGACTTTACAAAAACACGCAAAAATTTCTCTCTGTGTTTCTTCTTTTGAGGAACGGGCTGAATTCTACTTAGAGGGCTGAAAATATGATCGTCTTGCTTTATAATTAGACATTGGTTGATGTTTTAATTAATATCTCCGGAACTAATTAAAATTTTTAAATTCTTTTTTGACTATGCACTCGGGCAGGCTTCTGAGCTCCCGTATGGCAAATTTTGTAGTTCTGCGTTCAATAGGGGCTGAACATATAGATGCTCAGACAAAGAGACAGACAGACAGACATCTTCCTTTATCATAAAAATTATTATTATTATTATTTTGAAAAAAATAATTTAAATATTTTATTTTATGAAGTAAATTTAGGACTCTAAGTTTCAATCCCTAAATTGAATATTTGAATTTTTTTTTTTTTCAAAAAACTACTCACTAAGCTAAAAGGCAATATATTCAAAGAGTAATATTCAAATAACAGAATATGAAAAACTTCATTTTTGAATAAGATATTGTTATAAAACATAGCAATGAAAATCGCTTTGGACAAATGGGGGGGATGCTTTGCTACATAATTTGAGCACTAAAATCAAACTCTTACAAAAATCCCATAAAAACAATGTTTCTGCTCATCTTATTTGCACATAACAAGTTTTGTTTATAATAAAAATATTGCACTTGTTATTCTAAAAATAGAGCAATGTATGATAAGCACTCTATACAGTACTTATATATTGTATCTTTAAATGTATAAATAGTATCTACAATAATAATAATAATAATACTTGGTTGTCATATTAGTTAAGATATTTTCAATAAGCTGATTTTTCACCAGTAAAATATTTTCAAAATGAGAATATGCTTTATTTTTTTAGTACTTTTTATCATAATATTCATATTATTTCTTTAACACTCTAAAATAAATCAGGAAAGAAACAATAATAATATTAATAAATTAAAAAACTGGTGTACAATAAATAATTAAACTTAAAAACTTTGTCACACACCATAAAATTTATGCAAGTATTATCAGTTTCAAAAGGATGTGGCCTTTCTTCTTCAGGTGCAAAAAACTTGTGCTATTACCTTTGAGGAAAAAATCAAGATAGTGTATTTTTGCACCTGAAGAAAAAATTTCATGTCCTTTTGAAACCAGTAGTTCTTACATTAATTTTATGGTGTGTGAAGAAGTTTTTAAGTTTAATAATATTATGATTCAGAGTAAATGAGACCCAAGTTATTAATTTTGGAATTGCTTCAATGTACATGTCATCTTTAAATAAATAACATAGGTGTTAGGCTGGTAACATTGTTTAAAAATTAGTCAAATCATATAAAAGTCAAAATATTGGTTTAAAAGAAATAATTATAGATTTGGAGGCGTACTCAAATTTGGGAGGCTTCAGGACATTGCCCGATTTTTCCATATGATAATATGGCCCTGTTTCTGCCCCCCCCCCCTTTTTTTCTTTGATAAGAGAATTTTAGACATACACAAATGTCTCTCAAAGCCTTACAAAATCTATTGTGTTTACTTTAAAGACTTTGCCAATCTTCCTTTGACCACCATTATTGAATGTAATTGAGTCTACTCTATTTGATGTTTTGAAAGAGACCGCCAAGCTAGACAGGTGAAGCCAGGCTTGTATTTAATACTACTACTATTTAGGCTTCATTCAAATATTAAATCATATATTCTTCAAAGCTGAATAAGACAGATACCAAGTAACTAATATTTATTGCAACTGTATATTAAAATGCTTTATTATGTGAATTTTGAAAATGGAAGATAGGAGCATCCTGTTGTATTGAATTGTTTTAATATAGATCATACTTTTTTTCATTACTAATGATTTATTTTAACTTCATAACTGGAATTGTATTCTTTGAACTGCAGTCATAAATTTTCAAGGTTAAAAATCTTCAATTAAAAGAACAATTGATAATATTTATTAAATATTAAGAATATTTAATGTTATCCGAAAGGTAAATAACATTTTTTTTTTTTAAATAACATATACATAAATTGTTATTTCTTTTTAGGTTTATTGGAGGTTTAATTGGACGAATTATTGGCCGACTAATGATTGAAATTTTTGACTGTCCAGTAGATCCATATTGGACTTGGATTGATCCTGGTGCTTTTGCCCTCATTGGTGCAGCTGCTTTTTTTGGTGGAGTGTCTCGCCTTACTATGTCTTTAACTGTTATAATGGTTAGTGGAAACTTATTTATTAATCCAACTTTTATTCCATTTTGTAATGGTAGTTTTAATATCCAGGATACATTTATATATATTATATACAAAGATAGCTTTAATCAACAGATGCATATTTATTATGTAACTGTTCTAATGATAATAATATTTTATGCTATTTCAGAATATTTTTTAAAGCTAGGTTTATATTTTTTATTCTACTTTTGAAATAGTTTTACAAAATTTTTTTTCTATACTTTTTCTATTGTTTTTAGGTAGAATTGACTAATGATGTTCAGTTTTTGTTGCTGATTATGGTTTCAATTATGGTATCAAAATGGGTTGGTGATTTTATAACTCACCCTTTTTATCATGCCCAGCTTGAGTTGAAATGCATACCATTTCTGGATTCTGAACCAGTGGTCCTTTTTAATGGAAACAAAAAGTAACAAACTCTATTTAAATAATTATTCTACATTAATTGGAGAATTCTATTATTTAAAATAAGTAGGATAACTATATTAGTAGTGGAACTTTATGGTTATTTTTTTGTATACTGTTCTTAATTTTAAAGGCTATAACTATAACCAGTGGTCAATTCCTCAATTAGCATATTCAGCGCCATGTCAGCCATCGGTGGCTGACACTGAACTTTCCGTTTAGGCCACATGAGCCTATGGTGGCTGACAGTGTGAAATATGATATAAAACTAAAAAATTTACATAGTTTTAAGTAATTACTTACAATTTATTTAAAATTTACTTAATTTTTATAGGATTATATCATTAAGGCATTTTAATGGATTTTATTGAAACACGGTAAAATTAACATGCTTCTAAGTAGCACATGTGGTCTGAATGGGATTTCCTTAAGAATTTGCGTGACGCTCAACATGTTAATTCTTTCTGTACATGACAGTACTGCAATATGCAATGCTCAAGGAATTAATTTAGTACAGTATTCAATACTGGTGCATTTACCTACAAATAAATATAAAATGTTTATTGCTATTAAAAATATTACTTTTATTAGCTATAAAGAAACCTTTAACAAGTTGGGAATCTTCTGGCCCAAATATTTCATCTAACTAATTTAAAATCATCTATGAGATATCTATTTTTTGCTGTCTGATATCCTTTGTTTACTTTTTGACATCTACTATTATATTTCTTAAAGTGTAAATGTTGGTAAAGGCAGTTTTATTTACAGTGGGATGCTGAAAATTGTTGAAGTTACCTGTAAACAAAAAACTTTTGAGGGAGAAAAAAATAAATAAGTAACTTGCCTTGAAAGCAATAATTTCAGAATGTTTCTATCAAGTAAAATATTTTTCATACTGTTAAAATTGAAGTAGATATCCGTTGTAATTTTAAATATCATATGTAGTACTTTCCTGATGTTAGACATAGAATTATTGCTGTGAAAAATAATGATATTTTAAATATTTCTGAAAATTTTAAAATGTTATGTATTTAGTTGTTATTATCTTTAATAGTCACAGAAAAAATTTTGTCATAAAATGTTAGAAATTAGAGATTCTGCTAAGAAATGAGCACTGTGAAGAAAGTACATGATAAGTACTGAAGAAAAATTGTAAATACAATTTCAGTAGCATGATATAGTTTGCTAGATAATATTCTTGGAGCAAAAAAAAAAAAAAAAGTCTACTTTTCACTCAAATTTTATCTTGCCCCTCTCAAAAATAAATAAAATAAAATGAATGAATAAATAAGTCTTTTTTTGGGTGGGTGGGGGGGAGGGTTGAATTTATGAATTTTGGGACATTAAACATAATTATATTTTGAAAAGTTATTTATTCTTTATTATTATTCTTTTAAAAATTTTAGTTCTAGAAAGAAGTGATTGTCGATTTTACTCTTTTTACTACTGTTATTATTAATTTATATTTTATAATTTTAAATTAAAAGAAAATATCTGTACTGATAAGTATAAAGGATTTAAGTCCAAAAATGTCGATTTTGAGTTAAGTACATAGTCAGACTCAGAAAAAAATTCTCAATCGATTGGTATAAAGGATTTAAGTCTATGTTATTTAGTCTTTGAGAAAATCCATTGGTAAAAAATGGTTCAAGTCAGAAATTTACCATTCATGTATGGTATAAAATATTTAATTCAATTTTTCCCGTTATTAAATGAAGGTTGACAATCGCTGAAATGTATAAAGGGTATAAGTCAACGGAATGCCTTTTTCCTAATCAATTCTTCTGATTTGTTTTTAGTTAGTTTAACTTTATTTTTCGTCTCCTGAAAAACCAAGAATATGGACTTAAATCCTTTATACTTATCAGTACAGATATATCACTGGGGATTTTCATTGTTTGAAAACAATCATATACTTGTTATGTATGTAAATTATATGTGTATGTCCAGTAATTTTTGTGAAAAATGTAATTTCATTTTTTTAAAATTGTATACATAAAATCATTCGTTACACCTTAAATAATTAAGTTTTCCGAGTCTATCTTTGTTTTATGCAAAATATTCTGAATCACATAAATGATTGATAAGTGAGTTGACATGCTCACCATTTTTTAATTCTTTTCCAATTGTCCTTCAAATGGTATAAAAAAAAAAGACAAAATCTATTTAAATATTATTTTGTATTTATTTATAACAACCAGTAAATAAATCTTTAAAAAAATATAATAAATGAGATGATTAACTAAATTATTTGAAAATAATTTAGTGCAAGAAATTATTTTCAAAATTTCTTTAACACATTGAATGCTACGAGAATTCTTAAGGAAATCCCCATCAGGCTACGCGAGCTGCTTAGAATGAGCATCATGTTACACAAGCTTTATGTTTACCGTGTTTCATTAAAATCCAATTCCATAATGATATAATCCTGTAATGAATAAAAATTAAGTAAATTTTAAATAAATTTTCAGTCAACTACTGGTGGTTGACATGGCTTCATATCATAATTGCTTCATATCATATTTGATAGTGTCAGTCTTGGTGGTTGACGCGGCCTAAACAGAAAGTTCAGTATCAGCCACAGATGGCTGACATGGCACTCAATGTGTTATTAAGATTTCAACAAAGTATAATATTTTTAATTGTCTTATAGTTCTCTGCTGTTTTAAAAAATACTAGTATTGCCCAACAGTCAAAATTTGATCGTTTTTTTTTTTTTTTTCTTTTAAGTAAGCATATAAATAAGAAATATAGAAATACAAAATAAAATAAATATATAAAAAATCACTATCAGCATCTTTATTTACATAATAGTTCTTCTGGGTATTTTAATAACAAATAACACTAAATTAATAAAATATACTCATTTATGTTATCAAAAGATAAATGAAAAGAATGGCTGAATGAAAAAGAAAATTCGACATTTCTGACTTACAGTTTTTGATGAATACACCTTTACACCTTTCAGGTGTTCTGAACATGAACCCATCATTTTTAGATCCTGTCTGTTTCTGTGTGTGTTAGCAAAATATCGTGGATTCTGTATCCACTGAACCAATGAACAGTATTTTACCAAAATCTAATATTTTACAATACCTGTACTAACATTGGTGCTATTTAACTTTTAAGATATATCACCCATCAGGTGGCATTATGATTCATTTTAAAGAAAAATTCATTTTCCATCATTCATTTTCATTCATTCCTCCATTTAAAGGAATGCTATATCTCAGCTTCTTTTGTGTAAAAAGATGCACCAAAACTGAGTATGTGAGATGTATATTATGTAAAACTCCGCTGATTCAGTTTGGTTGCATATCAACCAACAGGTGGCACGGCTATGCCAAACTTAAATATCAATTATGGTAATGCTATATTCCAGATTCTATGTTATAAAAATACACTAAACTGGTATGGGAGTTGAAAATTACAAAAATTATGCTGATTGAAATTGTGCATAAATCGGCTACAATGTGGCACTGCTATTAATTTTCTTACTATGAACAATTTACATATGAAATTTGATGCAATTTTTAAGAGAACAAACACAGCCATTTGGAAAATTTCAGAAAGTAATAGCAGCATCACCTGTTGGGTGATATATGCACAAATTTAAATCAGCATAATTTTTCATAACATATGATAATTCTTATATAGTGAATTTCTTGCATATATATATATATATATATACCACAGAAGCTGAGATATTATCTTTCTGTAAATGAAATTAAATTTTAGCATATCAGCGCCACCTTTCATTCGACCCAAAAAGAATCAGTATGGCTTTTTATATTATTCATCACACATAACTAGTTTGGTGCATTTATATATTGTAAAATATGTGATATTGCCTTTTCATAAATAGAATTAAATTGTCTCACATATCATATAAACTTACAAACAAATAGTCATTTTCTATAAATGGGTGAATCATATTTAGGACATCTCAAAATGCATAAATTCACCGATAGAAGCTGAAAATTTTCTGAATCCAATATTTTTTTCTAAATCATTTTATATAGCAGCATCACCCTACCGGTTAACATAAACAAAAGTTTAATCGATATCTTTTCTTACAATTACATTTTACATATGTAATTTTCATATATGGATGAAATTTTCAACAATGGGTGCTGATATATAGCCATCTGAGAAATTACATAAAGTATTTCGGCTTGTACACACCAAAATTCCATAAGAGTAACTTTTAATATATATGTTTCACACATCAAGTTTGGTACATTTATATAGCATAGAAACTAAAGTATAGCTTTCCCGTAAACGGAAAATATTGCAGATTAGCAGTTGTTATCTGTCATCCATCCAAAGTGAGTCAGCATAGTTTTACCTAAAATGTCTCTCACATATCAAGTTCTGTACATCTACACACTATAGAAGCTTAGATATGATCCTCTCCAAAATGGGATTAAAATGCAACATAGCAACGCCACCTGTTGGCTGATATGCACTCAAACTAAATCAGCAGAGTTTTACATAAAATATATATATATACCTTATACTAAGTTTGGTGCACTGTAGATTCTGAGCCTTTCCTTAAATAAGAAATCAGAGCATGGCAGCACCACCTGCTGGGTGATATAGTACGAAGTCAAAAATCCGGACTCCAAAAATCCAGAATCGCCGAAAATCCGGACAATTTCAGCGGCGTTAATCATCATCATCAACAGCAAGTTTTTTTTTTGTTGTTGTTGTTTTTAAGTATAAATATATCTAAATTAAGAACCGAAAAAGTATTTTATTTATTATTAATCTTTAAAACCAGCATTTGCAAAGTCTGAAAGAGGAGGAAGAAGATTATAATAATAGTAACAATTCTTAAACAGTTATCTAATTGAGAGCAAAATTCTATTATAATTTCAATTATACTCAAATTTTTAGTTAAAAAATCTATAGTACTAAAAAAAAAAAAAAAAAAAAAAAAAAAAAAAAAAAAAATCACGGAAATGTTTTTAAAATGGTATGTTTTTCTTATTTATTTTCTTTTATTGTAACTTGTACTGATTTTTGCATGCAAATATTTTAATAAATCTGTTTTGTTTTTCAAGTTTAATTTTTAATTTTATTTATTTTTATTTATTGTTAAAGTTGATAAAAAAAAAAATTACAGAATATATTTAAAAATCATAATATATATATATATATATATATATATTACTTGAATTTGAATATTATCTAAGTACTTAAACCAAAATATTATAATTTTTAGGCATGACCAAAAATCCAGAAATCCAGAATCGCCGCGGTCCCGATGATTCCAGATTTTCGGCTTTGTACTGTATAGCCCAAAAGGTAATCAGCACAAATTCAAACCAAGGTTCAACCAAATATCAAGTTTCGGTTAAATTATGTGCATTGGTTCATGAGACAGAGTGTTTGCACAGTTTTGCTAACTCAAAAATACATTTTTTTAAAATGGTGAAGTCGTGTTCAGGAAATCTCAAAACGTATAAATTAAATGAAAACCAGAAATCAAAACGTTTTCTAAATCTTATACTTTCTTCTAATATTTGCAGAAGATAGCAATAAATCCATTTAAAAAAAAAAAAAAGTCAGTTTCAGTTAATTGAAATGTATTACAGTCGTCCCCACTTAATCGGGTAACGGATAATCGAATACCCTGCTTATAAGAATATAAAGTGATAGAACCGATTTTTTCCCCATAGAAGTAATGCTAAATTTCCTCGCTTAAAGAAATATTTTTTACAACGCCACCCTGCTTAATCGCATAAACACTCGACGTTTCTGAAATAAAATTTCTCTATTTCTCAGACAATTTTTCCTCTCATTCTAAAAAAAAAAAAAAAAAAAAAAAAAATCCTTTCTTCTTTTAAGGAACCTTACATAACTAAGGCCCTTTAAACATGAGACAGTATTTATTCCTGCCAAGGTGATACAAATTTGTGATAAAACAAATTTATAAAATCAGCAATTGATGATGAAATTAGAAATTAAAATACAAATGATCTCCAGGAATTAGAAATCACAAATTTTTGAAGTTTTCAGATGATTCAAATAGAATTTTATGAACTCATAGATGGAGAAACAGAGAGAGATAAAAAGTTTAATCTTTCAATAAAATCTTTAAATGAAAGTGATAATGAAGAACAAGCAGATCTGCCTCCAATGACAGTTGAAGTTGCAAAATCCTTAACATTATCATCGTAATTGTGTATCTCATTGAAGCGATTATCATCTATTTATGTGCTTTAGAAAAAGAAGTCAAAAAATGTTTAGTTAAGTCTGTGTCAAAATAATCAATCATAACTGATTTTTTTTTTTAAATAAAAATTGTAAGTATATTTTGTATTTAATCCAGCATTAATTGCATATATAAATTACTATAATATTTTAGTAAAATTTTATTTAAATATTTAAATAAGAAAGAGGTATCGATCATTTATCTGTTCGTGTAAGCATAAAGTCACTCTAGTTAAACATGTATTTGCGTTTTTAGTCTTCCCCGCATAATCGAATATCCCGTTTAATTCAAATTAATATAGTTGGAAAGGTAGATATTCGTTTAAGCGGGGCTGACTGTATGTGTTACATATAACATGTGTCTTTAAATTAGAGCTGATGTTAATCACACACACACACACACAAAAAGGAAAATCTGGTGTATAACAACCACATGAGTTCCATTGATTACCCACTCTTATGTGTATTATATGCACTTCTTGGATCAGAAGATATAAAATTGACCAAACAAGTTGGATACCTAAAAATTTTCCCGTTAGAGAAAACTGATATGATACATATAACAGAGTTTATATAGCGAGTTTAAAAAAATCAGTAGAGCTGTTTTTTTTTAAATACACATTTCTGAGATTTAAAACTGACCTGTCTAATCAAGATGACTGTCAATTTTCCTGTAATAACCATGTAATACATGTGAAAGAATATTTATAAAGAGGCTTATGTAGCAGTTTTCAAGAAAATCATTAGAGCCGACTTTTGAGATACTGAGATGTATATGTATTATAACAAATTAATTGAAAAAAAAAAAAAAACAGTTCTGTTGGAACTTGTAAATAAATGGATTTATAAAATTTATGATACATTTTTAGAATAAATTATTTAATTTAATTAATTTGGTAACTAAATATTTTATGAAAATTGTATATAAATATATCAGGGGTGTTTGCGTTCCAGATTTGTTATTCTATTTCCCACCAGTAATTACGAATTGTACTTTTGGCTATATTTAATTGCTAAACATTAATAGAAAACTGCTAATTATAAACCCTATTAAAAAATTACTGGTGGAAAATAAAATAAAAATCCGGAACGCAAACACCCCTGATATATACATACTGTCCACTGAAGTTCTGTCCTCACCTTAACTTTCAAATGGTGATAGCTATTACCTTAAGCTTGATGGCTAAGTGCAGTAAAGTGCCTATGCACTATAGGCTAAGATTGGTTTCAAGCTATATGCTTGGTGGCAAAACAGCACAGTTGTTCCTAACTTCAAAAGGCTAGGAGAAAAGTATTAGAAAGCTATAAAATGCCTTTTTTTTTAGTTTAAAAAGACACCTGGTCCACAAAAATTTTAAGAACAGAATATGTAAAACACATGTTCTTTTGGTTATGATTTTCTAAAGCTGTCATGCTACAAATAGCTAATGAAAGAAGGAAAAGCATAAAATATTAAATCAATGGTCTGTTCAAATGTAAATTATACAATATATCAATAAAGACACCATTTAGTTTTTGGTTATAGAAAAGATATTTTCTCTTTTTTTCTGTTTTTTAATGTCACAGATTTGAGAAGTCGAGATCAACCAAACTATTATATTTCATATGTTTTGTTCTTAGGTTTTTGTGCATTAAGTATCTTTTTATACTAAGTTGAGCCCTACCAATGGCCAAGAAGTTCTGCTCTTGAAATTGATAAACACAAAGTGATGGGTTTGATCCCTGGTCATGCTCACCAGTATAATTCTGAAGAGTTTTTTTTTTGTAATTTTCTCTAAAACTTGCATAAATATGGGCTGAGACACCCTAGATAGACTCCACTCTCTCCCTGGCCTAGGACTCTAACACAGTCGTTTGGCCTTAACCCTAATACCATACTAAGTTGAAGATGCATTATAACTTTGTAACTGATTTTTCCCCCTGCATCTGATATTGTTTTCAAGATAGGAATGCTAACTCTGCTGTTTGGTACCAGGTGGCGCTGGAATTGATCTCAACCTGCAGTGCTTAGCGATTTACTGCACCAACATATTCAAAACAATAACTATTGCTGTTCTAAAGTTAAGACAGGGATGTAGATTTTAGAGGGCACTCTGTATATGTGTATATTTATTTTCAAGAATTATTTTAAAGTATGTTTTTCAGTTTAAATTTGGAGTTATTTGAAGCTTCTCATGTAATGTCGAGTCCTGTAATTACATTGGAGACAGTTGTATCCATTTCTGATTTGGCTAAAATATTACTTGAAACTAATCATTGTGGGTTTCCAGTTGTTAAGAAGACTGCGACTGGTGCTACTTTTCATGGACTGATCACTCGGTGAGTACAGTAATTATGAACTTCTTAATCTCACAAGGAGAGGTTATGACATGGAAAATTTAGATTGGGGCAAAATTGCACAGAATTGTAGTACAGTACACTCTCAAAAATCCGCACAGCTTAAAATGAAGTGTTTTGCGGATTTCTGAATTTTGCAGATTTTAGAGTAATTTCTTTTATTTACATCTAAGAACCTCATTTAAGTAGAAAATCTTTAAGAAACAATTTATTTGTTATACATACAAATGCTGAAATGAAGTGTGCCTAATAAAAGTACAAATATTTCATTAAATTTTAATTTAAGGAGTAATATTTATACATCATATTATAGTTGCAAATTATCTAGATTTTTGAAAAGTCTGATCAATATTAGTTTAAGTAAGATAGTAAGAATATTCATACATATTTATTTTCCTATAACCTGCAAAAAAGTCAGCAATTCTTGGTCAATCACATAAAGTTTGTGCTATGAAAAAGTTTGAATATTTATCTTCATGTGAAAAAATCTTTCATGAATCTGTCTTTCTCCTTCTTCCTCTTAATTAATATAATTTATTTTTTGATAATTATACATAATTACACTTATCATTTTTTCTCCTCTGTAATATGCTGAGTGATTGATGATTCATCAGCACCAGTTAATAATTGATTTATCTCCTAATACAGCTGAAGATTTGCAATCCACTAATCAACAAATCAGTTGTGACAATGCTTGTTTACATTGCAAATGATATGCGGATTTTAGAGAATTGCGGATTTTAGGGTTGCGGATTTTTGAGAGTTGACTGTATACTATGAAGGTAACAACTATTAAAGCAGTAGCGCACACTAGCCAAACAATTTTAAGAAAAAAGCCTTTAAAGTTTCAGTAATTCTTGAATACAAATTATTTTGTAAAAGTCCCAACGCTCCAGTGGCCTACTTGGTAAAGTAAGCAGCTGCTACCTCGATGACCCGGGTTCGTTGCTAACTGTTGGAATTCTTTTTTTTTCCCTTTTAATTTATTTATTTAATCTAAACATTTTAATTATTAAAAGGCCATGGAGGTGGCCGAAATTAATCTGCTGTTTCCTTTAAAAGGATGTTTTTAAGGTATTTTTATTTTGGTACTAAGCATTTTATTTTATTTTTACTTTCTTTTTTAAATTCATTTCAAAATTTGAAAATTTTAATAAATAATAATCATTTAATTTTTATGAATTTAAAAAAAAAAAAAAAATGTAGGTTTTAAATTTTTCTATTTGTAATATTTATAATTTTCTATAACTTAAAAAATAAATTTTAGCTTTGTTTTAACTATGAAATAAAGTAAAAATAAAGAAACTTTTTATAAATTATTTATCTAAACATTTTATTTTATTTTAGGTAAACTTAAAACAATGCTGAACTTTGTTTTTAGATTACAGAAAGTAAAAATTATTACAGAGAAATAATGATTTTAATTGCATATATAATTACTACCCAAACAAATAATTACTTCACCAATCAATACATCTTCTTGAAAAATTATAGTACAGGATTCCGATGCTATTAAATTATTTCAGGCGAGCAAATGTTAAAAATATGTCATCTTTAAATATAGATTTTAAATGTTTATCAACCTATGTTTTTCTTCAACAATCACTTGTTTTTTTATCCTTCTATGCACAAAATAAAATTTTATCTGCGGTTACATAATTTATATGTATTAAAAACAAATTAGGAAGCTCAAACCAAAGTTTAAGTATACATGCTAACTATTTTACACTTTGGTTTATTTTTTATTTATTTAAATTTTTTGTATGTTTTTTCTTTATTTTTATATTTGTTATTCAGGGTTTTGTTTGTTTTATTTATTTCTTATCTTTTTATTTGATTATTTGATTTATTTCTTTTATTTTGCTACTAAAGCTGCAGTTAAATGATTGTAAAGATGGATTGTTGTAAAATTAATCTTTTGAATAATTAAATCCAAAATTTTAAAAATTTAATAAACAGTAATAATTGGATTTTTGTCATAATAAATATATATATATATATATATATATAGGTTATATAGTTATATTTTTCTATTTGTAATATTTATAATTTTCTATAATTTAAAAAATAAATTTTAGCTTTGTTTTAATTATAAAATAAAGTAAAAATAAAATAAATTATTAAAATGAAAAAATAATACTAATAAAAGAAAAAAGGCTCCCTTTATTTTTACTTTATTTTAAAGTTAAAGCTAAAATTTATTTTTTAAGTTATATAAAGTTATAAATATTGCAAATGAAAAAAATATAAAATGTACACTCACACATTGTTTCGCGGCGATTAATTTGTTGCACTTATTGCGCTGGTTCTTACACTTACTAAAATAATGGACTGTATATAAAGAAGAATTTCACTCACTAAAGTAATTCACTAAACATATTTATTTTTGTTGCGAGCAGCTCTTTGCTGCTAACACGTGCGTATCTATCACATCACAATCAACAACTGACAAGAAGAGAAAACAAAAATACTCACAGCTGAGGTGTGGCGCCATCTGGTGAGGAGAATACTTACTCTCTTAACCATTCCGGCCGCCTTGAAACCCTTAAGGAAGGTTTCAAATTACACAAAGATTAATCAAAATTGTAACTACAAAGAGAAAAAATATTAATATAAACACTAAATGAATGTTCAATATGCTTTAAAGTTAAAAGTTTTTGTTAATTAGTCTGTAGGAAGAGGACAAATTTTCACTATGGGACGTTTCATGTAACCATGACTAGTTTGAACAGTTACCACTTGAACTCTGCCATCTGGACCTGGATGAATGTCGCTCACTCGTCCCATTTTCCACTTTAGAGGAGGTAAATTGTCATCTTTGATAAACACTAAGTCATTGACTGACACATTTCTGTTTTCTTTAAACCACTTATGTCTTTGTTGAAGTTGGGTTAAATATTCTCTGCTCCATCTCTTCCAAAATTGCTGCAAGATTGATTGTCGCACATGCCATCTATCTAAATAACTTGTTTTGACTTCGCTGACATCAGGCTCAGGCAAGGCTGTTAGTGATGTACCCAAAATGAAGTGTGCTGGTGTTAGAGTTGAATAGTCACAAGGATCTGAAGAAGCTGGACTGAGCGGCCTTGAGTTGAGGCAGGCTTCAACTTGGGCTAGCAATGTAGCAAACTCTGGATAAGTGAGTACGGTATCACCCACTGTTCTTTTAATGTGGTACTTCATGGATTTTACTGCGGACTCCCAAAGACCACCAAAATGTGGGGCTCCAGGAGGGTTGAAATTCCATTTTATTTCCTCAGATGCCAAAAACCCTTGAACTTTCTCGTTTTTATTGAATTGTGAAAAATATCTTTGTAATTCCGAGTAAGCACCCTTAAAATTAGTTCCACAGTCACTGTTAATGATGGAGGGTTTTCCTCTTCTGGATATAAATCGCTTAAGGGTACTCAAGAATGCGTTGGTGGACAAATCTTCTGCAATTTCTAAGTGAATAGCCTTTGTTGAATAACACACAAAAATACAAACATAACATTTAAAAGATTTTTGACCACGTCCAGTTCGATGTTTGATCATGAAGGGACCTGCGAAATCCAAACCAACGCAATTGAAAGGTCTAGATTGAGTAACTCGTTTTTCTGGCAAGTCAGCCATAATTTGTGTAGCAGCTTGAGCTCGATATCTGCAACATGTTACACATTTTCTCACTAGAGATCTGATTACTGATCTACTTGCTATTATCCAATAATTTTGTCGTATTAAAGAAAGTAAGAGCTCAGGAGCAGCATGTAAATACTTAATGTGAAAATGTTTAATTATAATTTCAGTCAAATGATGTTTTTTCGGAAGCAAAATTGGGTGTTTTTCATTTACAGGTAAGTTTGCGTTCTTCAATCGTCCACCCACTCTCAACAACTTTGTGTTGTCTAAAAATGGACATAGACTAGCAATTTTGCTAGTAGGAGGCACAGTCTTTCCTGATTTCAAACAGTGAATTTCATTATGAAAGGTAGAAACTTGAACAATTTTAATTATGCAATTTGTTGCATTTGTAATTTCGCTACTAGTTAGGTACGTTAATGTTCTTTCTGGTAATTTTACTCTTGCATTTGAGATAAATCGTAAACACCATGCAATTACACGTTGCAATTTTGTAAACGAAGATATATTTGATATGACAGGTAAAGGTTCTTGAATTTGCGAAATTGTACATGATATGCCTTTCCTTTCTTCCTTCAATGCTTCTCTGTCGATTGTAATTGAAACAGAATGGGGAATGTCAAATGTGGATAACCAATGAGGCCCAGACCACCATAGATTATGTGAAATTAATTCTGTAGGTTTTAGTCCACGCGAAGCACAGTCAGCGGGATTTTCTGAACTCTTTACATGATTCCAATGTACGCCAGGCAATGTTTGAATGTCTGCTACCCTGTTCGCAACGAATGTTTGCCATTTATAAGGTTCAGTATTTAACCATGAAAGAACTATAGTTGAGTCAGTCCAAGCATAAATTGCATCAATGTTTATGTGTAATGCGGGTAAAACAGCCTTAACTAAACGAGCTAAAAGTAAAGCTGCACATAACTCTAAACGCGGAAGTGAAATCGATTTCAGAGGAGCCACACGCGTTTTTGCTGTTAGATTTTGTACTTTTATTTCATTGTTTTCAGATATGGACCTAACAAAAATAACAGCTGCGTAAGCTTTTTCAGAAGCGTCACAAAATGCATGCAATTCAATCTTGCTTGGATCTGTTACTAATATTTTCCTAGGGATGCGAATGTGTTTCAAAGAGGGTAAATTCTCACAAATTTGTAACCACTTTTCATTGACGCTATCAGGAGTATGCTCATCCCATGATAGTTGTAATTTCCAAAGTTCTTGTAAAAAAATCTTAGCAGATATTACGAAAGGAGCAATCCAACCTAATGGATCAAAAATGCTCGAAATTACTGACAATATTTTTCTTTTAGTAACAGGAGTAATTATTTGCGGCACAACTACACTACAACTAAATGAGTCTTCATTAGGATGCCATTCTATTCCCAATACCTTAATTGCCTTATTGGGTATCAATTCTGGCTCTTTTTCTTGAATTATTACCCCTGTATCCCTTAGCATTTGTTCATTATTGGAAAACCACTTATGCAATTCAAATCCTCCTTTGGACAGTAATTCAGATAGGTGTGTTATCAGTAATTTGCCTTCTTCAATATTTGATGCGCCTGTCAAAACGTCATCAACGTAAAAGTCCTCTAATAGTATGTTAGTCACATTTGGATAATTTTCACCTTCGTCTATTGCTAATTGTTTTAGCGCTCTGGTGGCCAAGTAAGGGGCTGATGCGGTTCCGTAAGTGACTGTACACAAACGGAATGTCTCTAGTGGTTTGTTTACGCTATCTCTCCAAACAATACGTTGAAATTCTCTATCATTTTCGTGCACCCTCACTTGTCGATACATTTTCTTTAAATCTGCGGTAATTGCGATGTTATGGCAACGAAATCTCAAAATAATTGCGAATAAATCATCCTGAATTTTTGGACCTACCATAAGCGTATCATTAAGCGAAATTCCTGATGATGATTTAGCACTTGCATCGAAAACAACACGAAGGCGTGTGGATAAGCTAGATTCTCTAAGAACAAAATGATGCGGCATGTAATAATGGTTGTTTTCAACCCCAACAATGTCTTTAATGGGCTCCATGTGTCCAAGGGACAAATACTCTTTCATGAAATCAATGTACTGTTCATAAATGTGAGGCATATTTAAAAGTCTTTTTTCCAAATTAATAAATCTCCGCGTAGCCATTTCTTTTGAATTTCCTAAAATTTCTCGATTAAATTTGAAAGGTAAACTAACTGAATAGCGACCATCATGATTTCTTTTATGTTCCCTTTCGAACTGTAACTCGCACATTTTTTCTTCATTTGACATTATATTTTTGTTAGGAACTTGCTCTAACTCCCAAAACCTCTGAATTAAGTCAGTAGTGTTTATACAATTTACTGCGATAGGATTTGATTCACTAACTTCTAAAAAAGTTGTTCCTGCAATTACCCACCCTAATTTTGAACTTACAGCAAATGGTAAATTAGGATTTCTTTTAACAATATTGCCATTTAATAGTGTGAGGAAAACATTAACTCCAAGTAAAATGTCAATTGAATTTGACTTGTCAAATTGCGGGTCGGCCAAATTTAAATCTCTAAAATGATTTTTAATGTCACTGGGTAATGAAACATTTGGAGTTTTTCCTGTTATCTCGTTGATCACAAACGCAGAAGTAGAAACACGTAAATCACTCCGAAAATGGGGTGAAAATAATAAATCGACTTGCCCACTTGTTAGTGTGTTGTAGGAACCCAAACATGAAATTGAAATTGAACTATCCTTCGCATTAATTTGTAATTTGTTTGCAAATTCTCGTGTAATAAAATTAGCCTGTGATCCTGTATCCAGAATACACCTCCCATAGACATAATTGTTAGTTGAATCCTTTACCTTAATCAATGCAGTGCAAAGAAGTATTTGCTTGTGTTTAACTGGTTCTAAATTACCTGAAGAAGTGTAACTACCAAAAAGAGAAGCACAAATCAAAGGGGATTCATTCCTATCAGTATGTGATTCTGAGGGATTGAAAGTTTGTGCTTGAACGTTCAATGGCATACTACTATTCACAAATTGTTTTGGGTTTCGTTTGTAATTCTCAAAATGTAAAAGCGAATGGTGTGATTTGGCGCAATGTCTACATTTATTAATACTTTTACACAATTTAAGTTTATGTAAATGTGATAAGCAATTAAAACATAAATTGTTATTTTTAACAAAATCTACGCGTTTTTGAACACTTAAATTCAAAAATTTTGAACATTTCTGCAAATTATGCTCTTCATGACAAAAAATACAGTTGCTATTTGCATTATTGTTGTTTGAAATCAAAACCGTTGCCCTTGATGGAATGTTTTTCTTAAACTGAAGTTTGTTATTTGCTACAGTTCGCGCATGATGCTGCAAAAACTCAAGGAGCTCCCTTAACTTGGGGATATTTTCTTTTTTCAATTCACGCTCGAACCACATTTTAGTAGCATTATCTAATTTTTGCATTGTTAAGTATAATATTAAAGTATCACTGAGGTCACATGCGCGTAGCCAGGGGGGGTGCCCTGGGTGCCCGGGCACCCCCCCGTTCATGCACACCCAGGTGTGGGGAATTCCACCAATTTACTTGCCACTGGTAAGTAAAATTTTAAGCAAGAGAAAAGTATACGAAAAACTTCAATGTATATTCATAAAAACAGACTTGTTTGTAAATTTCTTAGAATAAAAAAATTTTGCGATATCTTCCCGTTTTAGACATCTTGAAAGCGGAAAATGACTTTCTATGTGTGTGCTTAGGGGGGGGGGGGGGGCATTGTGTGTCAATGCATCTATCAACTATTTTTGTCTGGGTTTCACGTGAGAATGGCTGGACGCAATTCAACGACATTTGGCAAGAATTTAGGTCTGTACCCAGCTTAAAAGTTAACCTATCAAATTTTCCAAAATTACCTCTCTGTTTCTCCCCTGAGGGTAGAAAGTCAAAAACTCGTTAGTAAGCATAACTCGGCTCCAAATTACTTTACGGTGAAGAAATTGCACATGAAGAGACTAGACTTGAATACGAAAATAAAATTTTCTGCGAATTTTGATTTTTGGATTTTTAAGGGTGAGGAGGGAGAAAAATTGATTTTCAGAGGGAAATTTCTGAAATTTTTGAGTAGATACCAAAAGTGGTATAAAGTTATTAAAAAAAAGAGTCTTCTTCAGTATATTTCAAAAAACCCATTTTTTGTTTCTTGCAATTTTCAATTTTTTTTTTTTTTTTTTTTTTTTTTTTTTGAGGGGGCGTTATAAGGAGGCAAATTCGAGATCCCCTTTTAGCGCTAAATTTGTCCTGGGAAATCTATGGAAGCTGCAGTCACAAATCTTAGTGCGTGGATTCTTTATGAGCATAACTAGGTTTTATGAAAATCCCCTCATTTTCCTCCTGGGTGTGGGTGGAGGGGAATAAACACATTTTTAAATTATCTCAGATTAATTTTTATCTGCGGTTTAATTATGCGTACCGAACAAGTACAACAAATTAATTTTCTGAAATTTTTCCTTCCCCCCGCCGCTTTTTAAAGGCGGGGGGGGAGACGCCTTTTCAAGAATAACTCTGCTCCAAATTATCTCAGATAAACGATATTTTGATGTGTCGATTGCTTATACGCTCCCAATACACACACCACAAAGTGATTTTTCGAAATGACTTTCTAACTTCCCGTAGAGGGGGGGGGGACAAAAAACACGCTTTTAAGCTTAAATATGCTCCAAATTATCTTAGAATGGCGAATTTTGGTGAGTGGTTGTTGTTTAAGTGTACGCAATATGCATTTTGGGGGAATTTCGTGAAACTTCTAACTTACTCGCGAGAGAGAGAGAAGGTGAATTGCGAGTAAATCGCTGCCGATGACAATGGAAACCCGAATCCTCATGTTGCGAGCGGAAAAATCCCTACATAACGCAGTGGGAATTTTAGCTGAGGTTTCATCTAATTTCAGTGATTTTTTTTTTCCATTTTTGATTTTTTGAGATTCTATTAATAATGATATGGAAATTTGAGAATTCACTTAAATGTAGCGACCAGCGAAGCGGCAAAGTCTGCTAGTATATATATTCACTGTATTTCTTGCTGCTCCTAAATACCAAATGCGGCAATGCTCTCAGAGCTGGCACATCAGAGGTGCCAAGTTTGAACAGAGCGTTTCGGCCGCCTAGCTGTTTAAAGCTTCCCCCCCCCCCCCCCAAAAAAAAAAAAAAAAAAAAAAACTTGCGTGAATATAAGCTAGGAACCTTGATAGTCCCCTCTCCGTGAGGAACACTTCACCCAAGCCTAGACACTAATGCAGTCGCAAAGAACTCACAATCGTATTTAATCTCAATATCATGGAACTATGATACTGCATGATATTTCTCACTGAGATTGGACAAATGGGACCTGTTTATAAGGATATGCAAAAGAAAATTAAAATATTTTATTGTTTGTTGATGGAACTTCTCATTGGTTAATTTTATTTTATTTTTTAAGTTTTCTGAATGGCGGAGGGAACTAGATATTATAAGCGGAGGGAACTAGAAATGATAATTGAAGTCGGTAAGCTTCAAAAAGTGGTGTGGATAAAAGTTCTCTGAATTATTTAAAAAATGTTTTTAGTTTAATTACAACCTAAAACGTTCTAAGAATATAGTTATATTCGTTAAATGAAGAGTTTTGCTGGGTGCAGTAAAACACCACGCTTCCGAAAAATATAATCACCCCTCTCCCCCCCCCCTTAAAAAAAAATCTACCCAAAAAACGTTGTAATGAAGCGCATCTTCCTTACTTTTAAGTGAATGTAAATTGCGTTTCTTTTAAGCTTATCGAAAATTGTCACTCAAATTAGGGGGGAAACTACTCACAACGGCTACATTGATGGGCTTGATCTGAATTGATTCGAACCCGGCACCACCCGTCTACCAGCTTCGAAAGCAGAACCCCTCATTCACTTATAGTGCCTGGCAAATGTGTTACCTTATGTTGATTTTCAGCGCAATTTTATTTTAAGGAGTTTCTTTTGTTATTTCCTTGCTATTTTATGCCATTTTTCATGCACTTCTGATGTATGATGGTCATTTGGCATTCTGCATCAACTGTCATTCGACACCTTTTTTCTGCTTCGATACATTAACTTTACTTTGTGTTTATTTTCTGTGGGATTTTGTTGGTGTGAGTTCCTTTCGTTGCTTCCCTCCAATTCTATGCAATGTTTATGAAATATGTGCGATCGTCATTTGGCAATCCGTTCAGCTGATGATCAAGAGACCAATCGGAGACAGAAATGCTCTATCTGCGTTCATACCCTTCCCTGCCTTTGATAATATCACCTTATGAGCTTATTTATTGCGATTTTCTTAAAGTTTTCATATTATAGTCTAGTCACCACAGTTTAGAGTTTACCTAAACATAATTATATTCCAGTAAGATTCACATATAACCAACTGAAACACTGGTAAGATCTGGCTCATACTAATCCCTCATTATGTAAAGAAGCCTAGATTTCTATTTGCAAATCAGATGAAAATTTCCATCTGATGATTGGTTAGTATTGGTCGTATATCAACCGTATGGCTCAGTTTGTCGAGCACTAACGGGTTATATCAAAAGTCTCAAGTTCCTTTTTCCCCCTCGTCCCTTCCATTTTGTTAAATTAAATTCTGCTTTTCCATCACAAATATGTGCAAAACTCTTTATTACTTTCTTCTATATGTAATATAGAGAAAGTATTGGATTCGCGAAAATTTTCGACCTCCGTTTTTTGACGGATCTACACGTTTTGGGATGTCCTGAACACGAATTGATAGTTTTAAAAAAAATGTCTGTCTGTCTGTATCATTTTTTTGTGGACGCTGTATCTCACGAACCAATGAATGAAATTTAACCAAACTTGGTATTTAGTTGCACCCTGACATGAACTGGTGACCATTAGATTTGGGGATCAATAGCTCAACAGGTGGCGCTGTGATCGCATTTTATGCAAATTTTTAACATGGCAGCATAGGACAAAATTCCGTATAAATGGGCATAATGAGAGTTATTTTAAACTTGTGATTGTAAAATTAATATGAATTATTGATAATAGTAGTAGTTAACTAGGAAAAAAAAATTTGTGCATGGGGGGGGCATCGGTTGGGGAAGTACCCCCCCGTGGGGGTTAAATTTTGAAGATAGGTATCATTCGAAAGATCTCGTCAATACCTTTCAAACGAATGGTTGAACCATAAATCTGTGATAATTTAAAACAAAGTTATCGATTTTTTAACGAAATTTTACCAAACTTGGTATTTAGTTGGTCCCCGACATAAACTGGTGCTGATTATATTTGGGGATCAATAGTTTAACAGGAGGCTCTGTGATAGCATTTTATCTAAATTTTTAACATGGCAGAATAGGACAAAAATTTGTATAAATGTGCATAATAAGAGTTATTTTACACTTGTGATTGTAAAATTAATATGAATTATTGATAATAGTAGTAGTTAACTAGGAAAAAAAAAATTGTGCATGGGGGGGGGGCATCGGTTGGGGAAGTACCCCCCCGTGGGGGTTAAATTTTGAAGATAGGTATCATTCGAAAGATCTCGTCAATACCTTTAAAACGAATGGTTGAACCATAAATCTGTGATAATTTAAAACAAAGTTATCGATTTTTTTAACGAAATTTTACCAAACTTGGTATTTAGTTGGTCCCCGACATAAACTGGTGCTGATTATATTTGGGGATCAATAGTTTAACAGGAGGCTCTGTGATAGCATTTTATCTAAATTTTTAACATGGCAGAATAGGACAAAAATTCGTATAAATGTGCATAATAAGAGTTATTTTACACTTGTGATTGTAAAATTAATATGAATTATTGATAATAGTAGTACGTAACTAGGAAAAAAATTTTGTGCATGGGGGGGCATAGTACCCCCCGTGGGGGGTAAATTTTGAAGATGGGTATCATTCGAAAGATCTCGTCAATACCTTTAAAACGAATGGTTGAACTATAAATCTGTGATACTTTAAAACAAAGTTATCGATTTTTTTTTTTACTTTTAACCAAAAAAAAAAAAAAAAAACTTAGAAAAAAAAAAATCGTATTTTTTTTTTTTTTTTTTTTTTTTTTTAAATATTGTTACTGATTGAATATGTATAGAAAAATATAGAAGAAAGTCTTGTGGTGGCCACAACATACTAGTTTTTCAACTTATTTTTGACATTATATCTGTACTGATAAGTATAAAGGATTTAAGTCCATATTCTTGATTTTTCAGGAGACGAAAAATAAAGTTAAACCTACTAAAAACTAATCAGAAGAATCGATTAGGAAAAGGGGATTAGGTTGATTTATACCGTTTATACTATTAAGTGATTGTCAATCTTCATTTAATAAAGGGAAAATTTTGAATTAAATATTTTATACTAAAGATTAATGCTAAATTTCTGACTTGAATCTTTTTTTACCAATGGATTTTCTCAAACACTAAATGACATGGATTTAAATCCTTTATATCAATCGATAGAGAATTTTTTTTCTTAGTCTGACTATGTACTTAACTCAAAATCGACATTTTTGGAATTAAATCCTTTATACTTATCAGTACAGATATATACGTATAAATCTATATCTGTTTATGAATCAGTTTGGATTTCTTAGTTTTCGATGCAGAACTACACTGTTCGTTCAACCTATCACTATTGAAAATTGTACACTAATTAATCAAGACGAAATCTAGCTAATGCTATATTTTGTACTTCAACCGGATTAGTTTAAACAATATTAATAATTAAAAAAAAAAAAAAAAAAAAACCTTATGTTATCTTTAATATTATAAACAAATACGGAGCTGATTAAAAAAAAAAAAAAAGTTACATGTCCTTTATTTATTATAATTGTAATAATAATTATCATTATGGTACAAAAAAATGAATATTTTTTTACGCGTGAAAAATACAATGAAAATAAAATAAATTTGATGTCATTATAGCTTTACAATATTAAACATTTGATTTTTAGCATCGGCAATGTATTTTTATTTAATAATTTTAGGTTTTGAATTCAGTACATACTTACATTAAAATCAAAATTTTTAATTTTGATTGGTTGTTTGGGGTTCACATTCAATTCAAATGGCTCTAATATGAATTTTATTAAAATAGTTTAATAAGTTTTTTTTTTTTCTTTCTAAATATCAACATTTTATTCTAAAACTCAACAGTCATATAATTAGTTAAAACTTACGTTTAGTACCTATAAGAAAAAATGAATCTGTTATACCTCCAAAAAAAGTTTATTCTACGGAAAGACTTCTGCTGTAAAGAGAGCGAATATGACAGAGGAAGAAGCTGCAAGAAATTATTCAACAGACACATCTTACATAAATTCAAGAAATATTTCAGGAATAACTAGGTAAAAGGAAAGCTGTAGGAGACTAGAAAGTATTGCTGTATTTCGACTAGACAGGTATCGTGCAAATGCTCAACAGACAGAGGTGAGAAAACAAGAAGAAACTGAAGAGCAACGGCATATTTGAATTCAAGCTGATGCCAAAACGTCATAAATAATACAATTTATCAAGTATTGGATGCTGCTAATTAGTTTTTAGTGTACATTTAACTATGATTCTACTTTTGATTATGCGTCTCAAAGTATTGTCAGCGTCTGCGCAGGAAAATTGGTAAATGTTTGTGGAAATTGTAGTGCTAAAAATTTTCTCAGAGCCTTACCTGCAATGTTTTGTTACAATGGAAAATTTCATTTACCTCAAACTTCTGAACAATCAGAATCTTTGTAAATTTCTCTTAGATTCTTTAAACACTACTTCAACCCAAGAATCGTCGGGTAGTTCTGCTAGTTGAATTATATCATTATTCTTTATATATATATAATATATGTCTGTGCACGCAATAACATAATTCATTTATTATGTACATTTACCGACATATATATGAATACACGTATATTAAAATACTCATACGCACGCTTACGTATATACATATGCGTACTATGTATGTATATCTATGCTGAAAATTTCAAATTAAAATTTGGGCACCCCCCCGCATGAAAAGCTGGCTACGCCTATGGGTCATCAACCTTTTGCTCCAAAATCTCAAATGAGCGAATAATTTCATTTACACTATCTACTAATTGTAAAATAGCGGTTGACGATTCATTCTGAATACTTGGAAGCGATATTAATTTTTTCATTTGAGCAAATAATTGCTCTCTTTTGTTGGAATACCTATCTTTCAATAAATTTAGAGCAATTTCGTAATTTGCGTCTGAGATAGAAATCGACTGAATTACTTTAAAAGCGTCACCTTTTAACGATGATTTCAAGTATTGTAGTCTTTGAGCATTTGATAAGTTAGTATTATTATGAACACTAGCGGTAAACAAGTCATAAAATGTTAACCACTCTGTAATGTATCCACTAAAAACTGGCAGTAGCAGTTTTGGTAAGCGCACACTCTCGACTTTTTGTTCTGTTTTTAAAACTGAAACTTCCTCATTGTTTATTTTTATTGTAGAAATCTTTCTGTTTAGTGATAATAATAAATCATCCAGACTATTTTGGATGTTATCTTGTTCATTTATGAGCGTGTCGAGTTCCTTTTCATCAGAAACTTCATACAACTGATTAAAAATTTCACCTAGCTCACAACAGTATTTATTGCATTTATCTTTTAATAATTCTAATTGATAAATGTCATAATCTGACGTTTCAAGATTACATTTTTCTTTGAATTTGGTAATTTGTCCCTTAAGGACTCTTTTTCGCGTTGTAATTGCCTTTTGTGAAGACATAATCACTTTTACTTTATTTATTTATTTATTTTTTAAGAATTTATTTTTATTTATTTATAAATTTACTTTTTAGCACTAGTTTATTATATAAATATTTTCACAATACTTATAATTATTACTTTCAGAGTGATACATTTAAATAGAATGTTTAAAAATCACTTACCGGCTTACTCCGGCGTTGAGTCACTCAGAACATCGAGAGCGGCGTGGCGCAAAATTCCAAATCGAAAGTATTCTCCGGTGAGTCTGACCAGAATGTTTCGCGGCGATTAATTTGTTGCACTTATTGCGCTGGTTCTTACACTTACTAAAATAATGGACTGTATATAAAGAAGAATTTCACTCACTAAAGTAATTCACTAAACATATTTATTTTTGTTGCGAGCAGCTCTTTGCTGCTAACACGTGCGTATCTATCACATCACAATCAACAACTGACAAGAAGAGAAAACAAAAATACTCACAGCTGAGGTGTGGCGCCATCTGGTGAGGAGAATACTTACTCTCTTAACCACACATAGTGTCGTGAAACACGACATTGTGTTTCTTTAATTTTAATCGATTTCTCATTAAGATCATCAAAATCGATCCATTATTTAAGTTTCAGGCTAAATTCCATTAAGTTTCATTATTCTCCCGTTTCGCCCCTGCACGGTTCCTTTATAGCAAAGCTTGAATTTTCCCTCTTTCATTCTTCCTTAGCGGACCCTCCTGGCTTCACAGTAGGGTACAGGTTTCTGCCTTCCCTCTCGCGAGCGCTCGCTCCGATTGGATGAAAACGCCGTGACGTTTTGGGGAAGCTGGCTAGCGTCTGCCGAGAAACTGAGACACTTGGAGATGACTTGATAGAGAGGTCCAGAGTAGGTGATACTGTTAATAGTAAACCTATAGTTTGCCGTTTTTTTCTTATCGTTATGCTAATTAAATATATTAAAAATTAATCACTCTTAAAATAAAGCTTAAAGAAAAAAAACGTTAGTTGAAAAAAATTAAACATTTATTAAAAATCCTAATTTCCTTTTAATATATTTTCTACTTACCAGGAAAATAAATATATCGTTCAATGAAATGCTATATTAAAGAGCTTTCAAATTTAAATCATCCATTTGAATTTTTCAAACGCGAAACGTAAACAATAGCTAACCTTCCGGAAATTCCGACTGAGCCAAGTTTAAAAAATTTGCATAAAACATCTCTAAGAACGATAGCCGAAGACTACGCACGCGCCGCGTCGCGCCGGCACATGCCCCAACGTACATCCGGAAGATCACTTCGTTTCTCCCGCGAAGCTATAAATAGCGAACGCCGATGGTAGTGGGTGTTCGCGGTTGCTTTTACCTTTGCTCTTGCCCCTGCAATTGTTCATTTTTCGCCGATGCCGACTTCATAAGATGTCGCCGTAATATGTGGCGTTTATTTCTTATATTCAAATAAAATCTTTTCATTTTTAGTTAGTTATAACTCACGTTAATCCTTTTTGTGAGTTCGAAATTTAAATGAAATTTATAGGTGTTCATATCGCGACAATAACAAGTGGAAACAAGAACGTCACGTCTTCTACATAAGTGTCACCAGCTTTTTTCTAATGGCACGTAGTAGTCTTTTCTGCAACCTATATGGGAAATAAAAAGATGTTAAATATTGTCTTCGTACTCACCTTGTTTGTCATCCAGCATCTGCTTTGGTATGTTTGTTATATATAAAAAGTATTTGTCTACTTCAATTATCTTATTGTTATTCATATAAACTTATTGTTATATTTATATAAACTTTTTGTTGAATTTATTGTTTCAATTAAAACACAAATTAAATTAAAATTTGTTATGGTCATTTATTTAACAATTTCTACATATTTATCTTTCAGCATATTTACTTACTCTAGCTTCCATTTTATCAAATTCATTTAATTAACTTTAAATGTTGTTAAGCTGGTGTTTATGTCTAGAGTAGGCTCCTCTGCTAATTCACTTAGCCTTGGATCTACTTCACACCAGCTAACAAGAGAAATAAAAAGTGGTTATGGGCTTTTCCTTTTTCAGCATGTAAATATGCTGGCCCTTTCATAAATTAATGTTTTTCTGTTTTGTTTGAAAAATAAATTGAAAGTTAAATTTTTTGCATTTATAGTAAATTTTTGAAACAAGAAATTGTTTGAATGTAGATTAAAAGTTGTTTAATGTTAATAAATGAAAATCTTGAATGTTTTGTTTAATTTAAGTAATAATGACCATTTTTTTGCATATTGTTGAGGGAATATTGTAAAAAAAATTTTTTTTCAGTAAAGTAGAGAAAAAAAACTTTTTGAAATTTCATATATATATATTTGAATAAATTTTCAAGTCATAAATGAATTTACCGAATGTTTAATTCGGGGGGGCAAAGGTTTTTATAAGAAAAATTGTGATATTTTTGATATATTATATTTTTAAATTGTTTGAACCATAATTATACAATTTTTTTTTTTTACTCAAAATGGCTGTCAACAATTTACATTCTATTCCCAAACTGAATGCGATTAATTTCGAGGAATGGAGGAGTGACATTAAATTTGTTCTTCTTGACCGGGGACTCTGGGACATAGTTGTTGGTACGGAAACAGCCCCAGTTTTGGCTGATGACAGAAGCAATGCTTCTGCTGTTAATAAATTTAAGTCTAGAGCTAATGCTGCTTTGGCTGTCTTGTACTTAAATATAGAAACTGAGTATAGGAAAATTGTAGAAAACGAGGATGACCCCGTAAAGGCATGGAATTTAATTAACAAAAGTTTTGTTCCAGATACTCGTGCACAGCACATGAGTTTATTTTCTGAGCTGTGTGATTGCAAAATATTGCCTGGTGAGGGTGTAAATGTCTTTGCGTCCCGGGTCATGAGGATATTTAAACAAATAGAAAATTCTAAGGGGGGACTGACGGAAATTTTTGCATCTTATCAATTGTTACGTTATCTCCCATCATATTTCGACGGTATCGTTCAAAACATACTGAGATGGGAAGATGATAAATTTACATTCAATGAAATTGTAACTTGCTTGGTAGCCGAGGAAACTAGGCTAAATTTAAGAAATAAAGATAATGAATTAAGTAAAGCTAAAATTTCTGCTCAGTTTTCTCATCTAAATGATACAGGTAAAAATAAGCTTCTAAAACAAAAATTAATTTGTACATTTTGTCATAAGAACGGCCATGCTAGACAAAATTGTTTTTCTCTCAATAGAAGTAAAAATGTTGACTTTAAACCCTCTTTTCAAAACCAAAACTTACCTTCTCAGAATTTCAATCCTAAGAAATCCTTCCAATCAAGAGGTAGACAGAGTCGAAAAAAATCTTCATATCAATCTAGATCAAATTCTAAGACCCGTAATAGCAGTAGGAATTCAAATTCATCTTACTACATTACTGAGGCCAGTTTAGCTCAGCAAACAAATGAATCAGATTGGATATTCGATTCAGCCGCGTCTCATCATTTTAGTAAAGACCGTGAACTTTTCACATCTTTTAAATCTCAACAAAATGAAGAAATGGCTGTAGCCATGGAAGGCATCACTTTGCCAATCGAAGGAAAAGGAGACATTAAATTGCGTTTTGGCCAAAGAAATTTTACTTTAAAGGGAGTGATGTATTCATCAAAGCTTAGGAGAAACCTTATATCAGGGCCACAACTTGACAAAGAAGGTCTACAGTTTATTGGGGGAAGAGGCGAAGTCAAAATTACGTCCAATGATAATATAATGTTCAGAGCAAAATTAAAAAGTGGTGTTTATCGTGTCCAAGCAAAAATCCCAAAATCTATAAAACAACATGTAACTTTCGAAGCCTCCACAACCTCTTCAAAAGAACAGGAAGTTCTAAACCTGTGGCATAAGAGATGCGCTCATGTAAATCCTCAAACTTTGACGCATACAAGTAATAAGAGGGGTGCAAAGGGATTACCATTCTTAAAGGGACATACAGAATTTTTTTGTGAAGATTGCAGGTTGAATAAATTTAAACGCACTTCATTTAAATACAGAAACTTTGTTCGATCCAAGAGACCCTTAGAACTGTTATATACAGATGTTTGGGGACCATGTCAAGTAAGAGGCAAACATGGAGAACGATATTTTCTATCAATCATGGACGATTATTCCCGTAAAGTATTCATTTATCCTATAGTCCAAAAATCTGAAGTAGCTGAAACCTTAATTAATCACATCAAAAGGGCAGAAAGATTTATAGGTAAACCTTTAATAGCTATCCGCTCAGATAATGGAACAGAGTTTGTCAACAAAGAATTTTCAACATTTTGTCAGGAAAAAGGCATCAAACATGAACTAACAAACACGTTCACTCCAGAACAAAATGGTGCTATTGAACGTTATAACCAAACTGTTATTAATGGAGCCCGTACATCATTATATGAAAGTGGTTTGGACTTTTGTTTTTGGCCAGAAGCCGTTTCACATTTCAATTATGCCTGGAACAGACTATGCCATAAAGATTTTGAAAAATCACCATTTGAATTGTACGGTGGAAGAAAACCATCAATCAGACACCTTAAACCATTTGGATGTGTAGCTTATGTAGGACTGGCAAAACAAAGAAGACAGAAACTGGATCCAAAAGCTGTGAAAGGTTATCTAGTTGGATATGCACACCATACAAGAGGATACCGTATTTGGATCCCAGAGCAAAATAAAATAGTAGAATCTTTAAATGTGACATTTAAAGAAGATCGTTTGTTCAAAACAGAAGCAAGTGGAGCAGTGCTGGGCACCATCAACCAGCATTACACAATTCAAGATGTATTTCCAAAGGATAGTGACGATGATTCTGATGAAGAGGCTGTTGACGAAACTCCTGAAATAGAGTCCAGCGTACCGTCTGAATTATCTGACACTGAGGAATCCTCAGATGATGAAAAACCTGCTCAATCATTAAAGAACATAAAGTTTGAAAGAAAACAAGTTTTAAGAAGTGATAAATCCAGAACAGACGTATACTACTATCCCGAAAATACAAGAACAAGATTAAGATCCCATAGAGACGTTAGAAAATATTGCCAAGAAAACAAAATCAAGTATGACCCCACTAAATTTTCATTCACTCCAATAGAAGAATCTGACTCAGACACAAGTGCCAATTTTTGTCATAATTCCTCTTGACTAGAATTAATTATACCAAGAACTTTCAAGCAAGCCCAAAAATCAGACCAATTTCAAGAATGGCTAGAAGCAATGAAAACCGAAATAAAAACCATCCAAGAACGAAAGGTTTGGCATCTTGTAAAACCTCCTCAAAATAAGCAAATAATTGGATGTCGCTGGGTATATGCTATAAAACGAGATGAAGAAGGTCGAATTGCTAAATTCAAGGCAAGGCTTGTAGCTCAAGGTTACGCTCAAGTAAAAGGCGAGAGTTATGAAGAAACTTTTAGTCCTGTTATAAACTTCGATCTAATTCGTTTTTTCTTTTCACTTTTGGTAGTGCAGCACAAGTGGAATCACGTACAATGTGATGTCACTGGCGCATACCTATATGCTCCGCTAGAAGATGAAATATACATGCAGCAACCACCTGGTTTTATCAAACAAGGAGAAGAGAAGTTAGTTTGCAAGCTCGACAAAGCTCTCTATGGCCTTCACCAAAGTGGACGAGCATGGTTTTACGAAATTGACAGAGTTTTATCAAATATCGGTTTTATTAAATTTACTTCTTGCAACTGTGTTTATACATTCAAATTTCAAGTTATCCTATTATTATATGTTGATGACATGGTTTTATTTGGTAAAAGTAAAATGTTTTTAGAGGAAGCCATTAATGTTTTAAAACAAAAATTCAAATTAAAAATTTTGGGAAGGACAAAGAAACTACTTGGAGTAGAATTTGTTGAAATTGACTCAAAGCTATTCATTCATCAAGAAAGCTATATTCAAGAAATATGCAGTCGTTTTAATAGTTTTAACCCTCCAATATCATCCTTACCAATCAGCAAAGGCTGTATTTACTCAAAATCAAGCTGTCCTCAAACCGAAGAAGAAACCAAAGAAATGACAAAGTATCCATATCGCAATATTCTAGGATGTTTATCATATTTATCTAACAGAACAAGACCTGATATAGCATATGCCGTCAATATCTATAGCCAATTCCAATCGAATCCAGGAATTCATCACTGGAATGGGTTGATCAAACTACTGGGATATGTAAAGAAAACAAGCCAATTAAAATTAAAACTTTCATGTGCTGATTCACAGATCGTAGCCTACACAGACGCCGACTTTGCTTCAAATCGTGATGATCGGACATCCATAGGTGGACAAATAGTATTTCTAGATAGTAGCCCCATCAGTTGGAGGACCTTTAAAGAGAAGGCTGTTAGTTTATCCACTATGGAATCTGAGTTCATTGCCGCTACAGAAGCAGCAAAAGAAATTGTCTGGCTAGATCGAATTCTAGAAGAATGCCAAAACATGAAGATTATAAAAAATAAGAAAATCTCAAAATTACTAATTGACAATATGGCTGCCATAGACTTTATTAAATCTCCTATAGAGAATAATAGAAGCAAACATATAGAGGTCAAACTATATTTTATTAGAGATCTTGTTATCAAAAATATTTTTGAATTGGTTTTCATTCGTAGCAAATTAAATTTGGCTGACATATTTACTAAGCCACAAACTAAATTTGAATTACAAAAATTTGTGAAAAATCTTTTCTTCGACAATGTTTCAAAAGTTAATCTTAAATTATCAATTTCAAATTTTTCTATGAATTTATAAAATTTTAAAAATGTAAATTTTCTAAAAATTTTTTTTTATGAATTCAAATCCTTAATGAATTCAACTTTTTTTTAAGAATTCAAAATTTATGAATTCAAAAATTTAAACTTTTCTATGAATTCAAATGTTTCCTTGAATTCGAAAAAAAAAAATTTCAAATTTTGCAAGTTAAGCAAAATTTTTCCAGGTTTAGGCTGGAAGTTTTTTTGAGAATTTCAATTCTCATTCTCTTTTGACAGTAAGTCAATTTTTGTTTATTCAATTGCTCACAGCAATTTTTTGTTAATCTCTCTCTCTCCTTTCCATTCCCGAAATAATCCATTCTGTTTTTTTTGTTAAGTATTTGTATGTAATTTATACTTTTATATTGTAAGGAAGAATTGTGTTTATACATATATTTATAATATTGAATGTGATTATACTCATGTTATATTTGTTGTTAAACTTATTATACAAATAATCCATTTTATGAATTTCTTTTCTACAGTTTTTTTTAAAAGAGCATGTTAAAATCTTTTCAAAACTGGAGGAGAGGTTTGAGTAAACAGGTATATGTTATTTGTGTTTCAAAAACAAATTGTTTTGTAAATCACCTCTATCCAGATATTGATCTCTGTTGCTGTTCAGCTGAAGATCATACCTAATTGTTTTTTTAGTTCTGAAGAAACTGTTAAACTGTTTAGTCACAGTCGTATGATTATACAATTTGTGCAAAGTTTTGCTGGATGCTTTTTCTTTTTATTAACTTTTTAAGCGTAAAAGTGCAAACGATAAGAGGGGGGGCCTTGTTAATAGTAAACCTATAGTTTGCCGTTTTTTTCTTATCGTTATGCTAATTAAATATATTAAAAATTAATCACTCTTAAAATAAAGCTTAAAGAAAAAAAACGTTAGTTGAAAAAAATTAAACATTTATTAAAAATCCTAATTTCCTTTTAATATATTTTCTACTTACCAGGAAAATAAATATATCGTTCAATGAAATGCTATATTAAAGAGCTTTCAAATTTAAATCATCCATTTGAATTTTTCAAACGCGAAACGTAAACAATAGCTAACCTTCCGGAAATTCCGACTGAGCCAAGTTTAAAAAATTTGCATAAAACATCTCTAAGAACGATAGCCGAAGACTACGCACGCGCCGCGTCGCGCCGGCACATGCCCCAACGTACATCCGGAAGATCACTTCGTTTCTCCCGCGAAGCTATAAATAGCAAACGCCGATGGTAGTGGGTGTTCGCGGTTGCCTTTGCGGTTGCTTTTACCTTTGCTCTTGCCCCTGCAATTGTTCATTTTTCGCCGATGCCGACTTCATAAGATGTCGCCGTAATATGTGGCGTTTATTTCTTATATTCAAATAAAATCTTTTCATTTTTAGTTAGTTATAACTCACGTTAATCCTTTTTGTGAGTTCGAAATTTAAATGAAATTTATAGGTGTTCATATCGCGACAATAACAAGTGGAAACAAGAACGTCACGTCTTCTACATAAGTGTCACCAGCTTTTTTCTAATGGCACGTAGTAGTCTTTTCTGCAACCTATATGGGAAATAAAAAGATGTTAAATATTGTCTTCGTACTCACCTTGTTTGTCATCCAGCATCTGCTTTGGTATGTTTGTTATATATAAAAAGTATTTGTCTACTTCAATTATCTTATTGTTATTCATATAAACTTATTGTTATATTTATATAAACTTTTTGTTGAATTTATTGTTTCAATTAAAACACAAATTAAATTAAAATTTGTTATGGTCATTTATTTAACAATTTCTACATATTTATCTTTCAGCATATTTACTTACTCTAGCTTCCATTTTATCAAATTCATTTAATTAACTTTAAATGTTGTTAAGCTGGTGTTTATGTCTAGAGTAGGCTCCTCTGCTAATTCACTTAGCCTTGGATCTACTTCACACCAGCTAACAGATACGGCGTGGTCGTGCGCTCACGCGCCACGCGCGTTCCTCGGCATTTTGCCGCGTGGAGTTACTAACTGCTCTAAAATTAATATTTCTTTTATTAAGTGCCGAGAAATAATTTCATAAGCCGAATTAATATTATTTAACAAAATGGATAGCAATGCGTTTCCCAATTTATTAGTGATAACCGACCGGATTAAGATAGATTACCAATAAGTGTTACAAGATCCTCCGAAATGCAACCATAGGACAAGTGGATAAGATGGACATTGGGATTCGTCATAACGTCCCTGAAATTGGTATATCAAATAAAATGGAGATGTGCTACTTTATGGAGTCTGTCTTTCTTTCCAGCCTTTTGGTAAGGTGTTTTTATTTAATTTTCTTACATCGTTCTGCATGCCTCATAGCGAGACTGTTCATGAAAGCCTGGTTAATAATGTACTATTTCCACTATGCGTAATCATCCTTATCGTTATGGAACTATAGTCGATATTTACTACTATATGTACTCAATCCTTAAATGCCTCCCTCGTTCATGTACACTTTGTGACTCTTGAGATTTCACTCCCTGACACGTGGTGCCGATGCCATGTCGCACGAGGCGTTGCAAGTAACGATATCTTATAAAAAGAAAATACTGCAATAAACATATAGAAGATAACACCTGGAACTCTCATGTTGAAGAAGAAAATGAGTTAGATTAATGCATTTAAAATTATATTTTCTATTGTCCAACCGGAACTGTTAATCCTGCATACATAAATTTATACAAACTGCACGCCCGTATTTAACAGCTACATCGTTCCAGCAACAAAAATTTTGCTAATCCAATAGAAGCCTTAATTACCGGATCTTAAATTTTTTTCGTTTCTCCGACAATCATGTGTGAGCGTTCTCTGGTGATGACTGGACGCGGTTATTTACCCGTGGATGCCGCGATAAATTGCTCAGACCTGCTGGACAGTTCGCCAATTTGGCGTGAGGTGGTTCCCTGATCAGACAATTGCCGTGGAGACCTGTTCTGATGAAACTCTTGTTTCTCTTGTATCCTTTAACACATTATTACTCATTTGTTTTTTTTTTCCTCAATAGCATGAACTTTATGGACCTATTCAATTTAAAATTAATTCAACGGAAATGCAGTCTGTTCCTAGATATAGTGAATAATATTTTTTTTGGACATCTTACTTTATAGATGTCCGGTTAAAAATTATTTCTCGTTCAATTTATCTTAAAATATTCAGTTCTTTGTTTATTTTTGTGTGTTATTTTCATATATGCATAAAAATATATATATATATATATTATCACATTTAATATGGATCCAGTTTTCTTTTTCTCCTTAATGTTTGGTCAAAATTTTTGTATTGTAAATATTTTTTTTTGTGTGTTTTTTTTTCCCAGTATTAGAGCCTTTCAGAAGCTCTGATGGCATTTTTAACGTTGTTACATGATATATATTTATTGAAGTATTGTGTATTTTTTTATTAATGTGTGCAAATATATATAATATACAATTATAATCTTTTTATCTTTCTAAGTATCATGATTTATAAATTTTTTTTTTGTTTTTAACAATTCAGGAGATGTGAATAAATTTTTCATTTGATTTTTTTTATTTTGATCTTTTACAATTTATTTATATATATATGGAAAGAGCCAATTTTTTTACCTATATTAGAGGTCACACCTTTGAGTAATATTGATTTTCAGACACTCGTGGTGGCTCTACATCATGCCAAGTAACACGAAAAATTTATATGTTTTATTTACTTTATTGATTATGCATATATATATATATATTTAACTTTACTCATATATCCACATTCAATTTTTTTAATTTCTTAATTTTCATTTTCCAATTTTTAATAGTTCACAAAGTGCGAATTTCAGTGTATTTATATGTTTTTTTTTTTTCCCTCATTTATCACATATGTATATATACATATTATGAATGGACGATCTGAAGTCTTATGCATAAATCTTAGGCTTATCAGATACAATTTTTCTTTTTCCATTCATTTATCAAAAAAAAAAAAAAAAAAAAAAAAAAAAAATCAAACCCAATTACACAAACAAGTCTTTTTCACTATTTTATATTTATATTCATATTGATAGAATGACTTTTATGAAGAATTAAGTTCTTTATGTACATTGTTTTTTAACCTCATTTTTTTTTTTTTTTTTTTTTTTTTTTGCCTTCTCACATTATGTCACTCACCTAGAATTTTTTTAGATCACAACTCAATGGATTTTTTTTCTTGTTTTTACACATGTGTTTCTTATAAACATTTATTTGTGTGTGCTTTTCACAAGCTTTTTTTTCAATAGTAGGTTTAGTGTCACATAACTTCAAAAAAAAAAAAAATTTTTTTTTCAGTTTTTAAAATTTATTACATGTTTTAAAATCTCCATATAACCTGCACATTCTAATGCATTGGGTTAGGAGTCCTCAATATACATTTTTTTTTTCCATTCACAATTATTTACATTCATTTACCTTTATTTATGTTTTCATCAATTTACACACTTTTAGACTTTTGCATTTTTGGTTCTGTGTTAGAATTTAGACTTCAACTTGTTCAACTATGTTCAATAGTTTTTTTTTACACACATTTTTGAACAGCGTTTATTTTGGTGGTGTAAACGTCTGTATCTTTCCACATTCTACACATTTTACACTTTTTCACTCACATACACCAACTGTTTTAGTGCTTGGCATTTGGTGGTGAGATTGCATAGGTTGTTACGGGTTGATTTTTGTTTTCTTTCATGGCTCTCTATTTTCTTTTGTCTATATTTGTTCAATAAATGAATTTTATTTCATCATTTATTACATACACGTTCATATTCGTTCACTTCAATAGTTTTTTTTTTTTATGGCCCTTCGGGTGCTCTCGTTTACATTAATATAATAGTTATTCATGTGGTTCTCCATTCCTACACTCATTGGCACCCATTGATGGGAACGTGACGTCCTTTGGTTCCTGTTTATGGACAATACGCTATGGAACTGCTTTACAGACCTATGCGGTATTGTGCCATTCATGCAGTGTAAGCAATGACCACCGTTTAATATCGTTAACATACACCTTTTTATTCATTCATTTCAATAGTTGCCTTTTATTTTATGGCCTTTAGTGTGCCTTTATTTACATTTATGCAATAGCGGAATCAATTTTCTTTTTTACTTACACATTCCTTTTCACACATTCAATAGTTGATTTATTTAATTGCTATGTGCAGTTAAATGTTCTTGTTTGATTCCTATGTGTTTTGCAATGTTCAATTTGTTTTGTTTGTTTTCCTCACACATTCTCATTACTAGTTACACTCTTCAATAGTTTTGTACTTACTCTACATTTTGTTCATTTGCATATTCACAGTGAGTCAACTTGTTTAATTCATTTTTGTTTTTTTTTCATGCTATGTCATATGTTGTTACATGTCTTTCACATTTACACGTCCACACTTTTCAAATTTATTTTTGAGATGATATTCAATCTATTTACACTTCACACTCTTATACTATGTCATTTGCTCATACTTAATAGAATCATTCATGATCATGTTATGTGACAATTTTTTTTCTTATTCACTCTTATACACGTATTCACTTGTTACTTTACACTTATATTTATATTTGTTTTTAACAGACACATAATCCTCATGTTGTCTTGAAAATATATTTTTGTTTACAATTCACTGACGCAAACACATTTTATTTGTTTTGTTTTTTTTATCCAATTCACTTTTCCAATCTTATGATATATCCAATAGGTTACACGATTTCCTAGTTACATTTACACATTCACATTTCATTTTTGCATTGAGTTAGCTACACGTCATAACATATAACCCAAAATTTATACTTTCATAACCAATAATTTTTGATAAAAAAAAAAAAAAAAAAAAAAAATGTGACATTATGTTTTTGTTTACCTTTTCATTACCAAATCATTCAAATGCATCGTATATTTAGATGTTTACACTATGCTCAATAGATATTTAAAAAAAAAAAAAAACATTATTTTCATACTCTACTTATATATACATTACTTTTGTTTTTTATGTGTAATTTCATTATTTCATATAATTCATATATTTTATTCGGATAAATGAAAAATTATCATTGTGTGTTTATTGCATATTTAAAAATATACTCCTCATAGACCTCATCAGGATTTTTTTTTGTTGATCACTATTATGTATGTTTTATAGAAAATGAGTGGCCATGAACTAAAATGTTGAACTCTAAATTTGCTAGAGAATGTTAATCAAAATAAGAAGTTAATACAAGGGTTATTTTTAACATCAAATATTACATATTTATTGGACTGCCAAGGCATCCATTATTGATTGCATATATCATAAAACATTTTAATAAGTTTTTCCAAATGGCATAATTATTTCAAACAGGGCACTGCCCTTATGTTTGTGGACAGTTCAGAAGTGATGAAAATTCATGGAGCTATATAAAGCTCGTCATGTTGGTATAATCTTGTGTTTATTTACATATAATCATGTGTTTATTTAGTTATGCTTTTTGGTATCTATTCACTTTTCAGGTTGTATGTGTTTTCATTGCCTCATTTTGTGCAACTAATATACTTTTATAAAAAAAAAAAAAAAAAAAAAAAGTAATAGTTGTACTTACTTTAATCCCCTCTTGCGGTTGTATCGGGATTGCATCTTCTGCAGGGATGTAGTCCTGATGTTCGCCGTCTTCTTGCACACTGTCCAATCTGGGAATATTCTAGACCCCGTTCCCGAATTGAAGAGATGCCTTCCATATTATTTGTATTTTTTTTGTGTATATTTTTTTTTCAGCTTAACATGTTGTTTGTAATCACAGATAAAGATTTAAATTTTTTTTTGTACAAGTCAAGATTCAAAATGTTATAACATACTTACCTATTTTTGATGTCTCACATAGATAGTTTTTTTTTTCAATTTCTGTGAATTTTCAATAAGATTGTAGTACATATTAACGAACTCTAAATTTTTTTTTCAACTACAATCTATGGCAATTTAAAGTGAATATAAAAATGTGAGTTGTATGTCAACGTTGTAAATAAGACACAAGACAAATCGAGAGAAAAATAATTTTATTGTATATCGAGTCAAAATCTTAGTAAAATGGTATACTTACATATATGCTGTCATTTTACAGCGATTTCTGCAACTTCAACATATGTCATTTTTTTTTAGACACACTGTGTGTCTGCCTGTAACCCTTTGTATGTGACTGATCTATGCCCGTCGAATCCACCTCCTAGGTTGCTCCGTTTTTTTTTCTTCTTAGCTTTCCCACCCTGGGCTTTTTATTTTTTTTCAAATCCCATTTTTGGGGAGAGTGTCGTGAAACACGACATTGTGTTTCTTTAATTTTAATCAATTTCTCATTAATATCATCAAAATCGATCCATTATTTAAGTTTCAGGCTAAATTCCATTAAGTTTCATTATTCTCCCGTTTCGCCCCTGCACGGTTCCTTTACAGCAAAGCTCGAATTTTCCCTCTTTCATTCTTCCTTAGCGGACCCTCCTGGCTTCACAGTAGGGTACAGGTTTCTGCCTTCCCTCTCGCGAGCGCTCGCTCCGATTGGATGAAAACGCTGTGACGTTTTGGGGAAGCTGGCTAGCGTCTGCCGAGAAACTGAGACACTTGGAGATGACTTGATAGAGAGGTCCAGAGTAGGTGATACGGCGTGGTCGCGCACCACGCGCGTTCCTCGGCATTTTGCAGTGTGGAGTTACTAACTCCTCTAAAATTAATATTTCTTTTATTAAGTGCCGAGAAATAATTTCATAAGCCGAATTAATATTATTTAACAAAATGGATAGCAATGCGTTTCCCGATTTATTAGTGATAACCGACCGGATTAAGATGGATTACCAATAAGTGTTACAAGATCCTCCGAAATGCAACCATAGGACAAGTGGATAAGATGGACATTGGGATTCGTCATAACGTCCCTGAAATTGGTATATCAAATAAAATGGAGATGTGCTACTTTAAAGGAGTCTGTCTTTCTTTCCAGCCTTTTGGTAAGGTGTTTTTATTTAATTTTCTTACATCGTTCTGCATGCCTCATAGCGAGACTGTTCATGAAAGCCTGGTTAATAATGTACTATTTCCACTATGCGTAATCATCCTTATCGTTATGGAACTATAGTAGATATTTACTACTATATGTACTCAATCCTTAAATGCCTCTCTCGTTCGTGTACACTTTGTAACTCTTGAGTTTTCACTCCCCGACACACATATATATATACAGTTCCCGCCGCTTATTAAAATCACATTCGTTCTGAGTCAAAGTGATTTTATTAAGCGGCTGATTTTTATATCCGGCGAACGTTCCTGCAATTAAGGAAAAGGTATTACTTCCATGAATTTCGAAAGAAACTTCAAAAGGTAACGAATAATGGAATTAGTAAACAATATTAATTAATTTTTGGTAGATAATTAACTGATTGTTTCTTCAATATAAGTAAATTAAACACATTCTAAGTTACCGTGCACTTTCGTTAGAGGAAAATCATCATTACGTTAGCAAAAGTTCACCCTGTTGTTATAAATTTAAAATCTTTCCATTTAAACCTCATGAATTATAGTAATTTCAAAATAAGAACTAGAAATTGCCTTAAAAAAAAATAAAAATTTTCAAATCAAATTTGTATTTTATTACTGTGTTTTGAAGAATACATACCTTGAAATTGTTATGGAGATAAGTTATCGGGCGTGTTTAATTTGTAACTGTGCTGCAAGTGTAAAATCTTGAACAATGAGCGATAACGTAGGGTTAGTTGTGCTTTAATTTCTTTTTCAAAAAAAAAAAAAAGAAAAAAACCTCACAATGTAATTAAAAAAAAAATTTAGTCTGCATAAATGATATTTTTGGCTGCTGAGGAGATAATTTTGAGTTTATTAACCGGCGATGCTGATTTTTTTAAGCGGCGGCTTTAAAAGTAGTTTGTATTGATTTGATTCCAGTCCTGACAATTTGATTAGATTAAACGGCTGATTTTATTAAGCGGCGGTTACTGTATATATATATTATAAAAAAAAAATAAATAAATGATTATTTTTTAAAAATTAAAATTTTTTAATTGAATTAAAAAAGAAAGTAAAAGTGAAATATTTAAATTAAAGAAAGGAAAAAAAGAATTCCCGTAGGTAGCATCGAACCCAGGTCATCTGGGGACAACCACTTTACCAAGTACATCACTGGAGCATTGGCTTTTTTGTGAAATAACTTGTATTTAAAATTTACTGAAACTTTAATCCTCTGGCCACCTTTGAAAAGAACAGAATTGTAATGTTATTTTTACTGCATAGTTTTTTAATTGCATTAAAATAATGTTTATTTCAACTTGAGATTAAAAATGTAACTGCACATCATAATAATCCTTATGAAAAGACCTTCAAACTTGAAAAACAAGCTAAAAAATCTGAATTATAACTGCATTGGGGAAAAAAGAACAGCTCATTTACCAGATATATCCATCAGTGGTAATCAGATAATTAAAGGTTTTTTTTCTGCATTGGGGAAAAAAGAACAGCTCATTTACCAGATATATCTGTCAGTGGTGATCAGATGGTTGAAGGTTTTTTTCTCAAAATTGTTTGGCTAGTGCGTGTTACTGCATTAATATGTTATTGCCTTCATAGTACACTTAAATTCTGTGCAATTTTGTCTTGATCTGAATTTTCCATGTTGTGATCTCTCCTTGTCAGTTGTATACATTTTTTCAAATTTAGATTTTGTATATTTTTTAACTACAGAATAGCCCTCTTATATATCATACTTAATATGTGCTTTAAAATTCATTTGCATTTTTCTCTAAATTAAAATTTATCAATCGCTTTTATGAATTATTCCAGACTTGTTTTGCAAGCATCTATATTGTTGAAGAAATAATAAGTATAGTCAATTTAAAACGATTTGAAACTTCGCATAAGTCAAATGTTTATTTAACTTAAAATTTCATTAGGCCCCAAATCAATTTTTCAATAAAAGTTATCTTCATATTTTAAAGTGCAAATCTTTCAATTAAAGTTCTTATAAAAATTTCACTTACATATCATGCATAAAATCCTCTTAAGTAATAAACAAAGAAGTTTTTTTATTTGCTTTTTCTTTATAAATGACATTCTTTATGAATTGCTTTATCAAGAGAAAAACCATTTACAGTGTATTTCTTTTCCAATATCACTGATTTTGACTGGTGAGTGTTACAGTAGTGTTGGATTATAATCACTTTAAATAATCTTGAAACAAAAGTTGAATCCATTTAGTTTGACTTAAAAAGCTTAAACTGATCAAAATAATTCAAAGGAATCGTTAATGTAAGAAGCACTCTACTTTTACGTGAATTCTCTGATTACTTTTTAAAACATATTGAAAAGGTAAATTTTGAAACTTGATACACCATGCAAATAAATGATGCATTTATTTTTCTGTATGTCAAACCTGCTCTTTTAAAATAGCTTGATATGTTTTTAAAACAAAATTCCAAAATTCCTATCAGTGGGGTGATGATGAAGAAAAGATGGTGGCTTTTGTCCATTTATTAAACATTGAAATTAATTGACATTAATTCACATGTAAGATGGTTAGAAAGATTCCATACCATACTCTTTATGGACAAGGAAAAGATGTCTCTGATAAAGCATGTAGTGGCACAAGAATTTACCAAATCATTTTGGTATTCTGCAAGATGAATTATTTATTTATCCTTGTTTAATTTGGACAAAACTGGTTTCTACTACAAATGCATGCCAAATAAAACTAATCACCCTTACCTATTATGTATAACATATTTTAAATGAAAAGTTCAAGCCATTTTAACAAGAGTGAAGCTGAAGGACTAAAAGGCCAAAAATCAAACACAAGTCCTTGGTATAAAGTACAATGCTGTACCACTGAACTAACAGAATTTCTTTTAATTTAAAATGTTATTTACCTTTTGTTAAAGTTATAAATTGCAACTTTTTGTCCATGCAGCAATTTTAAAGTTTAAAATATAATAATGTAATAATTTTAAAACATAATTATTATAAAATAACAATTATGATAACATAATTATAAAAAAATATTTATAGCATTTCTTTACTGCCAAATGTTTGAAATAGGTATTCATAATATATATATTGTAAAATATTTTTATATGTACATTTTTATATTTTCATTTTGAATGTATAAGATTAAAGGTTCTTTATTTATTGTTATTAAACTGTAAAAATTAAAGTATTTGAGCTTTTGCATATTCAGTAGACAATTTTTTATGAAAATAACTTTGCTTTACTGCACATCTTTAATATATTTCTGAAAATTCCAAACACTGTTTCTTCCATTCTTTTTCTTATATGAGTTTTAAAAATCTTTATATTAATCTGTTATAATGCAATTTATTCATACTGTTTCTTCCTTAATTGGAAAATGTAAATATTTTATGTTCTGCTTTCAGGACTGATTTATGTGTATTGCTCTGTCATGAAGAAATATTTCTTGTGAATAAAGAAGAAGATACCTCACCAATTGACTATTCACAAGTAATTTTTCTTAAATTAGATTTGTGAATGTATTTTACATGTCATTATTATTTTCATTCTTCTTTTCTTTCATTAGTTTTTTGAAAATGATGCTGAAAAGTTGGCCAAATCATCCCAGTTTTTAAAATTGCTGTCAGTGTTGAACTCTGATGAATATTCTGAGAAATATTTAAATCTGGTAACATGTTTTACTCATCTTTTTATTTTAATCCTTTGTAGTGTGTACAGTGTTTAACTATATTTTATACAGTGGAAAAGATTTAAATTGCAAAATTTGCACTGTAAATTGCAAAAGTGTTCAAAATAAGGTAAGAATTAAGACAATGTTAATACAAATTTCTTCTTGTTAATTTTTATATATTTACTCTTTTTAAATATCTGTATGGACCTTTTAGACAAATTTGGTAAGTTTAGGGTTTTTACTTTTATCACAACAAGAGCATAAAGAAAGAAAGAAAGAAAAAAAAACTTAACCTGTATCTTTAAAAACAACTGAACAATGAGAGAGGAAAAAAATTGACTTAAGACATTTTTCTCTGCAAATAGAAATTGCATATTTTAGAAAAGGAAGAAAGAAATTAGGTGTGTGTGTTAAAAAAAAAAATAAATAAATAAATAAATAAATAAGTAAATAAAAATAAAAAAATCATTTATGCATTTAATTTCATTTTATACTGTATTGCAGATGGGGCAAAGAATTAACAAATTATGCATACAAATACATATACTTTATAAAATTTATCTTATAAAAACTTACAGTTGTTTTTAAATTGGTTATGAATAAGTAAATTTAAAAAGAAATTGTCTGCATTTTATTATGCAGTTTGTAAAAGTTATTTTAATATGCTGAATTGAAATGGCTAAATTATAGTTAATTAAAAAAAAAAAAAAAAAGTCAGTAATTTTGTTAAAATGTTTTAAAAAACATGATAAATATGAAACTACATTTTATACTTGCATGCAGTTATTTATTTTGATTTTTTTAAATAAAAAGAGGGCAATCTTAATATAAAAAATATGCCACAAATTTACATTTCTATTTTGATATACAGGGTGATTAGAAAAAAACTACCCCGATATATGAGACCATAGATACCATACCGTTCACAGCAACTGAATAAAATTTTTGTGGAAGGTATTTTGAGGTACGCGCTCAAGAATTATATAAAAAACAACAGTTAAACTCTAACAGTTACGGTTACAGTGACAAAAATTTCAAATAGCAACACCTACTTTTTTTTATTGAAATGGAATCTCCATAGCAAAAAACCATAAATAGCGTTGGAACGGTACCTGTAGCACGATAATCGCCAGCGCTAGCAGGCTAAGAAAAAAAGAAAGAAAACAACTGTTATGTGCCTACCAGAGCACAACTTTCATTTTTTTAATGACGTCACATTTCACACTGAGTCTTTGGTTCAGACTAAAGTCTACTGATTCTGTTTCGAAACGAAAAGAAGAGATCACGGTATCCTTAATTTCGTATAAGGCTACTGAATAAAGGCTTTAATTTCATTGTTAGTCGTAAGATGCCGTGATGACTGACGTCATAGCACTACGTGAAAAACAAGGCATTGTGAAATCGCAATGAAACTCGATTTTGATGATGATAATGATGTTTCCCAATAAGCAGCATATTGTTCACAGAGCAAGAAAGCAAGATACACATCACACATTTCAAAATGCCTTATTTTTCAATTAATGTGATGATGTCAGTCATGACGTGTCTTATGACTAACAACAAAATTAAAACCCTTATTCAGTAGACCTACATGAAATTAAGGATACCATGGTCTCTTCTTTTTCTTTTCTAAGCAGAATCAGTAGACTTTAGTGAGAGCCGAAGACTCAGTGTGAAATGTGATGTCATTAAGAAAATGAAAGTCGTGCTCTGGTAGGCACATCACAGCTGTTTTCTCTTTTTTTCTTAGTATGCCTAACGTTGGTGATTTTCATGCTAGAGGTACCATTCCAACGCTATTTATGGTTTTTTACTATGGAGATCCCATTCCAATAAAAAAAAAAGGTGTTGCCATTTGAAATTTTCGAAATTTTGTCACTGTAACCGTAACTGTTAGAGTTTAATTATTGTTTTTTATTTAATTCTTGAGCACATACCTCAAAATACTTCCACCAAATTTTTATTTAGTTTCTCAGAACGGTATGGTAGCTATGGTCTCATATATTGGGGTAGTTTTTTTCTAATCACCCTGTATATAGTGGTATATGGTACAGGATTCAATTTTCAATTAAGTGTAACTCACATCAGTTTTATTTCTATAGCTATTATATAGGTTTTTTTAATGGTACTGTTTAGAAAATAAAACTTTCTCATTGATGAAATTTCTCTAGATTGGTTGTATGAAAATTAAAAAAATGTATATGTGTATTTTTTAATAATGGAAAGAAATATTATTAATATGACCTTATTTCTCCCCCTCTGTCTCTTTTTTTAAAAATACTTTTTCAATTTACATTACTACTTATGTATAATAGGTAAATTAGACAATATAGGTGAATTAGTATCATAGGCACTTCAACTTTTTAAAACAACCTATATATTTTTCAGTCAACTTACTGTTAATCGAACTACTAGGAATTTTTTTTTTTTTTTTCTTAAACATTATCTCTTGAAATTTGGAAGTTTTAAAAACTGTGAAATGCCAGACATACTCAAGAATACTTTAACTACTAATAAATAGTGACTTTGAATATTTAATTTATGCTTTGGTGTTCTGAAATCCAGAAATATTTTGTATTAATAGGTAGAGCCTTTAATCAAATGCAAAATTTCAGAATGAATATTTTTGGCAATCCTAAAATATTTTTTGTTATATTTACACAAAACTAAATTTATCCTCTAAAATAAATATTTGAATGAAATAAAAATTCACATTTTTCAAATCTACCTAAAAAATTTCTTAAAGGTATACTTTTAATAGAAAGCAATAAGATATTCAATATTCAATAATTTCTTTATTGCAGTTATTTATTTTGTAACAACAATGTTTTAATCTTCGACCAAAAAAAAAGGGGGGGGGGGGGTATGAAGTTTTTCTCTGTATGTGTCTGTCTATAGCACTGTAGCTTCCAAAACATTGATTTCATTTTTTTTTTTTTTTTTTTTTTTTTTAAATAAAATACTGATTTAATTAGAATGGTTCTTAGTTATGTTTAATGAAAATTTGTTTGATAGATTTTTAAAAATTCATTAAAATGTGATTTTTTGAGGTACCAATTTTGCATTGATATTTTAAAATTTGTGAGCTGGAGATGTTCAAACTTCTAACTCATGTTATATGATAAGTCACAAGGGTTAGAGTGTAAAAAAGCTTTCTTTAAAAATAACGAATTTTTAACCAGTTTTGACAAAAAAATAAAATTAGCTATAAAGGAGCTCACAGTCCCAAAGTCACTAAATTTGGTTGAAAATTAAAGATTTCATAGAAAAATATTTAATTAAACTCAAGGCTAACCCATGCAGTGGTATTTTATAATTTGTGATCTAGGGTTCTTCTGACTGAAAATTGCATATTTTATTGAAAAATATTTGAATAAATTCAAGGTCAGGTGTTTTTATAAAGCTAGTTTCACACTTGTTATTTTTTTCCAATATTTAAATATATAAAATTATAAAAAAAAAAAGAAAAAAGAAATGCAAGTATTCCATTGTTTCAAATGAACATTTATGGCCATGTGGCGAAAATTCATAAATTAAAATGCTTACTTTTTTCAGATTTAATTAAAATATGCCATATTGATGAAAAAATTTATTAAAAAAAAAAAAAAAAATCTTTTTCACTTTCAAACGAGAATTAATTTAATTAAATATTTTTTATCTTCATGATTCTCAAGCTGAAAAAAAGAAGTAATTGCCGTGGAGCCGAAGCTATACAAGATCAAGAAGCCTTATAAAATTTCACAAAAAATACATCTTGAAAAAAAAAAAAAAAAAAAAAAAAAAAAAAATATATATATATATATATATATATATATATATATATATATATATAACATAGAATATAAGTACTAATATTTTCAACACACATATAGATATAAGATTGAAGGTAAATGTTAAAAGACCATATGTATACCACTGTAAACAATACATTATACAATTCCACTGTACATTTGAAAAGACTGATATCAAAATAATGTATTTAGCAATACTTTGTTTATAGGTATATATTTGTTATATATATATATATATATATATATATATATATATATATATATATATATGATTTTGTTTATTTTTTGGGAATTCTGTTTGATTTTGTGTTATAGACTGTTCTTGTGGTAGATCATAGTAGTAAGTATAAATTATTTCACTGTCTTATTATATGTTTATTTGTCAATAAAGAATTTTTAATAAAAACCAACTTTTTCTTTTCAATAAAAATCAAAATTGCTACTTGAAAAAACACCATTGAATACCCAGTGGAAATTGCGTGTGCAAATACCCAAAGGATTCTGTCGTCTTAAAAGCAGTCTGAATTTTTCATAACATTATGCAACAAATTTAGGCTAATTGTGAATGTTACAAAACTATTGATGACAGAAATGTTAATAACCAGGCCCTACTCTTGTAGGACCTAGGTAAGCACTTGCTTAAACAGTCCATTATAGATAACAAATTTAACTTCCACAAATGACCTAAATTTACTACAGTCTCTCAGCTTTGAGAAGTTATATTTTGAACACATATTTGATGACTACCTACAAAATGTCTAAAACTCACATGCTAACTAATTGCCAGTTAGTCAACGCATTGGACTAAAAGAAGTGGCCAGCAACTGAAAGTGTAGAAGAATGAGGCAGAATGCAGTTTTCTGCCACCCTTTTTTATTTTTTATTATTTATTTTGCTTGGTACTATATTATAAACATAATCCACATCTGGACAGATTTGGAGAAACAAGAAGAGGGTTGTGAATCCTCTGCTAATGACTCTTATCAAATATTATTTCACTTTTACTAGCATATAATTCAACTTTGACAAAAAGCAATTTATTTATCCATTTTTTATTTCCCAAATTTCATATTTTCTGCAGGCTGCCCCCTCTAAATTAAAGCAAATGCTCCAGTCGGCCTGTCGTCAGATATCCTAAATGACTTCAGTTGGCTAAATGACTTCAGTTGACTTTTATTTTTGATGAACTTTTTAAAAAGGAAAATAAATCAACTAAAAGGCTGGTGGACGAATTGATCTTTAACTTCTGCTTTAAGGCTTAATACACTCCATTCCCTCCCTTAATACACTCCACCCTTTAAGGCTTAATACACTCCAGTCAGCCTATCAACTGATAACCATCGATTTTTTTCTTTACATTATAAAAAAATTCATACAAATAAGCCGACTCTAAAAGTTGGACTGTTTGCCATTTGAAAACTTTGAACTCCAAATTTGCTTTTATTTCTGGTAAAAATTTTCAGACTACAAATAGATTGACTGTGAAAGTATTTGGTCATCGGAAAAATTGCTTTTTGACATTGATTCAACAGCTCAGTATGCAATCTGTATTACAGTTGGCATATTGATAGACAAACACAATTGTTTTTTTTTCTCATTAGGATTTTAATTTGTAGGAAATTTATGAATGCAAATAGGCAGCTGCTTTGATTTTGGTTTGGAGTAGAGCTCACTCTACTTTTTTCTTTCTGTCTTTTTTCCTGCATATTAAATCTCATTAAACCGTGGCCTATGACTTAAAGTGATTCCTAATCACTGCAAAAAAAAAAAAAAAAAAAAATCCATGCCTGTACCGGGATTTAAACCTGGCACCTGTAATCTGATGGAAAAGTATTTAGCTGCCAGGAAATTTCTTTGTACATTCTTTTTACCCATTTATTGACTCCAAAACTCAATAAAACCACACCAGTTGGATTACTGATTTATAACCCAAAAGATTTTTTTTCTGTAATATATGCAAAAGGATATTTAAAAGAGAGTTATTATGACAAAGTTGAAGAAAATCATTAGAGCTGTTTAAAATTGACCAGGATGTCTTTAACTTTTTCCAGCAGTAAGCAACTAATACTTGCAAAAGAACATCTAAAAGTAGGTTTACATAGCAAATTTGGAAAAAAAAAAAAAAAAAAAAAAAAAAAAAATCGTTTGAGCCATCTCTGAGATCCTGACTTAAATTAAAATCGGATTCTACTTTCAGTTTTCCAATTTTCACCAAAAGTGGACAAATTTATCTATATACTGGACCTGTTTTAATTTTTGTTGTTTTATCTTTTTTCATTTTGAATATATTTGTCATACTCCTTCCCCCATGCATAGACACATGCATGGAAAGATTTCCAAAAAATACTTTTTAGGACCAAAAATACCTTAAAACATATAAATAATATTGAAACTCGATATTAAAATTTTTTACTGAAAATAATACTTTCGTTATTAATCACACTAATGAAAACAAAAAAGATTTCTCATTGAATATATATATAAATTTAAAATACTATCATTAGTCAGGTTTAAAAAACTTTTGAGTCAGCTAATTTTATATTCTCCCCCCCCCCCCCCCAAAATTTTATTGTTTGCTATGGGTCGTGTTTGCACACAAGTACAAAAAAAAAAAAAAAAAAAAAAAAAAAATGTTATGTTATTCTCTATGAGGCTTTTTGTCCTGTGGTTTGTAGAGTAAAGGAACTGGGAAGATTTTTTTAAAGCATTTTCATTAGCTATTTTCCAGGACACTAATTGTAATGCAATTAGCATCATTTTTCAGATGCACAAAAGTATCTTTCCATTGAAAATGTTTGGATAAGCTTTAATGTTTTGTTTATGGGAATACTTAAAAGGATTCTGATACATTAAAGGATATAGGTGGAAATGCATGAAAGTAGATTTTTAGTAGTATTAAATATTTCTAATATTTTTCTACATTGTATGATGAATACAAATATTTTCAGTTTGACTTTCTGTCTATTAGCGATGATGAATTTCTGTCTTGTAAAATATTACTAGTTTGTTAATGGAAAATCTATTGCTTGGCTACATAAAATTTCTGAAAAATAAATACTAAAAATTTTTTGCATAGAAATGCATGCTTTTTTTTTTTTTTTTTCATTTTTTTTTTTTTTTTCTTGGATCTGATGTGGGCTGGGCCTCAGTGGCGGATCCAGAATTTCACTTTTTGGGAGGGGGGGGGGCGGCTAAGATTTTTCAAAGTGTTATTCTAGACCAATAAAAAATTTACAATTGCAATATTCAATTGTAAATTTCAGTGTTTTTGCCCCCCCCCCCCCCTTAAATTCGCCACTGCTGGGCCTAGTCCAAACTTTTAAATGTTATGACTTGCCGGGTAAGCAAGGATTTTCTACGGCTGGGCCCAGGCCTGAAAATTGTGGTCTGTGCAGAGCTCTGTTTAATTCCTTCCTTGTATTTTTAAAATTTCCTTTTTTTTTCCTCTTGATTTTTGCTGTAAAAGTTACATTACTTACTTTCAAATGTTTAAGAATCTATTTTTTGTAAAATTTTATTCTTTTGAGTTAAAAAAAATGTGATCTGTACGTATCTTTATCCGACAATGCTATTACTGACATATTTTGGAAGTTCATTCAAAACATCAATTTAGTTATTTTCAGGGAAATTACTGTAGAAACTAGTATGCTGTGCCCATCACAAAACTTTCATCCATATAATTCTAACACATTTCAAAAGTATAATTAGTGATTAAAGATGATTTTATAGATTAGGACCCCTTCAAAAAAAAAAAAAAAAAAAAAAAAAAAAAAGAATTTTTGACAAGTTTCTGTGTTTTCCCCCCTTTTGTTGTGTGTGTGTGTGTGGGGGGGGGGGGGGAGAGGCTTAGTATGTCAGCATTCCTGTTGAGTAATTCAAGTCAAGAGATGAAGACTAATATATAACTATCAAGCAACTGAGGAAAACTTTAGCATAGCTATTAGGCAATACACAGAAAAATAAATCATGGTTTCACATAGTAAGCACTGAAATTTTACATTTGATATGGTAGTCCCAAAAGATAAAATTTAGTTATCACACAACTTATGTAAAATATAAAATAAGATTACCTTTTGGTGGGTATACATATATGCTATCATCTAATTAGTAGCAATTAATGCTAAACTTGAACAAATTATAACATTTTGCTGTTAAGTTGCAACCAGAATTTTTCTGTTAGTTCTTGAGTTACAGTGCCTACCAATTGTGTTGTTGCGAGAGAAGCATTTTCATTAATTTAATACTTTTTTATATATACTATTTTTTAATATAGGATTATAATTATATATGAATAACTTTTTATTCTTTTGTAGAAGTTTTCTTTATTTACCATAAAGAATTTACACATTTAAGAATGTAAACTCTAAATTGCTTAAAAATGAAAAATTTGCATTAAATTGTCTATTTAAATCACTATGTATTCAATTATTTTTTGTGGACTTTCTCAAATTTCTCTCAAAATAAAATTGTTCAACTTTTTAAATAAAGCTTGTATGGTTGGCAACATTTGCTAGATCTTGGATTAGATTACATTATTTCTTATTATTTCTTTTATTCTTTCTATCTTTTATTTGTATTCATCTAAATAAGGATTTTTGAAATTTCAGGTACCATATGCTAATAAGTCTGCTGTATGTGTACAGAAACAGTTTTCTCTTCATAGAACATATATCATTTTCCGTTCTCTTGGTTTAAGACATTTAGTGGTTGTAGATGACAAAAATAAAGTTGTTGGATTGATCACACGAAAAGATTTGATGGGCTATAGTATTGAAAATAAAATATTGAATGTAATGAGACAAAGATTCCAATTAGATACTGATGATTAATTATTTTAAATATCATGTTTGTTTTGTTCAGAAATAACAAGGAAAGAAATATAGTGTCAGTTATTGTTTCTGATGCTACTGTAAATTTTATTTGGATGAGAAAGTAGGATAGCATAATAACAATAATGAAAAATAAGTTGTTTTTTCTTCAATATGATATTTTATAAATCCAGATTAATAATACTCCATGACAGCAAAACCACATAAAAACAGTTAAAAATAATTCTCTCAAATTTTCTACACATGTGCTTAATTTTGTGCCTGAAAAGTTGATGCTTCTTAATGAGACAAATTCCTTGATGTAAAAGATGAGTTTGAAATATAATACAGTGAAACCTCTCTAAAAGTTCTTTTTATTGGAAGGCCACCTTCCTTTAGTTAAGTTTTTCCCAGATGCAAATTTTCTGTAAATCACTTAAAATAAAGAAAAAGTATTAAAAATGTTATAAAAGTTTTTAAAAACTTCAAAAAAAAAAAAAAAAAAAAAGGTGCTTGCTATATATATATATATATATATATATATACTTTACCAGAATCAGTTTAATTTTATAATCTAGAACAAAGTCATTAATCATTTTTAATGTAACTGTCTCCAAAACTTTTTTTTGAATAAGGGTACTGTGTAGCCTTTTTTGACCAGTTTTCTGCAATTAATCTTGATTAAACTTTTTATAAAGAAATAGTGGTGTGAAAAAACTGTACATGTTGGCACCTATGAATATATTATTTTAAATTGAGAGAGAAAAAAAAAGTCATTTTTAATAAGAAGTGATTTATTTAATAAGGACAGCCCATCAAGGCTTTTTAAAATCACATCAAGCTATGTTGTATAATTATATTGATTATTTTATTAGTAACAATACTAATAAAATCATGTGGCAAAAGGAAGCAAAAAGATTTTTCTCTTTTCAAGATGCTTATTTTACAGCAAAAGAAATAAAAGGCCTTTTATACAGGGAATTCATTTAAAAGAGAGAAGAAAACAAGATTAGACATTAGACAGAATTTTTAATTTTTCACATCGTGAACCATGTATCTTTCTTAGAATTCTACTGGTAGATAGTCACCATAGCATTTGTCAACTGTCTAAAAGTATTTCTAAGAATGAAAACTATTCTCAAAAGAAGTTATATTAACATGAGTTTGAGTTGTTTTTTTCTGCATAAATTTGTGACAGAATATAAATTTGCTCAACTCACATTCATAATTTAATAAACGAGCGAAATTCAATTCAAAACTCAAAATATTTTAACTAAACTCAGGAATGTGTACCTACGCAACACTAGTTAAAGCTTACTTCTATGTCATAAGATGTTAATTTTGTATTTAAATTATATATTTTTTTAATAAGCTGATATTATGCATTGTTTTACTATGTGTAAATTTGGTAAACCATTTTTTTTTTTTTTTTTTTTTTTTTAATGTGAATTTATGACATTAATAATTTGTAACTGTTAGTTTTATTTTTGTAATATTTTATTGCCTATGTATGTATGATACTGGCAACATACTATAGTTATTAAAAACTTTGTGAAAGTTACTTTTATACTTTTTAGTGCCATTATTGAAATAAAATATATAATTTTTTAAATATGTGCATGAGTGTGTAATTTATTATAATTTACTTTCAATTCATTCAAACTTTTTAAATGTAATAAATCAGTATTCTGATCCAAGTAAAAATTTAGGATAATATGTAAGCACAGCTTTAAAGTAGTATCTTGCCTTTCAGCTTTGTCTTCATTTACAATGTATATTTTTTGTACATAATGGTTTATATGATGAAAAATTAAGATTTTTAATTACTTTCAGTGAATCCAAAATTTTAATTGTAAAAGGATTAGAAAACTAATATATATATTTTACAGTAATTTGTCACAATTACTCTATAGAATATCAGAGCTGCCAAGTACTCAGATTTTTATCGGCGTCTGGAAATTATCCAAAAATTATCAAAAAACTCCAATTTTTCAAACTTGGCATTTCTTTATTTGTTATTTTCACTTTTATTCATAGTATTCATTTTTTCCATTTTTGACAGAAGTTTTCCGATTTTTAAGTTAATCTTCCGGCTTCCGATATTAAATCAGTTTCTTCCGTTCTAAAAAAAAATATGAATATCATTTATTACTTTAAAAAAAAAAAAAAAAAAAAACCCTAACTATTGTGAATCAATCGCTTCACGGAAGCCTTCTGATTCCCAATGTTTTCCAACCACAACATAAATGTTAATATGCACTTTAAACGTACTTTTTGAGATTCTAGAATGTATAAAGAAATATAATTATTCAATATTACTCACTCATATAATTATTTTTTACACCCCCCCTCTTTTCTTATTTCCAGCTAGTGATTAGCAATTAAATGCTTTGCGGAAATCATTTGTTAACCAATCTTTCTCCCATCTCAAAATAAATATCAGTATTCATTTTAAACTTCCTTTATTAAACTTAAAAACCGATAAAGAAGTAAAATTATTTCTCAATCATGTATTTTTTTACCCCCCCCCCCCTTCATTGTTTAAAGGAATCTATATTAAGACTGTGTATATATCGGGAAAAATCGGGAATGTGTAGATTATATATGGAAATCTAATTTAAAATTTTCATATCATAATAGTTGCTCCAATTTTTTAAGTCTTTTGCTCCTAAATTTTTAGTCATGAGGTTGGCAGCTCTGGAATATTATATTTGAGATTTTTCAAGCTAGTCCAGGCGCTGGAGGTAAGTGAATATGCAAATTGTGAGGATCGAATTCCACAAATGGATTTTAATTGAGAATAACTGAAATATTAATAATATGGATCATGCTATTCCCTTTTTTTTTTGTCCAGTTCTCCCCCCCCCTCCCCCCCCACACATACTTATGTGTAAAAGAAATCAATAGAGTACATGCTATGAAATTATTTTAATGATGATTTCTGCCATAATTTATAGTTTATTTTAATGATGAAAGTAATGATGGGTTGTTCAGTGATATAAAAATCAAAAATCAAAATAATAAAAAACATTTTTTATTACGAAAAAGAATATATAAGGGGAAACAGCAAATTTAAATAGTAATATACATAAGCAAGACAAACAAATACTCATTTTTATTTAGACAATCATTATTGATATATTAACACAATGAAATACAAAATGATCGTGATTTTTTACAACTGCAAGACATTGTTTAATAATTTGACATACATTTACAAGGATGAATTAATGAATCTAGAAAGCACTCAAAATAAATTGACTACTTGTTCGATATCTTTGCACTAATGTTCTAAAATATGCGCAAATAAAAGACAACTGAAAGATGTGCATTTGTGGAGGATTCGATGAGCCAATAAAATGTTACAAAGCAGTGGCGGATCCAGAACTTAACTTTTGGGGAGGGGGCTCTAAGAGTTTTCAAGATGTTATTCCAGATCAATGAAAAATTTACAATTGTAACATCCAGTTGGGAATGTTAAAGCTTTTGGGGAGGGGGGCTTCAGCCCCCTAGCCCCCCCCCCCCCCTAAATCCACCACTGTTACAAAGTACAAGGAACTTTATGATGTACTTGAACATTAATCAAACCACATAGAAGTTGATACAAGGATGTTTTATCACATATTTCATGCAATAAGAATTCAATCAGCTCATGTTATTATCTCAGTGTATTCATTCAGATGTATTCATTTTGATAATTTGTTATTGGAAAGAACTAGAAAATATTGGTTCTCTAGGTCTATGGTTCAGTGGTTGTCATACAAAGAAATATCTTCTAGGATGCCACTTAGCTCCTGAATCCCTGATTGAAAGCATATTATATGTAATATTTTGCCACCATTACATGCTGTAAGTGGTTGTGATACTATCAGTTGATTTGGCAGCAAGATACAATGTTTGAAAGCTGCAACTAAGGGTTTTGTACAAATAGCCCTTTTATCTTTGTAAAAACTTAAACTAACAAAAAAAAAAAAAAAAAAAAAAATTCTGATGAACTTGGATATAAACTGATTTTTCAAAACATAAATTTTGGTTTTAATAAAAGTGATATGCACATCAGATGCTTTGCATTTACTTTTGTTAAGGGCTACAGTATAATCATTTATTTGGAAAAATGCTCTTCAAACACAATTGCAGCCCATTGATTGCTGGTTATTTGGCTATGAAAAGCTTAATGGTCACTTACGTCCACAACAAATGACTAAGCTGTCTTTGCTAGATTCATTAATTCAACCTTGTAAATGTTCGTAAAATTTTCAAATACTGTCTTGCAGTTGCAAAAAGTCAGGATCATTTTGTATTTCATTATGTAAATGTATTAATAATGATTTTCTAAATAAAAATGAGTAATTGTTTGTCTTGCTTGCGTATATTTCTATTTCTATTAGCTGTTTTCTCTTATACTTTTTATTAATAAAAAAAATGCTTTTTGTCATTTTTATTTTTTATATCATTGAACAATCCATCATTGCTTTCATCATTAGAAAAAACTATAAATTATGGCAGAAATCATCATTAAAGTCACTTCATAGCATGTACTCCATCAATTTCCTTCACAAATAAGAGGAAAGGAGTAAAAAAAATTGGACTAACAAGATCCACATTATTAATCTTTCAGCTATTCTCAACTAAAATCCATTGGTGTGGAATTCAGTCCTCATATTTTGCATACTTACTTCCATCTAGCGCCTGGACTAAGCTTTTTAAATCTATTTTTTTAATGAAAAAATTCTGTTTTCCATTTTGTATTTTTAAGTTTCACTAATTATTATAGAAAAGCTTTCCTACGGCAAGAGTTTTACTAATTAATTATTACTGTAGGTCTACAGACATTAGTAAACAATCCAAAGTTAAAAAAAAAAAGGGTACATGTTATTTTTTTTTTAAACTGAGCTACAGTTTTGTTAGTGACAAACATAAATATTTTTCGGTTATAAATTAAAGAACTGGTGTACAATAAATATTTTAACATAAAAACTTCTTCACACACTATAAAAAAGGGAAGTACTACCGGTTTCAAAAAGGTATGGCCTTTCTTCTTCAGGTGCAAAAAAATATGCACTACTACCTTGGAGGCAAAATTAAGACTGAAATACTGGGAAGAATCCAAGAGAGAGGAGCAACACAACCAGCCAATAGGACATCATGCAACAACCAGACAGAAGGGGACACAACAATAAACTAGTATGTTGTGGCCACCACAAGACTTTCTTCTATATTTTCCTATACATATTCAATCAGTAACAATATTTAAAAAAAAAAAAAAAAAAAAAAAAGATTTTTTTTTCTAAGGTTTTTTTTTTTTTTTTTTTTTGGGGGGGGGGGTACTTGTTTTTTTAAGGGTACTTCCCCCTAGGGGGGAAGCGATGCCCCCCCCATGCACAAAAATTTTTTCCTAGTTACGTACTACTATTATCAATAATTCATATTAATTTTACAATCACAACTGTAAAATAACTCTTATTATGCACATTTATACGAATTTTTGTCTTATTCTGCCATGTTAAAAATTTAGATAAAATGCTATCACAGCGCCTCCTGTTGAGCTATTGATCCGCAAATATAATCAGCACCAGTTTATGTCGGGGACCAACTAAATACCAAGTTTGGTAAAATTTCGTTAAAAAAAAAAAAAAGTTAAAAGTAAAAAAAATCGATAACTTTGTTTTAAATTATCACAGGTTTATGGTTCAACCATTCGTTTTAAAGGTATTGACGAGATCTTTCGAATGATACCCATCTTCAAAATTTAACCCCCCTGGCGCGGTACTTCCCCCCCAGGGGGGGGAACTGATGCCCCCCCCCCCATGCACAAATTTTTTTTCCTAGTTAACTACTACTATTATCAATAATTCATATTAATTTTACAATCACAAGTTTAAAATAACTCTCATTATGCCCATTTATACGGAATTTTGTCCTATAAAATGCGATCACAGCGCCACCTGTTGAGCTATTGATCCCCAAATCTAATGGGCACCAGTTCATGTCAGGGTGCAACTAAATACAAAGTTTGGTTAAATTTCATTCATTGGTTCGTGAGATACAGCGTCCACAAAAAAATGATACAGACACACAGACAGACAGACATTTTTTAAAAACTATCAATTCGTGTTCAGGACATCCCAAAACGTGTAGATCCGTCAAAAAACGGAGGTCGAAAATTTTCGCGAATCCAATACTTTCTCTATATTACATATAGAAGAAAGTAAAAAAGTGGACAAGAGAAACAAATATGCACACAAAAAGAAAAAAGAAAGGAAAATATTTTTTATTATTTTTAATTTTTTTATTTAATTAGAAGAAAAATATATTTAATGGAACTAAACACATTTTTCCAAGCTGAAGACAGCAAAATAGAATCAGATTTTTCATTAACAATTTTGTCATAATTAAAAGAGATAACTGAATTTTCCAGGAAATTTAACTCAGAAACGCATTTGCAATTAAAAATAATTTTGGCTTGCTGAAAATTAAAACTATGGTCAGATTCCCAACTATGCTTCACAATGGAAGTTTTAGAAATGTCTTGCTTGATGACATACCGAGAATGCACACTTAAACAACATTCAAGATTTCTTTTAGTTTGGTCTAAGTAAGACTAATGGCAATTGTTATTTTATTACAATTATTTTATTTTATTTATTTCATAAAAAGAAAAAAGTTAATTTATGGAGATTATATAATAATGTAATTTAAAAATTATATAATTAGCTATACATCTTAATCGTGATAAAATTGTTAATGAAAAATCTGATTCCATTTTGCTGTCTTCAGCTTGGAGAAAGTTTAGTTCCATTAAATAATTTTTTCTTTTTATTAAATAAATGAAACAAAAAATTGTAATAAATAGATATATTAATAATAATAATAATTTTAAAATAATAATTGCCATTTGTCTTACATAGGTTAACTAAAAGAAATCTTGAATGTTGTTTATATAAGCATTCTCAGTATGTCACCAAGCAAATAGTTTCTAAATCTTCCATTGCGAAGCATAGTTAGAATCGGACCACAATTTAAATTTTTAGCAACCCAAAATTATCTTCAATGAGTTAGATTTTCTGGAAAATTTAGTTATCTATCTTAATCGTGATAAAATTATTAATGAGAAATTTTGATTCCACTTTGCTATCTTCAGCTTGGAAAAACTTGTGTAGTTCCATTAGATATTTTTCCTTTTATTTAAGAAAAAAAAAATTTTTTTTTGGTATGTGTGTGTGTGTTTCTCTGGTCTCTCTCTCTCTCTCTTTTTTTGTCATGTCCCCTTTTCTTTGGTTGTTGCATGCAGCTGTCTTATTGGCTGCTCCTCTCCCTTGAGTATTTCCGTGTCTTTCAGTCTTGCTTTTGCTTCTAAGGTAAGTAGCACATGTTTTTTGCACCTGAAGGAGAAAGGACACGTTAATTCAAAACTAGTAGTGCTTCCCTTTATTTTATGGCGTGTGAATTTTTTCAGTTAAGTTACTTTTTTCCACTTCATTCTCTTTTATTTTTATCTCATAGTATGATTACATAAAGAGAACTGTATAATTTTGTAAAAACTAGCTTGACAAAATGTAGGTAAAATACTATACAAAGTAATAAAATGGTTGAAAAATTCACGCCATGTTGCTAACTAATAATTTGGCTAAAAATTGTTATTCACCTTTTGATTGGGGGTAATGCAATGATTAGAAATGTTTACAGAAACAGTTGAATATATTTATTTTTCAATATGAAGAGCATACATAATAACCTTACATAAGTTTTTACTAATATAATAATTACAATAAAAATACTCAAATTTTAAATAAGTTCATAAGTCTAGATCTTGAGAAAGATGAGATTTTCAGCTGTGTTACATTTTGTACATTATGAACTTTCTTTGCTTTTAATTTTGCAATGCAGCAATGATCTTATTTGTTGATAGTATTGCTGATGATAAAAGGAAATGTTTTTGCATTATGATTTAATTTGATAGGGTATAAATGTTGCACTGGTCTTTTAAAAATTCACAGATGGTGTTTGCAATTTCACAAGATGTGTAATATTATCCATTCCAAGCCAAACTAACTTGCAGTTTATTGCTATTCTTGCCATTAAGCACAGGGGCCATGGTAACCCAGTCGGTAGAGCGCCAGGCTTGTAATTGGAAATTGCGGGTTCGGTACTCGAGCCGGCCAAAGACTGTCGTGTACACTAATGGTGGCTGGTGCATGTAAAATCTGTTGTGGCCGCAATGTCCTCCATGTTCCCATCAAAATTTTACCTCTTGGGGGTTACTGAAGCGGGGGAGCCGACCTTTCTGTGTAGGATCAAAATTGTGATGGCATGTCTCCAGACCACCTCTAGAGGTGAGTCCCAGGCCGTCCCCAATTGCCCATTGCACAGCACTAGTGCGACGTAAAACCAACCAACCAACCAATTATGCACAGTGCTGTTTAATTTATTTTCTCTCTTTTGCCTCTTAATAGGATTCCAAAGAATCTTAAGTATTCTTATTTAAACCATTTTCTGTTAAGATCCCCTATTGTGTCTCATATAAATCAGCTACTTTGCAGTTAATTGAACTTTAAAGGGATATATATAGGGTTTTAATGCCATCAAATCAATTCTTTCATCAGAAAAATATGTATATATTGTCTGTCATTCATGGGACATTTATATTTTCATAATAATCATTCTTTCTTCATTTACTGAACAAAGTACATCATCATTCCTCCCCCCCCCCCCCCACACACACACTGAAAGAAGTTTTTAAATTCTTATTAATCTTTTTCCAAGATCCTCTCTACTGAAAGACGATTTGGAAGGGAAGGGGCTGAATTTCCATTTTATTTTCTTCACAGTGTATTGTTTTTTTATATCAATCCAAATCAACTTGATTTAAAATGATAAATTTTATCTATTATCTTGGACCATCCCTAGGAAGGAATCTCAGACTGTCTCCATTGTGTAGCTTTAGGGCGACGAAAAACTCACTCAACGTTAATATATATATATTTTTTTATCTGGATAAATTATTTCAACTTGGCATCGTCAAGTAATACATCATTAAAAGCTTCTAAGAAAAAACATTTCAGTGTTGTAATTAACCCGTTAGTAGTAACTAGTTGGTCGATTCGCCGCATATTCCTTCAGTGATTATTCAGCAGCCACCAAATTTTTTTAGAAGTGACATTTGATATACATAATCGACGATTATTCCAGTGGATTCGCCTTTTATGTATATCAAATGCCACTTCTAAAAATTTTTGGTGGCCGTTGAATAAACACTATAAGGATGGACGGTGAATCGACCAACTAGTGACTACTAACGGGTTAATTCCAATTAGACAGCCCTGCAGGCCCTTTTGTGAAAAGTCAAAGGCCAAATCAATTCTGGAAATTGAAAAAGTTTTGTCCATTTTAATTCTGTGTTCAGAAATGGATAAAAATTGAATTCCGAAGCCTTAGCTTCAGTTTGACACGTCATACATTTTTTTATAACTGATTTCAGAGTCCTTCTTTTGAATATTTAAAACCTCTATCCGAAAATTATTAAAAGGGCATGGTCATACTTTAAATGCAATTTCTCTATCATTATTCGTATATGTTTGGAAAGTGAAACAACAATAGATGTGTATTCTTGTACATTTTAGATATTCAGCACTGCACATTTCATTCTTAAGACACTATTATTATCAGTGAACAAGTTTTTTCAGCTGAGATGTTCTTTGATATTCAGTAAAAATGGCATCTCTGTGAATTAAATGGACTAAAACGTTTCCTGATTGTTTTCTTGAACCAATGCAATATATTTGGAAAATCACCACTTTTAACAAAAGTGGGTTGGAATCTTAACATCCTTGCATTCTTACTATGATTAACAAAGAGATAAAAGAAGTAGAGCGCTCATCTAACCTGTTTAATAATGAGGAGAACTGAAGTAAATTGAAAGTCCTCAAGTAAATGCAGAAAGCATGCTTTTATGCCCTTTTAAACAGTAAATTTTCAATTCTAGTTTTTGATGTTGCCATACAATTGGGCAAACAGGTTCCAGAAAAATTAAAAATTATTTTTCACAGATAAACTAAAAAAAAAAAAAAAAAAAAAATGTAGAAATTTATTTTGCATCAGCCCATAATGTGATTAAAAGTTATTTATCTATAAATATTTAGACCCATGATTCACCATGAATAATTTGAAAAAAATTAAAATAAAGTTCATAGTTTTTTAATGCCTAAATATGGGGAGAAAAATTGAATTAATTAGCTGCTAAATTGTGTCATTTTGATATTTCACTAAGTTTATAGTTTATTTACTAATAATATGACACTCTGTTTATTTATTCAGCTGTACCTCTCTGATTTATAACGAATATATATATATATATAAATAAATTAAGTAATCCTTAATTTTCCTCCCCCCCCCCCTTCTTTTTTTAGAAAGTAGATTAATTAATGTTACTTGCATTATTTTATTAGACTTAATGTGAGTCAACCGGTGTTCAGGAAAAGATTTCAAAATATAGTTTCTAATAATAATTTTTGCTTAGTTTGAAGGAATCTGATAATTTATAAATTATTTATTTTCAGAAAATTTTTAGTGTACATATTTTTATTTTCACCAAAAAAAGAATAATTTGGTTGCTTCTACACTAAACGCCTTAATTTTGAGCGCATTCATTGTTTATCTCTTAAATTTAAATAAAATGGAAATAGAAAAAGATAAGTTTTGAGAGGACAGAATTATCTCTCTTATCTAAATAAATTAAAGATAAAAAAAAAAAAAAAAAAAAAAAACTGAAAATCTACAAATTTTTACAGAAATTTTATTTTTATTGTTAATTAAAATATTATTTGAAAGGATTTAAATAATTATTACAACTTTAATTTATATAAGCAAACACAAGCACACCTCTGTACGTAAAGCTCTTTTTAATTTCATTCTGCCTTTACTACGGCATCTTACAATTTGCTTGAAACAGAGTGGTAGGCTGAGCACTTTATTCCTTATCTCTCGCTGATCCTCAAATACTTCTAGAAAATCGCAAAATAAGTATAGTAAGAATTGGCTCAATTTCTGTATTCTTTCAGAGGGATTTCTCAAAAATCTGGGACCTTTCCATCTATAAGATTTCAAGAATTGCAATGGATAATCTTTTTTTGACAGCAAATGAGTAGGATTTAAGATGCCAGGTATGTGTTTCCAACATCCTGGTTTGGTAGAACTTGAATGTTTCGACTATGATTTTGATTAATATAGATAAGTTGTTCTGTTTTTTCAATTGCTAAAATTATTTAGGAATCAGATTAAAACGCAAGTTTCTAAATGTGTTCTGTTAAAGCATTTTAGTGCAAGTTATTGCACATAAAGAACAGCTGCCATATGTTTAAGTTAAGGTACTGAAAGTAAAAAAAAAAAAAAAAAAAAATAGTCTGTGACAGTCATTTAACAGGTGAAAAGCCTAGTCTATCTATTGAAATGCTTCACCCCATCCCACATTTACCTTTTCTAATTTTATGCAAAATTTCATTCATAGGAGTTTGTTTTGTGTTTATGACTGTAGATTTTCTCCCTGATATTTCATGCATTCTTTCATGATATTTTTCATGCAATTCTATTATTTGATGGTATACCATCGTAGTGACCACCACAGTTCAGAATTGCACTCGGAACAGTATAAAAAATCAAGTAGACGTGCAGCCACAACCACAAGTGTACGCCTTGTTATAAATTCGCCTGAAGGTGATATTCCTTATCTCAACTAATCTGATGATCGATACCACATAAGACTAACACATTTTCGGTACCTTCATTTGTATCTGTACTACTCTTCCATTCTTTAAAATGGAATCCAGATGAAAACATTAAATAAGTTGCTTCTTTAATAAATGGCTGAATTCTTTCTTTCTTTTTTTTTCAATGCCAGTTAAGGAGACAGATTACTTATCGTCACCGACACGAACCCATGATGTTATTTTATGCGGAAATTTATTATTAAAGTTATTCATTGCCTAATGCGATTTTTAAAATTTCATTTTGACATTCAAAAAATCTAAAGCCTTTAAATTAATACCTATTTTCAAAAATATATTTTTAAATTATTTATATTTTACATTTTGAAACTATAAAGTAGGAAAAATGAACTATGTGTCTACAGAACACACACACACACACACACACAAAAAAAAATGATGAATGGAATAGCCTAACACGCCAATAAGGTCATGTAAAATTATTACTGTATTGCATCCCAAAAAGTGTCCGAGATACGGCAAGAAAAGCTTACGTAAACTATTTTTCGATGCTTCGATATAAATTTTCCTTTGAAAAAATGAATACCGCAGGATGCATTTCAGGGGTCATACATTTTGTTCAAACCAAACTTTAACACTTTTTTAGGTTGATTTCTTTAGAAATCGACCTATTGCAATCACTTCGTTTATCAATCTATCTATATATATATATAATGAAAATATTGTCATCACGATAACTCCCGAAATAATACTCCAAATCGAACCAAATTTGGACAGTGAACTGATCTTATAAATATATTGGATGAGTTCGTTAACCAAGTTGCTCCGACTTTTTGTTTTCAAGTGGCCGCCACTTGAAAATTTCAAACCCACATTGTAAAAAGCATATTTAAAGCAAGATTTGCTTGAATTTTGATGTAAATTCAGGCCACATAAGGGTCTCAACGAAGTTTATCCGCCATTTTTAATAAAGTGGCGGATATCTTAAGTTAAGTGGGGCCACTTGAAAATTTAAAATCACGATAACTTCCGAAATAATACTCCAAATCGAACCAAATTTGGACAGTGTCTTAACTTGTGTTATGAATATCTTGGATGAGTTTCTTAACCAAGTTGCTCCACCATTTTGTTTTCAAGTGGAGATCACTTGAAATTTTCAATTCAAATATTAAAAAGCGTATTCCGAATTTGTTTGAATTTTGATGTATACATAGACTATATAAGTGTCTCAATGAAGTTTATTAATGAACGTATCCGCCATTTTTAATAAAGTGACGGATATCTTAAGTTAAGCTGGGCCACTTGAAATCAGGCTACCACTTGAAAATTTAAATCCCGATAACTTCGAAATAATACTCCAAATCGAACCAAATTTGGACAGTGTCTTAACTTGTGTTATGAATATCTCGGATGAGTTTCTTGGATGAGTTCGTTAACCAAGTTGCTCCGACTTTTTGTTTTCAAGTGGTAGCCACTTGAATATTTCTAACCCTTATTGTAAAAAGCGTATTTAAAGCAAGATTGCTTGAATTTTTATGTAAATCTAGACTACATAAGGGTCTCAATGAACTTTATTAATGAAATTTATCTGCCATTTTTAATAAAGTGGCGGATATCTTAAGTGGGGCCACTTGAAATCAGGCTACCACTTGAAAATTTAAAATCACGATAACTTCCGAAATAATACTCCAAATCGAATCAAATTTGGACAGTGTCTTAACTTGTGTTATGAATATCTTGGATGAGTTTCTTAACCAAGTTGCTTCACCATTTTGTTTTCCACTTAAAAATTTCAAATTCAAATTATAAAAAGCGTATTCCGAATTTGTTTGAATTTTGATGCATACATAGATTATATGAGTGTCTCAATGAAGTTTATTAATGAACTATGGATTTTCTCGCCAAAAGTCGCCAAGTGTAAAAGTCGCCAAATTTGGTGCCAAATCCATTACCTGACATATTGGAGCTTTTTAATGCGTTTTTAAGGAAAAATTAGGCTATTTTAACTTTAAAACAAACTAGAAATGCAGAAAATTAACATTTAATCAACTTACTAAGCCTCTTTGAAAGAATTTCTACAAAAAAAAAAAAAAAAAAAAAAAAAAAAAAGAATTATTTTCAAATTTGCAACAATATCTTAGATTAATTAGTTCACTAAGCCACTTTCTCTGCCATTTTGATCCAAGTGGCAGCCACTTAATTTTTCAACACGATGACTTTTGAGATTCTGAATTAATTCCAACTATATTTGTACTGTAGTCTTATCTCACAAATGCATTTGATATATTTGTCAACTTGGCCCACCATCGTGTTTCCAAGCGCCGGCCACTTGAAAATTTTAAATTCACATAAAAAGGTATTTATGAACCGATTTGCTTAAAACTTCATATGTAGGTAGCTTACATCAATATTTCTACTAATTCGTTAATAATTTGTAGCCGCCATTTTGAAACAAAATGGCGGCTACTTGATAAGGAAAAAGAAATCAACCTACCCTTCCGAATAAGCCGGAAGGACTTTTTTTTTTTTTTTTTTTTTTTTTTTTAATTATACAATGTTGAAAATTTCTACATGAATTTATCAAGACAGGAGGCACTTATTATTCATTGTAATCTTTATTTCTTTGTATAAGGCCCGTGCTTTCATTTTAATTCTGGAAATTGAATCTCTTGAAATTTTAGATCGATTTCTGTACATTTTTTAAGCATAGTTTTAATTTGTTGTGTATGCCTAAGATCAATATTTTTACGGAATAAAAGGCAAGGTCAAGGTTGTTCTAACACATTGCATATCACATTAAAATTTCAAATTCCTTTGTTTGTAATTATAAAGCAAATGCTTCCCTGACCGTTTTATTATATTGAGAGATTTCATTCACATCTAACAAGGAAACATTCAAAAGGTGTCGTCTTCAAAAGATATTGAAAAAAATATATGTGATTCTACTCTTCCTAAAACACCAGAAAGTGAAAAAAATATCGGCTGAAATGAATTACAGCGACCACAAAAAAATATCAAAATTAAGCATATTTGGCTATTTCACATTGTTAGGCGATTGATTTTGAGTACTTGGCGGAGAAACAAAACACGGTTCTGTTCGTACACGGCAATCTCGGTGCTAGCGAACTGAATGCCTAACAGCGCTAAATCGCCAAATATGCTTTATTTTGATAATTTTTTGTGGTCGCTGTAATTCATTTCAGCCGATAATTTTCTCACTTCCTGGTGTTTTATGAAGAGTAGAATCACATATATTTTTTTCAATATTTTTTGAAGACGACACCTTTTGAATGTTTCCTTGTAAGACATAAAATATGGATGAATCATGGCATGATTTTAACAAATTAAAAAAAAAAAAGTTATTTTTTGTATAACTTCATAAAAATCCGTTATAAAAGCCTTTTATATATCATCTGAAAAATGGAAAACTAATTTTTGTACCGTGAGCATTTTTGCAAACCCTCAAGAGAAAGGCGTTGGTAGAAAAAGCGACCTTGGGTTTGCATGGGTTTCGAATGCTATGGAACAAAAAAAGAAAAAAAAAATTCTTTTTTTCTTTTAATAAATAAAATTTTTTATTCAAGATTTTAAGCATATAAAACAGCACAGTTTAAACATATTTTATAAAATTTTTATTATTTAAAAAAAAAAAAAAAAAAAAAAAAATGAAAAAAAACTTTCAAATGTCTTTATTTTTTAAACCTTATTTAAGTGTACCAAAAATGCTTATTCACATTGATAATAGCTTATCGATTTATATATTTATTTTATAATGTTGATAATTTAAAAAATAAGCAGAAAACTGTTCTGAAACTGTATTAGAAACAGAAATTTAAAATTAAATGAAAAAAATATAAACTTTCATGACTATCAAAAGAACGATAGAGAAGCACATTAAATTTTGACAGCAGAAATAAAACAAGAAATGAAGTTTGTAGAAATAGCCCGTTACTGTTTTTCTCAATGACAAAATTTAAAATTTAAATTTTTATATAGATTTACTTTTTTCCTATTCCAAATATTTGTATCATTACAGAATATTTTTCACATTAATATGAGAAACATTTATAAATGAATAGTGAGCATTTAATCAGAATGATACTTGAAGTTTCTGTGAATAGCTTGTTCACAGGTATTTAAGTACTAACATTCTATAGAATTTGAAAACAGTCTTCTACAGCGGCAGAGCAATATTTCATACAATATTTGAATAAAGCTACTAAAAGTTTCCTATTATTGTGGAAGTTCAAGAAATTAATTTCAAAAGACCGAGACTTTAATATTATGGCTTTGTTCGACACAATATCATCGTATACAACTTTAGTATAGAAGAGGTAAACAGATTAACTTAGAGATTAAAGGAATGCTGAAGAATTAATGAATACTGACGAATATATTTATAAACATATGCATTTTCATTTCTTTGAAATAAATGCACTGAAGTGGAATTAAATTGATTAAACACATAAATTTAAATGGTAACTATTAAAAATTTAACATGTTTGGATTGAATTATCTATTAATTACTTTCTTAAAAAAAACAGTTTATAGGAGTTTATTTTTTCTTACTTCTGGGTGTGTGTTATTTAAGTAATGAATATCATTCAAGATATTCCAATATTTCTAATTTATTCCGGAGCCTGTTTAATACCTGTTAGTTTTTTTTTTTTTCACACTTTTTCTTTTCTTTTTCTTTTTCTTTCTTTCTTCTTCTTTTTTTTTTTTTTTTTGTAGAGTAATTTTTTCCAATATGGATTACATTTGAATAAGAAAATTACTCTTAAAATAAGAAGTAAAACGGTGAAGTGAAAAGAAAAAAAAAGGTACTGTCAATGCTCCGGAATAAATTAGAAATATTAGCTTGAGGGTTATCACAAAGGAAAATTTGAACACCACTATTTTCATATAGTAATTCTAGACTTGCTAATCGCTGATATCCTTTGGTATCTATTAAAAATAATAATAATAAATAAATACTGTATTAAATTTCTAGTACTCAAATTTCCCTTTGCGGGAATACTGCTCCGCATGTCTGTTTTTCATATGAAGATTTTATATAGAGGACGGTTATTGTTAAATTTTCCCCAAAAATAGCATATTGAAACTAAAACAGGCGAGCGAATTATCACAAAATTTGTGATTCATGAAAAAAAAAAAAATGTAAAAAATGTCCACTATGTTTCATTTTACACGGAGAAAAAATATATATTTATACACACAACAATGGAAGTGACTGATATGGAATACATAAACAATTTGAGCATTCATTAATTAGTTTTCTATCCTTGTGTGTCATTGGGTCACTTCATTGAAATTTTGAACTTTATTAAAAAAAAAAAAGTGAATTTTTAATTTTCGGAAGAGTTGTATGCAAAAACAGTACAATTATTTTACCTCACGTATAGCCTCGAAAAATTCCTTGTAAGGGGGGGGGGGGGGGGGGATCATTCAAACACGAGTTAATTCTGATTTTAACAAGTGTGCAAAATTTCAGTAAGATCGGTGTATTAGTTTTTAGTATTAATAAAATTAATGTAAAATGTTAATGTGCTTTTTTAGAATTAAACACAATGGGACGATGAAGAAATGAAGAGACTTTATATTTTATAAAAATTTTCAAAACATAAAAGCATTTTTGTTTTTATGTTATTTTTCCATTAAAAAGGCAAATCTATAAATAGATAATTCTTAAGTCCTAACCTTTAGTGCTATGATTTGCAGAGAATTTCTGAAGGTAAAGAAAAGACTTTCAGATTTTATTAATTATTATTTTTTTAAAACCTTATTTAAGCGTACTGAGAAATGTTTCATATCGATATTAGTGTATCGATTTTGTAATAATTTTATAATGCTGTTGATAATTTAAAAAATACGCAGAAAACTGTATTGGAAATAGAAATTTAAAATTAAATGAAAAATGTATAAACATTCATGACTTTATTAAAATAACGATAGGGAAGCGCATTTTAGTTTGACATCAGAAATGAAACAAGATATGAAGTTTATAAAAGAAGCCGTTTCCGTTTTTCTTAATAACAAAATTTAAAATTTTGATTTTTATATAGATTATTTTCTTATTTCAAATATTTGTATCGTTACAGAAACTATTGCTTACATTAATTACTGCTCACATTAATATGAGAAACACATAAAAATGAATAGTGAGCATTTAATCAGAATGATGCTTGAAGTTTCTGTGAATAGCTTGTTCACAGGTATTTAAGTACTATCATTCTTTAGAATTTGAAAGCAGTCTACCACAGTGGCAGAGCAATGTTTCATACAATATTTGAATGAAGCTACTAAAAGTTCCTATTATTGCCGAAGTTCAAGGAATTAATTTCAAAAGACCTAGACTTCAATAGGATAATGTTATAGCTTTGTTCCACAAAATATCATTGCATATATACAACTTTAGTATAAAACAGGTAAACAAATTAGTTATTAAAGGAATACTGAAGAATATATACCTATATATATTTATAAACATACATATGCATTTTCGTTTCTTTCAAATAAATTCGCTGAAGTGTAATTAAATTGATATTTAAACTCATAAATTTAAATGGTAACTATTAAAATTTTAACATGTTTAATTGAATTATCTATTAATTACTGTCTTAAAAAAAAAAAAAAAAAAAAGACAATTCAGTTTAAGAGGAGTTTTTTTTTCCCCTTACTTCTAGGTGTATGTTATTTAAATAATGATTGTTATCCAAGGTATGCCAATATTTTTAATTTATTTCGGAGCATTTTTAATACCCGTCAGTTTTTTTTTTTCACTTTCTTTTTATTTTGTAGAGTTATCCAATATGTAATTACGATTAAATAAGAAGAAAATTACTCTTAAAAGAAGTAGTACGACGGTGGTGTGAATAAAAGGCTGGTACTAACAATGCTCTGGAATAAATTACAAATGTTGGCTCCAGGATTCTCATAAAGGGAAATTTGAAAACCATTATTTTTATATAGTAATTTTAGACTTGACTAACTGCTGATATCCTTTGGTGTCTATTAATATATATATATATATATATATATATATATATACTATATTAAATTTCTAGTACTCAAATTTCACTTTGTGGGAATTCTGGTTCGATGTGTTTGTTTTTCATATGATGATTTTATATGCAGAACGATTATAGTTATATTTCCGCTAAAAACAGCATATTGAAACTGCAACAGAGAAGCAGATCGTCACAAAATTTGTTACTTGTATGATTCATAAAAAAAAGAAAAAGTAGAAAATGACCACTATATTACGTTTTACATGGGGGGGGGGGAAGAAGAAATATATATATATATACACACAACAATGGAGGTGACTGATGCGAAATGCATAAACAATTTGAGCATTCATTAATTAATTTTATATTCTTGTGTGCTATTCAGCCACTTGGTAGACATTTTGTATTTTTAACTTTACTTTAAACAAAAACAAACAAAAATACATATATATATATATACAACAATGGAAATGACTGATATGATATACAGAAACAATTTGAGCATTCATTAGTATTTTATACTTGTGTGTCATTCGATCACTTGGTATTTTGAACTTCACCTAAAAAATAAATTAATATATAAAAGTGAAAAATTCACTGTAAGCGAAAAAAATAAACAAATAAAAATAAATTCGTTCAAGCACTACTTAATTCTATTTTTAACGAGTTTGCAAATTTTCAATATGATTGTTGTATTAGTTTCTAGTATTAATAAAATTAATGCAAAATGTTAACGTGCTTTTTTACCATGTTTTTATTAACTTAGATTCTTCTTTGTTCTAATCTTCTTTGACAAATCTTGCAATCGAATTTTAACTAACTTCCCGACTAGCTAGACATTTTAAACTTTCAGAATAGTTCAGAACACGGTGAAAATGCATTTTTATGATACTTTTAGTCAACTGTTTCGGGTTCCTGCTGCCTTCGGCAGCGTTACCCGTACACAGCTTGCAATCGTCTTTTCACTAACTTCCCGACTAGCTAGACATTTAAAACTTTCAGGATAGCTCAGAACAAGGTGACAATACATTTTTTTTAATGCTTTTAGTCAACTGTTTCAGGTCCCTACTGCCTTCGGCAGCGGTTATATGATTCAACAGAAAATTTATTTAACTAACTTCCCGACTAGCTTGACATTTGAAACTTTCAGAATAGTTCAGAACACGGTGAAAATGCACTTTTTAAATACTTTTAGCCAACTGTTTCGGGTTTCTGCTGCCTTCGGCAGCGTTCACAGTACAAAGCTTGCAATCGACTTTTCACTATCTTCCCGACTAGCTAGACATTTGAAACTTTCAGGATAGCTTAAAACATTGTGACAATACATTTTTTTAAATGCTTTTAGTCAACTGTTTCAGGTCCCCACTGTCTTCGGTAGCGTTTATATGATTCAACAGAAAATTTATTTAACTAACTTCCCGACTAGCTAGACATTTGAAACTTTCAGAATAGTTCAGAACACGGTGAAAATGTATTTTTTTTTATTACTTTTAGACAAATGTTTCGGGTTCCTGCTGTCTTCGGCACTGTTACGAGTGCGAAGCTTGCAATCGACTTTTCACTAACTTCCCGACTAGCTAGACATTTGAAACTTTCAGGATAGCTCAGAACACGGTGACAGTACATTTTTTAAATACTTTTAGTCAACTGTTTCAGTTCCCTACTCCCTTCAGCAGCGTTTATATGATTCAACAGAAAATTTAAAAGCATGGTATCTAAAGAGTTCTTTTTATCTTGTAATTATTAGAATTAAACACAATGGAATGATAAAGAAATTACGGGACTTTATATATAACAAAAATTTTCAAAATATAAAAGCTTTTTTTTTTTTTTTTTTTGGTGTGTGTGTGAGTTTTATTTCTATTAAAACGATAAATCTATAAGTAGATAATTCTTAAGTCCTAACCTATAGCACTATAAACTGCAGAGAATTTCTGAAGATAAAGAAAAGACTTTCAGACGTGTTTTATTATTAGTTGTTTAAAACCTTATTTAAGTGCACCCCAAAAAATGTTTCGTATTGATATTAATTTTTCGATTTATGTAATTATTTTACAATGCTGTTGATAATTTAAAAAATAGGCGGAAAACTGTATTGGAAATAGAAATTTAAAATTAAATGAAAAATGCATAAACATTCATGACTTTATTAAAATAACGATCGGGAAGCGCATTTTAGTTTGGCATCAGAAATGAAACAAGAAGTTTATAGAATCAGCCGTTTCCGTTTTTCTTAATAACAAAATTAAAAATTTTAATTTTTATATAGATTATTTTCTTTTTTCTTATTCCAAATATTTATATCGTTACAGAATATTGCTCACATTAATATGAGAAACACTTATAAATGAATAGTGAACATTTAATCAGAATGATACTTGAAGTTTCTGTGAATAGCTTGTTGACAGGTATTTAAGTGCTAACATTCTTTAGAATTTGAAAACAGTCTACTACAGTGGCAGAGCAATATTTCATACAATATTTGCATAAAGCTGCTAAAAGTTTCCTATTATTGTGGAAGTTCAAGAAATTAATTTCAAAAGACCGAGACTTTAATAGGATAATGTTATGGCTTTGCTCGACACAATATCATCGTATACAACTTTAATATAAAAGAGGTAAACCGATTAAATTAGTGATTAAAGGAATACTGAAGAATTAACGAATATTGAATAATATATGTATACATTTATAAACATACATATACAGTTTCATTTCTTTGAAAGAAATGCGCTGAAGTGGAATTAAATTGATATTTAAACTCATAAATTTAAATGGTAACTATTAAAATTTTAGCATGTTTGAATTGAATTATCTATTAATTACTTTCTTAAAAGGAAAAAAAAAAAGAAAGAAAGAAAAGAAAAAAGACAATTCAGTTTAAGAGGAGTTTATTTTTCTTACTTCTGGATGTGTGTCATTTAAATAATGAATATTACTTTCAAGATATGCCAATATTTCTAATTTATTCCGGAGCATGTTTAATACCCGTCAGTTTTTTTCACGCTTTTTCTTTCTTTTTTTTTTGTGGAATAAATTTTTGAATATGTAATTATAATGAAATAAGAAGAAAGTAACTCTTAAAAAAAGAAGTAAAAATGGCGGGTACTAACAAAATGCTTCGGAATAAATTCTAAATGTTGGCTTCAGGGTTTTCACAAAGGGAAATTTGAACACCAGTATTTTTATATAGTAATTTTAGACTTGACTAATTGATGATAACCTTTGGTATCTACTTTTTTTTTTTTTAAATACTACATTAAAATTTTAGTGTACAAATTTTCTTTTGTAGGAATCCTGGTTGGCATGTGTTTTTTCATATGATTTTATATACAGGATGGTTACAGTTAAATTTTCGGTAAAAACAGTATATTGAAACTAAAACAGGCAAGCCGGGTTGCTTCGAAATTTGTTACAGGTAGGATTCATGTAAAGCGCGCAAGGAGTTATGACTGATATGAAATACATAAGCAATTTGAGCATTCATTGATTACCTTTTTTTTCCCCTTGTGTGTCATTTCGTTACTTGGTAAACATTTTGTATTTAGGACTTCACAAAAAAATAAATAAATAAAAAATCCTTCAGCGCTTCTCATTAATAGTAAACAAATCGAATTTGGTGGCAATCTTCTCCCCCGTTTTAGTTGTTGATTTTTATTATGACCACATTGTATGTGCGCAACAAATTATGATAAAATTGCTATAAACCGCTTCAATGAGTCGGACTTCAAAAATATAATTAAATTTTATATATATATATATATATATATTTTACAAAAGTTTATCTACAGATAGAATTTTACGCACTTGTAGACGGAAAGACACAGAGAAAGATAGACCAAATTCATGTAAATATTTTTCAAGTTACATGGATTATATAGTTTAATGGATATACTTTAAGGGAAAATTTAACTCTTTAAAAAGTCCTTATAACTAATTTAAAATAGTAAACGTTCATTAGCGAACATAAATCAGTTCGGCTCATTAACGCTCCCATTCATTAGCGCGCCACTGCTAACGGATTGCAAATAAACGTAAAACATTTTTTCAAAATGTCCATTTTTATTCCAGTAATATAGTAAGAACATTTTTACGGAAGTTAAAAGCTTGCAATCATCTTAATCATCTTGTAATACTCAAAACTTGAAACTCCGCAAATTTAAAGAATTTTTAACAGTAGGTAATACAAAATTGCTTAAAATTTTTATCAGCAGTAGTAGTAATAGTACAGTGCGTTAAGAATTTATAAAAGACCACTAACTAATTGGTACACTTCTGAAAAAGAAGACCCAATGTGCAAATTTTAGTGGATGTATTGAAAACTAATTGTGGAACATTTTCTATTATAACTACTATATTAAAATTTAATTTATACTTTTTTATTAAAATCTACTAATTTTTTTAAAACGTAAATAAAATGACTGTTAAGAAATTGTAAGACCACTTGAGGAAATTATCATATTATACATCACATCACATTCATTATAAAACGTATACGCGTTTGTATTTCTTGAAATCATTCCCGAGAAGCAAATCTGCAGGTTTAGACTTTGTTATTCACAATATTATTAAAGAAGCCTCGCAATAAAGAATTTTCTACAAATGAAGTGAGAAAAATTCGTTTTTTTATAAGGATGCTGGTAAATCTGAACGAGAAATAGCTAGTTTAAGGAAGTGTTTTAACTCATAAAGTTTCGAAACTTAACAACAACAAAAAAATCACACGTAACAGTTTAGAAGAGTCTTAAATCAAATAATTATGCGAACGTTATAAAATTGATGGAAAAACCGAAACATCATGAAGAAGAAAGTCTGAAATGGGCTAAAAATATCATGTCATGGGATAAGGAATGGAAACAAGTGATATTTTCATATAAAAAAAAGTTTAATCTTGACGGTCCGGATGGCTAGAAACACTATAGTACGATTTGAGAAAGGAACCGAAACTGTTTTTCAGTCGACAAAGAAGGGGAGGATGATTTGAAGAGTTTTCAGTCATGATGGATTGGGTGATTTATATCGCATTTCGGGATGTATGGACTCTGCGCAATATCAAGTTATGCTATATGATAATTTGATACCGTTTGGGCCTTTTTTTAGGTGGCGTTAACTAGACGTTTCAGCAAGCCTTCTTGCCATGCGCCTATAGCCATCCCGGAATGGTTTAAAAAAGTAATAATGTTTTGCATAGCCAAGTCGAAGTCTAGATATGAACCCTATTATTGAGAAATTTTCTTAGCTATGCATTTTTCAAAAGTTTTATACAACCAATTTATTAGGCCTTATCCTTATTCTCTTATATTTATTAGCTAATTAATCAATAGTAAAATTCTTTATTCAAAATAGTAAGCAAAAGGACCTATCTGGATTCGTCGAGGGAGTGAGGCAGCCATCCTTCATATTCTACTTCCAAAGTGCAGTTTTCAGAGACAATCCGTTTTGATTAGTCGAATAAATATACATTCTCTAATTACGAAACGAACACACTTTTGTCTTTTTAAAACTTCAATAACACTGCTCGGCATGAAAATTGCCTCTGACACCATTTCAGCATATTCTTATGTAAAATGACCTCCTGAATCCGAATATGAGCACCACTTTGCCTAGTCACCCACCGTTTTCTAGATACACCCCTCCCTCATTTTTATCATTGTTTGGTAATTTTATACCCATCAGTTTGATTTGGAGAGGAACGATGATTATTTTAACCGTTAAATGTCTTCTGACCTGAGGAGCTACAGAGGTAGAAAGTTCTAAAACACGAACATTTGTAGTAAGGAGGAAATTTGAGGGGATTTGTGCTCTGAAAACAAAAGAAAATCAATAAAAACAATCAGTTTCTGTTTTTTTTTCGCAATATTTCTCTTATTTTTTACATATTCCAGCTTCCAGTTTGCCATTTTCTTACCAAAACAACCCAAATAATAAAAATTATACAGTGAAAATTTTTTCAAAATGTTCGTGAGTGGAGTAAAGTCTCAAAGCCCTCGCAAGAAAGAGTTTGACTGATTCACTGTACGACGTTTGCTTTCAATAACTCCCACGTTAAATGTTTTGGGCAGTAAAACATGAACAGTAAAATATCCTCCTTTGACACGCGTTAAAGATTACAACACAAGATCACCACCGTCGAGAACACCATAAAGTTCACTCTCTTGTCTTATCGCAAAACGTGTACTAAAGGTAGATGACGACTACAATGATAAGAGCAATGACCTTCAATAACGGTAACATTTACACGTCAACATTTATTTTTTAAAAGTATTTTTATTATTCAAATTAAATATATTTTACGCTTTAAATGAACCAGTACACTCTGTCATTCAATTTTACCAACCAATCAACTAACCAATCTATACAGAAACACACACACACACGTATACATACATACATACATATATATATATATATATATATATATATATATATATATATGTTCATCTTGCTTTACTTATAATTACTTACAGTACGTACAAAAGGGATATGATAAGATGAGATTATGCATGCAGCATAATAATACAATAGCTCTTTGACCGAAGTGATTCTTGTAATTTTTGTTAACAACACCTTTTTTCTCTAGAAGTTACTATATTTACTATATCAGACTTTTTGCAATAATAATGATAATGATAGTGATAATAATAATAATAATAAAACATTTCTAAGTATTTTATGGTAAAAGGCTGGATCTAGATATTTTTTGAAACTTTGCTTAGTTGCTATCAGCTACATTTCTGCATTCATTATGCGTTTCTGCCTACATTTTTTCAATCGATGAAGGATCGTGCTTAACCATTTGGACCAGAAACAATTGTTAGCGAGCTTTTGAAAGTTATGCTGTTTGCTTACGATGTTTTAATTCTTCGTCTTACCATAATCTAAAATTCGAATTCTTTACCTATATAGATAAAATTTTTGAAAATATGTGACATTTCTTATAAAAACGTTTGTTGCAGTAGTACAATAGTTAGCATTTCTTGTAAAAAGAATTATTAATAACTCTTTTGTCTTATTATGTACTTATTTTAATTAAGTTTTTCTTACTTTAATAATAAATTTTTAAAAAGTAATTCTTATGCGAATTCTTTTTTAACCGCTATCCTAATTTATTCTTTAATCATTATTACAGTTTAAACGGAATTTTACAAAAGTACAAATTGTCCTAACTCCAATATAGTGTTAGAATTACGAATTTATTTCAAATAAATTTACTTAAAGAAAAAGAAAAAAGAAAAAAAAAACTCATTTATGTGAGACATTTTCCTGATATCTACACTGTAAAAAATGAAATGGTATGTTTACCCGAAAAATGGTTCCAATTTAGCTACAATCAATATTTTGTAGCTACTTTCACCGTTTTAGTAGTAAGCACTATTAAAAGAGTGAAACATAGCACTAAAATACTGGTTGCAGTTGAATTGGAACCATTTTTCTGGTGAAACATACCATTTTATTTTTAACAGTGTACACTGTAAAAAATGTCTGTAAATTTACTGAAAATTTTATTAACAGTCTCGGTAAACTTACAAAAGTTTCCAGTTAAAAATAAATGATCTAAGGTATTAGTCTTTATTCTATATATTTATTCATTTATTCATTTATTTTTTTATTTTTTTCCCCTCAAAAAAATAAAAAATATAAAAATAAATGAATATTTTTGTTTCAGAAAAAATATTTTAAATTACATGTTTCCTCCAACAATTTATTAAAACAACATTAGCCATTAGAATGTCTATATATATATACATACACACACAAGATATATTTTTCAACATCTCTGTTTATTTTTCTCTGTTATTTTACATAAAATTATATATACTTAAAATACTTATGATAAATAATTTCTAGCGATTTTTATGTCGAAATTTTTAACGGTGTAATTCATAAAGACGATAATATCAAAATTCTGTGAACTTATCTTAATTTCATGAAAATTATAAATGCCTTATCGATTTTTCAAATCTTCGAAATGTTTTTTATAATGTATTTAAAATCTAAATTATATTTTTGACAAGTGATGAGCTTTACATCCCAAGCATGATAATCTAAATTCAAACTTCTCCAATAAAGTTTTCACTTCGAATGAAAAGCTTCTGAGAAAAAGCGCCCTCTGCGATGAAAAGCACATGGCGTTCTTAGAGAACTGAAGTTTCATCATTTAGCACTCATGGATTTGTCGCACTGGCTACTGCTGCCAATTGGCTTCGGTAAGTCAGAAAAATATGTAACATTTTTATATTAATTCTAAATCACTAATTTTAAAGATCGTAAATTAGAGACATTTGACAACAAATTAATTAAACTACTTTTAATTTAAAATCTTAAAATTTATAATATAATTTATTTTAATTATAGTTTATAATATCTTTTACTTATTACAAAATATTTCATTTTGATTCCACATTAAAAAAAAAAAAAAAAAAAAAAATGTTTTTTACTTTTTGTAAATTACTTTCTACTTTCTACTCTTTTTTTTCTTTTCTGTAATGTAAATTATTTTACAAAACAAATTTTTATATTTATTCTGAAGTAAAATTGTACATGTTTTAATATAAAAAGTAAATATTTAAAAATTTTTAATTGTAATGTGTAAATTAAAACACATGTGTAAATGAAAAAATAAATTAACAGCAGACAAAATGCTTTGCTGTCTTTAATTTTTTACTTTAAGTTATTTTGATTAATTTTTTAAATATTTCGATTTTTTTTTCAAGTAATTTTAAGTTACTGGTATTAACTAATTTTAAAGTCAATAATGTAAATATATATTCTTACGTAATTATAACTGCGCAATTATCTATATATAAAAAAAGAAAGAAGATAAAAATAACTCAATACACAATCTATAAATTAAGAAATTTACATGTGTAAAATGAATGTTATCTAGATTGTAATTAATTTAATTGTCGTTTAAAACAAGTCGAAAAGTGTTTTTATAAATTTGATTAAATAATTTCAAATACATGATGTAATGATAATATATTTATCTTCCTTTACAAGTATTTCTAAAATATTAGGTTTCAAATTATTAGTTTTTATGTCAACGTTTTCTTGAAAGAAATAGATAAAGAAGCTAAGGGTTAAATTATAATTAAACAATAATCGGATGAAATATATCTTAAATTTCCAGAGATTTAGTATAACTTTTTCTTTTTCCGGGAAAACGTTAAAAAAATAATGAATATAGTTCTAAGACGAATTAATTTCAGGCTGTCTCCATCAAATGGAGTAGATTGTATGCTTAGTTTAAGGAAGAAACAAGATTGCTAGAGAAATTAATGTACACAATTATGCACTTTTTATGTTAATTTTCTCTGCAAAAGTTTTCGAAGTTATTCACATATAGTATAATGCATATGTAAAAATAATCTGAATACACATAATCACGAATATTATATAAATAATCTGAAGTCATAATGATTTCTTTTCTTTACTTTCTTTTTGTTATTTGCTTATCTGTAATAATAATAATAATAATAAATCGTATATATATCAAGCTATGTTAATTACACAGTAAAATACCCATAATAATACTAGTGTACACTGGTTCAGAAATAGGAGAGCGGTTTGTGATTTAAAATTTTTAGATTATTGTTAACAGAAATGGAAAAGAAAAAAAAAAAAAACCTTATAAAATCAATAATATTTAATTAATCTTATTTCCATATTAGAAAATATTCAATAATAGTTACAGAAGCTAGATGAGAAGTATGAATTACAAATTCTACGCATTAAAAAACTCTTAGCATTCTAATAACGTACTAGTACCTAAATGACTATAGTAGAAGTGAATAAAATATGAAATATATATATTATAACATTTAAATGTACTTTTTAACTATAATAGTTTTACAGAAATTTTTCACGAATCTCAGAATATTAAACAATATCACTTGATTTTCTGCCTTTTGGTATTCAACATTTTACTTCAGAAACTTGTGGATATTTAGTTAAATTAGGCATATCATTATTCTCATAAGAAAAAATATAGGAAGAATAAATTAGGCATATCATTATTCTCATACAAAAATTATAGGAACATTTAACCGATAAATAATTTTAAATATTCAATCAATTAGTGAAAAGAAATATTTAAACTTACCATATTAGATAGAAAAGATTTTGCAAATAGTAGGTACGTTAATGAATAATAACTTAGTGCGAAAACAAGATATTTTGATTAAATGAAATTTTATTTTTCCGACTGAGTGAAAATAATGCCTGGACCGGGAGTCGAACCCCGGATCTTTGACTTACAAGGTCAAGGCTCTACCAATTGAGCTATCCAGGCCGACAACCGGTCAGCATTACTCACTCAGACAACCTTTAGGCAGAAACATCTGATCTATCATTTAGATAGCTCGACAGAAATAAGCCGCAGGTAAAGGAAAACACCATTAAACAATGGGAGAAGGAAATACAATTTTTTATTAAAATCACAATCAACTGATTGGAAGAAAATCATATTTAATGAAATTTTATTTTTCCGACTGACTGGTCCAGGCATTATTTTCACTCAGTCGGAAAAATAAAATTTCATTAAATATGATTTTCTTCCAATCAGTTGATTGTGATTTTAATAAAAAATTATTTTGATTTAGTCGTCGGTTTAACATGAACATTGTCGCTGCATTTATCACAGATGTCAGTTTATTCTCAATCTTTCTAAATTCATTTTACACCCACAAAAATATTCTTAATTCAGTTCTTTTTTTTTTTTTTTTTTCTAAAAATTATATTCTTTGTTTTCTAAAATTACTTCTGTAAATAAATATGCTAAATATACCACCCCCTTATAAATAAAAGATCACTCTGTTTTTTTTTTCCCCACAATACTGTTTTGACCTAGTATGATGCAAAACCTAATTAAATCTAATGAATTCGTATATATGAAATGTTTTAATCACATTCAAACAAGAACGTCCTCGAAGCAAAACAGCCTGAAGGATTTCAAAAAGTCATTTTTAGAATTTAAGGACCTGACGGAGGATTGAGTGTTTTGGTGTTGTGGGTTAATGTCGATTGTCCACATGATGGGCATAGGCACTGGTTGGATGTCCTCCATTGTGATCTTTCTAAGAGGTCCTAGCTCGTATTCTAAGAAGTCCTAGCTAATGGAGAATCGGAAATCCCGTATCATACTATTTTCATTGCACATCATAAGGTTTGTCTGAATTATTTTTGCAAAAATATTTTAAGCGTTGTATCAACATCATCATTTTTCAAAATCGAGTCAACATGAAACTTTTGTATTACAAAAACGAGTTGAAAATATCATTGATATGTCTCAAAGAGTAATTTTTAAATTGTTTCTCAACTTCTAGAAATGTTGGTAGAATGTCTGGTTAAGGTCTTTCATGTGTATCAGCATGAGCCAATAAATATTATTCGTTCATAATAATCTGCCAAAATAGAGCAAGAAATACTACTTATCTGTAACTGTAGATTTTTTTAGATTCCAACGAGAAACGTGATTACACAAAATGTGAAAAAATCACCTTCATTAGTATAATTTGCATGCAAGTACACCTTAAATTCATGTTTTTTTAACGGTAAGACATTGAAGGTCGATAAGACGCGATAATAATAATAATAATAATAATAATAATAATAAAATGACAATTGGGGGAATATGGAGTGGCATAAAGTCCTCTTTGTATACCTGTCAAAATTTTCTTAGACGAGACAAATGATTACCAGAGAAAATAAGGCATGAGAAATAATCTCTGTTTTATTCACAAAAAGTCGCAAAGTTAGGCTGATTTTTCGGACAGAAAAAAATATATGTTAATGCCTGGACTTCCGTAACAGTTAGTGATAGCACTGCTCGGCATGAAAATTGCCCCCAACACCATTTTTGCAAATTCTTATGTAAAATGACCTCCTGATTCCGAATATGACGTCAATTTTGCCCTATCATCCACTATTTTTTAGAGACGGCCCCCTATTTTTATCACTTTTCGGTGATTTTAGGGTTATACATTTGATTTTTCGGAGGGGGGAGGATTATTTTAACTGTTAAATATCTTCTGACGGGCTTACAGAGTTGGAAAATTCTAAAACATCAACATTTGCGACAAGGGGGAAATTTAGGAGGGGGGGGGGTTGCACTGAAATTATGTATTACATTTCTTATATTTTTTTTAAATCTATTATGAATGTTATTTATTAAACATTATATTTTTTGTTTTCAGGTGTTAAATTAATTCTTTTTCATTCTCCAAATCATATTCATAGTCATAAAATTACCGAACAGTGATAAAAATTGGGGAGGGGGGTGGTGTCCCTAGAAAACGATGGGTGACTGCGTAAAATGAGAATCATATTCGGATTCAGGAGGTCATTTGACATAAGAATCAGCAAAAATGGTATCAGAGCTCGATTTTTTTTTTTTTTTTTTTTTTTTTTTTTTAAAGCGCAGTGTAGTTTGACGGGTAGATGATACAGGGTCAAAATTATTTGAATATTTTCTTTTGTCCTATGCTGAAAACAGCGATACATTAGTTTCAATGATTAATAGCGCTTTATGTCACATAATTTATTTTGTAGAAGTCTCATTTTTTTGTGCAAGAAATCGAGTGTATGGAGCGGTTAGCATGCTCACCTGACTTAAATTGAAACAAGAGATGCTCTAAGTAGACGTAATATTGCTTAATAAAGGCTTTCTCTGACACTCTGAGAACTAGAGATTGCGCATGATGGATTGGAAATAATTAACTCAGAAATGTTTGGAAACTTACCAGTGACCGAGAAGTTTTGCTCTCCAAGCTGGTAAACGGGAGGTGTCAGGTTCGAACCCAGTTCAGTTTAACTGGACTAGAAATTTGAAGTTTGGACTAGAAGTAGGGAGTTTTCTGTGGTTATCTCCGAAACTTGCTTAAATACGGGCTAGGTTCCCCTTACAAAGACCCCTCTCCATGGAGAACATCCCAACCAGGCTTAGGACCCACGCGTGGTCAATCGGCCTTAGTTCAGAAACACGAAATACCAAACAGAATTTATTGGATCCTTTTGTAAATTCCAAGTCAAGAAGTGTTCAACCATTTTGGCACTTCAAGGAGTCCACACGCCTTATTAATAACTTATTCAATTGCAAGAAAAACAATTTGTTTAAATTTTTGCTTTCACTTATTGAAACTTTGGAATTTTTCACAAGTGTTTGAGACATACTTTTATTTTATTAAGCGAAATAAAAGGCTCCTTAAGAAATTTTTTTCTAGAGTTATATGTTTGTAGAAATACAGAATGTCCCAATGCGGACTGTGGGATCTTTGAAGATTTTTATAGATATCACCAAGACGATCATTTTACCTCTATGATGCTGGGCCAGCGTGAAATCTTTGAAGATTTTTGATTGATAACATCAAGACGATCACTTTGACATCCATCATGCAGAGTCAATGTGAGATCTTTGCAGATTTTGATAGATATCATCAAGACGATCATTTTGACATTCATCATGCGGGAACTCTGCAGATAGCATCCTAGCCGAAAAGAATTATTACATGAAATTAAAATCCCCCCCCCCCTTCCCGCAAAAAAATGATCATTTTTGTTTAAAAATCAATTTTAGTACCAGAACATTTTAAAAGTTTTCTAAAATGCTTAATTTTCCTCAGTATGTGACTACGTTTTGAATAAGAAAACTTTTAAAAAAATTAAAGTTTTAGCCCCAGAATTTTACTGAGGTTTTCTAAGATATTTAATACAGAGTTACACACTGAAGAAAGTTAAATATGTTAGAAAACTTTAAAAAACTTCTCGTGTTAAAACTATTTTTATAATACAGCAAAATACGTTTTGACACCAACACTTAAAAAAATTTTTTTTTAACATATTTAATTTTCCCCTGTGTGAGATTTCGTATTGAATATCTTATAAACTCAAAAAAAGAAAAAAAAATAGGACTAATTTTACTAATTCAAAAGATAAGTTTTTCTGAAAAAGAAAAAAAAATGTATGTGATTATGTTTTAGACTTATGATGTGATAGTTAAAGACTCCCCCCACATAATGCTGTCAGAATGCTTGTCTCTAAAATATCTCTCCGAACTACACTGTTAAAAATTTCTGTACATTTAATGTAAATATTTATCCTGAGTCTCTGTAAATTTACAGTAATTCTTAGTTAAAAGTCAATAATCGAGATTCTCAATCTTTATTCTGTATTTTTACCTAATTTTATTTTTTAATGTTTTAATTAAAATTAAAAATGACTGTTTCTACTTTAGAAAAAGCATTCTAAGTCCGAAATATATTCTCAACAATAATTAATTGAATTAATATTAGTTATTCAAGTGTATGTATAAAATAAGTTTTTTAACATCTCCGTTTATTTTTCTCTGTAAATTTTACGTAAGACTTAAGATAATACATTACACAGAGTTTTCTGTTGAAACTTTTAACAGTATACAAATATTTTACGCCATGTACACAGTGGGACAACACATGCATCGATACATTTATTGCTTTTTTTTTTTTTTTTTTTTTTGGCGTCAACTACCCTTTATGCCTACTAACCCCGGTCTCACCTATATATTTATAGCCCAAAAGGGCTTTTCTCACAGCACAAAAGCTGACTTAAAGAAGCTCATTACTTTTAATTAAAACCTTTTAGAAAAAGATGTCTCTAGAAACTACATGCAACTTAATTTTATTAAATTAATATGTACCGCTTTTACTATGGCCAGAATCTAATATGAGGTATTGAAAATTATAAGGATTCTCTTGTCTCGATGGAAGTGTTCTTACCATTGAAATGCAGACCTGACTGGACTCTTGCTGCAACTTTTATTTTCACCGGAATTTTCTTTATTCCTCAAATGCTTCACTGGAAACAAAAATTTGTTTGTTTCTTCCCTTTACGTCAATTTTTAGTACAATGGCTTTAATTACCGTTTTATACTAAAAATTTTTTATAGAGATCAGATCACTGTAATGACTCTCACGATTTGAAATCATGACATTAATTTGTAGTAACATAAATCATAAAAATGTAGTAAAATGGCTACAGTAAAAATGACTATAGTAAAATGAGAAGTATGTAATAAAATAGCTAATGAACTTCAGTAGTATGATTATAATTTAATAAAATGACTAATTATTAAATTAACGTTTTCTGCTAGAGGCTGTTTTCAGTAAAATAATGGCTGTCACGATTTCAAATCATTATGCCATTAACTTATTTTAACATAAAATGAAATGCATATTTACATTTTAATGTTGTCAAGCATTTGTAGTTCTTGCTTTGTAAATTTCTATGCAGTATTTTTCTTTTTTTATAAAGATTTTGCTATTAATTTATTAAATGTAGTAAACTTTCGAGAAACTTTCAGGTTAATATATAAATTGCATGATTATAATCAGAGCATTTTCCCATTGTTTTCTAAAAAGAATCTTGCATGCAAATATCTTAAGAAAAGAATAAGAAAACACCTTTTTTTTTTTTTTTTTTTTTTATTTATTTATATATATATATATATATATATGCATTTTAAAATTTCCTCTTTCAAATTTTATGCTGCAGCACGCGTTTTGGGAGAGGAGATTTTTGATTGATGATGTAACTTTAATCAGAATAAAAGTAAAATTAAGAAATCTATTGCTTTCTCTAATGTAATAATTTTATTTGAAACTAATACGTTCAAAATTTTCTCTGTATCACTCTATATAACAACGCCCTGTACTAGTTGACGTGTACAAAAAATTAATCATAAGTTCTCTCAATAAAAGTTTTCCGTTTTTCCTTTTTCTTTCTTTCTTTCTTTTTTTTTTTTTTTTTTCTTTTTAATATGCAGCTTGGCGCACTTTTAACTAATAAATTACTGAGATACCATGTAGAAAATCGTAGAAGGTGAATAATAACAGTACCATTTGTCGGCCGATATGCGTCCAAATTAAGTTTCACAATGCTTATCTCACATATCAAGTTTGGTGCATTATGCATTTGCTACGGAAACTGAGATGTAGCCTTCCCATCCATGGAGAAAAATTTTAGAATAGCAGCGCTGAACATGTATACAAACTGAACCAGTTTATGGTTTGTAATGGCCTTTTTTCATATTAAGTGTTGTGCCTATGTACACAATAGAAGCTGAGATATTACCTTCCCTTAAATGGGAGAATTCGTAGCGTATCAGAGCCGTATTTCGAACGATTTGCACCAAACGTAGATAGGCACCAATTTCTGTCACATTTAAACGAAATATAAACTTATATGAAATTATGTCCATTAGTTCTTGAGCTAAAGTTGTCACAAATTTTTGTCGCACACGCACAGACAGACATTATCTAAAAATGGTCAAATCATCTTCTGGAACTCTAAAAACTTGTAAATCCATTGAAAAACAGAAGTGGAAAATTTTTACGATTCCAACACTTTCTTCTATCGAATTTATAAGAAAGTAAAATTAGTCGTATACCTAAATATTAATATATTTTATAAAGAATAAAACAGAAAAATATAGATCTTTCAAGTTATATTGCGAAAATATATTTAAGGTAATGTACGCAACATTAAAAATAGAATTCAACGAGTGTTTCTTAAAATCTTTTCTCGGAAAATTTTTAGAAGACGAGCTATCAACCTTACTTTATAGAAAATGAAGAAAAAAAAAAAAATACATGAGCAAATTTAAGATTAATTATGTAACTCTTGCAGAAACTCTACGCGAGATGCTCTTCTTTCTATTTTTCAGTTAATTTATTAAAAAGACGCATAAATATTGCTTGTACTTTTCAAAAGCTTCTTCACACAAATTTTCAGAATTATACAAAATACTGCGAGGGCAGAAAAATGTGTCCCAATGATCGTCTACCTCATAATTCATTAAAGTATAAACTATTTTTCTAAAATACTTAACAATTTTCAAAAATAAGCCGCATTACGCTTATTAGATTACCATCCCAAGAAACTTATTTAGTGTAAATTACACATACTTTAACAGAAGATAGTTATTCATTTAATGGCATTGAAATTTTATGCGTAATTTAAATAAGAATTTCAATTTTGTATAAATTTAATTTCTAAAATTATCTTAATTATGTTTTCAGGTGCGTCTTATTAATGCTTTTCAATGTTGCTTAAAAGTGTAAACGACGTAAATAACTGACTAAATAAACGAAGATTTTAAAATGTTATTTAGACTACAACATAGGATGTTTTAGGGCTAAACAATGAAATACAAATACGTTCCTATTTAGAGTTGAATAGTGTCTGATGTGCGTTTCTTGATCATATTATGCATTCTCAAATTTAATATAATTTTTATATGTTATTTTTGAAGTATTATAGAGTTTACAGTTTCATAAAGATGCTGAATAGTTCTTAAAATACACCATCAAAAATTTAGAAGAAACAACGCGTTTCGTAAGACTATATACTTCTTCATCAAGATCAAATGCACTAGAAAATTACTTTTCTTGGTCGAACGTAGGATATTTTTTATTTTGCGCTTCATGAAGAAATACAGGGTGTGTGCATCAAATTTCCACAACTTGCAGAGGCTGCTATACCTAACAGAAAGTTTTAAAGCATAAGAAAAATTTAAAATTAGATAACATAACTCATACAACTTTTAGAAAAATCAATGAATTTCATCGTGTTCTCTCTTAGCAACCTTAGAGATATCTAGTTGGTAGAGCAGTTCCAGTCACGTTCGCTGTAGCATTTTTACTTTCTTCTATATGTAATATAGAGAAAGTATTGGATTCGCGAAAATTTTCGAAGTCCACTTTTTGATGGATTTACATGTTTTGGGATATGGAGAACACGAATTAATAGTTTTTAGAAAATGTCTGTCTGTCTGTCTGTCTGTCTGTCTGTATCATTTTTTTGTGGACGCTGTATCCTTTGTGGACGCTGGTACCTTTACATAAAGTCCCTCTGCTTTTTTCTTTCATATAAATTAGTTTCATCTTGGTACACACACAGAGGAAAGAATAGTCTGAAAGAAATCCTTTTCTAAAATTAAATTTTATATGTATATAAGGCTTAAGAACGAAAGATCAAATCAAAAGTATAATATTCTGCTATACTCAGGGATGAAAAAGTTTCGCTTTTTTTTTTTCTACCACTATTTTCTAACAAAAATCTCTATCCTATAAAATTATAAAAATAACTGTAAAAATATGATCGATATTTCTGTATGCATGAAAACATTAGTGGCAGAAAAAGTGGAACTCTTTCACCCTTGTATATTTTCATAAGTTCATGTGAATGCCTTTCTTTAAGACATTAACATGGGGAAATGAACATACAGAAAATAAACACGTAAGTCTTGCTAGATGATCATCGAAATGTAATGAAAAGTGTATTCCTTTGGGTATCGCAAACCAATATTTAATAATTTCTTCACCTTATTTTTATTTTTTATTATTTTTAATTTTTAATTAATTTACTTTTTTGGAAGGGAGGGGGGGGGGCTTATCAGCATGTCTTTTTTGTCAAAAATAATAAAATAATGTAATAACCGTTTAGCAAGTTAGTTACGTGGGTATAAAGTTAATACAGCACACTTATTATTGGGCATTTGTTTACTGTGTTATTACATATTTATCTGCCGTTTTCTAAAAGCGATAAATTAAACAACTTACAACTAACACTTTCCGTTGTGCAGTTAACTTTTCACCTTAATAAGAGATATTCAAACTTATTTTCAGTAAAGTTTAGAGCTTATTTTAAACTTATTTTAAAGATTTTTATACTAACACTTATAAGAAAGTCTTGAAAAATTATCACTATTTCACATGGAAAATTTCGTAGATTTTTGAGTAAAAAGCGTTTCATTTTTACTTTCTTCTATATGTAATATAGAGAAAGTATTGGATTCGCGAAAATTTTCGAAGTCCACTTTTTGATGGATTTAGATGTTTTGGGATATGGAGAACACGAATTAATAGTTTTTAGAAAATGTCTGTCTGTCTGTCTGTCTGTCTGTCTGTATCATTTTTTTGTGGACGCTGTATCTCACGAACCAATGAATGAAATTTAACCAAACTTGGTATTTAGTTGCACCCTGACATAAACTGGTGCTGATTAGATTTTGGGATCACTCGCTCAATAGGTGGCGTTGTGATCGCATTTTATGCAAATTTTTAACATGGCAGCATAGGACAAAATTCCGTATAAATGGGCATAAAGAGAGTTATTTTACACTTGTGATTGTAAAATTAATATGAATTATTGATAATAGTAGTAGTTAGCTAGGAAAAAAATTTTGTGCATGGGGGGGCATCGGTTCCCCCCCTGGGGGGGAAAATCCCCCCCCGGGGAAGTAAATTTTCAAGATGGGTATCTTTCGAAAGGTCTCGTTGATAATAGTAATAGTTAACTTGGAAAAAATTTTTGTGCATGTGGGGGCATCGGTTGCCCCCCCACCGGGGGGGGAAGTTCCCACCCGGGGGGGGGGGCAAAATTTCAAGATGGGTATCTTTCGAAAGATCTCGTCAATACCTTTAAAACGAATGGTTGAACGATAAATCTGTGATAATTTAAACCAAAGTTATCGATTTTTTTTACTTTTAACAAAAAAAAACTTAGAAAAATATCGCAATTTTTTTTTTTTTTTTTTTTTTTTTTTTTTTAAACGAAATTTAACCAAACTTGGTATTTAGTTGGTCCCCGACATAAACTGGTGCTGATTATGTTTGGGGATCAATAGCTCAACAGGTGGCGCTGTGATAGCATTTTATCTAAATTTTTAACATGGCAGCATAGGACAAAAATTCGTATAAATGTGCATAATTAGAGTTGTTTTAAACTTGTGATTGTAAAATTAATATGAATTATTGATAATTGTAGTATGTAACTAGGAAAAAAATTTTCTGCATGGGGGGCATCGCTTCCCCCCCTAGGGGGGAAATATCCCCCCAGGGGGGTAACTTTTCACATTGGGTATCTTTCGAAAGATCAGGTTGATAATAGTAGTAGTTAACTAGGAAAAAATTTTTGTGCATGTGGGGGCATCGATTGCCCCCCCACCGGGGGGGGGAAGTTCCCACCCGGGGGGGCAAAATTTCAAGATGGGTATCTTTCGAAAGATCTCGTCAATACCTTTAAAACGAATGGTTGAACGATAAATCTGTGATAATTTAAACCAAAGTTATCGATTTTTTTTACTTTTAACAAAAAAAAACTTAGAAAAATATCGCTTTTTTTTTTTTTTTTTTTTTTTTTTAACGAAATTTAACCAAACTTGGTATTTAGTTGGTCCCCGACATAAACTGGTGATGATTATGTTTGGGGATCAATAGCTCAACAGGTGGCGCTGTGATAGCATTTTATCTAAATTTTTAACATGGCAGCATAGGACAAAAATTCGTATAAATGTGCATAATTAGAGTTGTTTTAAACTTGTGATTGTAAAATTAATATGAATTATTGATAATAGTAGTATGTAACTAGGAAAAAAATTTTCTGCATGGGGGGGCATCGCTTCCCCCCCCTGGGGGGGGAAGTACCCTGGGGGGGATAAATTTTCAAGATGGGTATCTTTCGAAAGGTCTCGTCAATACCTTTAAAACGAATGGTTGAACTATAAATCTGTGATAATTTAAAACAAAGTTATCGATTTTTTTCACTTTTAACAAAAAAAAAAAAAACTTTTTTTTTTTTTTTTTTTTTTTTTAATATTGTTACTCATTGAATATGTATAGGTAAATATAGAAGAAAGTCTTGTGGTGGCCACAACATACTAGTTGTAATCGTAGTAGCAACCGCTGCGGTTATTGAGGCACGAAAATCTTCAACGAAAATCACATGCTACAACTAGTCCCCTTTTCCTCTTTAGGACAAATCTTTTGCTGAAATATATGAGGTATAACATGCATTTTACACTCCGAAAGTTTCAAGATGATTCCTAAAGAATTTGTCTTAATATTTGACAAACCGTCTAAATTCGAAAATGTTCAAATACTTATTGGTAGATAGTGTATATCATATTTAAGGAGGAAAAAAAAAAAACTGGAAAGCAAGAACGCACGAGGAAAGGAAGTCAATACTATTGAAAAAAAAAAAAAACAAGAAAGAAAAATCATGCAGTACGCATTGATTAGTAACACTTTCCAACTATACGCAATTGTTTCATCGTATAACTTTTAATATTCTTTGCCTACTTTATCACACAACAGACAGAAGAACTGAAAAATATACAGATAGTCTGATTGATTTTAAAATCATACTTAGGCATTTTGGAAAGCGTTAAAAAGGTTTAACGCAAAAGAAAATGCAGTCGTTAGATTATAATTACAGCTTTTAATCGTAAATTTGAATTTAATAATCATATTATATTCTATACAAAACAATATTTTAGAATATTAATAATACATGTCAATGTTTTTATGATTTTTATAGTAGAAAGTTTTTTAAATATAACTTTTAAAAAATTCTGTCCTAACATTGGCTTTTTTTATTGTTGTTGTTGTTGTTTCTGTAAACAAACTAGTTGTACAGGACCTATTAATGACATTTTAAATAGGGAAATTCCATAGGAAACTTGAGTGTATCATTTTTTTAAATTTCTCAAAATATTCACGGATGATAGGAGCCGGAGACAAACAGATAGAAAGGTAGACAATCGGACAGACAGATGCACAAATTGAAATCATATTCCCAATAAAATGATAAGAAAGTGTTAAAACGCTCATGTAAATAAAAATGCAATTCTAGCAAATTTTTATTAATAGCACTTAACGTAACTGATTATTTTTGTCTTGCCCCGTAAATCTAATGCTAACCATACTATATTACATAGAAGGCACTCTTTTGTGCATACGAATAATATATTTCAATTGCATTAAGTTTTGTGGAAAATAAAATTATTAAAATTTGGTTTATAAAAATAACTCTCATACAACACAATGCTTTGGAATACTTTCAAGTGCCCCTGTACACAAACCAGTTAGAAATGTACTCTATTTTACATAGGAAACATCCGATAGGGAATTGAATAACATATTGAAATTCCATTAAAGTTTCTATACATTAAAGGTTTTTAAATATGGTTTATAGAATCTCCTCTCATAGAACACAATGCTTTCGAATAATTTTGGGTGTCCCTGTACACAAACCAGAAGAGGTATTCACTCCATTTTCAATAGGTAACATTCGATAGTGAACATGAATAAAATACATCGGTTTAAAGAAATTCCATAAATATTTACGGGAATTAGAACGCAGAAAAACAGACAGAGAGACAGACAGACAGATAGAAGAACAGTTTGACAGATACACAAATTGAAATTATATTCACACTAAAAAAATGATAGAAAGTGTCAAAAATGCTTAATGTAAACGAAAGTACAATTCCATCAATTTATTAAAGAATTGTTATTAATAGCTCTTAATATAACTAAATATTTTTGTGTCATCCTGTAAATCTAATAATAACCATGCAACATTCTATGTAAAGCATTCTTTTGTACATATAAATAACGTATTCCAATTTCCTAAAACTTCGTGGAAAGTAAAGTTATTAAAATTTGATTTATAGAAATATCTCACAAAGAACGCAATGCTTTGGAGTACTTTTGAGTGTCCCTGTACATAAACTAGTGGTGGTATGTAATCTATTTTATTGAGGCAACATCCAATAGTGAACTTGAATAACATATTTTAATTTCATGAAGATATTGTACAGTAAAGGTATGACAATATGGTTTATAGAAATACCTCTCATAGAACACAGTTCTTTGAAATACTTTCGGGTGTCCCTCTACACAAACTAGTAGAGGTATAAACTCTATTTTCAATAGGGAACATCCGATAGTGAACTTGAATAGCATATATCAGTTTCAAAAAATTCCATAAATATATACGGGAGTTAGAGCGCGTGAAGAAAGACAGAGGGACAGATACACAAATTGATATCATATTCACACTTAAAAAAATGTTAGAAAGTGTTAAAAATGCTTAATGTAAACGAAAGTAGAATTCTAGCAAATTTTTATTAATAGCTCTTAATATAACAGAATATTTTTCGGTCACCCTGTAAATCTAATGCTAATCATGTTATAGTCTATGTAAAGCATTCTTTTGTGCATATAAGTAACATATTTCAATTTCCTAAAACTTCGTGGAAAGTAAAGTTATTAAAATTTGATATATAGAAATATCTCTCATAGAACGCAATGCTTTAGAATACTTTTGAGTGTCTTTGTATATAAAACTGTGATGGTATTTAATCAATTTTATACAGAAAACATCCAATAGTGAACTTGACTAAAATATTTCAATTTCATTTAGGTATGTGTACAGTAAAGGTATGAAAATATGATTTATAGAAATACCTGTCATAGAACACAATGCTTTGAAATACTTTCGGGTGCCCCTATATAGAAATCAGTGGTAGTATTTAATCCATTTTATGCAGGAAACATCCCATAGTGAACTGAAATAACATATTTCAATTTCATTAAGATATGTGTACAGTAAAGGTATGAAAATATGATATATAGAAATACCTCTCATAGAACACAATGCTTTGAAATACTTTCGGGTGTCCCTGTATACAAACCAGTAAAGGTATAAACTCCATTTTCAATAGGGAACATCCGATAGTGAACTTGAATAACAGATATCAGTTTCAAGAAATTCCACAAATATTTACTAGAGTTAGAGCGCGGAGAGACAGACAGACAAACCGAAGTCATTAACATTTTTCAACCTTGTTGGGTAGTGTTAAAAATGTTAGAAAGTGTTAAAAACGCTTAATGTAAACGAAAGCACAATTTTAGCAAATATTTATTAATAGCTCTTTATATAACTGGATATTTTTGTGTCACCCTGTAAATCTAATGCTATTCATGCTATATTCTATACAAAGCATTTTCTTTTGTGCTTATAAATAACATATTTCAATTTCATAAATCTACGTGTAAAGTAAAGTTATTAAAATTTAGTTTATAGAAATATCTCTCATAAAACGCAATGCTTTGGAATACTTTTGTGTGTCCCTGTACACAAATCAGTGGTGGTATTTACTCCACTTTATACAAGAAACATCCGATAGTGAACTTGAATAACATATTTCAATTTTATTAAGATTTGTGTACAGTAAGGGTATGAAAATATGGTTTATGGAAATACCTCTCACAGAACACAGTGCTTTGAAATATTTTCGGGGGTCCCTGTACACAAACCAGTAGAGGTATAAACTCCATTTTCAACAGGGAACGTCCGATAGTGAACTTGTATAATATATTTCAATTTCATTAAGATTTTTGTACAGTAAGGGTATGAAAATATGGTTTATAGAAACGCCTCTCATAGAACACAATGCCTTGAAATACTTTTGTGTGTCCCTGTACACAAATCAGCGGTGGTAGTTATTACATGTTATACAGAAAACATACGATAGTGAGAATGAATAACATATTTCAATTTCATTGAGATTTTTGTACAGTAAGGGTATGAAAATATGGTTTATAGAAATGCCTCTCATAGAACACAATGCTTTGAAATATTTTCAGGGGTACCTGTACACAAACCAGTAGAGGTATAAACTCCATTTTCAACAGGGAACATCCGATGGTGAACTTGTATAACATATTTCAATTTCATTAAATTTTTGTACTGTAAGTGTATGAAAATATGGTATATAGAAATGCCTCTCATAGAACACAATGCTTTGAAATATTTTCGGCGGTCCCTGTACACAAACCAGTAGAGGTATAAAGTCCATTTTCAACAGGGAACATCGGATAGGGAACTTGTATAATATATTTCAATTTCATTGAGATTTTTGTACAGTAAGGGTTTGAAAATATGGTTTATAGAAATGCCTCTCATAGAACACAATGCTTTGAAATATTTTTGGGGGTCCCTGTACAGAAACCAGTAGAGGTATAAACTCCATTTTCAAGAGGGAACATCCGATAGTGAACTTGTATAACATATTTCAATTTCATTAAATTTTTGTACAGTAAGGTTATGAAAATATGGTTTATAGAAATGCCTCTCATAGAACACAATGCTTTGAAATACTTTTGTGTGTCCCTGTACACAAATCAGTGGTGGTAGTTATTACATGTTATACAGGAAACATCCGATAGTGAGAATGAATAACATATTTCAATTTCATTGAGATTTGTGTACAGTAAGGGTATGAAAATATGGTTTATAGAAATGCCTCTCATAGAACACATTGCTTTGAAATATTTTCAGGGGTCCCTGTACATAAACCAGTAGAGGTATAAACTCCATTTTCAACAGGGAACATCCGACAGTGAACTTGTATAACATATTTCAATTTCATTAAGATTTTTGTACAGTAAGAGTATGAAAATATGGTTTATAGAAATGCCTCTCCTAGAACACAATTCTTTGAAATATTTTCGGCTGTCCCTGTACACAAACCAGTAGAGGTATAAACTCCATTTTCAACAGGGAGCATCGGATAGTGAACTTGTATAACATATTTCAATTTCATTGAGATTTTTGTACAGTAAGGGTTTGAATATACGGTTTGTAGAAATGCTTCTCGTAGAACACAATGCTTTGAAATATTTTCGGGGGTCCCTGTACAGAAACCAGTAGAGGTATAAACTCCATTTTCAAGAGGGAACATCCGATAGTGAACTTGTATAACATATTTCAATTTCATTAAATTTTTGTACAGTAAGGTTATGAAAATATGGTTTATAGAAATGCCTCTCATAGAACACAATGCTTTGAAATACTTTTGTGTGTCCCTGTACACAAATCAGTGGTGGTAGTTATTACATGTTATACAGGAAACATCCGATAGTGAGAATGAATAACATATCTCAATTTCATTGAGATTTGTGTACAGTAAGGGTATGAAAATATGGTTTATAGAAATGCCTCTCATAGAACACATTGCTTTGAAATATTTTCAGATGTCCCTGTACATAAACCAGTAGAGGTATAACCTCCATTTTCAACAGGGAACATCCGACAGTGAACGTGTATAATATATTTCAATTTCATTAAGATTTTTGTACAGTAAGAGTATGAAAATATGGTTTATAGAAATGCCTCTCCTAGAACACAATGCTTTGAAATATTTTCGGCTGTCCCTGTACACAAACCAGTAGAGGTATAAACTCCATTTTCAACAGGGAACATCCGATAGTGAACTTGTATAACATATTTTAATTTCATTGAGATTTTTGTACAGTAAGGGTTTGAAAATACGGTTTGTAGAAATGCTTCTCGTAGAACACAATGCTTTGAAATATTTTCGGGGGTCCCTGTACAGAAACCAGTAGAGGTATAAACTCCATTTTGAATAGGGAACATCCGATAGTGAACTTCAATAACATTTATCAGTTTTAAGAAATTCCATAAATATTTACGGGAGTTATAGCGCGGACAGACAGACAGACACACAAACCGATGTCATTAACACTTTTCAACCTTGTTGGAAAGTGTTAAAAAGGAGAAGGATAAATGAATAAAAGATGAAAACAGACGTATAATGCACAAAACTAAAATATTAGATTGTTGCCCTTGACCATTTCTTAAGAGTTTTATCCTTTAATTATATAGTGTTTTATTTTAACAAAATAGTCCTAAGATATTTATAACTTCTATTCGAGGATGCAAATATGGATCAAATATGGTATAATTAGTAAATTATTAGAGTTCTAATAAATTTTTTTACATCTTGATAATTTATGAAATAATCAAATTTTAGTTACTTTAAGCATTTTTATTACTTTGTTCAGTTCTTGTACTGTGAACTAGTTTTATAAGTTTAGTTGAACAGGTTTTCTGTCTGTTCGTGAGTTTGCGTCTCTATGCATCTTTCTGTGGTTCAAAATTTAACTATCCAGATAACTGTATGAATACACCCTTGAAATTGGTGTCAGGGCATATTCTGACGATGGTAATTATTTAACCATGCGTAAAATTTCTGTACAGGACCTTATTAGAGCCTCTAAATAAAATAATAGGCCGGCGCATCACCGCCATTTTTTTGCCTCCGAAGAGGACAGCATTCCCGCTTGGTGTCCTTATCGCTTCCCTAATGATTTTAAGAAATCGTGATTTGAAGCTAATCCGGTCAAGATAAGAGCAATAAGCAACAATAATATTCCTAAAAGCACATTTTTTTCACAATATATTCTCAGGATGTTATTTTACTCTGAGGATATCCTATGGATATACTGGGGTAAGATGTGTTGTTAGGGCGGTTTCTGTTTCTTTTACAAAATGTCGCCAAAACTCAAATACACAGTAATAGAAGGTCTGTGAACACTTTATATTCACTTCTTGAATGATTATAGCAGTTTATCGCTAAACAAACTTCCATATCATAGCTAAAATTATGAAATATAAGAAAACAAGTTACTCTAAAGTAACGTAAGACGATAAAAAAAAATGTTTGTCATTTGTTTATAAGAGAAACGCGCTGGGTACATGTGGCAACCCTAAGGCAACAAAATGCCTGATGCGCCAGCTCGTATATATAGGAGCCTTAGACCTTATAAGAATATGTATTACGTCATCGTTGATGCGTGTAATTTAGCTATTATTGTTTTTTCAAATTTCTACCACGTATGAAATTTTAGAAGTTTATTATTATTTTTTTCGTGCTTACATAATAATAAATATTTCTAATAATAATATTGATAATAAACATTTCTATACAAGAATGCAAATTTCGCAAAACTATATTCTGTTTTTGGTTTAAAGCTTCACCAGTGGCCGAGAGGTTCTGCTCTGAATGTTGGGAGCCAGTAGGTGCCGGGTTTGTTCCCAGGTTGCACTATTCGACCTGGCTGCTCGGTCTTTTCTGTCATTTTCTCCTGAACTCACGGGAATAAGATCTAAATTTCCAAATGACGCGAATCCACATAAGTGGTCATGATAGTATTACACACTTTGTTCGAAAAGTGTTAATGTTTAACAAATGTCCTTCTTTGAAAGATATGTAAAATGTTAAAATATGAAAGTTTTGTGTATGAAATCATTTCATGGGAAAGAAATTCAATAAATATACAGAAAGTCGTTTCGAGTTGCTGGTTCGCCAGAGCGAAAAAAGCCTCAAGAGCAAAGGGTTAATAGAATTTTGATATACGGACTAACTACTCTATCTAAGGTTGTAGTTGAGTGGGTTTAACGTCGCTCTAGAGGTATGCAGTGGGCAGTTGGCCACATACTGGTACTCATTCTTTGGGGTGGTCCTGAGATATGCCATCCCAATTCTAATGCACCGCGGAGGGAATAGCTTTGCAATGGAAAATGGGGAATTTATTCGAAATGGGGGCCGATGGACCCAATTGGCCGATTTTCCTGATTTTTGTTTTATGAAAAATATACGTATTCCAAGATGTCTCGCGGAAATTTTTAATTGAATAAAATATCTATGACGTGCCTCTTCCGTTTCGCATTTTCTGCTAATGGGATTAGAATAATAATGGTTAGTTGCTCATATTCATTTATTGTAAAATTTCCATATCTGCTGATGATATATCGACAAGAATGATTTTTTAAAAAATACAAATATAAAAAATATTCACAAATTAAAATAACATTACAAATATAAAAGGAAAATTCAATTATGGTATATTATTTTAATATAAAAAGGAAAAAAAACTGTGAAAGAAAATTTTTGTAATGAAAAAAATCATCTCGGTAAATGATAAATATGTATTCATTACAAAAAAATTCGAACATGTATGCATAAAATACACATGCACACATATATTATATCGTTTCTATATAAAAATTTATTTCTTTTTATTATGATTGAAAATGGTTTCAGGCAATAAGACACATTGATGGAAAAGGCTATATTAGTACTGAAAAATTTATCTTGCTAGATAAACTCTTTTATTGTAAAATTATTAAATGCGTGAGAGCACCAATCCCTGTTTTTAAGAACATTCATAAATTTTAGATCGCAAAATCGAGTAGGTTAAGCACGATATTAGATTATGTCATCAATAAAGAAAAGATCGATTTATAACTCTGAAGTAAGGCATAACTTTTTGTAAAATATAGAATGTCATACAAATAAGACTATCAAAATGAATTTTTAAACATTGTTTCTTACAGTCTAAATTGTGCCATTCGTTAAAGCAAAAATAAATGTTTCTTACTGATAAAGTTTTGCAGTGCGTATTTTCTCTCTGATAAATATACTCGAGCTGAGTCAATTTAAACAATTTAATATGAATATTTTTCTTTAAAATTCAAATTTAAATTTTTTTTATCTTTTTTACTTTCTTCTATATTTATATATAGAGAAAATATTGGATTCGTGAAAATTTGCGAACTCCAGTTTTCGATGGATTTACACGTTTTGGGATGTCCTGAACACGATTTGACTGTTTTTAGAAAGTGTCTCTGTGTGTGTGTGTGTGTATCACAAATTTTGTGGACGCTGTATCTCACGAACCAATGAACGAAATTTAACCAACTTAGTATTTAGTTGGACCTTGACATAAACTGGTGCTGATTAGATTTGTGGAACAATTGCTCAACAGGTGGCGCTGTTATTGCATTTTTTCTAAATTTTTAACATGGCAGTATAGGACAAAATTTCGTATGAATGTACATAATGAGAGTTATTTTAATCGTGTGATTGTAAAATTCATATGAATTATTGATAATAGTAGTAGTTAACCAGGAAAAAAAAATTGTTCATGTGGGAGCATCGCTTCCCCCTCTGGTGGGGAAGTACTTCCCCGGGGGGAGTAAATTTTCAATATGGGTATATTTCGAAAGATCTCGTCAATACCTTTGAAACGAATGGTTGAATTATAGATCTGTAATAATTTAAAACAAATTTATCGATTTTTTTTATCTTTTAACAAAAAAAACTTGGAAAATAATCTTATTTCTTCTGATTTGCAAAAAATTGACATCTTTCGGCTTTAGTGATAATATAATTCTGTCAGATAAAAATCGTCTGCATTTATAATGAAAAATAATTTGATAATTTAATAAATAATTTGTATTGAATAAATTTTGTGCAAAATTATATAGAAGAAAGTCAGGTGGTGGCCACGTCATACTAGTTTCGATAGTCAACATATTCTCGAAATAATTAAAAACAAATTACACTAAGTGGTAAAATTACATTTCATTGCATTTCTTTTTCTTTTCTTAACTATGATAGCATTATGTTGTTGATTAAGGATTTTGTAAACAGACACCATACTTTACAGAAGCATGCAACAAATGTTTTGGGTAGAAATAACAGAACACGACTTTTTATCAGGCGAAAAGAAATAGGTATTAGTACAGCAAAATTCTGTCTTTCTGTCTTACTGAAATTTTATGGGTTCTGTATTAACAAAAATGCACGGGATTCCAGAAAACTTTTTATATTTGGTTGGACCTCGACATAAATTGGTGCTGAATAGATTTTTTGGGACATATCATTTAACAAGTGGCGCTACAATGCTGTAATTTTAAAAGACTATATACTCAGTTTCTTCATTGTATACAAGCACCAAACTTGATATTTAAGATGGTTATTATAAAAAACTATACTGATTCAATTTAGATGCATATGGGCTGAAAGTTTTCCAATGGCTATAGCTTACTAGTTATTGGACCATTCCAAAAGTTCATGCCCGATTTTATAGATGGTTTTATCCGTGATTTAATATATACATAAATATTCATTTTTTGAGCATTTTTTTGTCAAAAAAATTATCACTGATTATTTTTGTTGTTAAAGTTTTCGTTATGGATGGAATATCCTTTTGTTGGGAATTTAATTTTTGTTCTGCTCTTTATTCGCGAACACGTGTATTTCTAGTTTATTATGTGGTAAGTGGGTATTGTATATGTGTTCTTATTTCTTTTAAATATTCCTGGTTATATCTATTTTGGTTTTCATGGATAACTAATAATACCTCTAGTGGTCACCGAAGCAGGGGAGCTATCCTCTCCGTGGATGAAAAAAAGTGGGATGGCATGTATCCGGACCATCGAGCAGATATACTGGTAGAGGGAGAATCCCTATTTTTTTCTACGGAAGAAAACGTGTCCAACATGTATCAAGTGATATTTCGTTGCACTAACTTTTTTCGCTACTTATCGTTTTCTTGGCGATACTTTGTTTCCCATAAAAAAATATTTTTTAGGTCGTAAATACCAAAGAATATTTACCTCATTAGATATTCTTTGACAAATATATTATAAGAGTTATGCATTTATTATTCTTAATTATTATTCTTTTTTCCAATGAAAACTCTGCTAAGCGATTTTTATACAAAAAAATTACAATTTTGAAAAAAGATTAAAAAGAGAAAAAAAAATCGTTTTAATAAAATACAGAAATAAAAACATTTCAAATATATAGTATGTTGTATCCATCACAAAGCATTCTTTAATGTTATCCTATACAAATACGCACAATGTAAATTAGATATTAACCAAAATAATTTTTTATTAAAATTTCTTTTCATGATGAATGCAAATGATTTTCATTGCAAAGATATATAATAATGGCTAAAGAAAATTTATTTTGTGTCCTATAGACCACATTCATATTTTAAAAACTGCATTTTCCTCCCTAAGTTATTTATTTATTTATTAAGAAACGAAGAAAAACCCTGATAAATTTGTTTTTAATTATTCTAGATTTATGGTAAAACCATTAATTTTAAAGGTATTGACGAATTCTTTTCAGAACCACTATTATTAAAAATTTACATAGATATCACCTTCCCCTCTAGGCCGTGGGCCATAGGTTGATATCGTTCAAGTCCGTTTCAATCATCGAGGGGCAATTTCAAATTAATGTTAAAATTAAAAGAATATTCTATTGTCTACGAATTCGCAATGTTCTGGTCCGAAGATGTGCACATTATTTTAAAATTAATTAAATTAATTCTACAAATTTGACATTTCTGTGGTCCTGCTATTCTACTTACACTTAGAGATAGCCAATTTCTCTACTCATTCATTCGTTTATCCTCCAATCAAAACAGTAGTTTCCTTTTCGCTGTTATTTTTAGCCCAATGGCAGCTGCTGTTACGGCGCGCGCTAACATTTGATATGTTTTGTTTACGTTTATTTATGTTTACATTATCTTGAGTATTGTTGACATTTTCATGCAATTCTATTATTGCTTTCTTTTCGTGTATTTTTAAGTAATCTTTACATTTCATATAATGTGAGAAAAAAATGACATATTGTTTATATATTGGGAATGAGGTAAATTCAAAAATGTAGTATTTTTCTCAAATAAGATGTAAAGTTTCTCTCGACATCATTATCTTGCGTATTATTAACATTTTGATCGAATTCTTTTTTTCCCTTTACTTTTTAAGTAGAATTATTACAGGTAATATAATATCAGAAGAAATTACCTATTGTTTGTACATCGGCGATGAGATGCATTCAAAGGTGACGTGTTTTTCTCAAATAAGCTGGGCTGAAGTGAGATTGTTTGCTGATCAGTGGAAAGTTTTAAATGTTCGTGAAAGAAAAATATCTACCGATTTGCTTCTTCTTCAAATTAATGAACTGTCCAAACTGTCTTTAGACAACAACATAGGTTACCATAGAAAGTGTTACACAGTAAGTTTTACTCTGACATGTAGCTAAATTATTACCGAAGCGTCAGTGGAGGCCTCCATATCCCTTTCCGACCGAAAGCGTACATTTGTACGGGTTAGACATCCACTCACATTTTTGCATCTGGAACAGTCGTATGTAATAAAATCAGGAAAAAACGATCGAGCTAATTAGCAGAAAGTGTAAAGTAATCAACAAATTTTGGTTATAGTCCATACTTTTCTTTCAGTTTGCAAAAAAAGGAGAACGTAATGCTTTAAAGTAAAAATGTTCCCGGACTTAAAGGGATATGGAGACTTAAAAAAAATCTGGGTTCTGTTTGTGTGTTTGTTTTTCGCGTGATAGCGGCCGCAAAAATCAAGCTATTGGCTTGCAATTTGGTACACATGCTCATGAACCACGCGGAATGAGTATAGTTTGAGTGCATATTCCATTTTTTGTTCGTGTACAGGGAAACACCAAAGTTTTTTTTATTATTACAGCCTATGGACAGAATTTGTACCGCGATAGCGTCCGCAAAAATCCCTGATTGACTTGCAAATTGGTATAAATGTTCAGGCTCTGTATAAAAATAGTTGTGTATTTTTTTTAATGTTCAGATTATTCATGGATCGTGTAGAGGTATACACCAAAGATTTTCTTATCATTATGGTCTATGGGGTGAATTTCGTTTAAGCGAATTTTGTCTTCGTTAATCTGTATTCAACGAAATTAAATTAGGGTACATTATTGTGATGGAAAAGAAGGATACATTGTTGGGGTACATTATTGAGATTTTGCAGGAAATTTGTTACAATTTTTTATTATTTACAAGGAATTAATAGAAGGCGGTTTCTAGGAAAATATACAAATATACATATAGATAGATATAGACAGAGATAGATATAGACAGAGATATACAGCGGATATACAGAGATAGATATATACAGAGATATACAGCGGAAAGTTGAAGGGGAGTGGTAACCCCTGTCAGAAATGTATCTGTTTATGTAGCCAGTCGTCATATATATGTATACATATATATAATAAAGAGAGAGAGAGATGCATCCGAAGAGACAGAAAACGAAACATTTGTATTAGATTAGGGAGCAAACCAATGTTACTGATGTTATTTCTAGAATTAAGTTAAAATTTAGCTGGACTGGGCACTTCCAGAAGAAATGATGATAGATTGACCACCACTCTTATTTTGGATACCGAGATAAAACAAAAGACCGAGAAAGAGACCAGTGGATTGATAAAGGTTGAAATTGATGATGATAATGGTAGATATAAATATGGAATTATTAAAAACTATCAATGATGTAATGAGTGATGAAAATAGGACGTTGAGGTTCCTGATCTGCAGATCCACTAAATATTAATATTTTTCCCTTTTATAGTACTTTTTCTCAGGAGTGTGATTTTAGCACTTGTCTGCAAGATATTTTAAAATTTATTCAACGAATCACAGTATTATCAGAAATATATTACACACTGCTTTAAACCAGCATCCTAAATGTAAACTCAATTCCTTCAAATTGAAATCAATTTTCCAAATTTATGTGCAAAGTTTACTTCCAGAACATTTGATATTTTCATTACCTATCTTAAAAAGAATATATTAGCAACATTTTCAGGTTGCCCCCGAAAAGTTGAAACGAACTTGTTTTAAAATGACATTTTTAGCTTATGGCCCACGGTCTACTCCAGTGAAAAGCGATACATCTATATTTACAGCCATTTTCTTTTTTTTTTTTCATAATTGATTATTACTATTTTAAACAATTGTTTTTAATTCACAAGGATTCGTTAAAAAATAATTCTCACTGTGCGTATTTATGCGAAGTTTCGTTTTTATGTTGAAGCAAATGAATAAATACAACAAAATAAATATATACGGGATGACAGCGCTACGTATTGTGCGTTTGGTGTTTTAGAAGTAAGGCTGATTAACTACCCTAGGATTCTAGGCATAAGGTGGAGTGCCCTCCGGGGGGGGGGGTCTAAGTGGTCCTAGTCCGTATTTATGCAAGTTTCGGAGAAAACCACGGAAAACTCCAAACGATTAGGTCAACGAGTGCGAGCTGGGATCGAACCCGGCACCTCACGTCTACCAGCTTTGAGCCCAGAACCGATCGGCTGCAGGTGGGCCATTTTCAGCAACAGCTTATAGGCAATAATTTATATTTTGATGTTAGAACTAAATGTCAAGTTTGGTTAAATTTTGTCCACTTATTTATTAGAGCATCCACAAAAGTTTAGGCACACGCGAAGACACTTAAAGTAATGCAGTCATGTTCAGGATATGTCAAAACGTATAAATTCGTTGGAAACCGGAGACAAACTTTCCGTTAATCGAATACTTTCTTCTTAAATATAAAGAAGAAAATAAGAAATAAAGCAAATATCTTAAATAATGATGCATCTAGATTATTAATAAAAATATTATTATGAAGACATTAAAAAATAGAATCTATCCTATTTCTTTTTAAATTATTATAATTTAATTTCTTTTACAGTCATAAGATGAAAGTATTCTATTCCCATAAATTTTTGCTCTAATTTTTGATGGGTTTATTTTTTTTTTATGCCATTGGGAATTTATTTATTTATTTATTTTAATTCCAATATCGTCAATAATGAAAAAAAAAAAGTATTTTAATACATAAATCCTATGAGAATTGATGATCAAGACTACATTTCGATATTTGTTTATAGATATCCCTCGCCAACACACTTGGCGAAAGAGGCTCATCGCCAACAGCCAAGAACTCTGACCACGAGTACAGCGTCTAAAATAAACAGTGTGGAAAGCGGCGAATAAAATTGTACTAAAAAATTAAGCCTGTCACCAGATGTCATTGTAATCCAAGCTAGGGTCACGACAACAAAACCGAGACTCCCTATTGGTTAATTATATGCTTAGATCACGTGACTATAAACTGACGAAACTGGGAAAAGTTAATCAGGTCTTCGATTTGAGCAATAGCTTCGATCACAACGACATCTGGGTAAGCTTAATTTTTGTAGCATCATTTTAACATCACGGTTATAGGCGATTGCCACACTGTTTATTCTAGATGCTGTACCACGAGGAAAGATCACAAACCACGCGGGCGCAATACCTCGATGATTCGGCTTTCGGCTAACACAATACCGTAGTAGTTCACGGGCATAGGTGAATTGAGAATTGTCACGTGACAATTCTCGATGATGTTGGCCACACAAGAGGGTTACCATTTCTCTCTCTACCTAAATTAAAGCTCGATGATCCGGACCAATGTTAGGGGTTAGTCCCAGACCGTCACCAGTTACCCATAGCGCAACACTTGTGCGACATAAAACCCATTCAACCAATCAAATCTAATGGAAAACTTTCGCGTTTGATATTATGTTATAAGGTAAAGATACCAGTATTCGCCACTCTTAACGGCCCTCTTCACTTACCGTCGCCAGAAGCCCGAGCCAATGTTATTCTATGGGGAAATTTTCTTTACAAATAACTTATTAACTAACACATATTTTTAAATTCTGTTTTCACATTCAGAAAATTCTCAACTGTTAAATTGACGCACCTTTTTTAAAAAAGTATTTTTTTAATTTTTAATATTTTATTTTGAAATTGCAAAATGAAAAAATTTCACATATTGAAAATTCGTATTTTGCAGCTTCAAAATAAAATATTAAAAATTAAAAAAAAAAAAAAAAAAAAAAAAAAAAAATTAAAAAAGGTCCGTCAGTTTAACAGCTGGGAATTTTCAGAATGGGAAAGCAGAATTAAAAAATATGTATTAGTTAATAAGTTATTTGTAAAGAAAAATTTCCCATTGAATAACATTAGCTTCGGATTCCGGCGGCCGTGAGTGAAGAGGGCCCTTAAGGCCTTATTTTCAAAATATTTATTTTTTTCATGTATTTTATACGTGTTATTCATGTGTCATTATTATGCTGCCGTCTATTTTATACACTGAAACTTCTAGTTGTCGAAAGACACTTTAAAGCTTTCAATGCATTAAGCCAATTTTATAAAAATAAATAAAAATAAAAATTGAAACTATAAAAAGGCACCAGTGTTCGCCATTCGAAAAACGGATTTCACCAGTAGTCGTCATGTGTGCTTAAACCAGTAATCACCATATCAATAAAACGTAACAATTTGTTAAATAATTCGATTTTAAATGTGTTTTTACAAAATTTTATCAAATAAAATGCCTGGCACATACTTAATACCTAAATTTATTCATAGGCTTTAAAACACAGAGCATTTAGCTATCCCTTAATTGAATACCACTTTTTTTTAAATAGAAAAATTCAGCAATATTTTACCTTTTTCTTTTTTAATTCTTTGATTTCCTTCTCTTTTGTTTTCGTTGCCTTATTTTTGTGATACTCTCTCCAAGGATTTGACGTGATCACACTTGGTAAAATTTCTTAGCTCTTTCTTTTTTTGGAAGGTGTTGAAACTGGAAAAAACAAGATATTTTTGAAAGGACTTAGTACGCTAAACGGAGGATAAGGTACAAATCTACTGGGTATTAGAGGAGAGGTGGTTTTCTCAGGAACTGGCAGAACTGAATTTGATGTTTTCAAGACATCCTGAGTCAGGGTTTTTTTAAATTGCAGCCTCTAGAGATGAGTCCTTAGTGTTTTGAATCTTTAATGTTTCTTGTGAGACTTTTGTTTTTTTCGGTGAATTCGATGGTTTCTGTAAAGGATTCTCTTCCAATAACTGCAGCTGTAAAACCTATATCAATTTTTTCATTACTTATTGTGACGGTGGGGAAAAAAGACGAAAGGAATTTTGGTCCTGATTCTTGTTTAGTTGCAGAAGCGACGCTTTGTATTTTCTTCATATTTCAAATAACGATGCGTCTTCTATATTACCTTTTCAAAAATTAGATGGTTTGAGCAAGTGTAATCAAATATTCCAAAATTTCTAAGGCAAGAGTTGCTTTTTATGCATACTGTTACTGTCCCTTCTTGACAGTAGATAATTTCTGCGAAAACATGTTTTTTGATATTTCAAGTAATATAATATTATATGCGCTAGACAGGCAAAGTGCAGTCACTTGAGTCTTTTTACTTTCTCTTACCCATATAGGTAGAGAAAGTATTGCTTTTGGGTCAAATTATTGAAAGTGAGTTGTTGATATATTAATATGTTTTTAGGTCCCTTGAATCCAAAAATCATGTTTTTAGCAGTTGGTCTGTATGTCTGTGTGTGTCGGTGTGTCTGTCTGTAATCAGCATATAACAAGAACAAATAATAGCAGAAAGTCCAAACTTGGTATTCTAAATGTGTATCACATAGGGATGCTACAGGAAACGTTTCGTTGAGATCAAGCAAATGGTTCGTGTACAGGAACATCCAAGATAATTCAAATACATTATGTCTATGGGGACATTTTTGTTAAGTACAGTGTAACATCTATAGGATGACTTAAACGAACCGGAGTGAACAGAATTTATTATAGTCATAAAAGCATGTTTTGTGTAGATTGTGGTATGGAAATCATTCATCATTCATTTACAGGGCTACCTAAAGTATTTGGATATATTGGGGCTATACTTGGAAATTGCAGGAATCGTAATTCCTTTTGTGTTAAATGTTTTTCAAGTAAGACTAATTTTAAATGCAGAGTATTCTTAATAATGCATATTGATTATAGACAATATACAGGGCTCCCCAGAATTAAGCAAAATGTTCTTTTCTATTGAATGTAATAAATTGAAGTGCTTTGTACATTTTACTATGTCGACGAATACTGCAAAATTAATTTTTTATACCCATACTGTAAATAAAGTATTTTTTGAAGTTCAATTTTTAACTCTGTTTTTTGTATAATGTCACGTTTAGAGGTAGCCTGATGACGAAAGTCCAATTTTTTAGCAGTTGATCTGCATGTATATCTGTTATCAGCATAACATAAAAATAAATAACTGTAGGAAATTCAAATTTGGTATTTTGAATTTGGTATTAGATTACCACTTAAAAATTTGATCAAGACTGGCAAATCTGAAGGAAAATTAATAACAGCCTGGATTTTTTAAAAAATAATTCTATGCACTGTAATTGAACGGGGGTTTGAGGGGGTGGTAGCCCCCCCCTCCCCCCCCACAAAAATGTCAAATAAAACTCTTCCTAAACATATTTTAGAATATTTTAACATTATGCATTGAAATTTATTATCTTATGCTATTGATCTTAAAATTTAATATGCAATCAATCATTATAATATTGAAATGCAGGGTAAAAGAAAGTCGTGAGAGTGACGCACCAGATTATTTTCTTTCTCTTACCCATATATATGGTAGAGAAAGTATTGTTTTTGGGTCAAATTTTCGAAATTGAGTTTTTGTTATGTGTAGACGTTTCGAGGTCCCCTGAATCCGAAAATGAAGTTTTTAGCGGTTTGTGTGTGCGTGTGCGTGTGTGTTTCTGTGTGTCTGTCTCTCTGTGTGTGTGTCTGTTATCAGCATATCTCAAGAACAAATGATAACAGAAATTCCAAACTCGGTATTTTAAATGTGTATGTTTATAACTCGAATGGTTTCGCTCTGTATTAAAGAATAGCTCGTGAGTAATGAATTTGTGATCTTTTCTGATACATTTTCTTAAATTTCTGGATGTTTTTATTTTTTTTTTATTGATATCAGTTATTATTATTACAATTTTTATTAAAATCACACAAACAATTGTGGAAGAAAATCATATTTATTGAAATTGCCTAAAGGTTTCTGCCTAAATGTTGTCTGAGTGAGTAATGCTGACCAGGGTGTCGGCCCGGATAGCTCAATTGGTAGAGCCTTGACCTTGTAAGTCAAATATCCGGGGTTCGACTCCCGGTTCAGGCATTATTTTCACTCAGTCGGAAAAATAAAAAAATTAAATATTATTATTACTTTTTTCTCAATCAGATTTTTTTTAATCAGTTTTTTATTTTTTATTTTTTTTTATTTATTTATTTTTAAATCAGATAACATAAATCAGTTATTTTTTAATAAAATTTAGTTGAACAAAATATTTTGTGTTTTAAAAAACCTAAAATTTCACTTTTGAAATTAAATTTAACGAAAATTAAGTTCTAGTTTGTTACAAAATAGACCAATTCCAAAGTAAGTTACAAAGGTGGCCAAATCCAAAATAAAAACTTGAATAATCCCTTGCTTTCACGTGACCCTGCCACCTTATTTCACGTTTTCACACATCACGTTTTCTACCCTAACAACTATAAAACTGAAGAGTTTTGGTTCCAATCTTATTTTGGTTAAGTGTGGCAAAAAAACAGCTTTTCCCAATATTTTAATTTTTTGTATATGGCCTATTTTGCAACTAGTCGACACATTTTAACAGTGTTGGTTTTCTTTAAATAAAGTTAATGAAGGTCATATTTATTAAATACAAGTTCATAATATTAATTTTTATAATTTAAAATTTTTAAGACAATGTTAGAATGATTTCACTGATTTTCTTTAAAAAACAAATATTTCAGTCGGTGGAGTTTCAGGATAAAAGGAAAAGGCTTGTCAAATGAATCTAACATCCTCAAAGTATGATTCTTTTTAAATCAGCAGTTTAGTACAGAAATTAAATTTTTGTTACTTTTTTTTCCCCCGTCGAATTCAAATAAGAATTCAAGCGGGTTGTTAGTAACAATAATAAAAAGAAGAAAAAAGGTATATAAGTGTCTACAAGCAGTGTTGCCATATCTGGCGGATTTCTTGTTCAATAATCACCAATATTTTTGAGGAGTAATATTTGATATACATAATAGACTATCATCTTCGAAGTGATTAGGCAAACGTTACAATTAGAAACTACTAGTGGTTATTGAATAAAAAATCCGCCAGATCTGGCAACACTGTCTACAAGTAGTTGGCTCCATGTTATTACCACGTTTTTATTAACTTCGATTTTTGTTTGTTTGTTTGTTTGTCCAGTACAAATCTTGCAATCGATTTTTAACTAACTTCCCGACTAGCTAGACATTTGAAACTTTCAGGATAGCTCTGAACACGGTGACAATATATTTTTTTAATACTTTTAGTCAACTGTTTCAGGTTCCTACTGCCTTCGGCAGCGTTTATATGATTCAACAGAAAATTTATTTAACGAACTTCCCGACTAGCTAGACATTTGAAACTTTCAGAATAGTTCAGAACACGGTTAAAATGCATTTTTTAAAATACTTTTAGCTAACTGTTTCGAGTTTCTGCTGCCTGCGGCAGCGTTACCAGTACAAAACTTGCAATCGGTTTTTAACTAACTTCCTGGCTAGCTAGTCATTTTAAACTTTTATAATAGCTCAAAACACGACAACAATGAATTTTTTTAATACTTTTAGCCAATTGTTTTGGGTTCCCGCTGCCTTCGGTAGCGTTTATATGATTCAACAGAAATTTTAAAAACATGGTATATAAAAAGTTCTTTTTATCTTGTAATTATTTTTTCATTTATTTGTTTTAAAAATACGTTCATATTTGAAGGGAGTGAATAATTTCAAATCCACTCGCACCTTTACTGTCAGTTTTGTTCTTTTTCTTTTCTTTCCTTTTCCTTTTCCTTTTTTTTTTTTTTTTTTTTTTTTTAAACAAAGGATGTATAATGTCCTTTTCTTATGAATGGGACTATATATTCGTGATCTATGATAAAAGCAAATTGGTTTATTTTGTAAAGTGAATTAAAATTTACATTTTTGTCATGATAAATAAGTAAAAAAATAATAGCAGTTTCTTAAAAAATAATGCATTACTAACCTTATGGGTATTCCGCTTTCGTTTGTTTTGTTTTAAAAGTCATTATTCATTATTTAATAAGCTGAACAAATACATTTACATATTTTTGGGAAAAGTTGGTAATTTAGAAACACGAAAAATCGTATTCAGAATTGAAATTAAAAGACATTTAGGGAATAAAAATAATTATGAGGCTTGAAACAATGAAAGAAGGATTAGAGATAACACAAACGAAACTTTTTCTTTTTTTCGACTATTGAGGAATAACGTCATTTGTCACAGTCATTTTATGGATGAAAAATGACCGGCATTTCAGTCCGGAAACTCGACTAATGTCCGGGAAACCCGCAAAACTTATTTAAATACGTGCGGGGAAATCAAATTTTGGCAACAGGATACACGAACATAGATAAATGAATGGTGATAAGCACGATTAACTTGCATGACATTCAAAAAACTAATTTACCATCACGTATATATTTTAATAGCGCAAACTGAGTGGGTATTCCTTCCCCCTTCCATAATTGTTAATATTATACAAAGGGTTGTTATAAATGAAGTGCCTTTCTTTACAAAAAGGAAATACATTTAAAAAAGTATTAAATGTGTAACGAAGGAAAATCAATTATAAATTGTTATTCACTAAGAAATTTTGCGAGATTTTTTCAATATTCGCAATTTTTTGTTGAATGTCATTTTTTAATTTGATTTACTTAACCATACCTTTAAATCTGAGATTACCTGAATGACTTTAAATCTTTGAAATTATTTCTTAATTTTATCTGCTTTTAAAAATCCTGTTACAAGTTGATTTATATAATACTGAGATAGTAATTTACTATGCTGATTATAAATGTTCATTGCATGTTGCGAAATAAATATTATTAATATAGTTTTATAAGATTTTAGAAATTTGACATATTTCTATCACAGACGTTTTAGTTAAATTCTATTTCCCAATCCTATATTTCGCAAATTATTTAAACTGTTAACTATTGCATGAATCAAATAATAAAGTCTTTCATTGTATTAATTTAACCCTTTGCCTTAGGTAACATCATAATAGCCAATGTATAACGTTAATTAAAATTTTTAGGAAGTTGATCAGTATGCACTGTATAAATGAATAGCTCTGTCTTTTTTTTGGAAATTTTCTTACACTGTATGAATTATTCTCAACTTTTAAAGAAAGAATTACATTTTCAAATACTATAGTCGACTATTTAAAATAAAGCGAAATAGTTACTGGAAATTTTTGAACTGCGGAAATTTTTTACTAGCTTTTCATAAATGTATCTGTTTATAGTAACTTACTGAATTAAATTAAATTAATTATTATTATTATTATTTTAATAATATCACATACAATTGAATATTATGTGAAAGTATGCTCAAATAATTTATTTAATTCAGCAATTTTTTTTTCTTTTTATTTAATGATTTTTTAATATAAAATCTATTAGTTTTTGCAAAAATACTGTTAGAAAAGAAATTTTTATACGTTTTAATTAAATGCTATTTCCCAGTCCCACCTTTTTATAAATCATTTAAAGCTGATAACTATTACATGAATCAAGTAATAAAGTCTTTCATCGTATTAATGTAATCCTTTACCTTAGGTAATATCATAATAACCAATATATTACGTTAATTAAAATTATTAGGTAGTTGATCAGTATGCACTGGATATATGAATAGTTCTTTCTCTTTTTAAAAAATATTACACTGTATGGACTATTCTTAACCTTTAAAAAAAATAATTACATTTTCAAATACTATAGTTGACTATTTAAAATAAAACCTGAAACAGTCACTGAAAATTTTGGAAATTTATTAACAGCATTCCATAAATGTATCTATTTATATAACTTAGTGAAATTAATTTAATTTTTGTTGAAAGTTAAATGCCACATGCAGTTGAAGATTATGTGAAAGTATGCTCAAATAATTTATGGAATTCAGAGACTTTTTTTAAATATAAAATCTATTAATTTTGGCAAAAATACCCTGATTATTCGCACAAATACACGCCCAATTTTTTCGTTTTGTCATACGTATTCTTCTGCATATAAAAACTAAAACTAAGTAATATAACTTTATTGCATGTTTCAGTTCAACATTTGTAAAAAACTCGGGATGATTATAAAAATCACTAATTTTGAATAAATTATTAGTGTGTCATACATTACTGAAAAAGGATTCAATCAATATATAAAGAAAAATGTGATTATTTATGTGATTATTTAAATATAGCAAGGCTAATAACTTATGTTTTTATTACTTTTTTCTTTTGTTAAATAATTATCAAAAACTCTTCGTAACCTGTATTCAAAACTTCTTCCTTAGGTATTTTAACAATACAGTTCCCTCATAATGTGCGTTAAAATTTATCTAAAAGAAAAAAAAAAAAAAGGGAGAAAATATTTTTGAAAGACTAGAGTAAATGTTAATCCTTATCAGAAATAAGAAATTGTGTTTCTGTTCACGATTTTTTAATAATTTCTATCACAATATTAAAAAAAAAAAAAGTTTCATTCAAATATTATGTATTAGACTTTTATTAAATATAAGCGAAACAAGAAATAATAAATTGCACAATTTTTTCTAGTGTCTGTCATACGTAAAAATCAGACTTTTATCTTAGTCATGAAATTAAATTTTTAAATTATTTTTAATTCATTACCTGCAGAAACAAAACTGATCAATATTTGTTACACGTTGATTTTAAATCTATGTTGTATCATTGTCGGGAATAATACAATAATTTCTTTTAAAAGAAAAATTTAGTTTCAATTACATAGATAAACATCTGTGATAAAATAAATCACATGTATTTATAAAATAAAAAATTTCGACATATGAGAATGGTATTTCATTTTAAATTAGATGTATTATTCAGGGTCGTACTCCATGCCCATTTTTTAAGGCACTTTCGGTGATGAGAAATTTACACCATTTTTGTTACCACTATTTTTATGTAATAATCTCTATCCTATTTAATTACGAATTGCCCCTCTGTGCAGCACTAGTGCGACGTAAAATCCAACCTATTTAATTACGAGACATTACAATAAAAATACCGTAAAGGTTTCTGTATAAAAATAGTGATAGAAAAAAAAAATGTAGTGAAACACTGATAGTAAATCAATGTGTTATCATTGTTGGGAATTATGCTATAATTTCTTTTATGTATCTGTATATATTAAAAAAAAGTTACTGCCACTGGCGTCAATTTTTTTTTGCCTGCGATCGTATCTTCTCGCGGAGGGCAGGGTCCTTCTCGTCATGAAAGGTGTCAATGTGTTCCGGATATTCCAAGGCAGACATTTCCGCTGCTTAGAAATTTCTATCATTTTAATTAAAGAAGTTATTAACAAAAAACGATGAGTTTATGAAGGTACTCTATTTGCCACCTTGAAAAAAGATTCTCCCAGTACTGCGCTATGGGTAATTGGCGACGGTCTGGGACGCACCCCTAAGGATGTTCCGGAGACATGTCATCACAATTTTGATCCTCCACGGAGGGGATGGCTCCTCCGCTTTGGTGATCCCCAGAGGTATAGTTTTGATGGGAACATGGAGGACTTTGGAGCCACGACGGATTTTATGCACACCATCCACCACGGCGGTCTTTGGCCGGCTCAAGTATCAAACCCGCAATCTTCCAATTACGAACTCGGCGCTTTACCGACTGGGCTACCGCGGCCTCGATCCATGGTTGTAAAAAAGAAATAAAAAGGGTCATATACTAAATCTGTGAGGTAAAATAGTCTAGATATTACGAAGTTCTTTCTATAAAAATAAAAATAAATAAATAAATAAAAATACTGATTTTTAGCATAATTTTCATAAAAATAAATAAAAGTAAATAATGTGGTATTAACTATTATGTATTTTAATTTCACGTTGAATATGGGGGTTTTTATAATATTTTTCTGCTTTTGTCTTGTGTTATGCACTATTACTATTCCTATTCAGTGAAAAACAAAGCAGCGAATAGGCGGGCAGAGCTTTACATGGGTTAATAAGTAAAGAGAGTCGGGGGGAGGCGAAGCCTCCCTCGGGGGTTGGTGAGCGGAGTGAGCAGGGGGCAGAGACACTAGTTAAAGAAAGAAACAGTTTCATTTGTATTTATATTAAATAAAAAAAATTCGACATATCAGGATGATATTTATTTTATTTTACATAAGTTGTATTATGTCATAACACACATTCTTTTTCTTTCTTTTGTCATGCATACAAACGAAATTTAAAAATTCATATAAATACTTTCCGTGTTTATTATCAATTTTTGTTCAAGAGTAAATGCTAAAGCATTTCCTTACTCCAGTTTTGAAAGAAAATCTACGTTTTACTCTTGAAGCTTGATTCCGTATTTTATTTTTTTATCGAGAAGTAAAAAAAAAGTTTTTACTTCTAGGAATAACACAGATTTAACTAAAAATGATATCTATTTTATTTAAAATGGTTTAGAAAATAAAAATAAAAAGCATAGCGAAAATGATATTTAGAGGAAACTTTTGAATGTTTGGGGTTATTGAAAAAAGAAATATTTTCGAGAAATTTTAAATCGTTCAAGTGCACTTCAACTTGAAAAATACTTATTACAAATTGATTGCATGTTTTAGGTTAAAGTATTTTCCTGGAATGCAAACGTTTGAAAATAAGCCCAGATAAATGTAAGATGGCTTGCATACTTATATCTGATGTTAAATTAATAGAAAAAATAATCTTATTGCAACATATGCAACATGAAATCTCAGCAGCACAATTGCGGCATGTGTTAGTAACGATTTGAATGTTACGTCCAATCTTAAACAAATCAAGAATAAATGCTCAGAGACATGAAATTTATATGAATTTCTCATTAACATTTCGACGAAAAGTTATTGACTTTTTATTTATTTTTATTTATTTATTTATTTTTTTGCGTAAGTTAGGAAAGAAATGAATATATCATTCTTTTCCTTTAGACTAACCATTTGAAATTATTGCATAAGGAGGAAGGGGGGGAGAGAGACTTTTCCTTTGCGCATAACTTTTAAATAAATGATCGAATGAACATACAATTTGGATGACATGTTAATAGAATTTTATATTACTTTAACGTCAGGAATAACTTTTAACCCTTTAACGAGCAGCATCTTCGCCACGAGGATGCGATTACTAATTTCTAACTACAAAAACTCACCAAAGAATTTTTCAAAAAATTTTTAGTTTTATAATTTAGCGAGAAAATTAATTTGTTTCTGTACTTTTAATTTTGTTCGTAAATTTTGGTGGATTTCCATATTAAAAGTGTGTAATTAACTTGTTACTCATAGGACTAAAGTGACATTAACGCAATTTTTTTTCGAAAGCGCGTTTTAGAAAAAAGGAAAAAAAATTAAACGATTTTTGAAAAGAAAACTAAATGATTGATGGTGTTAAGGTTAAGGATACAGTGCAAATAGCTGAAAAAGGTGTAGAGGCTTTCAAAAATTAAATTAAAAACATTCCTTTCTTTCTTTCTTTTTCTTTTTCTGTTTTTTTTTGTTGTATTTGTGTATAACTTTAAAGAAATATGTATATATATGCGAACATCAAATTTGGATAAGGTATTCGTAAATTATTTATTAATAATTTTATTATTCTGAAGTGAAATTTTGTGAAATAAACGAAGTGAAATTTTGTATTAGTGGTCGTCTAAATATTAAAACGTGCACCAACTTTGATTTGTTCAATGGTTAAGACCGATTTTTATTTTATATTTGAATTTTTGGGGTCGCGGCAATGGGGAAAGAGTATTGATTGTATTATTTTATTTACACTTTATAGAGTAGGAAGTAACGTTGGCAGTTGGAAGGCATCACAATTAAATCATGTCGTAAACTTTTATTTATACCTTCACTAAAAATCACTTGATTAATATAACCTTATTTATTTTTTTATTTTTTACCAGATACAATGAAGAAACCTAACATAATCTATTATAACTTCTAATCCCAGAATATATTTCAAGTTACAAAATTTATTAACAAATTCATATTAAATGTGCGAATTATGGCCTATATTGATTTTTTTTTAGTAAAATAGATCTCAAAGCTAAAAAATATGAGTGTGCAAATTTGCAGCTGATTCCCACAGTTAGTTTTCGATATAGATATATTAGGCGGGACTTACTGTTTAAAATAGAAAAGTAGGTGAACTTAAAAGTGTCAATCGGAAAAAAAGTTTATTAAACTAAAATATTTATTATATTTAATAAAATTATATAATTATTATTTAAGTATATCCATAACTGCCAATTTAAAAAAATTATTTGTTAACGTTTTTAGTACCCGCGTTTTTTTCCCCACCACATACACTGTAGAGTAATTTTCTCCAATATATAATTGCGATTTCGTATGAAGAAACTAACAGTTTTAGGGAATTAATTAAAAAGTTGACAACTGTGTATATCTAATAATACCTAAATCAGGTAAAGCTGGTGCTGTATATGATTACACACCTCTTTTAGACATGCCAACATTTTAATTTATTCTGAAGCACTGCTAGTAACCGCTCTTTTGTCTTTTTTCACACCGCTTTATTTGCAATTAAAAAGAAAATCACCCTTAAAAAAAGTGGTATGAAAAGAAGGCTGTACTAACAGTGCTCCGTAATAAATTATAAAAGTTGGCAACTCTGACAATGCTCCGGAATATATTAATATGTTGAGATAATACATAATGAGTCTGCTCATTTAAGATTTCTTTCTTTTCACTTTTTTTTTTTTCATGAAATATTTCCGGCAATTTACAATATGATTTTGTTCTTTTTCTTCTGTAAACTTAATTTAATTTTCCTCGATTTTCTGATAACGCCCTAACATTCTCAGGCCTCGCAGCGTTTCTAAAATTTTACTCTCATTTTATTATATTGCCACCACAATTTTAAACCAATACTTTTTAACATAATATTTTCGTGTTCGAACAGTCAAAAATTTTCAAGAAAAATTTCTCATTGACGGTACTAGTGTTGGTGACAATTAGGGCTGGAGTATTTATCAATATATCCCCAAGTATCAATATTTTTTAAATATCGCAATAACGATATTAAAGATCTAGCTCTGCTGATATATCCCTCTAACGATATTTCTTTAGCGCAAACTCAGCGATCGCTCGAAGCGCCGATAAATAATGTTCCTCACTAGCACCTATCACCAGTCACCACGCTCGGAATAAAGAGAACGCCGAATAGCTTATTCACAGTGTTTTCTAAAAAAACAAACAAACCGTTTGGCTAGCGGAAGTGACGCAACCTCTTGTGCGCGCCACAAACCTGTATCACCGCGCGCCAAGCAAAGCCCGAAAAAAAAAGAGACCTGAATAGCTTATACTAATGCAACCCCCTTTTTCCCCTGCTATTACTCACTGACTAAAACTCCCAACCCCAAACAATCCTTCCTCTCCAATCCTCTCTTTCCATACCGCAATGTATCTACTTTCTTGAAAATATCACTGTCCAAAAACAAAAAGTCAATGATATTCATCAGGAAAATTAAACTATCACAGTATATCGACTTCCTATAGTATATCGACTTCTTAGAGTATATTGACTTCTCATTCTACATTCATGCATTTCCCTGGCTCTAAACGATAATATGAAAGAATTTATACTACCGTTAGTATAAGTTCTTTGATAATATTGCACATCATCGCTCGTGGATCGTAGGTGTAATACCGCAGACAGGCGATATAAAAACAAACGCTTATTATGAGTATGACGAATGAAAACGATATCTTTTCTTTTAGCTCATTTCCTGCTATTGGTTCATTGATATTGGTTTATTTCAAAGTATCCATATCTTCTGGCCAATAAGATGCGACATGTGTTTGACTCGCTTTGGGCTCAGTGATGCCAGATTGGGGATTTTGTCCCCATTTTGGGGATTTTTGAGGCTTTTGGACCAAATGTTTGTGAGGACTTTTTTGGGGAATTCTAAAATTTTTGGGGACAAATCTGGGGAGTTCTTCAACTCTGTCAATGTTGATAACGTAACGATTTATCCCTACGACTGGAGACTTTCAATATCTTTATTGGTATTTGGGGATTTTTTTTTTTTTTTAATTGCCTTCTTTTGGGGAAAAATCTGAATTTTTATCACACAAAAATCTGCTTGATATTTTTTTTTGAAAAAAATTTTATTTCCCCTTTTTTAGTAGAAATCAAATTGGGGATTTTTTCGAAAAGAACCTCCTGAATTGGGGAAATTTGAAGACCTGTTTGGGGAAATAATTTTCGACCATCTGGCATCACTGTTTGGGTTGTACATCAGTCCCTTTCTCCTTTCCCATGTTATCGAATGGGATTTTCGTTGCTTCGTTTTATAAAAGTATCTCATTCAAAAATGAAGTTTTTCGAATTCTGTTTTTTGAATATTACTCTTTGAACGGGTCGCCTTTTAGCTTGGTGAACAATTTTTCGAAAAAAAAAATTTAAATATTTTATTTCAATAAGTAAATTAAGTCTCTTAATTAAGACTCTAAGTGTGGATCTCTAAGTAAAATATTTAAATTTATTTTTTCGAAAAATTGTTCACTAAGCTAAAAGACGACCTGTTCAAAGAGTAATATTTAAAAAACAGAATTTAAGCTAAAAGACGACCTGTTCAAAGAGTAATATTAAAAAAAAACAGAATTCGAAAAAGTTCATTTTTTAATAAAATATTTTTATAAAACGACGCGACAAAAATCCCATTGGAAAACATGGGAAGGGAGAAAGGGTGCTATCTGACTGATGTAAAATAAAGTTTTATCTTCAGTAATTTTACAGTGACAGTTTCTTTATTAAATTATATAATATTGGATAGTTTATTACTTTTTTTATGTAGCATTTATTTTTTCTCTTTCCTTTTCTTTCTTTCTTTCTTTCTTTCTTTCTTTTTTTTTTTTTTAAGCCGTACACGTAATTGCAAAATGAGTTACTTTAAGTAACAAAATGAAACTTTAACATAATTTTCTTTAAATAATATAATTTTTATACTGACAATGTATATATATATATATATATAATGAAACTATTACGAATGTGAATTGAACACATATACATTTAAAAAATATTGTAATGATTTGGTAAGCAGATACAAAAATAAAAATGACAAGTAACTGACATTTAGGATGCATATAAGAGTTTTAAGTAAAAAATATTACTCTCTACGACCAAAAAAGGTGTATCCAATGGCAATTCTTAACTATTTAGAATGATTTTCCTTTTTATTTAATACCTACATCTTAAGACAATTTTTATTAAGCTTTATTTTTAGTAGAATTATGAATTTTGATATGCTTGGTACAAATAAAACACAGATCGCATATTAGCTGTGTTAAAATATGATTTTAAAATAATTAAAGCTTAAAATGGGAAGAATAGAGGACAACCTATACAGAGGTATACTAAAAAGCAACAGTATAAGTTATAAGAAACACAAAATATTGATTCACTTTTTATGCATTTTTTTTTTTTTTTTTTTTTTTTTTTTATGATAAAGTTATGGTAGTAATATACCAGAAAATACATGGAAAACACTTTATACTTGTATACTTTAAAATTCGTGTGCATATGTCTTTAAAAAATAACAAATATCTATTTTTTCCTATCTTGAAAGAAATATCGCAATATATCACATAATATCGATATTAACTTGGTGATATATCGCGATATTTAATTTCTGATATCGTCCAGCACTAGTGACAATATAATAAAGTAACGGTAAAATTTTAGGCACGTGGATGCCTGCTTTCTTCCTGTAATACTAAAAAGAAAAAAATGAACAAACTCTATACTTTTCCCCACTGCCAGGCTCTCAGAAATTTAAATAGGAAGTCAAAATAGATCACTAATTTAAAAATTCTCGTCATTTTCGAAAAGTACATTTAATTTTCTGTTGAATGATAACTATTAAATTTTTCTGCGTCAATTAATAACAAAATAACATAAGTGTTGTCTTTTTTTTTTTTTTTTTTTTTTTTTTTAAACTCAACCGTACATGTGTTGGGTTGCTTCTGGCAGGAATCAGTAGGATGGAAAGCGGACCACTGCTGGCAGCCAACAATAGGATAGAAATTGTTAGTGGACTAATGTTGGGACAGCTGTAGCAACAATAAATTTTTCATAATTTTGGTTGGGCCAGCTGTGGCAAACTTCAAGTTTTCATATTACTGCCAGCAGTTTTCATTGGCCTTTTATATTTCCGCATTGACGGGCCAGCAGTGGTTTCGTAATGGCAAATATATTTGTTTCATTGGTGATACTCTAAATTTTATTAGTGCTATATTCGATTAGATTTTTTAAAAATTAATTGGGGGGGGGGAGAAGGCTAAAATTTAAGAATTCAAAATTTTCAAAAGTGTAATTAAATAAAAAAAAAATAAAGTATAAAAATTACAATTACGCACAAAAATTCCATTTAGGTGTTCCGATAAAATGCGAAAATTAAGATTTAGCACCACTGAAAAGGGAGTCAAAAAATGATTGAATGAAAATTTATTACAGAAAAATCATGTATCACTGATAAATTATCAATCCCTTTCTCAATTTACCGGATATAAAACTGAAAATGAGTCAGTATATAATTGAATGTAAGTTAAAAAAAAAAAAGTAAAATCATCCATCACTCATAAATTGTGAAGGAATTTACCGTATTACGGATATAATACTACCCGATTTCACATGTAATATGGGTAGGGTAAAGCAAATGGGGGATTAAAAAAACTAGCGATAGAAATACTCTGTGGAAGGCCGTGGGTATACAAACCAGGATTCTTGTGCAATTCTCGAGGGGGGAAAAATTGCGCGTGCAGCGCTTCCAGGTAAGGCACTGCCATAGTTAGTAGGACTCGTGCCTGCCACACCATGCATGAGTTTAAAGGCTATAAAGGTATAGATCGCGCGGAGTGTGATCGGGAAAGACGCTGCCAAAGCCTAGGGAACACGAAACTTAGTTCATGTGCAAATTCACTTGATTTTCGAATACTAATAACTGACCGATTTCAATGGATTTTTTTCCCCTAAATTTTTATTAATTAAGTGATTCATTTAAATATAATGACCAGTCAAGCAAGCGTGGCTTGCTAGTGCATATAATATTGAGCATTTTTTATGATAGTCAGGAAATCGATAGCACGAATTCATTAGTCTAATAATAAAAGATAAAAATAGAATGATTTTTACTTCCATTATCGACTACCGTAGGTAATGGAAGTATTGCATTCGGTGAAAAATTTCGATATCGAGTTTTCACTAGATTTACATGTTTTGATGTTGCTTGCGTTCAAAAAGTGGTTTTTGGAATTTAGTGCGTATGTGTGTACACTGAATGTACTGTTTTGTTGGAAAAACCAAATTTATTTTATTGGCTGACTTTTAGATTTGTCATTTCAAGTAAAATTTTGTTTAGTTAGCCAAAAGAGTATGGTTGAAAGAAGTGTGATTTTTACTGGATAGTACGACAAGCTATATCATAGATCACTCTATAAAGAATCAATGTGCGACCGTTGTGCCGAATCAGTCGGCACAATATCCTTATCTATATTATATATATATATATATATATATATATATATATATATAAGGGCTTATATAATAAAATTTTTGTTGTTTTAAGAAAATTTTTTTCCTAGTGTCTGCGTGTGTGTAACTACCATACCTCCGAAACCAAAGCGATAGAACAACGAAGTTTTTTAATTAGGACATGCCTGATCCTGATGTACAGATCAACTTCGACCTGGCGTTCGAGTACAAAAAAAAAAAAAAAAAAAAAAAAAAAAAACGCTTTTTACTCAAAAATCTACGAATTTTTCCATGTGAAATAGTGATAATTTTTCAAGACTTTCTTATAAGTGTTAGTATAAAAATCTTTAAATTAAGTTTAAAATAAGCTCTAAAATTTACTGAAAATAAGTTTGAATATCTCTTATTAACGGCCCTCTTCACTTACCGACGCCGGTAGCCCGAGCCAGTGGTATTCTATGGGGAAATTTTCTTTACAAATAACTTTTTAACTAATACATATTTTTAAATTCTGTTTTAAAATTCAGAAAATTCCCAACTGTTAAATTGACGGACCTTTTTTGAAAAAGTATTTTTTTAATTTTTAATATTTTATTTTGAAATTGCAAAATGAAAAAAATTCACAAATTGAAAATTCGTATTTTGCAGCTTCAAAGTAAAATATAAAAAATTAAAAAAATAATTTTTTAAAAAAGGTCCGTGAATTTAACAGCTGGGAATTTTCATAATGTGAAAACAGAATTTAAAAATATGTATTACTTAATAAGTTATTTGTAAAGAAAAATTTCCCATTGAATAACATTAGTTCGGCTTCCAGTGGCGGTGAGTGAAGAGGGCCCTTAAGATGAAAAGCTAACTGTACAACGAAAAGTGTTAGTTGTAAGTTGTTTAATTTATCGCTTTTAGAAAACGGCAGATAAATATGTAATAATGCAGTAAACAAATGCCCAATAATAAGTGTGCTGTTTTAACTTTATACTCACGTAACTAACTTGCTAAACGGTTATTACATTATTTTATTATTTTTGACAAAAAAGATATGCTGATAAGCCCCCCCCCCCCTCCCTTCCAAATAAATAAAGAAAGAAAGAAAAAATAAAGAAAAAATAAATAAATAAAAATAAGGTGAAGAAATTATTAAATATTGGTTTGCGATACACAAAGGAATACATTTTTCATTACATTTCGAAGATCGTCTGGTAAGATTTACGTGTTTATTTTCTGTATGTTCATTTCCGCATGTTAATGTCTTAAAGAAAGGCATTCACATGAACTTATGAAAATATACAAGGATGAAAGTGTTCTACTTTTTCTGCCACTAATGTCTCCAGGCATACAGAAATCTTGATAATATTTTTACAGTTATTTTTATGATTTTATAAGATAGAGATTTTTGTTAGAAAATAGTGGTAGAAAAAGAAAGCGAAACTCTTTCATCCCTGAATATAGCAGAATATTATACTTTGGATTTTATCTTTCGTTCTTAAGCCTTATATACATATAAAATTTAATTTTAGAAAAGGATTTCTTTCACACTATTCGTTCCTCTCTGTGTGTACCAAGATGAAACTAATTTATCTGAAAGAAAAAAGCAGAGGGACTTTATGTAAAGGTCATTATAATATTTCTTGAACGAATACACGAACGTTTCATTTTAGAAAGTGTATTCATATTAGAAACATTGAAGTCATTAAAAATTAGTTTGTACCAATAAAATTTCTTGAGACGATTTTTTAAATGTTAATCATATTCAAAGCAGAGACCTATGCTTGCAAATACACTTTTTTAGGACGTCTAACTGAGTTGTTATTTTAAAGTATTAAATATTACCTCATTATACTGTCACACATTGAGCAATATTTTGTTTTAAAAGACAAATTAATGCTTTTTTATAGCTATGATGATTTTATTGAACGTGCAGTGACTATAAAATTTTAAGTATATAATGCTAAAAAATCACCATTAAGAACGTTATATATTTTAGTTATTATTCAAACCATTTCATAGTGAAACAAATATTGTCGAGCATATTAAATAAACGCACGCAACTTAGCTTCAGTACTTGTAATTTATTTGCGTGTAAAAAAGCTTACCGCATTTTCCAAAGGAGATTTATATTGCAAATGATTTAAAATATGAAATACCTGCTTTTATTAACGTCAACATATATATCATTAAAGTCTGGTAATCAGAAATCATTGGTAGTTGTTTATATTGCCGGTATAAATATTTAGAAATAAATGCGTCAGTTCTTTTTGAAATTTTTATCAATATTAATGGGCTCTGGTATTGGAAAAATACAATTTCTTCATAAAAATTTAGCAAATAGTATCTTAATACTTAAAAAATAAATCATTCGACACAACTGCAAGAATTAAACAACTATGTACTACTTTAGTGAAAGTCAGCAGTTTAAATATTATACTTTTCTTTGAAAAAAAGTTTTTTTTTTCTTTTTTTAATTGTGATAAAAACTTGAATTGCTAGAAATATGCAGTATCACAATCTCTGACTTTTTTTCCTTCCAAATTTGATTTATGATAATTACATTAATTAAATCCCTAACTGAAGCAATCTGGGAAGAGATGAATGTTTAAAAAAAAATCTATGGTTTATTGAGCATTTATTTATTTTAAATAGCAAATATTAGACGTATAAATAAGCAGTTACCTTATTTTGCTGAATTCACTCTCTTAAAATAAATGAGTTAATTTACTCTGTCAAGTTCGAGTTACATTTTTTAAATCGACTTGAGTTAAAAATGTAATTCTTTGAGCTAATTAGTAGTTTTTTATTTAAGTGAACTTGAGTTATCGATATTTATCGATACTTGAGTTATTTTGGCTCATTCAACCACTTCTAAGTGGCAACATCGTTCTCGCTGCAACCATACATATAGTAATAAGACATAGATTGATCAGCGAGAGAGAAAAAATGAGGCCTTTTTTTACGGGAAAAGTCACTCTAATTGCTGACTTTCCCCGAGTAAATCACACACAGGAATACACACTGATAATTTAGTAAATAAAATTTGTGAATAATTTATTTACTAAAGGTGAAGGAAAAACTCCAGATACAGTTTCAAATTCATTTTTCCTTTTATTCTTTTTTTTCAATACTCTCTAATGGCTGATTTTAGAACTTTTTTTCGGCCTCAAAATTTTTTGCTCGATAACATGGGGATGATAGTTCTATATATGTTACTATATCTATGGCTGCAACATACTTCTTCACTAGCACGGAAGTGCAACGACAACGCCATTATAAAGTGATCCAGTTTATTAAATTTATTTGTATTAAAATCATTAATAAAATAAATAAATTACTCAAATACAATAAATAACTCAAGTTTGAGTACATTATGTTAACTCATTCAGTTTCTTGAATTTAACTCAAGTTGAGAGGACACATTTCTTCTAGGCAAATGAGTGAAAATTCACTCAAGTTGAGTTATTTTGATTCTTTCATTTTAAGAGAGCATAATACAAAATGGCTAAATACTTCAAACCTTTTCGAAAAAAAAAAGTCTTTTAATTCAAAACTCTGATTTTAAGAAGGGACTAATAACATACAGATTATCAGCTATAATGTATGTTGTAAATACTTTTTTGAAGAAGTACGATGAAAAAAAAAATGAAATACTTTGAAGTAATCAGTGACAGTATTTATTTATTATATATATATATATATATATATATATATATATATATATATATATGTTAAATTTTTAAATCGCGTAAAATTTTTTGCTACACTGTAAAAAAAAAAAAAAAAAAAAAAAAGGTAGTTTTAACAGCAGAATTTGCTGGCAATGTGGGTGCCAACACATTCTACTGTTAGAAAGAAGTAATTTATAGCAGAAATAACTGTAAAAGAATCTCTCTTTGCAGATGCTTCTGCAGTAAATTATCTTATTAAACATCAGAATGTGCTGGCAAAATGGGTGCCAGCATATTTTGCTGTAAAAACTACCGTCATTTTTTACAGTGTATGCAGTTAAACTTACATGGAGTGCCTACGATGCTACAAACAGAAATATAAAATAATGAAAAGAATATACTTATCCAGCTTATTGATTAAAAATTTAAATATAAAATTATCGTTACGAGGCGCCCACTCTGAAAAGAAAAAAAAATCATACTATTAAAAAAAAAAAAAAAAAAAAAAAAAGAAAAAAAAAATCATATAGTTTTTCATATACCTTGATTTAATGAGATAAATAAAGGTGACGATTTAAACTTCAGCTTCACATTTAAAATATTTGTAAAGTTTAAGTTACTATTTATAGACTTAAAATCTAAAATTCTTGATTATTATTTTTTTCTTTTGAAGTTTTATTGCAGAAAATAGCATGTCACTTAAGAAAAGTTTTGAGACAGAACGAATACCTTTTCTTAAGTAGTTATTTCAATACAATCCTTTTATTTATTTTTCTTGTACTTGAAAGTTCATTCTTGAAAAATTTCAAAAAGTTCATAACTTAATTAATAATATATGTCGCGCATTCTTGTCGAAAAAAACATCACTTAACGTATTCTGAGAAAGCAGAATATGTCCAATATGATTAATCGTCATGCTGTAAGTTGTTCACGTATAGAAGAACCGACTGAAATTCATCTTTATAATGGCATTTTCACCACATTTTTTGTTGACGAACTTTCACGTTCAACCAAGAAAACGTATTATAAATTGTATCACATCACGGTTCTAAAATTTTTTGTAAAGCAAAGATTAAGATGGTGTCTGGTTATGTCATGCAAAATTATGACAGTGAGTAAACAGAGTTTATAAATGTTAATGTGTACTTTTTATGTGTAAATTATTTATCGAGAATGATAGAATATTTTAACTTAATGTGGAAGAAAGATTATGCTTACTTCATCAATCATACAATGGGGATATTAACCATAAATTGCATAAGTAACTATAAGAATAGGACTATTACACTGAAAATACTAACATATTTTTATGTGTTATCACATGGATTTCTGAAATAAATAATGTTTTACAAAGTACCATTTTATGTATAAAATTGGATTAAAATATGTATTTTAATTAAAAAATTATATTTTAAGAATTAGATATTAATATTAGAATTCTGTATTCTTCCGTCTGAGATTTTCTTTTGAAAATAAAAACAATAGCAGCATATTTAAATATAAATAGAGTCGAACCTCGTTAACGTGAACACGCTTGTGAATTACTTTTAACATGAGCTGTTTCCAAGGTTAGTTTTTGAGTTACTGATAACATGAACTTCTCATAACATGAAAAAAATTTTTATTCCCCTTGAGATTGATGTTAACGAGGTTCGACTGTAATTGGTAAATACATATTTTATTATAATTCTTCTGATACATCGTGTAAAGAAAAAAAGATACAATAAAAAAGTACACTCATGATTGTGAAAATTGCAACACCATGAAAGAATTGTCAGAAATTAATGAAACTTATTCCGCATATTACTGATAGGGGTACAGGTAAACGATCAAATGTACAAGGTAAAAAAACAAAACAAAAAGAGCATCTAAAATCAGTACTGTGTCCGCTACGCTGAGCGATGAGAGCCTGTACACATCGTGGCATTGAATCATACAGGTTCTGAATGTAATCTTGGGGAATTCCAGATGGCTTCGACTTGACGCCAAAGTTCAACCTTACTGTGCACCCAACCAGTTGTACGAGCGAATCGCCGATCAATGAAATCCTAGACATGCTCGATGGGTGGCATATCCAGGGAATAAGCAGGCCATGGAAGAAGTGAAACCTGTTGTGCACTGAAAAAGGCTCGTGCAGTCTGAGAATGCGTCGAAGAATGGAAAGGACCTCTGGCTCCAAAATTTCCCGTATGTAGCGATCACTGTTGAGGTTGCCCGCAATGTACACTAGATCGAATCGACAATTATAACCAATAGCTCCCCACACCATGATGCTAGGCTTTTGTGCAGTATGACGCTGGATAACACACTGTGGGAGCAGACGTTCCCCCCCTGTAACGTCTGACGCGTACTCTTCCCTTATTGTACTTCAGATTGTAGAGAGATTCGTCGGAGAAAACAATTTGTTGCCATTGGGCACGCCACGTGCTGTGTTGCTCAGCCCATTGAAGTCGGAGGCGTCTGTGATTCAGCGAGAGAGGAATCCTGCGTAGAGGAACCCTTGCGCGCAGTTCATGCTGCAGCAAACGGCGACGAACCGTGGAGCTAGACAACAAAACACCTGTAGCCGTGCTCCAACGTTGTGCCAACACACGACAGGACGCTGTACAATCCGTCACAGTCATGCGAATGTGGCGTCTGTCGTCTCGTGCCGTTGTTCTATTGCGTGTCCCACTGCCAGGTTTCCGGTTTGTTTGGTTCTCCTCTGCCCATTTCTTCCAAACACGCATCACTGTTGTGGCATTACACTGCGTGCGGGCTGCGATTTCTTGATACGAAAATTCACCCACTCGCATACCGACGATGCGGCCTCGTACGAATTCCGTTAGTTGTTGTTATGACACCCTCCGCTTTTGACGAGGCATATTGATAGAGGACGATAAACAGATTTCAGCGCGCCTTTACCCTTTTTTATATAACTAGAACAAGTGACTGATAAGGAGTCGGTTATCGTTCCACGCATATGCAATTGCTTTGTAATTCGGGTGGTCACCTGACGACGACTGCCTTGACTAAGCTTAACTCTGTACAGAGGCCATTCCTCTTGCGGATGTCCAGAGGCTACAAAACAATTTCAACTGACGCATTGACCGTCATCACGGGAATCCCGCATGCAGACTTGCAACTTCAGTACAGTTTTCAAAAAACTAATATCCTTCAACTCGAGAACTCAAACTTAGCAAGCTCCCTTTTCCCAAATATTCCGATTCAAACCTTTTCCAAAACCTGGGAAATCCATCCAGAAAAGGATGCTGCATCAGAATAAATTAATTGCAATATTAATAGCTATTCTCCCCCGCCTCCCGCCCCACCCTCATTCGTCAAACAAAAATTAAAACTTCAACTGATTCAAAATTGGCAATCTCTGTGGGATGTCTCCGAAAAAGGTAGACACACGCACAACCTGATCCCCATAGCCACAACCAATGACTGGAAATTTGCCCCTCGTATAACAACCTTCCTGACGGGCCATGACCCATTCCCAAGCTACCTCCATAGATTTCGTCGCCGACGCTCACCCCTGTGCCCCTGTTGCGAGGAGGGAAATGCATTGCATTATTACTTTAACTGTGTCCTCACTTCTGCCCACCATATCAGAAATCACTTTCCCAGACCAGTAAACTGACTGGACAACATTTTAACTAGACCAAATCTAATTAACAAACTCAATAAGATTTTCTCCCTGTTAATGGATATATCAAATGCCACTGATTAATGTTGTTATCAATAACACTGTCTACTGGCTCAGACAGGAACCTAGACCTCCTCAAGAGCAACGTATTCAAGAGTATCATGCTCATGCTTTGCTGTAGAAATGGATTCAACGATCAGTAACCTGTTGTCCCTTGGCGCGAGGAGCGCACGCCCGGCAACAGGTGATTGCACCACAGCACTTATCTTAACATGTTTCAGTTGTTTACCTCATGAACTCTAAATGAACTTTATCGACCAGAATTAATTCAAACCAAGAACTTTTCTCTCAATTATTATTTTAACCTCTCTCGCCCTTTGTCGGTCTTGGGATACAAGCCTGGCGAAACTATGTTTTTTTTTTTTTTTTTTTTTAAATAAACCTCTGAGTAGTCCCCTTTGTCTCGACATTGAATCGCTCAACATCGCTCTAATAGAGATGAGCAGGGGCTGCTCCTTGTTAAATATGTTAAATCATTTGTATGCCTTACCTCACTTTACATTTCCTGTAAGTTTGGCTCAATTTGCATAATCCCTTCATGGTGTTGCTATTTTCACAAACAGAGTGTATTAATTTAAAGCATATCGAATAACTATTTTAAAAATATCTTTGATGATTACTAAAAATAAAAATAAATAAATAAAAATAAAAAATAAAAAGACATTTTCAATAAAAAAAACCATTCATGAATTTTTTTATAGCATGAATTATCTATGCAGTAGAAATAAATACACGAAAGTATGTCCAGTTATACGCGTAAATGTTTGTTAAGAAGCTATTTTGTCTAAAACTGTTTTTTATACTTCCCATAAAAACGTTATTTTCACATGGATCTTTCTTTTTTTTAACGTTTCGAGAGATTACAATAATTGATTTAAGTAGCAGTGAACATCTTTGTAAAATTTGTAGTTAAATAAATTTTTGTTTAAAAATTCGTTTTGAACACCTTTGTGTCTAGACTCTAGACTCTAGAAACTTTTTTCTTTTTATTCGATTTTGATATTTATTTTCGGGGTTACATGGGTTTCGAAGGGTAAAAAATGCGCATTTTCTCTATTTTTTATATAATAAATAAAAGCTTTATTCGAAAGTTTTAGCATATAAAAGAGCAACATTTAGCAACATTTGATAAATTTTTCCTTGAGACTGGGTTTTCGGAGACCCTTCAAAAAAGCAGTGAACAGGATAACTCACGATAGCTTTAGCTGAAATTAAAAAAATCTGTTAGTAGACAAGAGTAGTTCATGCTTGACGGAAGGACAATAAATAAATAAATAAATAAATAAATAAATAAAATAAAAATAAATAAAATTTGTATTTTGGCAGAATTGTATGCAAAAACAGAACAATTTTCGGTACATTTTACCCCACGTATAGTCTTATAAAATATTATAATAAAAAAAAGAAAAACCTTCGTTCAAGCACTAATTAATTCTATTTCGAAGAAGTGTGCAAAATTGCAATAAAATCGGTGCGTTAGTTTTTGAGAAATCTTGTCCAAATCTTTTCTAAAGGGTCTCCGGAAACCAGATCCCACCGGCTGAATTTTTCAAAATATTTTAATGACAATTTTATAAAATATTGTTAGAACGCTGCTCTTTTACATTTTGAATAAAAAAAGTTATTTATTATATTAAAAATATATACTGAGGTGAAATATGCTTTTTTTTCAGGCTTCGAACGCCATGTAAACCCTTAAGAACAAAGCTAATTCATGAGTGATGTTTTTCATTAGATTTAACAAGGAAATGTGTAAAAATGTCTGACAAAATTCTGCTTAATAAATATGAAACACCAGTCATTTTCTTTTCAGTGCTATGCATAGCATCTTATGTTTTGTTTAGAATGAGTGGCCTGTTTTCAAATTGTAGTTGCATTTTCTGTTTTTCGTACTCCATTTTTCTAGTACAGTCACCGACATAAGTTAAAGCCTACTTTCGAATCTAGAAATTTATCTCAAATATCTAAAGAAATACTTCATGAATCCTCTTGAAACTACAGGGTTAAAAAGAACGTGTTATACCACTTATATTCCAGTGAAAGTTTTGTCGTGAGGGTTAAAAGGAGGGTCATTAGCAAAGTAAAGAAAAAATATAATGTTTGGGAGTACCCTGTAAAAAATAGTGCTTGAAATAAATTGTAGCTATATGAGATTATGTGTCTTCTTCTAATTGTAGATATAAATTTATATGAAAGTGTCACTTATTTTAACAGAGATAAAAAGGTTTCTTTAATAACATGAGCAATTTTTTATACGTCTTTTGTTTGCAGCATGCAGGGTTTTAAAACCAAAACAAAGTCACTTTTAGAAAACTTGATATACAATATTAGACACGACATATTGCAATCAGAATATATGTGTACAGTCGGTAACAAAAGTCTCCGAACACTAGCAAAAATTTCTATATAGAAAAAGAACACTTAATACAGTTTTGTTAAATAAATCCTTATCGATTCCTGCTTTTAGACTGACTAAGAACAGGATTCGACAAGGATTTATTTAACAAAACTGTATTAAGTGTACTTTTTTTATATAGGAACTTTTGCTAGTGTTCGGAGGCTTTTGTTACCGACTGTATAAACTACATAAAAAATATCTGTTGAAAATATGACCATATTTACTAAAAATTTTTTATCTGTGCATGCGCAAGTGCTAGGAAAATTAATTTTGCATAATTTATTAGCCAAATGTATAGTCTAATTAACAAAAAAAAAAAAAAAAACAAGCAAATATCTTTAAAACTCAGAAAGATATCGTTGATAGAAAAGTTTATTTTCAAATACTTTCAAAGAGATGAAAAACACTACCCATATATTCGTTTTGAGTCGATGAATAGATATGAATATACGTAAAAACATACTATGCATTTTCTGGAAAATAAAAAGAAGGGGGGAAATATTTGAAAACCTTTATTTTTACTAAAACACATGTTTAAATATTTTTTAGAATAGTATAATGATAACTACAAAATATTAAATTAATATTCAAATGAATAAACTTACAAAAATAAATAGAACTTATCAACCTGAAATTAAACGGCAAAGGTGAATACGCTGTAATTATTATATCAGACAGAATAAAATGTATAGTTAATATTATTGACTATACAGTCGGTAACAAAAGTGTCCGAACAGTAGCAAAAATTTCTATGTAAAAAAAGTACGCTTAATACAGTTTTGCTAAATAAATCCTTGTCGAATCCTGTTCTTAAACTACCTAAGTACAGAATTCGACAAGGATTTATTTAACAAAATAGTATTAAGTGTACTTTTTTTATATAGGAATTTTTGCTCGTGTTCGGGCACTTTTGTTACCGACTGTACATAAAATAAAATATTAAAAGTATACTAAAGAATTTTAAAAGTAATGGTTTTCAATAATTAAAAGAAGGCTCATAATCATATATTATAGCTACAACTCATTTCAAGCATTATTTTTACAGGGTGATCCCAAAGACTATGCCATTTTGTTTAATTTGTGACTCATCCCCTTTTAGCCTTCGGGAGAAAACTTTCACTGAAATATATATGGTGCTTAATACATTCCTTTTAGCCCTAAAGTTTTAACAGAATTCACAAAGTACTTATTTAGATATTTCAAATAAACTGGATTCAAAAATCAGCCTTCCCTTATACCGGTAGCGGTATGTACATCGCTGAAAACATATAAAAAAAAAAAAAAAAAAAAAAAAAAAGTATTCCATGTTAATACCTGCTTTTTTTTTCTCATCACTTACTTTGTAGAGTAATTTTCTCCAATATATAATTACGATTATGTATGGTGAAAATTACTCTATTAAGAAAAGTGGTGTGAAAAAAGGGCAGGTACTGACAATGTTACGGAATAAATAAATAAATAAAATTTATAGCTATGTATACTATCTTTTCATAAATGACCGGACACTTCCGATTTCAGCCATTTTTAAAAATATCTCCAAAAGTATTAGACAAATCATCTTCAGGATTGTAAAGGACATGTTTCAGTTCCTCACATATTTCAGTTAAAGTTTTGTGCCGAAAGGGAAAGAAGGACAGTAAAAATTTAAATAAAATGAGAGTTTTTGACATCACCCTGTAAAAAGTAATACTTGAAATGCGATTTGGCTGCAGCATGTGAATATGGGGCTCCTTCTTATTATCTGTATAAATTTTCATGTCTCTATCGCATGTAATCTGGAAGATATAAAGATTTTTAAAAAAAATTGTATATATATATATATATATATATATATATATATATATATGTATATATATATAATCCCCTTTTTAGCTATAACACCCAGGACAAAGCTATTTTCAGGAAACTCGACATAAAATATTATACACAGCGTACTGATATCAGAATGAAAAAATATTAAATGTCTAATGAAATATGAGCATTTTTACTAAATAATTTTTAACTGCGCATGCGTAAAATTTAGTGAAATTTCATTTGCAAAATTTAATAGCCAAATGTATTGAGCTGCTTATATAAAAAACCCCAAACAAGTATCGTGTAAATTCAAAAAGTTGTACGCGATAGAATGAACTGATATTCATTCACTGGAAAAAAAAGCTTAACTATAAGGGGTTTTACTCACATTTTATTTTGATTCTATGAATGGTAATACAGTTTTTGATGATTCCAAATAATTATTGAGAAAACGCTCTTACCATTTTCTTATTTTGGGGAACAGCTGAAATTCAGTTCATTCTATCACGTACAACATTTTGAGTTTACACGATACTTTTTTGTGGGTTTTATATAAGTAGCTCAATACATTTGGCTATTAAATTATGCAAATGAAATTTCGCTACATCTTACGCATGCGCAATTAAAAGTTATTTAGTGAAAATGCTCATATTTCATTAGGTATTTAATATGTTTTTATTCTGATTGCAATGTGCTGTGTCTAATATCATATGTCAAGTTGTGGAAATAGCTTTGCCTTGGGTTTAATACTTTGCGTGTTAAAGCTAAAAAAGATAAAAAATTTTTGCAGTTTTTTAAAGAAACCTTTATATTTCCCTGATTAAATACAGTAGAGACATAAAAATTTATACAGATAATAAGAAAGGATGGATGGATGGACATCGCACTAGTGCTGCGCAGATGGGCAATTGGCGAGGGTCTGGGACACACCCCTAGAGGTGATCCGGAGACATGCCATCACAATTTTGATCCTGCACGGAAGGGATGGCTCTCCCGCTTCGGTGATCCCCAGAGGTATAATTTTTGATGAGAACATGGAGGACATTGCAGCCATGACAGATTTTACGAGCACAGGCCGCCATTAGTGTACACGACGGTCTTTGGCCGGCTCGAGTACCGAACCCACAATCTTCCAATTACGAGGCCGGCGCTCTACCGACTGGGCTACCGCGGCCCCGATAATAAGAAAGAGCCCAATAATCGCGTGCTACAGCCAGATCGCATTTCAAGCATTACTTTTTACAGGGTGATGCCAAACAATTTGATTTTTCTTTAATTTTTTACTGCCCCCCCCCTTTCACTTTCGGCGCAAAACTTTTAACTGAAATATATGAGGGATAATATGTTCTTTACACTCCTGAAGTTTCAAAATGATTTGCTGGTACGTTTGGAGATATTTTTAAAAAGTCTAAAATCGAAAGTGCCCGGTCATTTATGGAAAGGTAGTGTATAATATAGTAAGTACTTAAAATAATCATATTATCTCTAGTGAAATAATCTGACGTGAGCATAAATAAAACGAATGAAACAGATGAACCAAAAGGTTAAATACTAAAATTAAGTATTATATTTACTGATTCTTTTAATAAAATATTTTAAATTAATATTTTATTATTGCACATATATATATTTTTAGGGATAATTTCTGCAACCAAACATAACTGTACAATTCAGGAGTTAGAGCAGTGTTTTCAGGCTTTAAACGCAATTACACAATCTGAAGAGTTGGCACTTGCTGCGACCAAAGAAGAACTTTTAATTGTGTGCAGGTAAATATACATTTTTTTTTAAAAACTAGTCTTACATTGTAATTATTTCAATTTTTAATACATCAACTAGCAATTTTAAATTGTAAAATTTCAAAATAAATAAATAAAATATTGAAAAAGAAATTTGAAATTAAACTAACCTTCCGAAAAAATAAATACATAAACATAAAAAATAAAAAGAAAGATCCAAACATACGCAACGCAAATTTAGTTAAAAATAATGAGCAAGAATGAGATTTGATTGATGAAACAATAATTTTCCTTTAAGAGTGGTCTATCAAATACGGCACTGAATTATGAAAAAAGAATTTGATTGCCTTAGTGTTTCATAGTCATGATAGTAACGATTAATTCACCACTTCCAGAATTAAAATGCCATCTGACAGCATCTTGTCAATTTTGGTTTATTTTGTCTGTCGCATGCCTGATTTCGGTATCGGTGTATGGTTGGGTTATAGTAAACTTAGTAAAATTAGATTGTTGTAAATTAATTTTACTTTTTAATCATTAGCATAATTGTCAATTGTTCCCCTTTTTTGAGCACTACTACTTCTTTGTAATTGTCTTTGGCTAATTAAAAAGCTTAATTTATGTAGTTAAATAAGATTCTATTTAAAATGATCTAACGTGTGGCACTCACACGATTTTCTCTACCCTGATGCACTTCAATGGTACAAAGACATATCGCAGATCAAGGGGAGAGAAAACAAATACTGCGTATGAACCCACATTAAAAACAATTTAAAAGACGGTTAGAAATAGTTTTATTTGACATACAATTCTGTGTGATGGGGACTGCCACCCCTAACCCCCTCTCCCCGTTTGAACATAGTACCTAAATTTATAAAAATTTCAAGGCTGTTATTAAATTTAAAAGTTTATTCCAAATTATTCTTAAAACTTTCAGCCGTACTACTACTTGCAAATTAGATATCTTGATCAATCTCTTCAAATGACAGCCTCATAGGAAATTCAAAATACAAAGTTTGAACTGCCTGCAATTACTAGTGTTTAATTTATGACATCAAAACGCGTAATTATACAAAAAAAAAAAAAAAAAAAAAAAAAAAGGCGCAAAATTATTTTTTTTATAAATTTTTCATCTACCGTATGGATATGAGAAATTAATTTCGATTCTTGAGCAATTTTCCTGAATCTGATATATATGTAATAAAGCACTTCCATCAGTTACATTCAAAGTAAAATAATGTTTTCGCTTAATTTTGGGTAGCCCTCTATATTGTCTATAAATTCTTTAAATTACATACACTTCACATTGTGCATTTAAATTTTATTCTATGTCAAAAACAAAGCTGAAATATATTTCAAGCAATTTCCAAGTGCAACTCCAATATATTCGAATTCTATTGAGTAGCCCTGTCAACGAATGGTGAATTGTTTTCATACTAAATTCGAAATGAAACATCCTTTTATGTATATACGTAAAATATATATGCTCATTTAATTTTTTTTAACTCAGCCTATAGATGGTAAAATCGATCTATCAGAAATTTCGCCCATAGACGTAATGCAATTGGATTTTCTTGGATGTTCCTGTACTCGAACGTTTGCTTGATCTCCACAGAAAAATTAGGCATACATATTTAGAATACCAAGTTTGGACTTCCTGATACTGTTTGTTCTCGAGACAGGCACACGCAGAAACATCAGGAAATCTCAAAACGCATAAATATATCAGAAACTCAGTTTCGAAAATTTGACCCCAAAAAATACTTTCTCTGCTATATACGGATTTAAAAAAAAAAAAAAAAAAAAAAAAATGTATCCAAAAAGCGGAAGAATTGGAACCTATGCATTAGCTTTCATTTCGTTTGATTTTAAGCCTTTACTATCATAACTATTAGTAAAATGGAAGCGGGGAGAGTTTAGATGCATCATTTACAGTCGGTAACAAAAGTGTCCGAACACTAGCAAAAATTCCTATATAAAAAAAGTAGAGTTAATACTGTTTTGTTAAATAAATCCTTGTCGAATCATGTTCTTAGACTGAGTAAGGACATGATTCGACAAGGATTTATTTAACAAAACAGTTTTTACTCTACTTTTTTTATATAGGAATTTTTACTAGTGTTCGGACACTTTTGTTACCGACTGTACGTATTTTTTCTTCTTTTTGTCACATAACTCTAAAAGAAAAAAAAAAAACTTTTAAAATGAATTAAAAAAAACGTGTGATTTCTGTAATACACAGACGCACGATATTCAAAACATAATAGTTTATAAGTTAGCAGTGATTGTTTTCATTTCTTATTGAAATAATTTAAAAGCTTATACTTTCTTGTTAACCAACGATTAAAACTGTGTAATTTAAAGCAATAAAAAAATGTATTGACATTTATTTTCTAATACCGCCTTTTGGAATTTAAATCTGCTAAATTTAAAGAGAAATTTTAGAACTTTTAAATAAAGAATGCCCAAACTACATAATATTTAAAAATTCATTTATAAGAAATAGAACTTATTTAATCAAATCTTAAGAATTTTATCTGTAATTTACATTCTAAAATATTCTTTAAATATAAAAAATAATGTCTTTGTTAAGTAGCCCTTCTTAATTTAATAAAAAACACACTTCCATTGAAATTTCTTAATGAACTTGATGTCTATGATTTTACAATGTGTTTGTTTTCAACTTTTTCTTCCTTTCAACACTTTCGAACAAGGTTGAAAAGTGTTAATGACTTCGGTTTGTGTATTTGTCTGTCCGCGCTCTAACTCTCGTAAATATTTATGGATTTTCTTAAAACTGATATGTATTATTCAAGTTCACTATCGGTTGTTCCCTATTGGAAATGCAGTGAATAAATACCACTACTGGTTTGTGTACAAGGTCACCCGAAATTATTCCAAAGCATTATGTTCTATGAGAGGTATTTCTATAAACCCATATTTAAGACCTTTACTTTACACAAATTTTAATGAAATTGAAATAAGTTATTCAAGTCCACTATCGGTTGTTTTTTTATTGAAAATGGAGTAAATACCACCGCTGGTTTGTGTACAAGGACACCCGAAAGTATTCTAAAGCATTGCGTTCTATGAGAGGTATCGCTATAAAATCTTTACTAGCGAGCTTCGCCCGCTAGCGAGTCAGTATTTTCAAATGAATCACTAACAGTAACTTTTAGTGTTAAGAAAAGAAATTAAAAAATATATATATCATTTATGATTGGGTAAAAAGTCGGCCCGGGTCCCCACTGCCTTCGGCAGCGCAGTCCCGTGCGCGCTGCGCGCGCACAACTTAAGTGATACACGCGCTGCGCGCGCGTATTCCTTCCCTGATCCTTCGTGCACCCTAAAAAAAATCATTTTTGATCGGGTAAAAACTCGCACCGGGTTTCCACTGCCTTCGGCAGCGCAGACCCATACGCGCTGCGCGCGCACGTGTGAAGGTATACGTGCGCTGCGCGCACATATTCCTTCTCCAGTCAAATTTTTATTCTTAAGAAAAGAAAATTTAAAAAATCATTTGTCATCGGGTACAAAGTCGGCCCGGGTCAGGACACCTCAAAACGTGTAAATCTGGGGAAAACTTTCGATAATTTAAAAGAACTTTAAAATATCTTTCGAATGATGTATTAAAAATAATTTAATCATAAATAGAAATTGAAATATTGAAATTTGAAAACATTACAGCGCCATAAAAGAAAACTGATTCAGGAAACCTCAAAACGTGTAAATCTGGTTAAAACTTTCGATAATTTGAAAGAACTTTAAAATATCTTTCGAATGATGCATTAAAAATATTTTAATCATAATTAGAAATTGAAATATTGAAATTTGAAAATATTACAGCGCCATCTGGCGGTACGAATTTCTGTATTCCACTGTTCGATTCCAAATCAAAAAAGCGTTCTAATGATGTATTATTTATGAAATTATTTTAATTAGTTCACTATCAACTGTTGATTGTGTGATTTTAATAATAAAAATTGTATTTCTTTCTCCCATTATCTAATGGTGTTTTTCATTTGCTGCGGCTTATTTCTGTCGAGCTATCTACATGATAGACCAGAGATTTCTGCCTAAAGGTTGTCTGAGTGAGTAATGCTGACCGGGGTGTCGGCCTGGATAGCTCAATTGGTAGAGCCTTGACCTTGTAAGTCAAAGATCCGGGGTTCGACTCCCGGTCCAGGCATTATTTTCACTCACAAGGAGAGTTCACGACATGGAAAATTCAGATCGGGACGAAATTTCGCAGGAATGTAGTATACTATGAAGGTAACAACATACTAAAGCAGTAGGACCCACTATCCACAAAATTTCGAGAAAAAAGCATTTAAAGTTTCAGTAATCTTTAAACACAAGTTATTTCGCTAACGAGCAAGCGTCCAAGTGGTGTGATCTTAAAGCGCGAGCCTGCTAGCCAGACGACTTGGGTTCGAGGCTACCTCGAGACTACTTTTTTTTTTTTCTTTAACTTTTTATGCAATCTAAACTTTTTATTTATTTTTACTTTATTTTATAATTCAATTCAAAATTTGAAAATTCTAATAAAATATTATTTAATTTTTTTTTAAATGTAAAATAAATAAATTTTTCTATTTTTAATATTTATAACTTAAAAATACAATAAATTTCTATAACTTAAAAAATAAATTTTAGTTTTATTTTAACTGTAAAATAAGGTAAAACTAAAGAAACTGTTTTTGATTATTTATCGAAATATTTTATTTTATTTTAGGTATGCTTGAAACAATACTAAATTTTGTTTTTTAAATTAAAAAAAAATAATAATACAGAGAAATGATCATTTTAATTGCATATATAATTACTATCCAAATTAAATAATTACTTCTCCAATCAATACAGTTTCTGGAAAAATTATAGTATAGGATTACGATGCTGTAAGTTATTACAGGTAAAGAAATGTTATCTTTAAATGTAGATTTTAAATGTTAATGAACATCATTTCTTTTTCGATAACGACTTCCTTTTTTTTTTATCCTTCCTTGCACAAAATAAAATTCCACTTGCCCTTAATTATTAACAAGCTAGAAGCGTTTACGTAATTTATACACATTCAAACAAGATCAGGAAGCTCAAACCAAGATTTAAGTAACACCTGCTGACTATTTTACACTTTGTTTACAGCTTGCTTATTTTTTAATTATTTAAATATTTGTCTGTTTTTCTTTTTGTTTCTTATTTAGGGTTTTGTAAAACTAAACTTTATTTTTTAAGTTATAGAAATTTATTGTATTTTTAAGTTATAAATATTAAAAATAGAAAAAGTTATTTTATACTCAAGAAAATTAAATAATTTATTAAAATTTTCAGATTTTGAATTGAATTGTAAAATAAAGTAAAAATAAATAAAAAGTTTAGATTAAATAAAAAGTTAAAGAAAAAAAAAAAAAAAAGAGTCTCGAGGCAGCCTCGAACCCAAGTCGTGTGGCTAGCAGACTCGCGCTTTAGGATCACACCACTGGGGCGCTTGCTCGCTTGCGAAATAACTTGTATTTAAAGATTACTGAAACTTTAAATGCTTTTTTCTCAAAATTTTGTGGATAGTGTGTCCTACTGCTTTAATATGTTGTTACCGTCATAGTATACTACAATCCTGCACAATTTCGTCCCGATTTGAATTTTCCATGTCGTGACCTCTCCTTGTCAGTCGGAAAAATAAAATTTCAATAAATATATATATATAAGTTTGAAATTTAACGGGAATATATATATATATATATATATTGACGTAATTTTCTTTCTTTAATAATAATAATAATAAAAAAATGCCATTAATGTTTCAACTTACATTTTTTTTGTGTGTGTGTTTTACATTGCTCCCTTATTTCTAACAGAAAAATAATTAAAGCACGTTTCAATATTTTTGAGAAACATTGTATATATAATTTACTCTCTGTTTCCCTTTGTCTCTAAGTTTTTTTACTAGCATCATTCTCTGTGTATCTTCATCATATAAATTTATAAAGTATCATCTATTTTTATGCATTACTTCTGAAAGTTTGTTATTTTAAATACACGATTTATGTAATCGATAATTTCCTATTCTCTAGAAATGAAAGTTTTGTAACTAAAGTCACGAAAAGCACGAATCATCAAACTTTCGCTCATTCTTTACTGAAACCATTTTTGACATTAATATCGCTTTGTGTGTATTTATGATAACCTCACACCCATAAGTTATCTTTAGTAAATAATTGATTGTTTATTGCATTATAATTCACAAGAATGGTAAATTTCCCTTTATTCACTGTCTTTGCTTTTTATCGTGAATGGAATTAAATCAAGAGAAATCTTTTAGTGTTACAATATGCTTTATTGATGTAAATTTTTGTATATCACACCCACTTATACCTTTAACATTTTCAATGAGTTTATTTTTATCTACCAGTTATTTTACAATATATATATAATTCTTTGCGTGTTAATTTATTATTATAAAAAGTTGAAGTGAGACAGGTTAATAAATGCAGACACACACGCACACACACACAGATACACACTGTAAAAAAAAATTTCAGTATTTTACAACAAAAGGTGCTGGCACCGCGGCTGCCAGCACAGTTGCTGTAAAATTTACAAGCTGCTGTGATTTATGGTGCTGTAAAATTTACTGCACTTTGCTGTGAATTTTACAAGATGCTGTTTTTAGTAGTGCTGTAAAATTAACTGCACTTTGCTGTGAATTTTACAAGATGCTGTTTTAAAAAGTGTTGTAAAATGTACAGCAAAGTGTAGTTAATTTTACAACACTTTTTAAAACAGCATCTTGTAAAATTCACAGCAAAGTGCAGTTAATTTTACAGCACTACTAAAAACAACATCTTGTAAAATTCACAGCAGAGTGCAGTAAATTTTACAGCACCATAAAAAACAGCCGCTTGTAAATTTTACAGCAACTGTGCTGGCAGCCGCGGTGCCAGCACCTTTTGTTGTAAAATACTGATTTTTTTTTTTTTTTTTTTTTTTTTTTTTACAGTGTAGGCAGTGATGCCAGATTGCGGATTTTCGAGGCTTCTGGGGGCAATTTTGGGGACCAAATGTTTCTGTGGACTTTTTTGGGGAATTCTAAAATTTTGGGGGACAAATCTGGAGAGTTCTTCAACTTCTTTCTGTCAATGTTGGCAACGTAATGATTTATCCCTACGACTAGAGACTTTCAATAGCTTTATTGTTATTTGAGGATTTTTTTCAAAAATTGCCTTCATTTGGAGAAAAATCTGAGCTCAAATCATGGAAAAATCTGCTTGATTTTTTTTTGTTTTTGTTTTTTAAGAAATTTTTATTTTCCCTTTTTAGTAGAAATCAAGCTGCGGATTTTTTCGAAAAAAAAAAAAAAAAAAACCTTATTTGGGAAAATTTAAGACCTGTTTGGGGAAAAAATTTTCGACCATTTGGCATCACTGAGTGTAGGCGCCGCGCGCCATCAAACACAGAAAGATCAAAAGAGAGAAAAGACGTTTGTTTGTTCCTTCAAAGAAAACATGATGCTGCTAGTTGGATCTAGCTTCTAGGTGCTAGAGATTTGTTTTCTCCAATATAAATGTCAGAAATATTTTAATGGCAAATTTTCGGGATGACAAATTTGTGATTCATAATTGCAAAGTAGGTGCCTACTGTTTCCATTTGAAGACATCTGCCATTCTACTGGCTGGAACCATTAATTTTGATTTTCCTTTCCTTTCTTTCTTTCTTTCTTTTTTTTTTTTTTTGTATTATTTTTAGCAGTTTTTTTATTCTAAGACTTTAATTATAAATTCAGGATTTCTAGTACGAGGGGAAAAAAATCACTTGATAAGTTTTCTTAAAAAAAAAAAAGAAAAAAAAAGAAAATACTTGTAAATTTACTTAAACAAATACAAAAAAAAAAAAAAAAAAAAAATTAATTCTCTGTTACATTATTTTCAAATAAGGGATATATAAACGATGAGGATATGAAATATATAAACGTCATCATTAAAATGATCAAACACAAAAAAGTAGGACTTGACTTAATCAATAAAAGATTATATATGTACTGATAAAAATATCTGTAACTGGTATCTAGAATCTAAATTGTGTCTTCAGAAAAAATAGTTCCATGTCATCCTTATAAATTCTAGTCCCCTTTAAAAGGGCGTTCTAGAAACTCCTATCAGAAATCTAGAGCGTTTGACGATGTACTCGAGGGCAAAGTTATTTAAAAATATTTACAAACTAGCAGGCTACGCCCGCTTCGCTGGTCACTATATTTAAATGAATTTTCAAAAGAATTGGATCAGTATTTATTTTTTACATCACATTACACATTAAAAAAAAAAAAAAAAAAAAAAAAAAAACTGAAATCGCTTTAGATCTCACTTCTTCGGATACCCGTTGCCTAAGGCAGCTCTTTTTTCTGCCCGTACTGCATCGGGTCCAGTTTCTCACTGTCTACAGACAGGTCTTTCCCGGGCACTTCTATATGGGTATTTACGACGACTTGTGGATTTTCTGTTATTTAAGAACTACGATTTTAAAGATGACTGTATCTCAGCATCTATTATATATTTTAGTTTTTGAACCATGTGTTTTATAGCCCCCGTTATTTACACTATATTGCGATTTGATTACGACCAGTGCAATAAAATAAAATAAAAAATTAGATTTTCTTTTCAAAGGAATTAAATACATGAAAAACAAACGAATATTTATCAGTTTAATCCTTTCTACTATAAACTACCATTTTTTTCACCCAATAAATATTATAAATAATAATAATAATAATAATAATAAATATTTTTCTTTTAAAGGAATTAATTAAAAAAATGAAAAATAAAAAGTTGTTATACTATAAAATTTATACATAAACGTAACAATTTATTTCTATCGTATTTTACTATTTTGATTTTCAATAAATATAAAAATAATAATAATAAAAAAAAAAGAAAATCGCCTCAAATGAATGTATTAAATAAAAAATGAATTGCATAATAGCCGTTGCTAAGATACGCAGACGATTACAATCGAAGAATAAATTCATGAAAAATGAAAAATAAAAGCCAATGTTTAAAATTGAAAAAACATGCATTAAAAAAATTCAAATTCGAAATTCGAAAAAATCTCGATGAGGGGCACACCTGCAGGGTCCCAGGTACCTATATGCCAAATTTGGAAGCTCTGCGATCAATAGTGTGAGCACCAGAGCGCAGACACACACACAGACACTTCTCTTTATTTATATAGACTAGCAGGCTACGCCCGCTTCGCTGGTCACTATATTTAAATGAATTTTCGAAAGAATTGAATTAATATTTATTTTTTTACACCACATTAGAGACAAAAACTTAAGAAGAAAAGATGAAGAATAAAAAAGAAACTGAAATTACTCCAAACCTTGCTTCGGGTACCCGCTGTCTACGGCATCTCTTTTCCCGCCCGTGCTGCATTGAGGGGTCCAGGTTCCCACTGTCTGCAGAAAGATCTTTCCCGGGCACTTCAATCTGGATATTTTTCGACGACAGGGGGGATCTGCTACTATTTAAGAACTGCGATTTTAAAGATGACTGTATCTCAGCATCTATTAAATATTTTAGTTTTGAACCATGTATTTTATTGCCCATGGTATTTGCACTATATTAAGATTTGATTCTGACCAATGTAATAAAATAAAAAGTAGATTAATATGTATATATATATATATAAACAAATAAATTTTAATCATTTTAATCCTTTTTACTAATATACTACCACTTTTCCCGATAAATACTGTAAATAAATAAAAAATCAATGAATAAAAGTTTTTTCTTTTAAAGAAATTAATTAAAAAATGAAAAATAAGAAGTTGTTCTACTATAAAAAATTAAACATATCTGTTATAAAAACGTTTTTAAATTTAAAACTAATTATACTTAATTTTTTCTACTGCATTGCGATTTTATTTTCAATAAATATAACAAATTTAAAAAAAAAAAAAAAAAAAAAAAAAAAATCGCCTTCAAATGAATGTATTAAATAAAAATAAGTTGCGTAATAGCCGTTGCTAAGATACGCAGACGATTGAAGCAAAACAATAAATCTATGAAAATTAAACAAAGAAGCCAATATTTAAAATCGGAAAAACATTAATTTAAAAAATTCAAATTCGAAATTTGAAAAAATCTCGATGAGGGGCACTCCTGCAGGGTCCCAGGTACCTATATCCCAAAATCTAAAAATTTAATATATTTAATTTTTCTACTGTATGTGTATAACTATTTGATTTCAATAAATATAATAAAAAAGATTTCTTCCTCAAATGAATTTAAATAAATAAATAGTTTAATAGCCGTTGCTAAGATACGCAGATTTTTGAAACGAAAGAAATTTCTGAAAAAGGAAACATTGAAGCCAATTTTTAAAATCGAAAAAACATTAATTAAAAAAATTCAAATTCGAAATTCGAAAAAATCTCGATGAAGTGCATACCTGCAGGGTCCCAGGTATCTATATGCCAAATTTGGAAGCTCTGCGATCAATAGTGTGAGCACCAGAGCGCAGACAGACACACACACACAGATACACAGACACTTCTCTTTATTTATATAGATAAATGCGAATACACGAGGCTGGTTTCAGCTACTATAATCTTAGTTTTTTTACCCAAATCTAGAAAATCAAGCGAGAATTTCTCGCAATACTATTCAGACTATTGTTTCACCGTCTAGAAATGTGTAGACTAGAAATTCTCAATCATTTCGTCTATACAATTTATTGGCGTGCCTTACGCGCATAGCTCGGAAGTCAATATGTCTAGGTAAGGGATTTAGAAAAACTAGTGGGACGTTAAACGCAACCAACCACACGTAATTGTTTATCAATTAATTCAAGGCCCCTTTCATGATGTCTGATCATTGTTAAGATTAATTATTATCATTACAGATGGTATTATAATTAATAATTATGCTATTGCGCTAATTAAATTGGAATTTTTAAATATTTATAAATCTGTATGAATTATTTTCATTATGTAAATATCGTCTTATTTAATGAAATCTATTCTGATATATTGGTAACATTTATGTCTATTTATTAGCGAGATAACTAAAATATGTGCTAAGTTAAAAAAAAAAAAAGTTTATATATTTATATCTATCTATCTATCTATCTATCTATCTGTCTGTCTATATATATATCTATATTACTGTTTACTTTTGATAAATTATTTTAACTAAATGAATTTATACGTGAATGTCAAAATATTGATTAAAAAATTTCTTTATCAAGGCACGCAATATAAAGAAATATATATAAGAAAAGGATTTATTTCCACAAAACAATATTGCTAGTAAAATACAAAGCTTCCAGTGAATAGCATAAAATTTAAATCAGAATTGACTCCGTACGACCGTTGGTACATTTAAAAATTACCAGGCTTTATAAAAAAATAATAATAATAATAAATAAATAAAAAATAAATTCCCGAATATTTCAGTGGTCAAACAATTGTAAAAGTTACAATAGCGTTTTTAAAATTTATTCCCATGTTTATAGCTTTTGCTATTACATCTTAATTGTTTTGTGTGTCACTGCAAAATATCTAATTGGGAACCTGTAATTTCCAGTGAAAACGATACTGTAAAAAATTAATAAAACCTATATCGGTTTCATTCTTTTTTAAATAACTTAATATACTTTAGGAAATTAACCATAGGGTATAAATACTTGTTAATATTTGTTTCCCTGTAAAAAAACTACAAATAATATGCATGGTTTTTTTTTTTTTTTTTTTTTTTTTTTTTTAATAGTAATCGTACTTTAGCGAATGAAAGATTCAAAGTAACGTATATCAGCCCTGTTCTCTTTAAATAATTTAGCATCATTAACACTAATTTAAAATTATTTGAGTCTATATATCGTATTATATAAAAATTCGACTCAGAATCCCTAAGTAAACTTTGTCCCGCAATCATAAAAGTCTATATATTTCTGTCAATGGTGACCTGTAACAAGCCTTCTCAATGTTACCTGAATCGAATGTTTAGGTTAGATGCTAGCGTACAAATATTTTGAGCCATTAGGCCATAATAAATAAGAATATTTTTTTTTTGTGTTTTTATAAAAGAATTACAAGTTCTACGCGCATGCATATTTTAAAATATACCATTATACAATCTGCAATTCATCCGACAGTAACACAATCTTAAATTTTTAGCTCAAACGAACAAAGAAAGCGTTTAGAGACTATGATGTTCAATCAAACATATATATATACACACACACACGTAATCGTATATTACCAAGAATGAATTCAGGAAACCTCAAAACATAGATATACATTAAAATCCCACTGTCAAAATTTTTAATGTGTATAGTTGTTTTTCTTACATAAATACATTGAGAATGTAATAAACACGGTGCAGGCTTTAAAATGCATTTTTAGTTTTAGATCAGTCGACATTTCTTTTTTTTTTTTTTTTTTTTTTTAATTAAATAACTTAAGTTCAGGTTTTCTTTACTTTTGATTCATTGACATAAAATTTTTGTAATAGATAAAAAAATAATCAAGATTTTCTTCCTTTTTTTTTTTTTTTTTTTTTATGCAGTTTACTATTTTATTTGTCAATAAAATTTTAAATTCAAGGTTTCTTTTATAAAAAGAAAAAAAGAAAAAAGAAAAGAAAAAAGAAAAGAAAAAGAAATTTATAACACAAATATTTTGCTTTTAATAATTAAGTAATAGTTTTAAATAAATATATAAATTTATTTTTTAATATCTCCGTTCAGTTTGATCTGTAATTTAATAAGAAGTTTTTTAAGACTTTCTAAAGCAGTTTTTGAAAGTGCATGGTATAAAGTAATTGTATAAAGTATATATAAATTAAAAAAAAAAGAAATTACATCAAATTTATATTATTTTCTAAATAAAATAAACTTATTTAAAATTAAAATTAATCTTTAGCGCATATATTTATTACAATTTTATAATATTGAGCTATAACAAGAGCCCTGCAAAATTCGGATTTCAATCGACACGTATTCGACAGTTGAATTTGATATGAAGCCGAAATCTGACCCAATCTTGATAATATAGTTAATATGGACTGAAAAACTAATTCAAAACCAACTTAGACACAAAATTTTTTATTCTCAAAAATTTATCTAAATAATTATTTCTTCTAAAATTTATGAATTACTTTTTCATAAAAAAGAAATCAATGTCTATTAAGTTGGGGAAGATTATTAACAATTTAAGATTTAAATTCAACTCCCCCAGCCCCCCCCCCCCAAAAAAAAAAAAAAAAAAAAAAAATACAAATTAAATAAGGCAGTTGATTATCTTTTACTTCTAAAAACAAATGAACGCTGTTGCTAAGCGGTTTATATTGCCATCTGCGGTCATAATTGCTGATTCATCTACATATTTTACAGAAAAACTTACACATCCGTTTTAGATCAAATATGTTTTGCTTACTTAGACATTTTTTTTTTTTTTTTTTTTATGAAGACATGAGATGTTTACAGCTGCACTTTTAAAAGATTCAACTGGAAAATTATGCGAAAATTAAACCGAAATTAGAAATTTATTTTATGCACACATTTTAGAGTCTAATATTTATTTTATTATTTATTAGTGGTAGTAATTTTAGTGATTACATTTTTCAAAAATAGAAAAAAGCATTTTTATTTTTTATTAAGAAAAAGTACCATTTGAAAAAAAATTAAAATGCAGAGTAAAGATTGAATATCTCGAATTCTCGAATACTTATTTTTAAATGAATACTATTGTAAATTTACAGAGACTCTGGATAATTATATTATCGTTATAATGTTAACAATAATCTTTTGTGACACTGACACAATTTTCTCTTACTCTGCAGTATTTCTTTCTTTCTTTTCTTTTTTTTTTTTTTTTTTTTTTTTTTTTTGCTGAGAATTTTTATTATTATATTATTCATGCACTAGCTGGTTTTACCCGCTTAAAGAAATAAATAAATAAATCACTATTTTTCATATCACTTTATACAAAGAAAACTTAAAAAATAATAATAATAAATAAATAATAAATAATCATGACCTCGCTGAAAGTATCTGCTGCCTACGGTAGCATCTTTCCCATTTGCGCTGTGTCCGGTCCAGGTTACTGACTCAGGGGTGAAACTTTTCAGGTGCCACCCCTGAATTCAGGGTTTTTGAAATTTTTGCTGTTTCTGATTTTCATGTAAATTATTTTGTTTTTACAGAAATTTCTTATTTTGAATGTTTAATTTGCCTCACAATGTATTAAGAACTCTCCAAATATCATTTAATACAGGTAGTCATATGATATTTCATTATTAAATCTTACCTATCTGCATGCAAATATCAGTTTTCAGGGGTTTTGCATGCTAGGTAGTTTCACCCCTGCGACTGCAGCAACTTAATTTTTGGGCACTTCAATTTCGGTATTTATCAGATAAATCGTGGAGCTGCTATTACTCAAGAACTACAATTTTAAAAAATGACTGTAGCTCAGTATCAATTACACATTTGAGTTTTGAAACCATGTATTTCACTGACCTCGATCTCTCTAAATTATTACCATTTGATTTCAGTTAGTACAATATATATATATTACTTTTCAAAAAAATTAAATAAAAACAAATACATTTTAATTAAATTCAAAATTCAACACGTTTAAACATTTTTACACACTACCATTTGTTACTAAAAATACAATAAATAAATAAAGTATCCTTCTCAAAGGAATATATATATATATATATATATATATATATATATATATATATATATATATATATATATATATTATAAAACATATAATGTAACAACCGTGCTGCTAAGAGATGCTGACGAGTAAAACTAAAGAATAAATTTAAGAAAATGAAAAGAAAAAAAGAAAAAAGATTAAAATTAAAAATTTGAAAATATCTCAGTGAGGTGTGCAGTCGTCCAAGCTATCTATTTGCCAAAATGTGTTGCTGTGCGATTAATAGCCTGAACGCAAAAGCACTCACAAACAAACATTCCACTTTTTTCATAAGTTTACATTTAATGTATGTGTCTGTTAAATAAAAATATCTGAAACAGGTGTATATTTAATACTCTTACATATTTTATGCAGCTACATTTATATTGAACGAATTTCTACTTACTATAGTTTAAAAAAAAAAAAAAAAAAATGTTCACAATTTGACTTGGCTAATCAAAGAATAACCAGACCATAATCCGATTTCCAAGGAAAGTAATAATAATAATAATAAATTCGCCTCACACACACACACACAAAAAAAGACTTTGAGGGCCCTCTTCACTCACCGCCGCCGGAAGCCGATGCTAATGTTATTCTATGGAAATTTTTTATATACAAATAACTTATTAACAAATAAATATTTTTAAATTCTGTTTTCACTTTCTGAAAATTCTCAGCTGTTAAATTGACGGACCTTTTTAAAAAAAATATTTTTTTAATTTTTTATATTTTATTTTGAAGCTGCAAAATACGAATTTGTAATATGTGAAATTTTCTCATTTTGCAAGTTCAAAATAAAATATTAAAAATTAAAAAAATACATTTTTAAAAAAAGGTCCGTCAATTTAACAGTTTGGAATTTTCTGAATGGGAAAACAGAATTTAAAAATATGTATTAATTAATACGTTATTTGTAAAGAAAATTTCTCCATAGAATAACATTGGCTCGGGCTTCCAGCGATCGTAAGTGAAGAAGGCCGTTAAAGCATTCCCAATTTTTGTTCTTATTCTGTCCCGAAAGTATACCTATTTTAATTTTTAAAATAAAGTATATGCATCATACTGTCATGCAAACTTATTTAAATAGCAATAAAATAAATTAGCGATAATATTGAATTGGCTATTTTTTGTTTGCGCCCTGCAAACTTAAAAGTGCCATTAATCAATACAAAATATTAATAAAAAATTAATAGCTAACCTTTTTGATAAATGGGAATTGCTCGTTCCATGATCTTCTCTTCGTTCATCCATCGTGCATCTGCATCTAAGTTCAGAAACACAGATTTTATGTTTCAGCGCAGATGTTCGCGTCTAAAGTCCACAGGAAGTCGATTTTACAACATTTAGTGCTTGAATTCATTAAAAAAGCGCCAATGCTTGAAAATATACAACAGAAAGTGCAGGAAAAATTACAACATTTTTTTACAGTGCACACACACACACACACACACATATATATATATATATGTTTCATTATTATATTATCTATTGATATTATTAATGGATTCAATTATATTAAAACAGCATTGCTGCATTTTGTAAACTACCATTTTGAAACTCTTTATCTCTATCTTTTCTCGTTATACATAAAATGACGTTAATTATTGAAATGAAGCGACCCAGGACCTTAGCATAATTTAAGTGCAAAAAGGAAAAAAATCACAAGGAATAAGTTATATATCTTGTATCTCTGTCTCGCTCTCTCTTTCTTTTTTTCCCCTTTAGTTAATTTTTACAACTATTTTTAGTTAATGTTTTTCGCTTTAGTTTTAAAAGTAAAATAAAAAAAAATATTTCCGGGGGTCAGATTTTGCAGTTGGGAATTCAAACTAAGTTGAATATAATATATCCTGCCGCCCTTCAAAGGGTTCAAAAATAGAAGTAAAATGACATAGTGCTGTTACACAATTTATTATGATCGTAATCATACACTGTTTTATAAAAAAGTTCATCGTTTCACCAAAAAATTACTAAATATTCATTGGTGAATATTTAGGCAAATTTAGCTACAACCAACATTTTTAGAAATTTGTTAATATGTTTCACCATTTTAGTGGAGGTTTTTAATAAAATAGCACTATTAAAATTGGTGAAATTTGGCTCCAATTTCTAAATGTATTAGTTGTAGTTAATTTGATCAAAATTGGAAACACCCTTTTGGTGAAAGGCTGAATTTTATTTTTCACAATGTATCCAACTTAACTTGTAATCGTTTCGTCTATATACAAGATGATCTTGAATTTGAACGGTGAAAGTTGAGTAAGGGTTTTGATAAATAGATATCTAGTCAAAATTTTCATTAGATTAGTTCCAACATGTTAATTCAATCGAAAACACAGAAGGTTTTTTCATATATAGAAAAGAAAGTTGCCAAATATCGAATTACTTTGTCAATAGCAAACAATTAAGCCATTCATTGCTAAGCTTTGCTACAAACCGTTTGTGCTTTTTAAATATTGAGGTATTTTTTGATTTAAATTGAACTGATAAATTAGACTAAAAAGGCATAAAAGTCATGTCATTACTGCACAGCTAACAGCTTTTAGCTAACAACTTTTACTACACAGCTTTTCTGATTTTTCTGTAGTCATTTATCTTCTATGTAGCCTTCAACTGAATGAACCCACTTTGAAAGGCATAAAAGTCGTACCGTTAAAGCCTAGTTACCAACATTTTCAATATTTTCCCCGAAGAACGCGATTAATTTTGCTTTGTTAATGGATTCTATTTTTCGACAGAAACACCTATTTAAAAATAAATTATTTGAGATTACGTAAAGTTAAGTTTTTAACCATTTGAAAAAAAAAGCTTCCTTAATTAGACTTGAACAAGGCTAAAATGAAACACGTTTCTTCAGTGAAATATGAAATATATTCAACTACACAACTACTCAATCAATTAAATTAAATGTTAAGGCATTTGTTTTTCATTCAAAGCAGTTATCTATATATTTTTTGTACAAAAAATCTTAAGAACTTCCGCTTATTTCGTCATGTAAGACAATGCTTAAATTCATGCAAAAGTCCACAGAAATTGGAGATTAGCCTCTATTGGAGATATATTAAAAAGTGATATTAAAATTATAGGTATTAGAAACCTTAAAAATTAAATAATAATTTACTAATATATTTATTATTACCAATAATGGTAAGGGTAAAATAATACTGAGATTTATATTACTTTTCATTCTCTTCCACAAATTTCCAATACGCTTTTAGTCCAGTTGTTAGATTCTTTAATCTATTTGATTACCTTTTATTTAATGGTTGTTTCATTTTTGTTACTTTCCATCAGCATATTCATAATTAATATCTATAACTATTTTGACATTTTCTATAAAATATTAATTTAAAATCATTGTTGATCTAAATGTTATCTCAGTGATTCATTATCTAGCCTTAAAAGTGTTACGAATCTGAATCAATCAAAAAATACTCTTTAAAATATTATTTATTCTTTCTTTAACATTTTATGGGTTCTATTATCTATTGTAACAGCAATCCAGTTCATTGTCTTGACAACTTCATAATGGAATAAAAGTAATCACTATATGAACTGCATCTGGATGATTGCATAATAGTCATAAAAATCCGATTAAATAATATATTTTTTGAAAGTTTATGTAATATTTTCTCAGTGATTAACAATATTTATACAAAAATATCGTATAATTAACCTACATTTATAATAATAATAAAGTAAGAATCTAAATGCAGCATAATTAATCTTATATTATTCTAGACGCTAATTTTTTCATGGAAAAAGTCGCATTAATTTTTGACTTTTAACATGAAGAAAAAGTGACCAAACTAGGATTCAAACCTAGATAGACCTGGACAATTCCATTGACAAAAGTGCTAGTGCTCTACAAACTGAGATACCAGGTCTGACCAGCAATAATAGCTCATATCAATGATTTATTTGTTTGTTTATTTTTACTAGCTCAGTTGGTCGAGCACTGCTGCGTTTACTAAACGATCCAGATTTATATCCTGATCTGATAACTTTTCTTTCTCGCTAAAATTAATTTGGTTTTTCCGCCAGAAATGTGATTAATACATATTGCGCTGAAAAAAGGTTTTGTCTAAAAAATAAATTTATTTTTCTGACTGTTATTTTAACAATAATTTTGTTTGGTTAATGAAATCTACTTGATTCGGGAAAAAAAAAAAAAAAAGCTGAAAGAATAATTGTTATTGGTTACTTTGATAAGCTACGTTATAAATCTCTCTGAAAACAGCCAATAAGCGCACGATATGCTTAATCAACAAAATCATTTGTCTAATCTACAAAATAATTTTGTCAATTTAAACAAATATTGATTGAATCAACAAAACTCCTTGGTTTATACAGCAAAATAATTTGAGTTCTAGTTACAAAATATTTGTTAAGTCTATACGAACAAAAAATTTAGTTGATTTAACAAAATTTTTGTTGTTTCAACAAATTATTTATTTCCTGTGGGGTCGAAATTATAATTAAAATTAACGAAGGGGTCAATTAACGGCTTATAGAACAGATATGTATGTAAACCCGAAGTTTTTGATTAAAATTTATGTATAACCTCTTTTTTTTTTTTTTTGGCCAAAATATACTGTATGTTTCCACAGAAGAAGGTACTTTGTTAGAATTACTAGAACACGAGCATGTTATCCAACATGTAGCGTGATATCAAAAGTTCATTTTTTACTTTCGCGACTTTATTTCTTCTGATAAAATTTAGGGCTATATATGACGAGCAAAACAAATACTTTCACGGTAGCATCATTTCTATGGAGTACTTTTCAAAGATACAGCAATCGTTCATATTTTGACAAACCAGAAATTTATTACATTTTCGGAGTATGGTCATAAATATTTAAGGTAAGTTCATTTACAAGAATATCCTCTTTAAGAAGACGAAATACTTATCCTCGCTGACATCCAAACCCTATGTTATTCCGTGGAGAAATTTGTTTATAGAATTACTCGTATTTTTTTAATTCCGTTTTCACTTTCAAAAAATTATTGACAAACATTAAATTTATTCTTGTTTTCTATGAACTAAATGCATTTTTCGCAGATTTTTGCTCCAAAATAAAGTATTAAAAAAAAAAATCAATTTTTGGAAAACAAGAATTAATATTACGAATGTGAATTTTTCAAATGTATAAGCGGAATAATAATTAAAAAAAAAAAAAATACACAATAAGTAATTTTATAAAAATAGTTTATGGTAGAATAACGTGGGGTTTGGCTGTAAGCGTGGGATATTCTTCCGAAACTCCTCTCTTTCCCACGGACGTCACAAGAAAATAAAAATTGTAATTTATGTTTCTCGTAGAAAAAAGAAAGAGAAATTTCTTCTTAAAACTTAGATTGAACAAGATTTGTTTTTGTAAATAATGATATGAGTTCTACGCCAGATTCCCATCCCAGAATTTATCTATTTGACTTTTCTAATTTTTTTTAAATCTCAAGCAGTTTTTTTTTTTTTTTAAATTATTTTAATTATATTTCATATTTCTTGCACGTGAAATACGGATATATTTGTAAAGTTCTGTTGGAGTAGACCTATCCACACTCCACGTGGCGGTGGAAAAAAAAAAGTGGCGACTTTAAAATTTTAATAATGTTTTACTTATTTTAAAACTACTAATATATCTGTTTAGCGTTCGGATTTGTTGATTAGTTGTACAGAATTTAATGGTGCAAGATCATTTAGCTTTACAGGGTCTATAATATCAAAACTAATATAAAAATCAATTAAAACCTTTCTCATATAAAAGCACAATGTTATTTTTACAAACACTTTTTAAAAACAATTTCCAAAGCAAGCAAATAATACGCGTGTCTTTCTTGCAAACAATACGACATTTGACAGCTTTGACACCTATAGTTACAATGACTTTTGTCTCAATTTATCCATCAGGTTACAGTAACAATGCACAATGTATTGTATGCATATGTAACCACAAACATCCATGCCTGCACCGGGATTTAAAACCTGGTCTGCTCTACCCATCGGATCACCAAGCCGACAAGCAATAAGAAATGCAATTTAATGCAATAAATAAACAACTCGTGTTTGAAAAATATTAGAAAAGTCAAATAAAGTAAATGATGTCACAGCTTTCTTCTGAATGAAGAAATTTTCGAACTACGATATCTCTGTTTTGAAGCAATAATTGCTGATAGAAATTGGTTGGTGTGTGTATCTTGATACATTTTCACTACCCGTAAATATTGGTTGCGATCGGTTTCTTTTTAGATGGTAGACGTAAAATTCTCCAGATTGTTTGGCAAAATACTGTACTATGAAAACAAAAGTTATGGAAAATGTAATAGTTCGAATATATTTTTAAATTATGAATCTTTAAAGAATATATAGAAAAAAAATATTAAATCTAAGGAATATTTAGTTTATTATAAAACATTCAATTTTAAATTTCCTATCTTGTGACAAAACATGTGATATGCTATAACATCTTATATGTTCATTTAAAGCTTCATCAAAACTTTATTTAACCAAGATTAAATATTTTAACTTTTTAACTTTTTCGATTAAATAAAAGCATTAATTTTCTTAAATGAAAATAATTTAACCAATTATATTATATAACTTGATTAACGTGTGGCTTTGTTAATAATTTTATGCGATGACACAGTAATTCACTATTAAGTGTTAATGTCTGAGGCAAATTTTAATTTTATTGTGGTCGCAGTATTACGATGGAAAAATATTTTGTACTTTATGTAAACCAGGGTTTGTTAAAATCATTTCTTACAATCTAAGTCAAAATCATGGTGCAATAGATGTTATTTCATGATCAGAGCTGCCAACCAAATCCGGCAAATTGTTAGTACCGCCCCTTTTTCTACACCACTTAATTTTTAGAGTAATTCTCTTCAAATATATTTACGATGAATGAAGAAAACAAATACTCTAAAAATTAAGTGGTGTAGAAAAAGGGGCGTTTTTCAATAGGCGTTAACAATTTGCCGGATTAGGTTGGCAGCTCTGCATGATACACCACATACACATGCATACTAAAACAAAATATCTCATAGTTCACATAAAACGGCAAAGCATGTGATAGGCTATAACATATTATGTGTTCATTTAAAGCTTCTTCAAAATTTTATTTAATCAGGTTTAGAATTTTTAATAGTATAGCAAAATAGACAGTTTTAAAGCTTTTTAACTAAAAGTATCAGTCAAATTTACATGAAATAGAAGCTGAATATGCAAAAGTCCCACATTGTATATTTTTAAACTACAAATCTTTAAAGCTTCTGGGCACACTCGTAAATCCACCAATGTGTAGCAGTGCGAGAAAAATATCTTTATTTAAAAATGAATACGATTGAAGTTACTCATGCCTTTTATATTGATTTTATTTTCAATTCGAAAAGAGTTACAGTTCACAAATTGATGTTGCAGTATATATTACTTTATATACATGAAGTCACGATATTTATCAACCTTTAAATGCGTAAAATTTTCTATTTCAGGATTTGAGTTTTGAAATGGTTCATCCATTTTGCTGTCATGATACTTATCTGCACGTTTTTTAGGCGACTGCAGAATGGTTTCCGATGCATCGAAGATCACAGTCTTCGCTGTTTCACTGCTGTTCAGAGACGGATATTTCAGTCGGTTGTGTCAGAATCAAGACACGTTATAGAGGATTTATGCGTGCCAGGAGAACTACAAGAAGGTAGGTTTAAAAGATTTCTTATAACAATAAATATTCCTTTACATTCTCAATCTTTTCTTCGAAATGAAGATGTTTATAACCTACTGTTTTTAAAGTGCAAGTTAGCAAGTTAATTTATGATATGGTGATATCCCAATGGGCAAAACCTGATAAAATTACAATTGTAAAATATTTAATTTAAAAGTAAAAATAAAAGTGTATTATTTTGGGTCCATAAATATATGAGTAAAACGAGTGAATGCTTTTTATTTAACTCTCACATCTTTTTTCTGTGATTTGTAAATTTTATTGCAGGGTTAGGGTTGATTATAAAAAAGTGGAAAATGTTGATATATCTTAATTTAACCTTTCTAATTTGTAAAATTGTTGTTCTTTTGCGACAGTTTTTAAATGACCGTCATTTTCGTGTAATCGGTATAAGATTGGAAAAAATATCAAATTAAAATTAATACACTGAAATCCATTAAAAGCAGACTGTTAAATTAAAACTACATTAAGATTTACTTGAACAGTCACAAAAAAAAAAAAAAAAAAAAAAAAAAAAAAAAAAAGCCCCCCCTCCCCCATCTATTTTCGCCATAAGTTGTCGTAGAAACATATGGTTGGTACCAATCGATTTGTAATAACGTCTAGTTTATAATGGTATAGTTAGATTTTGCTTAAGAGGTCGTCTACATATTAAAACTGGCATCAACTTCATTTTTTTCAATGGTAACCCCCATTTCTTATAATTTATTTCAATTCTTTGGACCAAATCCTCGCGGAAAATGGTATAGTTTATATATTTTGCTCAATTCTTCACAGAGTTATAAGCTTGTAAAACTATGAGGGCGATAATGTTAAATGAATGTGACAAACATTAATTTATATCTTCCAAAATGATTATGATATTAAAATTCTGTTTTTTTTTATATGATAGAATGAAGTGACCCAAACATATTCCATGCATATTTTTGATAAAAAAATTTTTTTGGAAATAGGAAAAATATTAATAATTTCATATTTGAAAAAGTTATGAATTATGACCTATGTTAATTTTTGCATATATATAACGAGCATCATCAAAAACATGGGTTTCCAAATTTACAGCTCGTTCTTAACGTTATTTTGTGAGTTACAGTGATATTTCATTTTTTACTGTTGTTAGGGGGCCGTCACTTATAATAATTTGTATCCTCTGTGAGTAAATGTCTGTATATATTTTGACGAAAAACTATTTTAATTTGCCTTAATGTTATTCTAATTGTTTTCTAAGCAACATTTCGATGTTTATGATACAAATTGGATTATTTTTTATAAAATTATCGCAATGCAAGCGAGAGATTGTGAAAAAATTCCAAAAGAAATGAAGCCCCGCCTCTATATTGCGGAAACAATATTAAAAAAACTAGTTTCTGTATTCGTATATGACTCTCTATGTGACGCTGGTATGCATAAATGTCAATGGCATTTACTACATCGAATGTTGAAGACAAAATTTAAATGATTTAATTGGAAGTATGTAAAATAATTTTGTTTTATAATGTAAAGTTTTAGAAAAATTGTTTAAAGGCGTGGCTTCCGTTGCAAAGAGGGATGTACTCGATTCTAAAATGTTAAGTCTTTGTTCTTAAATATTACATAACTTTTCCTAGTTTCTCATTGCTAAAATTCTATTTTATCCCTTTTGTCTTTTGTTTTTAATTTGAATATTCTAGGATTCGTGCACCTCAAGTTAAATATTATGATTTAGGAAACGCGGTAAGACGAGGATTATTATTTGAAAGAACAATACGCAGTGAACAATACTTTTGTTTTTTCCTTTTTTAAAAATTAATATAATTAATTTTTATTAATTTTTATCAGATTTAAAAAAAAAAAAATCTGTTTTAATCTTGTTGTGACATTTTTGCATTCGTTTACCCTACCGTTTATGCTATTTAAATTTTATCGCATGGCGCAACATAATCATAGCTGCCAAGTTTTTTAATTTATTCCGGAATGTTGTTAGCCCCGCCCTTTTTTCATACCGTAATATTTGTAGAAAAATTTTCTTTAACATATAACTATGATTAAATATGAAGAAAATTACTCTAAAAAGATAACAGTGTGGAAAAAGGGCGAGGCTAACAACATTCCGGAATAAATTAAAAACTTGGCAGCTATGCATAATAAAATATAAAATTTTTATTAAATGTTTTTTAAATACTGAATAATATAGTGGTATTTTTCTTTTTTAAGTTTTTAAAATCTATTATTGAAACAAAGCGCAATATTATTTATTTTCGATTATTCTAATCACGGTGTAAAACTAGCATTAAATTTATCACGGAAAAAGAATTTAAAACAAAGTAATATGTCTTATTACTTTTTAAGATATCGATTTTACACATTTAAAATTAAGAATTCAAGTACAGTAGACGACTGCAGAACGGGGAATATTCGTTCTAGGCAATAGGAAACCGTTTTTTCTATATACATATTTATTTTCATACGAATATACATAATAATTATACTCTTTCTAGTGAAAGTATTTGTATTCATACTATTTTGTTTATATAAATATGAATATAAGGAATATGCTTAAGAAATATCGTAAAACACGACTTGTGAAAGAAACGCCCACTGGAGGAGTTGCAGATTTCCAAATGACGTGAAACTACGTCAGCAGTCGCGAAAATGTTAAATATCCTTTATCAGATTTTTGTTTAAATCTTGTTATTTATATTTTTGTATATTATCTATTGTTGGTTTGTACGCCTAAAATTAAATGTAAAACTTCATAGTAACACTTTCATGAGGGGCGTACTGTATAAAATAAAAATATACCCAACAAGAAGTAGATAATTCTTTTTCTTAAATATTAAACACTTTTTTTTTTTTTTAACCGCTATTAATATTATTATCATTATTCTTTTACCTTGGTATCTAGATTTTGTAATTCAACATTGTAGGGTTCATATGATTCAAGCTATTTAATTTTCTTCGTATGAAGTGATGTATTTAACTATTCAATGTTTAATAAATAGAAACCAATAAAAATCTTTTAATTGATAAACTAACTCGGAAAGTTCGGCGAATTAGAATAATTTTTTATTTTATAGTTGACATTTCTGAACTCTTTTTCCGGTGTGAAATTTAATAAATAATGTATATTGGGTGGTAGATCACAATTTATTTTTTCTATATGTATAGACTGTCCCCTAACACATTTGCACGTGTAACTCTGTTTAGAATTGATTTAAAGTATATAAATAGGTAGGTTTTCCGAACTGCCTTGATCTCAGAAATCTGAATATGAGGTTAAAAATAGGGGTCGTCATTGAAAAAAATGCTGTTTTAATATGTTTATGCCTGTTTTAATATGTGGATAACCCCTTGAGCAAAATCTAACTACACCATTAAAAACTAGACGTTATTACAGATCGATAGGTACCAGCCGCATGTTTCTACGATAATTTACGGCCAAATTAGGTTGGGGAAAGGGCCTTTTTTTTTTTTTTTTTTTTTTTTGTGACTGTACATAATATTTTTGGTCAACAACATGACCTTCTTCAGTTAGTAATGAACATGAGCCAGTCGCAGATCTCTTTGGATTTTCCTTGAGTAGAGAGCGCTATCTGGCACTAATTTCTATTGGCGCATTGTCATTGCATGCGCTATGATAAATCAAGACTTCAGTGGTTTTGGGATTCAGAGAATAAAGATGGTTACTGTAATTTGCAAGTTTATTGTGAGCGACTTTACTGTAGTTTTACAGTTTATTGAAATCTATTTTTATATTGTCCGCCTTAGTTTCCATAGTTGCCAAATTTAGCCCCTTTGGCAACTAATTTATTTTTTACCTAAGATATTTAAATTAAAACTTCATGCAACACAGAAAATTACTGACCTCTTTGGTTTCATTTGATACTTCTGTAAAAGTTTTTAAACATTCTGTAGGAAGCCTGTTTTTCTTTATTCAACCACTAGTGCATTAAAAAGAAAAGTTAAATTTTATTTTAGAATACCATTAATAAGAAAGATATAAAACTATACAAACTGTTATGCACTCATTTCAATTTAAATTATGAAAATAAACAAATAAATAAATAAATAAAATAAATAAATAAATAAATAAATAAATAAATAAAAATAAAAACATTATTTTCTTATAATATTTTAATTATTTTCTTATATAACTTTATAATTATACTAATTTTTTGTATGAAAATTAAAGGAAAATTAATGCATATTCTAAAATATATAAATAAATAAAAATTAAAAACATGCTAAGCAAACTTTTTCGCATATTTTTAACCACTTTTAATTTAAATAGAAAAGTAAAAACATGTGCAAATAATAATAATAATAATAAAATAATATAAAATAAAAAAAAATAAAAAATGAAAATAAAATAAAATAAATAAATAAATAATGAGCAAAGCAAATACTAATAAATAAAAATATAATAATAATAAATTCATAAAAACTAATAAATAAAATAAAATAAAATAAAAATATTTGACAGAAGAAACACATGATTGACCTAAAAATTGTGTTGCTAAAAAGAAAAAATATATATATATAAAGGGAAAACTAAAAATACATAAAATTAACGAAGCTGAAATAAAAAATTATATCATCTTACCTTTATTTATTTATTTTTACAGATTATTTACTCTATGCACCTTGCTGGAAGAATGTATCCACTGATGAACGCAAATGTGCTCTCCAATACAAAAGGTTGGCTCACAGCACGGATCCAGAAAAAGATGTTAAGGATAATTTAAAAATACATTGCTGGTAAAATAATTAAATTGAATCAGTTTATTCTAACTTGTACTTCTTTAACGTTTAGTAAAGATTTGTACATGTTTCATAAAAAATATTATTACAGTAAAAGAAACATCTGACTCAAATTACAACATGTTTTTATTGAAAAGTGAGTAATTAAATTACAAAAAATGACAATTCTAAAATAATACTGTAAACACACTTTGAAAAGAATATATTTTAAAATACAGTAAGAAAAAATCCAAATGCAGGTCATAATTCTAACCGGACGCGTCATAAATTTGTGCAGACTTCAAAAATTCACAATAAAAAAAGTAAGGTAAAGACACAATTCTAGATACTCTAGAACTAGAGAATCTAGCTCGAGCGGATTCAAATTTATAGATGTTAATTAACGGTTAATTTAACTTGTCTTTTGTGAGGGTGGCGAACACTGGGGTCTTTACCTTAATGATCGGAAAAAAATTCGGTTTGCGGAAATATAATCAGAGGTGCATTCGATTTTCTGCAAATGTATATAAAAGTGATTCCAAAAATTTTCAAAAGAGGGCGCTCCCACGTGATACTGAAGTGATTTATGCAAATGAGGCAAACAGACAATAAAACAGATCGCAATAACTTGTTACTGCGCATTTATTTTTAAGTAAAAGGTGTTTAATTTAACCACCAGCTCAAGTTACGATAAACACGTTAAACAAGTGTTAGGCAAGTGAATCTCATCACTGCACCGCACCTACTACATTTGAGTGTAGCATATCGGCACAGACGCCACGAAGGTCCGTTGGTTTAACCACCAACGTTCGATCGGCTAACAAAAAATGATACTTGCCAACCTAACCCAGAAGATTGTTAGTCCCGCCCCTTTCCGCCTATTTTTTCACACCGGTCTTTTTTTAGAGTACTTTTCCTCTTATTTACTTACTAACAGTCTTCCGGGTTATGTTGGCAAGTATGAATAAATAGAATGCTGCCGGTATCGAATGACAATTCCATTTCCATCCAGGTGTTCTTGCTAGCCTGAATTTCCTAAAGCGTCTCAGTATGAAATGTGAGCTTTCTCTGTCAGTTACTTTTGGAATAATATATATATAAGGAAAAAAGTCCAATATCCCTCTGATCATATTCTTCCAAACCGAAATTTTTTCCGAGCATTATTTATTATGCAGTTTTGTAGTTTGCACCAATTTATGACACACCTGGTACTTTAAAAAATCTTAGAATAACGCTTTTTTCACCAATGTTAGTTATTTATGATAGCCTACATTTTTAACCAGAATTTGTAATATAATTTATAGGGTGCAACATGAGCAGAATTGGTTACATCGCAATTTTTTTCAAATTTGAAACTTGATCAAATAGAGAAAAGCAGTTTTGAAAAGTAGTTGAAACATTAATAAGTACAAAACTTCGAATAAACACCATCAAATACAATAAACTCCTTGACACTTTCGTTCTTGTTCCTTCTGATGTCGATTTTTCTAGATTACTTTCTTTGGTCACTTCGATTGACCCATGCATTCAATTCACTTTTGAAATTGAAAAGAATTGCTCTTTGCCTTTCCTTAACGTTTACGTGTCTAAAGACAAGGATCGCTTCTGAATCACTGTTTTTATAAAACCATTTTCTGTCTGTCTTCCACCGCATGCTCTCTCAAACGCCCCTCAACAGAAAAAATGTCTGCTTTCTATACTTATGTTTTTCGTGCCTTACACGTTTGTTCTGATCCGTCTAGCGTAGCTGCCAATATTTAATTTATTCCAGAGTACTTTTAGCCCCGCCTTTATTTCGCACCACTTTATTTATAGAAAAAATTTCTCCAATATATAACTTCGATAAAATAAGACAAACTTTCTTTTAAAAAATAAGTGGTACGCAGTGGCAGTTCGTAATTGAGGGCCAGCGGGGCACTGCCCCACCTAATTTTTTTTTCGATTAAAATAATAATAATTCTTTTTTTTTATATATAACTGTTCAAATATATATATACAAAATAGCAAGTCTATCTAACTTTTTTCTTAATTTTCTTTCATTATAATTTATTTGTCAATATATTTTTTTCAGCTGTCCCAAATCACTAATGACTGACCAATTGCTACTTTCATTCCTTATCTTAGAGAATGGGCCGTTTACAATCAGCCCAAAATTGGCGTGTTTATTTGTACAGTTTATTCTACTAGAACAGCGGTTTAACACATTTGGCGACAAACTTCTTTATCAATGTAAGCACGCTGTAATTTTCCCGTCGATGGGCCAGCAGAGAGTGGCCCTTTGGAACAAAACTATAGGGGAAAAAACTGTCTCCTTTAAAATTTGTTAACCATGCAATTCACGGATAAAATTTGGAAACTTCTGCATTACGTTTTTTTCCCCTCATTGATTTTTCGGTGAATTTTTTAGAGTTATATATGACGGTTTGAAATTTTAGTGTTTAAAGAAAGAAATCTGGTAATAGTCAAAAATATTTTCTAGACTAGCCTTTGAGATAAAAGTATAAGAATTAGTCTAAGTAAAAGAATATGTATAAGAATTTAAGACCTGCTTAACTAAAGTATTTTGAATTTAAATGAGGGGAAAAAAAAAGAATATGCGATTTTTTCCCCTTTCAGAATAGTGTATTAAAACTTTTATGTAAATAAATTGTAAAATTTGTAGATAAATAATTAATGGATTTAAATGGATAAATGGATTAAATATCTGCATAAAATTGTAATTTATTATTATTATTAAATGATTTTTCTTTTAAATGCGATTTAATAGAAACGTCGGCAATGTTTTCTTTTTTCTTTCTTTTCTTTTCTTTCTTTCTTTCTTTTCCTTCTTTTTTTTAAGATGATAACTCGTATTCTTTCTTTATTTATTGAAAGTTAATTTAAATTATCTAAAATTAACTTTTAAAGTGAGAAACATGGTGTGTGGTTTTTTTTTTTTTTTTTAATATGTATCCACATTACATTAATCATGACTTTCTAAATTCCAATATAACTTCTTACAGATTGGTTAAGGTTTATTTTATTTATTTTTTAAGATAAGAAACATGACTATAACACTTGAAATTCTATAATTAAAAAATTTAGGGATATAATTAGCATAAGCTAAATAATATGAGACATTTGAATTTAAATTTTAACGGTGTGTAGTGTTAGGGTTAAAGCCAGTTGACTAAAAGAGGGTCCTAGACCTGAGTGATGTACTCTCTGTAGAGAGTCTTTCTAAGTATTACATAGCCTTTTTTATTCAAGTTTTGGAGAAAACCATAGTAAACTCCAAATGTATATGTCGACGAAAGCGATCTGGTATCGAACTTGGCAATTTCCGTCTACTAGCTTCCAGATATTTAAATTTTGATATTCAATTGATCAGAACATTGCAGATTTTTGTAATTGTATTTATAAAACTTTAATTTTTGAGATAATTTTATGCAATGTTTTCCATAGTGTTGAATTTAAGATTCGCCATCGTTAAAAAAAAAAAAAAAAAAAAAAAAAAATCCGAAATTTCGTTTTACACCCCATTTTATTAATGTTTGTTTGCATGTTTGAATAATGAATAGTATTAAAGTTAAATTACGCATCATACGATGGATCGGGCCCCACCTGTGAAAATTTGCACGAGCCGCCACTGGTGGTACGAAATAAAGGCGGGTCAAAAAATACTCCGGAATAAATTAAAATATTGGCAGCTATGGTCTAGTGTTTCGAAAGAAATTAATTATTTAAAATCACTTGCTCTTTCTCGAGGCTATAATCCTTCTATTATCGACAAAGCTCTGTATAAATTCAAGAATCCTAAACGTTTTGCTCCCAAATTGAACGATCACAGTCTCATCCCAGTTGTTTTACCTTTTTATTCATAAATTTCTTTTAAAATTTCTAAAATTCTTTCACCACTTGGTTTTAAAGTCATTTACAAAACCGTCAACAAAATTAAATTATCTTCTCTTACAGATCCCATTCCTACTGAAAAACGATCTGGCATTTATTTAATACCGTGTTTGTCGTGCAATTTAAGTTATATTGGCCAAACTAGAAGGCCTTTGAAATAGTATAGAATAAATGAACACCGTCGGAATGTTCGTAATGAAGAGATTTCCAAATCTTTTATTGCTTCCCACTGCTGGGCTCATGGTCATCGTTTCGATTTTTCTAAAACTAACATAATTTCATCCCCTGTCTCCTCTTCCCATTTGGATATCCATGAAGCTTTTTACATATTTAAAATTTCGAAAAATCTTTTTAATGATATTCTTTCCACTCCATTCTTGGCTGATGCTTGGAAATTACTCACAAAACTTCGATTTTCGTTTAATTAATATATTTTTAAGATTTTTATAATTTTTTATAATTTTTAATCTTATTTATTTATTTATTTTCTTCTTTCACTTGAGAATTCTGATCACACCAGTATTTATATTTACATTCATCTTTATATATTTTTGCTCTTCATTTGAAACGATTTTCTGCGTTGTCGCTTTGATTGCAGCACTCGTGCCTACTTTGTTCACCTGAAGAAGGGTCGTGTGCTTTTTCGACTCGCAACAATTGTTATTAAGCGAGTTTATTGCATGTTATGTCGTTTATTGAAAGTTTTGTACTTATTGCTTTAAAACGCCAGTTCTGTGGTGCTTTCTTATTATTAGTTGAAACATTGTTATAATTAAAAAAAAAAAGAAAAAAAAATGTTTCAGTTATTAGTTTTTATGGAAAGTAAAGTTTGTTATTTTTAAAAGTCTATAAATAGTTTGTTAAAAAACCTGACTTTAATCTTAATTTACAATTGCGACTAAACCTAAAATTAAAATTTACAACGTGCCTTTTTTTTTTTTTTTTTTTCCCTTAAAAAAAATAAAAATAAAATAAAAAATAAAAATAAATAAATAAATGAATGTCCACAACGTTAAGAGAGTTTACTCCGAAATAAGGGCGTGTTTTTTTCACTGGGTTTTAAAAATATAAAATAAACAGCATAAAGTAGCAAAGTTCATAAATTATTTTTAAAGTTTTGCATGATTATTTTTTAATTGAATTTAGCTCCATCTTAATTATTCATATCTCACTAATAATAATTAGTTCAATATTAGTGAATTATAAACACAAATAATGAACATAATAATAATGAAAATAACATAAATATTATTTTAAAATTGCTGAAAAAATATTTCGTTATATCCTTTTACATGCTAAAATAGATTGCACGCATAATATTAATTAAAACTGTAGAGTTACTGTTGATCTTTTAAAATTTAGATTAGTTTATGGTACATAAATGGCTCCCTATAGCTGAATTATTTGAACCATTTTATGAAAATCTTACATGTATAAAAACAATATATGTATTTTAATTGCATCAATTGGACCTAAAATTGCAACAATTGGTTGGATATATTTTATCATTTAGGCCACATTATCTTTTAAAAACTAATTATTTTAAAACATAAATATTCTAATGAAAGGAGCATTAAAAATTCTTTTATTAAATTATTTAAAAAAGCTACTTTTGAGAAAATAATATTTAGATAGAAAGAAATAATCTTTTATTTTATGAAAATTTAGAGTAAATTTGTTAAGGAAAGGCTCTCTCTCTTTTTTAATTAAGGCAAAATAAATAAATAAATAAATAAATAAATAAATAGAAAAAAAAGAAAGAAAAAAAAGAAATGAAAATCCTTCTCCAAATCTAAAGCAGTTAGATTTTTTCCATTTCTTCTGGCTAATTTTTTTTTTAAGTAAACCGTTCTCTGCATTATGTTATACACTCCGTACTTTTATGTTTTCTTTTTCATTTCAGTTTATTTACTGAATTTGTTAATTGCCAGCACGAACACCTTCTGAGAGATTGTGGCAGTGAAGCTGAGCAGTTTTACCAAACGCACATGGACAGAATGTCTGGATCACTAATAAATGAACACTGTATTCTTTACACACATGATTCCAGTACTTGTGCATCGAACAGAAGCTCCACACATACATTTTTTCCCCATTATTTGCTTTATATTCTTACATTGTACATGCTTTCATCACATGTTATGATTATATGCTTTAAAAAAATTAATAAATATTTTTAATAAAGAATGTAACATTCAATATTTTAAAGTAACAATTTTCTTGACTATATTATACTAGAAGAATAAATACCAGAATCTCAATAGAAGTTTTCAGTACCACTCAATCTGTATGAAAAATATTCTAAATATACTTTTCTGTTTTTCGTAAAAAAAAAAAAAAAAAAAAAAAAAGTTTTATTCGAATATAGTGATACTGAAACTTGGCAGACTTTGCGATCCCTTAACATGTGAAAATAAAATAAAATATTTTTAATATTTAATTAAAAATGATTCAAAACATCCGAACATGCATTTGCAAAGCTTTAAAGTTTAGAAAATTTTATATTAATTGGTATCCTAAAATAAATAAGATTCAGTAGATATTTTTTTGGATTCATAATTACATTAACTGTGAAATAAGAATACTTTATAAATGATGATAAAATGTATGTTCATTGACATATTGCTGCGTTTAAGTATATTCAAGGAAATTTCTCGATGCGAGTTGTATTCGAATTTATCATCTATGATTTGGAAAGGTAGGGAATAGGGTAAGAAGACTATTTCACTTAAGAAAGCATGGGCTTAAAAGAACTCAAGACAGTATAGGGGGTGCTTTATGTTCACAACTGACATTTACGTGTATAGCTGTCTAATGTGTACAGCCAGTCGTAATTCCACGAGGTGACTTTGCAAAAGTAACATAAACTGGCATGCGTTTAACGAACTTACAAATATTCAAGTTCATTATATGCTTATGGTACCGCAGAGAAAAGCTGTCTTAGAAATGCGCAAATATATGTAGAACGCTATAACAACCAGCATGTGCCACAGCATAAAATATTTTCAACGTGATCATCGACAACTGTGCTCATTTGCTGGTACTAATGGCGCCGATCGCCATAAACAGTTTCAGTCCAGAAAGCTGTCCTACAGTCAATCAAAAACAACGAAGTTCTATCACACGATGTTTTAGCTTGCCAGTTTTGAGTTTCGCACTCAACAGTGGGGCTGATACTAAACAAGAAACATTTACATTCTTTTTATTTGCAAAGAGTGTAGTTTCTAGAAGTAGATCATTAACATAAATGCGTCGCGTATTGTCAGTGGTTCATGCATATATTTGTGTAACTCTAAGGTAGCTTTTCCTTGCGGTACCCTAATAGATACATATTAAAGCAAATGCAATTCACAAATATATCTAGAAATGAATAAAAATCATTGTATATGCCCTTTTTTTTTTATAATGTATTCTAACAGCTCTTACAGATCTTGCATAGAAAAATACAACTTATACTAAAAATACATCAGTAGAAAACAGATTATAATCAGATTAAAAATAAATTCAGAGTGAAAAGTATCAAAAGAAAAACGACGATATTGCATTAAAATAGAAAGAAACATTACTCAGATTAAAAAAAAAAAAAATCTTCGTATTTTGAACGTGAACAATAACAATAACAGCAAATGAATAATATGTTTTTATATGAATAATATGCTTTTTAAAGTAATGATATAACAATTTACTCCATGAAAAAAAAAAAAAAAAAAAAAAATATCCTAAATAATTTCTGCATCTAGTCGATTTTTATACCTATTAAAATCTATTTCATTTTATTAACAATTTTGTATGAAAAGAGAACAGTTTAGTCTTGAATTTCTTTTTTGTATAGATTCCAACCTTAGAGCATAAAATAACGTTTTGCTTAAACTCTAAATTGCAGAAAGTTTTTTGGAAAGTAGAGAAACGGCACACTCCCAGTATTAAATTAATCTCTAAAGGGTATTGCAGGATAAGCATATGAAAACTGCACCAGCGTCGAATGAAGAGTTCTTGCCTGCTATTTATTGTTCTTTATCTGAAACATCTTTTGCACACAATTTTAGACTTCTACCCTCAACGATTAGAGAGTAATGGGGGTGGAAACCTAAAACGTTAAATTTAATTATAAAAAAAAACTATTCAAGATATCTTAACGAGGTTGAAACTATTTATAAATGTTTATGAAGTACATAATATATATTTTTTTCAGAATTTTCACTCAATTTTAAACGGTAGAAAATGATAAGTATATTTTTGATGGGCGATTTTTATACTTTCCACCAAAGTGACACCTACCAAAAAAATACAGTTTATTTGTTTATTAGTTAGCTATTATATATAAAAATTACAGAAGGGTCAAATTGGTAGAACGTAGTGAAAAAAAATAATAATCACTTAACAATAATACTTGTGTGCAAGTATTTCACTCTCAAAATAAAAGACTGACACCAGCACTCGTTATCAATAACTTCTATTATTATCTATCACAATAAATTAAACCACAAATATGACATAAATTATTGTTAAAAATACGCTGGTATAGGTTTTCCGTGCTGAGACGGAAACTCTTGCACCCTTGTAATAATACCAATGATATAATGTTTATTTTAAAAAACTACTTTATAATAATAAATAAACAAGGCAAGCAAATATAAAAATGCTCTTTTAACATTTGTTATTAAAATGTACCAATTAGCAATAAAAAAAAATATTATATTTAATTGTTATCAGGGATCTTACATCTAAACTTTTTTTTCAAGACACTTTTACGGATGAGAAATTTTTCTAATTTTTTCTACGTTTATTTTTAGACACTAGTCTCTATCCTGTTTAATCACGACAAATTACTATGAAAATACTGATATAAAGATTTCTGTATGAAAATAGCATAGATGCCAACATTTTAATTTATTACGGGGTATTTTTAGCGCCTCCTTTTTTCATGCATATGTCAAGAGCTGTTTCTCCATTCATAGTTCATAATGGCCACGCCTTTTTTCAAGAATTCTACCACCAGTACTTTTATGGAATATATTTCCTTTTAAATTTTAAGACATTTTAAATTAAAAAATTGCTAAATATTAATAGTGGTGCAGAAAATTAAGAAGTTTCAACGTATGTAAGAACTATGTCATTTTTGATGGGCGGAGCTATGTGAAAGATTTATAAAGGATGTTATGTCAATTGTACCTGATTACGTTTAACAATAGTAGATAATTTATAAAAATCACACTCGTAAATAAATAAATAAATGAATAAAACTTTATGCATGTAGAATAAATGAATTGGTAGACCTTTATCAAAATATTATTATTTAAAAGAACGGAAAAGCTTATAAATATACTTTAGCCAAATTAAATGGTATTTTTCAGACGTATAAAATTCTGTGTTACTGTATGTCAAGGGGTTCATTCTCTAGCAAAGTTGTTACAACTTATATATTGAAGTAAGCGTAAAAAGATTTAAAAACTGAGAGACTTCTAATTCATTCTGTAACATCATCAGTAACTGCCTAACAATGTTACTAATTAAAATAAAAATGTTGGCAGCTACATTTACAGCTAATTATATGGCTCGTATTCCATGCCCCCTTTTACACGTTCGGAGATGGAGGAAACACCCGCTTTTTTTTTTTGCTACTGCTATTTTCATAGATGCCAATATTTTTATTTATTCCGGAGTACTTTTAGCCCCGCCCTTATTTATAGAAAAATTTTATGAAATATATAACTTCCATAAAATCAGGAAATTTTATCCTTAAAAAATAAGTGGTATGGAAAAAAGGCGGGGCTAAAAAATACTCCGGAATAAATTAAATTTTGCCATCTATGCTATTTTCATATAGAAATTTTTGTATCAGTATTTTTGAAGTCTTGTGACGTGATTAAATAGGATAGAGACTATTATGTAAAAATAAAGATAGCAATAATTACGGAAATCTCTCATACTTAAAAGTGTCTTGAAAAAAGGGCGAGATGTAAGATCCCTGATAATAAATAAATATAATTTTTTTTATTATTATTGCTAATTGTTACGTTTTAATAACGAATGTTAATAGAGCATTTTTATATTTGCTTTCATTGTTTATTTATTGATATTAAGTAGTTTTTAAAAATAAATATAATATCATTGGTATTATTATTAAGTGATTATTATTTTTTTCACTACTTTCTACCAATTTGACCCTTCTGTAATTTTTATATGTAATAACTAACTAATAAACAAATAAACTGTATTTTTTTGGTAGGTGTCACTTTGGTGGAAAGTATAAAAAATCGCCCAGGAAAAATATACTTATCATTTTCTACCGTTTAAAATCGAGTGAAAATTCTGAAAAAAATATATATTATGTACTTCATAAACATTTATAAATAGTTTCAACCTGGTTAAGATATCTTGAATAGTTTTTTTTTTTTTAATTAAATTTAACGTTTTAGGTTTCCACCCCCATTACTCTCTAATCGTTGAGGGTAGAAGTCTAAAATTGTGTGCAAAAGATGTTTCAGATAAAGAACAATAAATAGCAGGCAAGAACTCTTCATTCGACGCTGGTGCAGTTTTCATATGCTTATCCTGCAATACCCTTTAATAAAACGCTTCTTTATTTGAGTGTTCCTGTGCATTTAAGTATTATCATATAATCACAAAAAACTCGCATATTCAGTTTTTTATTTCAACTTAAGCGTGAATAAATTTTTGAGCTGATTGATCTTACACATAAAAGTACATGGAATTCTTAGCTAATGGTATAAGGGATTATATAGAAGTCTTTGATTTTAATTTAAATATAGATTCGTTAAAATTGTATTCTGTTTGATTGTGTATTCATTTTAATTGAGTAAAATGAACTAATTGATGTTTAGTCTTTCAATGTTTCTTTCATCTTGGTTGACGAGCACTTTGCTGAGTTGGAGTTCTTGACTCTTCAACATTTGGCAACTGATGATGTTGTTCTTGAAATATTATATACTGGTGAGGATAAATTATATGCAAAGGTTTTGAAGTAACTATTTGGATACGCTCTTTAAGGAGTTCAGGTTTGATGTATAAAAAGTACTTGGGACGATGTGAAAATTTCATAATACTATTTTTAAGAAAATCTGTTTTTTCAAACCTTAGTCGGGACGAATCTTTTTTAAAATCAATAAAATTATTTAAATTTACTCCTCTAGTAATTTCATTGGAACGGTTTTTCGATATATTTTTTAAAGAGAGTGTTGGAATAACTTTATCTTTTATATAATTTAGAAATGAATTACTATCAGAATTTTCAGAAAAAGTGTCACTTGCCGACTTTAATTCATTATCAATTACTTTTGCAGTTTCTCCACGGGGTAGTCTCGGAGGATAAATTTCTGCTTCAGGCCATTTTATTTCCGATGAAAGCTTTTCAGTCTTATTAGATACTACAGGAAAATGATTATTACCTACTGAAAATATTGAGCTAAGGTATTTATTTGAGGAAACATTATTTTGAAGACTCTCATTGTTTTCTTTCAAAATATATTCAATGAGGGGCTTTATTTGGGAAATTCTATGTCGCACGTTATCAGCTGTTATGGAGTAATTCCTTTTAGATTGTTCATTTAAAAGTATATTTTGTAATACTTTGAAAAACCTACTTAAAATAACGGTTGAGTTATAAACTGGATAAAACAATGATTTCAAGAGTATTTGGTCATAGTCAGAAACATTTAGTTCGTTTGGTTTATCTTTTATTGAATATTTTTTATTAGTGTCATTATTTAATGGAAAAAAGTTTTGTTTTTTATCTGGAATATTGATTGTAAAGGACTGGGAATAATTTTTCTGTAAGTCATCGTTTAAAGAGTAGCTTTCTTCTTTTAGTGAAAGATAATTGTTTGGTTCGATATACTTTGACACGTTTTCAGTATAAGGAACTAAAAAGAATGCTTCTTCAGTTCTGTTTAGGTACATTTCTACTGTTTTCACAAGGCACAGCAAAGCTATCATAAACACCTGTAAGAAAAATTATTGATTCAATAGTTTTATATTTTGCTTTTCATAAACATTAATTTAATTTACAGTGAGATATCATGTTTAAAAGCTAAAGCATTGCTGAATATTTGTGCTGTGTCGAACCAAAACTAGGTACTACAGCAGATGTAACCATAATGTTGTGAAATCTTCTACCATGATTTGATGCTTGGTGAAACCAACACTTGGTAGTACAATCGCTACAACTATAAGATGATGAAACTTTTTACCATGATCTGGTGTTTCTTAAAACAAGAAATGCCAAATTACGGTAGAAAGTTTCATCATGCTGCTACCGCAATAAAATTTTTGGTTCAACCTAGAACATTGAAGCTACTGAAGTACTAAGTTTTGCTTCAATCTAACACCCACATTTTTAATAGTGTAACATAATGCTAAACTAAAGTAAAATATCCCAAAAAAATGTTCAGGCATGAGAAAAAAAAGTTCCTTCTATAAATTGAAAAAGTACATCACAATTGTTTCGGTTCGAAATAACTAAGCACGACTCCTCATCAGACGGAATTATGTACGTATGAACGTAGCGCGAAATCAACAACGCTGTATTTCCCTTTTCTTTTAACTGATTAAGAGTCACTCAGAAATTGTTGATTATTTTTACAATTAATGTTTCCGACAAAGTTCTTAGTACCTAGGTTGCTACTCTGGGAACTGAGCCGAGCGTTGATATTAAATTCAACTTCAGGTTAATTACGGCAGAAACTCTTTCATGCTGGCCGGGCCATGTCCTAGACTAAATTTTCAAAACCTGGATGGGATTTTACATTATCGTTTGGACTCAAACAATATGATAGCAGAATTACAACTATTTTGTACATTCTTGCTTTATTTTAGTATATTCTTTACTGCTGTGTCTGCCTACTGCGTCGGGTGTGTAAATTTAAAGAAAGGTTTTTGAAGTATTTTAGAAAATAATTTTTTTGTGCTTTATTCAGTTCAGTAATTTTTTTCATCTTATAAGCTGGTTTGCATTAGTTACATTAGTGACTTTTAAACAGTAAGCGACTTAAAATGGAATTCTTATTCAGTCAACGTGAGTAAGAATTCCTGCCTACTTTAAAGATTTACGTTTTTTAGTATTCATAGAAGATTGTACATATGTTGTTTATGAACAGAGCATAGTTAAACTGAAACACCAGGATACATGTCATTATTATTATAATATCTATTTTTTTTCTTGCATTCAGTGTTTTAGTTTGGTTACGGTCATATTTTGCACACTGAGGCTGAATAAACCGGGACTTATAGCTACAGCGCCTAGATATGGGACCTAGTGTGGGAAGCGTTTATGATCAAATGCTTAAAATACTGCTGAAAAAAATAAAGCTTCGCGGATGGCGCTGTGGTCAAATCTTTTGCTCAAATCGAACAGTTCATAGGCTTTTCCCAGTTTCATCTGCTCAGTCATATGATCTAAGCACATAATTAGCAAATAGGAAGTTTTTTAAGCAATAAACTCGATCGCACTGTCGTCTGGTGAGAGGGTTAATTTTTAAGGCACTGATTTGCTGGTCGCTTTCCACACTATATATTCTAGGCACTGTACTGCAGCTTAAAATGGATATTCCCAATCGTTACGAAAATCTAAGCCTGAACTAGGATTCAAACATGCTACCTGACAACTGATGGTCGTAGCGCTAATCATGCGACTACCAGGTGGGCATTGTATCAATGAATATAATAAGATTTCGGAAAGATCCAGTCATAATATAACTGGAAATGCAAGCAAAAAGAGCTAAAGTTATAATTTGAGTGAAACTATTACTGGATGTGATGAAATCATCGTCGGAAATCTTCAGGATCCGGTAACGCAAAAAACTTGTCGTATTAGTGAGACGCATATCAAATCCTTTTATGGGCTGGGCAAAACCGCCTTAAGTCATAATAGGAATTTGATTGATTTCTTCGAAATTAATGCACTGAACAATGTAAACATATCTGCCAACATTCTATTTAATATTCCGTAGTCCTGTGGTCCCCGCATATTTTTCTACACTAGACTTTTTTTTTAGAGTACTTTTCTTCTTATTTAACCATAATTAAATTTAGAGAATATTACTCTAAAAATAAAGTGGTGGGGAAAAAAGGGTGGTATTAACGGTACCACGAAACATTAATCAGAATTTTGGCAGATATGAATGTAAATGACTCAGAAATCTGAAAAGTTAAATCTCAACAGCTATCTAGTGATACTTTTTAAATTTGTTTCATAATTTGTCTATCTATTATTTTTAAATATTCCACTCAATTATAATCTCTAAAAAACATCTTTAAAAGAAATTTTATTGGTCTGTTGTCTATGTAAAAAGTATATAGAGAACCTCTTAGAAATCTTGTGAAGTCATAACGAAAGGCATTTTGACAGATTTCAATTAAATATTTGAAAGGTGTGAAAATATAGTACCTGAATTTGAAACCATACTGTAAAATTCAAAATTTGTTAGGAAACAAATCCTTCAGTCAAATCATAGACTATTAAAGAATTCTTCAAAAGATCGATATACATAAATTATTTAGATTCTTTAATTGCAGGGTGAAAAGTTGGATGGTTGGATGGGTGTTACGTCGCACTAGTGGTGTGCAATGGGCGATAAAGGGGGGGAAAAATTCCGTCTTTTGATGGATCTCTTCCACCAGATTTTTTTAACAATAACCTCTATCCTATTTATTCACAAAATATCAATGTAAAAATACGATTAATATTTCTAAATAAAAAAAGTAGGGCCGAAAAAACGGAACATTTTCACCCCTGTTTAATTGTTTCTTTAACGTCGCGATTTGCCGAAGAAAACAATGCAGCTTTTTTATTTATAAATTATACCCAACTTATATGATTTAACTAAATTAAAAAGACTTTGTAGACAATATAAAATAATCTGGTGGGTCACTCACACGACTTCTCTTACCCTGAAATTTGATACTGTAAGTACAGATTTGAGATTAAGGGTTAAGACAGAGCTGCCAACATTCTTAACTTTTAAATCAGAATTCAGTATTTTTAAATGGAATATTTTATGTATATTTTCGACGATTAATATTACCGGAAATAACGATAAAATTTTTCCGGTTTGAAGTCTCCCTTGAAAAACGGGAGACTTGGCACCTATGGTTAAGATAACGAGTACTGTTATGTAAACCTATGTTAAAACAATTCAAATTAGGCTTCGGAACAGCTTTATTCGACAAATAATTATATGTGAAAGGGGCTACCGCCCCCCTCAACCCTCCGTTTCCTTATTGTATCAGCTTTTATATAGAATTCAAATCTGTTATTAAATTCGAAAGTTCATTTAAAATTATCCAGACAACTTTCACACGCATCATTCCTTGAAACTTATCAATCTTGAACAATTTTTTGTAGTAACAAACGTATTAACTTCAAAATACGTCATTTGGAACGCCTGAAATTATTTGTTTTTAATTTACTCTAACAGACACAGACAAAGATCAAACTATAAAACTTGACTTTGGTATTCAGAAAGCTTCAAAACGTGTAAATATACAAAAAACCAAGCGATGAATATTTAGTTTAAAAAACTACATTATTTACCATATGGCTATGAGAAATTAATTTCAATTCTTGAGCAGCTTTCCTAGACATGGTAAAATATTATAGTAAAACAATTTCACTAACAATGAAAAAGAATGTTATGGCTTAAATATTGGCAGACCTGTATATATTCTGAAGGTTATGTACACACCACATGGTGCACATAAATATAATCCTATATTAATGACACACTACACAACCTGAGATACACTTTCATCAATTTTCAAATGTTGTCGCATTATAATCTAGTTATTTTGTGTATCCCTGTAAACGAACAGTGAATGATTTCCATACCATATTCTACATGAAACATGTTTTTACACATATAAAAAATATATATTCCTTTATTTTGGTTTAGTGCTGTCTATAGACGTCAAACTCTACTTACCTGCAATTTTCCCCATAGACAGAATGTATTTGAATTCTCTTGGTTATCCCTGTACACAAACCATTTGCTTGATCTCAACAAAAAGTTTAGTGCAGCATTCCTATAAGATACACATTTAGAATTTGAACTTTCTGCTGTAATTTGTTTTTGAGATATGCGGATAAGAGACAGACACACAGGCAGACAGGCGGACACACACATACACAGACCAACCGCTAAAAACATGATTTTTGGATTCAGAGGACCTCAAAACGTGTAAATATAACAAAAACTCAATTTCGAAAATTTGACCCAAAAACAATACTTTCTCTACCTTATGAGCAAGAGAAAGTAAAAATAGATAATTTAAATGAAATTGAAAAAAATTATGGGTTTGGGTTTGGTTGTCGCTTCACGGTCATTTTTTACACAGTAAATAAAATTTTATAGGATAATTTAGCTTGGTATTATTATTGACAAAATATTAAAAACTTCGTTGCTACAGAAGAAATACCGATAGTAGAAGTTTTGTAACACTGACAATTTTATACGGCTATTCACAAAACATTAGAGATTGTTTTGTGTTTGCCCCTTATGACATGTAAGATTGAAAGATCTTTTAGTACTCCCTGTAGAGTGAAAACCTATATTAAGAGTACTGTGACCATAGAATACACTATATCAGGGTGGCGATCAGAGCCTGATTTAGGCCGGGGCACTCTCTCACCGGAATATTTTTACAATTATTTTTTACTGCATATCATAGAAATTCCACGTTTTGACTAGGAAATTATTTTTATAAAAAATGAACGGTGTAAAACAATTGAATTTACTCATGGTTATTATACACCAGAATTCTTTTAAAATAATTTTTAATAAGAATTTTTTGTTTATCATAAGAGGAAAGTATTGCTTAAAAAATAATGGTGTAAGTGTAAATAATGTGTGCCCCGGTCTAAATCAGTCCCTGGTGGCGATAGATACACCTTTTTTCTCTGATTCTTACACCAGTATATTTATATTATAATTTTTTACTTAACTAATCATGCAAACTTACTACTAAAAATTCCGAAAGAAAAATACTGGTTGAAGAATTTTTTATAAATTTATTTGCTATTTCATTTTTGTGAGGGCATGCATTTAACTATTTTCTTACAATTTATAGTTTCTAAAATTTGAGTTCTCATTTTAGTTATTGCACAGATGCCAACATTTTAATTTATTCCGGAGCATTTTTTGTCCCGCCTTCATTTCGCACCACTTTATTTATAGAATAATTTTCTCCAATACATAACTATGATAAAATAAGAAAACGTTACTCTTAAAAAATAAGTGGTATGGATTAAAGGCAAAGTTAAAAATGCTCAGGAATAAATTAAAATGTTGGTTACTCTATTGTTGTCTCTCACTACCTAGACAGATTGCTTTTTTCATCAAACTACGTAAAGAACAACAGAATTTTTAGCATAAAGTATTATTCTATTTCTGTTTATTATTAATTATTACATTTTCAATGTTCAATGCAAAAATTTCTATTTTTCCAAGAAAATTTCTATTTTCCTTCTTATTATCTTCCACAACTTTTTATGTTATTGTCTTGTCTTTTCTATTATTTTCTTTGTCAACTTTAATTTCACCAACGTTACTAATCGGCAACTTCTTGTACACTACAGGTTCATTTACGGTTTAGTGTCCTGGCATTTTACTTTCTCTTTAAAATTTAATTTTGTATTTCATTATTGGAATTTCTTTTTTTTCTTTTTTTTCAATTTCCAGAGACTTATTACGTGAGCCGACTTCTCGAAGTCTTTTTAAAGTTTCATTCATTTCAATTTGAATTTAGAAGCATTTTCCTTTTTACTATCTCGTGATTCCTGTATTGAAGATAATGAAAATGTTGCAAAACTGAATTGGAAGGATATGAGAATCGTTACATTATTATAAACAGAAAATATCAAATTTGGGACACATGTATAAACATCCCATAGGTATATTCTCGAGATTTAAATATGCGATGAAAAAAATGAACTTAAACAGATGAAAACGCATAGGCGCCAACTTTTACGGTTTTTTATCACCAGTTTTTCTTTGCTAAAAATTTTATCATGTTTAATCACGGAAACTGCTACAAAACCAGGGGTCGTACTCTCCACCTTTTTTATTCTCAGAAATGACAAGTTTTCGCCTTTTTTGCCACTACTAATTTTATGCAGAAATATCTGTGGTGTTTTCATAGTAATGTGTCGTGATCAAATAGGACTGAGATTACTGTATACAAATAGTAGTAGCAATAAAGAAGGAAAATTCTCATCCCTGAGAGTGTCCCGAAAAAAGGGAGGAGAGTACGACCCCTGCAAAACTTATTAACACTTTCAAGATTGTATGTTTTTTTTCTTTTTCATAGTATGCATAGCTGCCAATATTTTAATTTATTCCGGAGTATTTTTAGCCCCGCCTTTAGTTCGTACCACTTATTTTTTAAAAGTAATTTTGTCTTATTTTATCGAAGTTACATATTGGAGAAATTTTTTCTAAAAATAAAGTGGGGTGAAAGAAAGGCGGGGCTAAAAGTACTCCGGAATAAATTAAAATGCTGGCAGATATGAGTATGTTCCGCCTGTGGGCGTTAATCTTTCAAGCTACATCATTTTAGAACAAAGTATTCAGTATCATATTTATATTACATATGAATATACATAATAATTATAATTTTTCTAATTTAAGTACTTGTATTCATAGTGTTTTGATTGAACAAATATGAACATAGGGAATATTCTTAAGAAATATAGCAACATACAAATTACAAAAGAAACGCCCACTGGTGGAGTTACAGATTTCGAAATGACATGAATCTACGTCAGAGGTCGCGAAAGCGTTAAAAATTTCCGGTAGCAAAAAAATGTACAGTTGGCAGCTATGAAAATGCAAAATAAGAAAAGTGATCAGAGTAAATTGGATGTCAAAAACACGCCGAATTGGAAACACCCGAAAAATTTAAGGTTATGTACATTCAAACGCAGATTGATTAATCTTATATATATGTCTCTGAATGTATATATTGAAATATTTTTATGTGAAAGCATATTTTCTACCAGTGTTGCCAGATCTGGTAGATTTTTTATTCAATAATCACCAATAAATTTTAATTGTAACGTTTGCCTAATCACTTCGAAGATTGATAGTCTATTATGTATATCAAATATCACTTCTCAAAATTATTGGTGATTAGTGAATAAAAAATTGAATTACAATAAATTTTCAGAAAGTAAGCATATTAAAGCTCATTGTGCTAAACATTTTTAATATTATACTTAAATTATTTATAATATATTTATTATATAAATGTTTTATGACATTTTCGCTAACATTTGGTTATTATATAATTATTTTAATAATAGTTTAGAATAAATTGTTAACAGTTTTGTTTTTATTAATATACACACGCTTTTTATTAATATACAACACGCTTCATTTATTCCGTCAAATGTTGGCTAATTTATTGCAATATATATATTTAAATAGGATTTTTCTTTCCAGATTACTTTTATCGCAAGAATTAGTGTGTGAATTCAGATAATATTTTTTGCAGTTTGTAACAGTTTTCGATAGCAGTGGATTCGAAAATTTTATGCTGCATTCACATAAAAATGCTAACGACGAATTAATATCGATCAATAAGCCACAAATGAGCTTTATTATTTTTGAGCACGCGCAAAATTTTACATTTTACTCATTGCTGTAATTAACAATGAAGTTTCGTTTCATTTTGGTATCTGATAAAAGAATAATATCATCTTTAGTTTTGAATTATTTGACGATTTTTCTATTATCGCAAATAATTTTTATGTCTGATATTGAATTATTTATTTATTTTTTTCTATCGTAAAATCTGATACATATTTTTTCTTTCAAGTTTTTTCCCCAGTTTCCCCGTCTTTTCCTTATGCTTCGAAATAAAAAGATAAAAAGATACGTTACAAAAATAATTCCAAAATTTTTTGGATTAATCACGAACATTAGTTATCTATCTGTTAAGATAATCAGTTACGGTGTTAAAAAGAAAAAAAAATGAAATTTTCCTGTAAAGTGATTAATTAAAAATAATATTATAGTTTTAAAAAATCAAAGAACACGCTTTTATAGAAATGTGAAGTAAAAAGCACAAAATATCTATCTTAGTATTAAAATGCAGGGTAAGAGAAAATCGTGTGAGTGACACACCATAATATTTACATACATTTAAATCTTTAATTAAAATAATTTAAAATTAAACAAAAACCATTTTTAAAAAATCTCCCCTGACTGGGCTCGAACGCTAGACCATTAGGTTCGTAGTGCGGAGCTTTACTTCACAGCCACAACGTTCACGTACGGAAAGTCATTCTTGTACAATATAGATTTTTTGTTTGTTCCCAGAGCGCATACAAACATATATAAATGTGAAGCTAATAAAAGCGTGTTAACCCCTTAACGCGCGGTGTCCTTGCCACGAGGACGCAAAATTTAAGATACAGCTGCAAAAATTCATCCCGGAAATATTTTAGCAAAAATTCACGTTTGTAACATATCAGAAAAGGCCGGTTTTTTAAACCTTAAAATTTAAAATTTCTTTTAGTTTAATTTAGTTCATGAATTCCGGTGGCAGTATAATTTAAATGTTTCAAATTGTCTTGCGCCGCAAAGGGTTAAAAAATGTGCATCTGACCAAACTTTAATAAAATGCACTTACTGAATTTCTGATATAATGAAAGTTATAGCAGTGTTTTGCCAGAATAATTAATACGTTTTAATTATTATATTGAAAATTATTTAAACTCTGATTATTTACTATTTTTTTTTTTTTAATTATGCTGAGAATTAAAACAATGAATAAAAATCTTAATTTTTCTTAAAACTGAATATTTTGAAATAGTTACTGAATTTTATATTTATTACGAACTAAGTTCATTTGAATAACATGAATAAAATGTGAAAGATTTCTAGGAAATATGGATGCCAATTAGTAGAAATCATGAAAAGCTTTTTGGAGCTGATTTTGTTGGATAGAAGCTTTATTTCTATTCACCAAATTTATTTCGATGTCATAAAAGCTTTCTAGGGTGAATAATGATATTGAATCTTGAGTTATAGTAATAATATAGTAAAGGTTATGAGTTCACAAAGCAAGAGAATATCGAATGAAAGAAATTTGAAGGAAGTACTTTTCATATATTTCGTAATATTATCCTATCAAAATTATATTGAAGAACTTAAAGAGTATATATAAAGCAAGATTAGTTCAATATGAATTTAGGACATTTTGAACTCATCGTATGAATTCGTATTCTATTTTCAGTTAATGATTAGGAAGTAATACACCAATTTTACTAAATATATTTAAAATCTTCTATATTCAGTTACATTTCATAATTAGAAGACGCAAGTTATAAATATGAAGGTAGTAAATTTATTGTGATAGATGAATTAGACGTGCATTAGATTTATCAGTTAATAATATGAAGATTAAAAACATTAACTTAATTTAACTTAATTTAAAAAATATTAAAAAATATTAAAAACATTTTTAATTATCTAATAAATCTTATGGCTCTAGTTAATGTTCGAAAAATAATTTCATTACCTTATTATATTTTCTTTTCTAAAACCTATATTGAAAAGTTTCACATTATTTCATTCATCTAAAATCAGAAAAAAAGCACGTAAATGGATTTTTTGAAGTTTTAGGCTTTTATATTACAGATTTTTTATTACTTATTATTATTATTATTATTATTATTTATTTATGTATTTAATTTTGTTATTGAACATTCTTTAAGTTATAGCCAATAACATGGGAGGACCAAATGTGGCATCTGCTATCAAATGCTAACAAACTATTATATTTTACTGGAAACATAGTAATATATTATTCTCATGCTTTTATCATTTAGATTGCTTTTTTATTCATTCTACATTCATTGAAATATGTAACTGTAGCGAAGTATCTCTCTCAATTTCCACATAGTAATTTATTGCGTTATAACGGAAAGGCAAAATTGCGTTAAAGTAGGAGTAACAATACCTTTTTATAATTTGGATACTGTTAACAGAGGCTTTTTTTCTTTTTTTCCTGAAATTGGCTTGAATTAAGGCTAAGATCCCTTAGAAAGATCCCCGCAAAGGCTATTTCCCCCAGACTTAGTTTCCCGTAGATAATAGCCACAACCCTTAACCCTTTGCGGCGCAAGACAAATCAAATTATTTAAATTATACTGCCACCGGAATTCATGAACTAAATTAAACTAAAAGAAATTTTAAATTTTAAGGTTTAAAAAACCGACCGTTTCTGATATGTTATAAACGTAAGTTTTTGCTAAAAAATTTCCGGGATGAATTTTCGCAGCTGGATCTTAAATTTTGCGTCCTCGCAGCGAGGACAGCGCGCGTTAAGGGGTTAAGGCCGGTTTCCACTGAGAGCTCTAGACCAAGGTTCAAAAAGTCATTAATTACGCTTCCGACACAAAGAGCCAAATGTCTTGTCATCAGTTGTAGCCCTTTTTTATCAGATTGCGCAGTTACTTCAAAGGAAAGCATGCAAAATTGACAAAGATATCTGCCTCCGGCCCCTCAATTATCTCAGCTGGGGGTTAGGACCAGGCACTTTTCCCTTCAAAGCAACCTCGTTGAACCAGGTTCAATCGCTTGACCACATCAAAGGATTCTGAATAGCGCCGATCGAAACATTTTGAACCTACCCTCAGTGGAAACTGCACTTTAAGGCCAATTTCCACTGCAAGCTCTAGACCAAGGTTCAAAAAGTCATTAATCACGCTTCCGACACAAAGAGTCAAATGTCTTGTCCTCAGTTGCAGCCCTTTTTTATCAGATTGCGCAGTTACCTCAAAGGAAAGCATGCAAAATTGACAAAGATATCTGCCTTCGGCCCCTCAATTATCTCAGCAGGGGTTTAGAACAAGGGGCTTCCAACGACGTTCGAGGGTTTTGAGCCCGGGTGACCACATCAAAGGATTCTGAATAGAAGCCGTCGAAAAAGCCGTAGTGGAAACCGGACTTTACACTACACCACTACTACACAGAAAAGGAAATTTAAGTTTATCATTTTACTGCCTGTAAGAAAGTACCGTAATATTGAATTTATTAGTTTCAAATTGTATTGTCTTGAAAAGGAGTTTTTATTATTATTAATCTTTTTTTAAAGCCTCCCCCCTCCACCAAAGAAAATAAAAAAAGTTAGGATCTAAATCATATAGCTAATTTAATCCAACAAAAAAACTAAGGCAACCGAACCCCAAAAGTATAATATTGAATTTTTTTTTTTTTTTTTTTAATTTTCAGAAATGTATTAGTTGATTTTTCACATCAACATAAATGTATATATATATATTTTTTTTTTCAAACTATTCTGCATTGTTATGTTCAGAATGTCACATCCATATAAAAATGCGTCTCTCTCCTATAGTTTAAAATTAACACTTTAGCGACTGCTGACGTGAATTCATGTCATTTGAAAATTTGTAATTCCGCCAGTGGGCGGTTCCATAGGTTACATTATTTCTGAACAATATACCCAATATTCACATTCGTGCAATCAATGCACTATGGTCACAAATTCTTTGGTTAGAAAAAGTATAACTGTAACGAATTTTCATTTATATTATAAACTTGAATACAGAAAATATTCATTTAAACTAATGTAATGTAAAAGAATAACGCCCACAGGCGGCGCTTACTCTCAAAAAGACAAAAACATGCTGCCACGAAAGTGTTAAAAATCGATAACTGCTTTTGCATCATAAACAAAGCTCGCATTATTACGTAAACTCAATCAAAAGAAAAAAAAAATGTTGTAACAATCTTCAAAGTGTTAAACTTTATGAAATAAGCGATTTCAAAATCGACCATATTCGAGTAGAACCAACAATTACAACATCAAATTCATCTGTATTATGTACAATTATTTCAACAAATCTAGACATTTCTTAAAACAAAACTTGTTATTGATTAATATTTCTACATTTTCCCCGGAATCTTATGCAGTAAAACACTCTTTGCGAGTTATTTTAATTAATTAAAATGTATTAAAAAATATTTTATTCATGAAGGTAAATGGTCATAATTATTGCTAAGTTTTCCGTAATAAAGGTTTTTTATACTGTTATTTTAGTAACAAACTTACTGCAGCGTTCGTTTCACTTTGTAAAAGTTATACGAGCATAAATATTCTTTGCAAGAACATTTCATATTATTTAAAAGTGCCTTAAACTCTATGTAGTGAATATTGCTTAACCCTTTAACGTTCACTACTTAATTTATTTTAAAAATTACTAAACTAATTTTAAAAATGGCTTTTAGACACCTAGCTGATCATAAATATTTAAAAAATAAAAAATTAGCATTGTTCCTTTTCGAGAAATTTTCGGTTTGAAACATCTGTAAGTAAACCTTATTAAATTCAAATAATATTTAATTTAATAAATAAATCACTTTATAAGTAAACATTATCGACAACAAAAACTCGTAAAAGTTGCATAAATCCCAACATTTCAATTTATTACGGAGTATTTTAACCTTTTGCGGTGCTAGGTAATTCGGATCATTTAAATTACACTGCCACCGGAATTTACGAACATAATTAAAATAGAAGAAATTTTAAATTTTCACGTTAAAAAAAAGGGGCCTTTTCTGCTATGTTATAAATGTAAATTTTTGCTAAAAAATTTCCGGGATGAGTTTTTGCACTTGAGAATTAAAATTAGGTGTTCCAACAGCGGGAACACTGCGGCTGAAAGGGTTAAGTAAGCTTACAAATCTAACATAATTTTCAAAGCAAAATATTTTTGTTGACGATTTTAGATATATTTAACTATATCCGCCAATAATTTTTGATTTGTTCCATAAGTTGTTATTACCCGCCTTCCTCTCACACCACTTTTTTGGAAAAGTTCTCTTCTCCAATATGTAATTACGAGTAAAAAAGAAGAAAATTACTATTAAAAAAAAAAAAAAAAAAGTGGTATGTAAAAAAGGGGCGTATTAACACTGCTAGGGAATAAATTAAAATTTTTTGCAGATTTCTATTTTACCATCGCAAGATGCACTTTTAACCCTCGGCGTACGGGGAGATTATTTTGTATTTACTGTGTTTACATACACAGGTTGCAAATAGTCTTATTTTTTAATACCACTATTTTATATAAAAACATGTTTCATTACTTTTACGGATTTATAAATATCAAACATTGCATTTTACAATTAGTAGTGGAAATGTAATTTAGTGGGATAATAACTGTCAATAATTTATCTGTTAAAGATAGTATTTTAGAAATTGGGGTGTAAATGAAATTTAATGTAAAAAGTTCTTTTGCCCGTCGAAATCACGGGCACCGTACGCGGAGGGTTAATTTTTTTTTCTTTTTTTAATTTGTTAGAAATAATCAAGTTAGAAATAAACAAAATGATGTTGACACCTTCATGCCTCTATAGCTCAAAGGTCACAGTAATTCTTTAAGAGTAAAAGTTTTGAGAAGAAAGAAAACTGTATTCAATAGCTTCCACATTTTCAAAACTTACTGAAATAAAGAGGGGGGGGGGGTATTAAAAGAAAAAAATTGGAAAGGCAACATAAAATCAGAAAAATATCGACAAGTACAGACATCGTCAAAAATCTACAAAACATTAAGTTCTACAACTCGACGCCTGAATAGCTTAATAGTTTGAAGAACTCTTTCAAAAGATTAGTTCCCAAGTTCAATTTTGACCTAGAGCATAAACTAAACTGTTTATTTAACGTCTTTTTCAAAGAAAACAAAATTAAGAGATTAACATTGTCAAACAAAATATCTTACCACTGAAGACATTCCCTGCAAATTTCACATGCAGTTATTGACAGGTTGTTAATAAAAATACTAAATCAGAATCACTATCGTAAGCAGAAACTGTAGCAGTTGTTCAGAGTATGAAAGATAAATAAAAATGATTACTGATTCACACTATTTGATCCATATATACTGAAAATGGAATTCCAGACTGTGATAAATTTAAGTTATAAGAGTGATTTAGTAAGGGAATCTTTTGTAGAGATATTCATCAATTCTATTCAACAATATCTATTTAAATTCAGGCAAAAAGAAGGGATGTGCCGAAATGTGAATAAATTTTATGGGTCTCTGCTTTGAAAATAAGATTTATTTGAAGAGAAAGCGTGAAAAGCCTATTTTCAGGTCAAACCCGATAGGAATAATGTTGGTGAAATTGTTCCATTTTTCGTTTCATTCTGTTCCACTCAGGTAGTAAATAAATATTATTTTGCAATGCAAAAATTCAGTTGTATAACTATAGAAAGAATTATTTTGGTAGCTAAATACATTAACTGTGGTTATATATATATATGTATATATATATATATATATATATATATATGGAGAGCGAGAGAGATTTCACAAGAGAGATAAAAATATCATACATATACTGTTATGCATATCGCTTACACTGCTCACGTTATAATTGATATTCCTCTATTAAGCACAAAACACTTTTTTTTTTTTTTTTTTAAATTCTAAAACTGTTTCATTCTTACTTTTTTTCAAAAATGTGCTTTAAAAAATATTCTGATATTAAAGCAATACGAAATTCAATTAATTATTTTATAACGAACATATCATCCAAGTTGTATGTTCACACATATTTGCCAACATCCTAATTAATATTCCGTAGTCTCTTTGTCCCGCCCTTTTTCTCACACCAATAAATTTTTAGAGTAATGTTCTCCAAATGCAATTACGATTAAATAAGAGGAAAAATACTCTAAAAAGATACCGGTGTGAAAAAGAAGGCGGAGCTAACGATACTACGGAATATAAATTACAGGGATGGAACACGGGCGCAGAATTTATACCACTCTCAATGTAAGAAAATTTTCTACTTCTTAAATCAACGATATTATAGGTAGAGAAATTTCTTAAACGGATTCCGGTATGAATTCTGCGCCCGTGTTCCATCCCTGAAATTAGTATGTTGGCAAGTATGTTCACATGTTCATTTGATTAAAAATTATGAGGGAAAAAAATCAAGTTGTTATTTAGAGTTAGGAAATCAGGGATGAAATATCAATGTGTGTACGATCCATTATTTTTAAGCTCCATTTGAAAATCACTTAAAATAGTTTTTTCTATCGCCGATACAGCTTTGAATTTTCACGATATTTATACAGGGTGTCTACTGCTACATTTCCTTCCATTACTCTTACGCCACTATATTTATGTAACAAAAATCTATAGTATGTTTCTATCATTAAATGAAGGGAAAAATTTTAACATGAATATAGCGATCTAAGAGTCCCGAAAAAAAGGCGGTTCAGTAGAGGCTTTGTTATACATACAGTTTTGAAAGAATTTCCTTCATTACCTGGAAAACAAATTGGTAAACAAATTATTTATCCATGATGTATTTGTTTATGATTTTATAAGAAATAATACTGAATGTTAATAGAAACTTCATTGTTAAGTATAATAAAATTAATTTTTAAAGATTTTCTACATGACTTTTATTCATTTTGTTCTTTTGATAAGATTACATATCTTAATCCATTTTTATATCTCTTTCAATGCATCTAATCCTTTCGTAATTTTTTTTTCTAATTTAGTTGTCTTTTTTTTTTTTTTATGCATTTATTTTGTTTATTTAAACATATCTTTTGTGCATACTATGATTTTAATTTCAACTAATTCTTGTTTTTCAATAGTTTCTTATTTTTCATCTTCATATTGGTTAAGGGTAAAACGGTATGTATATTCTCATAGGTGTAGATTTTTTTTTAATATTCATTTCGTCTCGAATGTATAAATTACACCATTTAAGTTTAAAACTGTTACATGGTAAATTTTATTTTATTATTAGTATTTGTTATACATATCTTGAATAATATGATATATGGTTCAGAAGCTATCCAATACATACTTATAAGTATATAATCAATAATGTTTAACCACATGTCATGTGTCTCAAGTCGAAGCAATTTTGATAGTTTAGTTCTTATTTTCTTGGATTTTTGTGGATGCTATAATTCAGTTTGCGCTTTGTATTTTCGTTTTATTGTATATATGTTACACCATATATATATATATATTAATTTTTTTTTCTTCTATATATAAAGTATTGAATTCGTGAAAATTTTCGAGCTTCAGTTTTCGATGGATTGCCCATCTGCGCTGCACTAGTGCGACGTAAAACCCAGCCAACCAACCAACCAATTTTTGATGGATTTACACGTTTTGGGATGTCCTGAATACGATTTGTCTGTTTTTAGAAAATATCTGTCAGTCAGTGTGTGTATGCATCACAAATTTTCTGGACGTTGTATCTCACGAACCAGTGAATGAAATTTAACCTAACTAGGTATTTAGTTTTAACTTACATAAGCTGGTGCTGATGGGATTTGCGGATCAATCACTTAACAGGTGGCGCTGTGATCCCAGTTTTTCTAAACTTTTAACATGACCGTGTAAAACAAAATTTCGTATAAAAGTACATAGGGGAGAACCGTGTAATATGGACCATCGTGTAATGCGGACCATGAGGAAATTTATGTGTTCAACACGGGTGGTGAAACCATCTCTTTGCCTTTAGTGAATGTTATTGTTATCCAAAGCAAGAAGTGACTTGTGCATGCATACCTGTATTTGAACGATTATGAAATTGAGTTTTCAGTTTATATGATCATTGATGTAACAAGTATGTTAAAATGAAAGTATTACTTTCTACTGTTAGGTAATTGTAATATAATTTTCGCGTTAATAGTAGCAAATGTGCTTATTTTCTGAACAATCTAGACATGTGTTTCATGGGCGCCAATTTTCATAGCGATATATGATTGGAAACAACGTTGCTTTGTTTATGCGTGTAATATGAACGATGCTCTGTTGTATAATATGGACCAGTGGTCCATGATAAAAACAGAGAGGTTCTGTTAATGCTCGGCGTACACATGTCGCACACTCAAAACCTTGAGGCTATAGAATAGGCCAGAGAAGCAGGGATAATCAAGCTATCGTTTCCTTCGCATACTACCCATTGAATATAACCTTTGGACCTCCCTTTTTTCGTCCATTAACTATTATTTTTTTTCGTCCATATCTACTATTCCCAAGAGATGGACAAGTGTATGAGGGAACATGCTGGACAATTCGTTTCACAATTAAAAGTGAGTAAACTGTTCAGGAAGGACTACTTGGTCCATATTACACGGATCTCCCCTGATGGGAGTTACTTTTAACGTGTGATTGTAAAATTAATATAAATTATTGATAATAGTAGTAGTAATTTAGGAAAAAAAGTTTGTGCATATGGAAGCATCACTTCCTCCCTCCCCACAGAGGTGTAAATTTTCAATATGGGTATCTTTCGAAAGATCTCGTCAATACTTTTAAAACGAATAGTTGAACCATAGATCTATGATAATTTAAGACAAAGTTATCATTTTTTTTATTAACAAAATAAATAAATAAATAAATAAAAAATAAAAAAATTAATTAATTAATTGTTTAAAAAAAAATGCATTTCCTTTGATGTTGGCACAAAATTGACTTTCTTTCGGCATTTAGTGTTATAATTCTGTGAGATAAAAATCGTCTGCATTTATCAGGGAAAATAATTTTCATGAACAATAATTTAATAAATAATTTGTACTGCATGAATTTGTGTAAAATTATTTTGAAGAAAGTCTTGTGGTGGCCACAACATACTAGTTTATATGGAGTATGATGGGAAAAATCTTTTTGATATCGCATGTATATATATATACATATAATTTTAAAAACATTTCACATGTTTCACAGCAAGAAATATATACACTGTAAAAAAAAAAAAAAAACCTATTACCAGCTGCAATCTGTGATTTATTTTATCAAATCACAGAGAATTGCTTGCAAGAAATTTTCTGTGATTGGATAAAATAAATCACAGATTGCAGCTGGTAATAGTTATTTTTTTACAGTGCATATATAGAGAGAAAGAGAGTCATCCCTATAGTAATTTAACCTAAAATAGCTTACTATAGAATGAAACCTTGCTTTTTTCCGCTCAATGGTGAAATGGTCGAGCCTGATGTGTTATTTCTTTATTATGAGCGTTTATTTCCTTTGATTAAATTTCCTGTCGTTCTTTTGGTTCCATTTAGTGAGTGATTGTGACTGATTTTGAGGAACACTCATGATTTTTCATATCTGTAAATTAATTATCATATTCTTTATAAACTCTTTCTTGTTAATTCAAAATATTGTGTGATCATTCAATGGAATTATATTAAAGTAAATATTATGAGTGTTTAAATATTTTTATTAAAATTCATATTGGTCTATTTTTTTCATCTTAAAAAAAATAAAATAAAAATGAAAATAAAATAAAATAATGGTTAATTATTTATTAATTATACTGGGCTCTTGTGGATTATGATGGCATTTTATTAGCTGTTTTGTAACTGCATTCTATTTCTTTTGTTACTATATATACATGTGTATGTTTACATGGCTGCTAAATCTTCTCGATTTCCGGGAAGACTTTACACCGGAGTTTTATAATAGTGAACCTCAAGATATTAAATCGGAGAAAAGAAATATCAGAGGCTTCTACAAAAAAAAAAAAAAAAAAAAAAAAAAAAAAAACTAGTATGTTGTGGCCACCACAAGACTTTCTTCTATATTTACCTATACATATTCAATCAGTAACAATATTTAAAAAAAAAAAAAAAAAAAAAAGTACGATTTTTTTTTTCTTTTTTTTTTTTTTTTTTGTTAAAAGTGAAAAAAATCGATAACTTTGTTTTAAATTATCACAGATTTATAGTTCAACCATTCGTTTTAAAGGTATTGACGAGACCTTTCGAAAGATACCCATCTTGAAAATTTATCCCCCCCGGGGGGGTACTCCCCCCCCAGGGGGGAAGCGATGCCCCCCATGCAGAAAATTTTTTTCCTAGTTACATACTACTATTATCAATAATTCATATTAATTTTACAATCACAAGTTTAAAACAACTCTAATTATGCACATTTATACGAATTTTTGTCCTATGCTGCCATGTTAAAAATTTAGATAAAATGCTATCACAGCGCCACCTGTTGAGCTCTTGATCCCCAAACATAATCAGCACCAGTTTATGTCGGGGACCAACTAAATACCAAGTTTGGTTAAATTTCGTTAAAAAAAAAATTGCGATATTTAACTTGTTAAAAGTAAAAAAAATCGATAACTTTGGTTTAAATTATCACAGATTTATCGTTCAACCATTCGTTTTAAAGGTATTGACGAGATCTTTCGAAAGATACCCATCTTGAAACTTTGCCCCCCCGGGTGGGAACTTCCCCCCGGTGGGGGGGCAACCGATGCCCCCACATGCACAAAAATTTTTTCCAAGTTAACTATTACTATTATCAACGAGACCTTTCGAAAGATACCCATCTTGAAAATTTACTTCCCCGGGGGGGGATTTTCCCCCCCGGGGGGGAACCGATGCCCCCCCATTCACAAAATTTTTTTCCTAGCTAACTACTACTATTATCAATAATTCATATTAATTTTACAATCACAAGTGTAAAATAACTCTCTTTATGCCCATTTATACGGAATTTTGTCCTATGCTGCCATGTTAAAAATTTGCATAAAATGCGATCACAACGCCACCTATTGAGCGATTGATCCCAAAATCTAATCAGCACCAGTTTATGTCAGGGTGCAACTAAATACCAAGTTTGGTTAAATTTCATTCATTGGTTCGTGAGATACAGCGTCCACAAAAAAATGATACAGACAGACAGACAGACAGACAGACAGACAGACATTTTCTAAAAACTATTAATTCGTGTTCTCCATATCCCAAAACATGTAAATCCATCAAAAAGTGGACTTCGAAAATTTTCGCGAATCCAATACTTTCTCTATATTACATATAGAAGAAAGTAAAAAGGGTAGTAAACTCTGTTACTTCCATTACCTGACTACCACAGATAATGGAATTCGGTCAAAATTTCGATGTCAAGTTTTCACCTGATTTATAGGTTTTTAGGACTTTTACGTCTAAAATTGTAGTTTTGGAAATGGTCAATATGCGTGCGTGCATGTGTGTGTGGAGGAAGGGGGAATCTTCTGGATATCATATCTCCAAAACGACAAAGATAGAACGACGAAACGAAATTAAGTGACTGTCCGGTGTAAAAATGATTCTTCCAACTTTTGGTAAAGATTGGAAAACCAATAGTGGGACATTGAAAACGGAAGTGTAAGCGTAAATCTGTATGTCAAAAACAGCTTCTAACGATAATTTTCAAAGCTGCTGTATAAAACCCCTTTTAAATGTAGTTGGTTACTTTCGGGAAATTGATAGGCGTCCTCTATAAGTAGGTTTATTTCAAGTATGCAAGTGCGTTTCTTAAACGGAAAAAAAAAAAAAAAAACCTCTAATAATTTTCTTCGAATTTGCTATATATACCCCTTTTTAGATGCCCTTTTCCATGTATTAATTGGTTACTACAGAAAAGTTGACAGGCATTCTAATTAGGTAGGACAGTTTTAGATCATGGAAAATGGTGTTTCAGAAAACAGCTATAACTATCACTTTTTTTTAAATTCTCAATGCAAACGTTCTTTTATATGTGTTTAGGATGTATGTATTAGTTTGATCTTACAGAAAAATTGTTAAGGGTATGATTTGTTAGTGTGGTCAGGAGACATAAAATTGACCTATCCCCAAATATTTATAATATGTGTAGCAGTGGGTAATAGAAGTCGTATGGCTGTTACACACCAGATTGTTTTTTAAAACGTAAATGCTGGCAGCTATGTATATTTATAATGAACCAGAAACTTAAGCATTGTTGTCATGTTATATATCTTCGTGTTTGAATTTCTTTTATAAAGATATTGTAGATTTATACCTGATATTTCAATTACTGTTTTATGCATTACTGCTATATTTGTATCATTATATATATACAATATTTCATCATTATAAAGTTCAGAGACTACGAAGCAGAACAGTGATAATAATTTTTAAGAGTTAAAAAAAAAAAAATAACATAAGTAGCTGAAGATTACATATTGGAAAAAGCATAATATAACTAAAAAATGTAAAATGTTGAAATAATCTGGTGTTGCACTCGCATGACTTTCTCTTACCCTGTATTTGAATACTGTAAAAGCCAATTAAAGATTAAAGAGTAAAATAACGTGCACTGTACATGAACGTAGTTTAAAAACAGCCGAAAACATTTTTAAAAACAAGTTTATTTGACCTATATATTTTTGTGTTAGGGGATTTCTGCCCCCTCAACCCCCCCCCCCCCCACACACACACACATACTCCCCCCGCTTAAACGAAACCTTATATGATATCCAAAATATCGAATTTGAATTACTTGCAATTATTTGTTTTTAAGTTTGCTGATACATAAAGACAAATTATTCGCTAATTAATTTCTGTATTCAGATACCGCAAAATGAGAGGACCTCTTACGCGTAAATGTAAAAAATGTAAGTAGTGAGTAATCAAATTATTGGATTTTTTCTTCTAATTTTGACAGCTTTTTTCCACTTTTCTAAAAAAATACTAGACGAAATAGCCTTGAACTTCCGATATGCAAATGACATTCATAAATTCACACTTTCCAGTATCAACTTAATCACGAGTATAATTAGGGAACTAATCACAAATTGAAGGAAGAAACTAATTCATTGGGTTACCCTGTAACATAAAAAGCTACAAATGACTTGTAATTTTAACATACGATTTCACTTACTATTTACAAAATTTATTTGCATTTCTGAATATTTAGATAGTTATAAATTTATTTTTCAAAATTATAAATTTTTTGACACGTTTTTTTGTTTATAGCAAGAATGGATTTCAACAAAATTTTATATAATTTGCAGAAAAGTTGAAAAAAAAAATCCATTAGAGATACATTATTCTTAAACAAAAAATGCATACGTTTAATTTTTGATGAAATATGAGTACTTGTTGTACATGTTTTCTTACTGCGCATTCGCGAAAGATCGCAATTTTTTGATACATAGGTTTAAAACTTTACGTATGTAAGACAACATACATTAAACGTATAAAAAGCTGAAAGATATATATAATAAAGATGATATATTAAGCATAGTAGAAGCCAAGCAACAGATACAAGATCACTGAAACACCAATGACCAATAAGATTTAAAAAAATCCCTTTCCAACCTAGCCTACACAATTGTGTAGGTTAGATATCTACATATCCACATACATTTTTGCATCTACAGCAGTCGTATGTAATAAAAACAGGAAACGAACGAACATACTAATTCCCAGAAAGTGTAAAGTACCATTTTCTCAATCAACAAATGGTGGTTGTACTCCATATTTTTCTTTTAGCAGGCTAAAACAGAAGACTGCAATGTTTTAAGATAAAAATGTTCCTGTCGGAAAGGGATAAAAAAGAGGTGAATTTTATGTTTTTTAACAGTTACAACTTTATAAGGGGTTTTTCATAATAATAATTTTTGACGATGTTTTAAAGGGTGGGTGAAATAATTATTGAGTGAAGAGCTATTGTCATAGGTACTTCTTCCTACAATATTGGTGTAATTGCGTCGTTTGTATTTGATAAGGTAGGTGAACCACTGAGTTGTTCTGGTGAGCTGTACAATTCTGAATAAAAATTTGCTGCCTCTTTTAGAATTTGCTCTTTTCTTCAAAGCTAGAATTCTTTTCTTACCAAGCATCAGATTTTTTTTTTTTGCAGTCTTCAAATCTTTACTTTCTTCAGTGGCTTGATGATATTTAATGATATTACTTTAATGATATTACAATTAAATCTCATAGTTCCTTCTACAGTCGTTTTCCTTGGAATTTCACATACTTCTGAAAATTCAACCTTTGCAGCAATATTTTCCTTGTTATTTTTCATTTTTCTTTTCTTTTCCATAAGCTGTTGTGTCTCTTCCGAGATTTTCTTAATATGTTTATCTTTTAAACCAGCAACAATTTTTGCTGATTTCAGAAGAACATTGACAAAATTCACGTGAACTCATTGATGTCTCTAGTATTCTTAAGCAGGTGAAATTTATTTTTTAGTTCAAACTGCAATTTTTGTTTTATAGCTTTTAGAAGCTGTGGTTGAATTATCTTGTTTCGAATTTGCTCCAGTTTCTATCTTTCCAATGCAATCTGGAACTTTACCTTGCAACGTACCAGGCTACTGATCACTACCAGAGTTAAATCTATTTATCACGGCACAATCAGTAAAAGTGTATTTCTTGATATGTATGAAGGTGTTTAAGATAAAAGTTAATAATTATATTAAAATGTAATTAGTATTAATTAGTGTCATTAAATAATATGAAATATTACCTAACATGATTATTTGCATAGTTGCCAACATTTTAAGTTTTTCCGGATCATTTTTGGCCCTGCCTTTATTTCACACCACTTTATTTTTAGAATATTTTTCTTCAATATACAAATACGATAAAATAAGTAAAACTTACTCATAAAAAAAAGTGGTATGGAATAAAGGCGGGGCTAAAAATACTCTGGAATAAATTAAAATGTTGCCAACTCTGTAATTGATATCTTTAAAAATATTCAACTCATCTCTACATTTCAAAATATTGAGTATACATACTTACCAACATCCTATTTAATATTCCGTAGTATTGTTAGTTCTGCCCTTTTTCTCACACCAATAAAATTTTAGAGATATATTCTCCAAATGCAATTACGATTAAATAATAATAAAAAAAAAATATATTCTAAATACATACCGGTGTAAAAAAGAAGGCGGAGCTAACAATACTACGGAATATTAATTAGCATATTGGCAAGTATGAGTATATCCAAGTGAAAATGGTTTTTGTATAGTAATATATTTAGAAATAGTTATTTTAGTATAACGTTTTATATCTTTCGCTGCTTAATTGTGATTATATTTATTCATTTTTTGCAGTGTTAACAATTAAAAAAATAAAGTTTAATATTATTGTCTCTTACATTAATATTGTATCGTGTATAGTACTCTTAAATTATTTTTGCTTCATGTAAATAAAAATACATATGAATAGGGTTTGGTAATTTTTTTTTACATCTAAAATGTCTGATTTTATTGTTGAAATCTTTGCTTTGTTGGGCAATGATAGTGATTTTATATGATATCATCTTATATATCAGTGTCAGAAATAACTAATTCTTTATTACCCTGCTGCTGTAATTGCTCTTGATAAAGATATAGCAGTTTTTTTTTTTTTTTTTTTTTTTTGGGGGGGGGGGAATTTCAAAAATTATTTTGCTGTTTTTATTAATTTTTACATATTTTATATTGCATATTCCTTCATTTCATTATGTAATTACTTATTAATAAATACATAATCTACCTATGTAGTATCTGACCATTATATTGATAAATTATTTTATGTATTTATTTATCGAGCAATCCATAAAATGTCACATCCATCAAAAGGATTTAAAAATTAATTTTATAAAACTATGTAGTAGAAACATTTTGGTACTACATTAATATGATACCTTACATTCCAAAGTCATATTTTAAAGCAATGGCAAATCAATTCTATTTTGATTTTATTTTGATTTTATTTTTAAATCAATTTTTAAAGTTTTGTGATGGGTATGAGTTTATATGGAATGCTGGATATATATATATATATATATATATATATATATATTTCAAATGGAAATAATTATTTTAGTATCAATTTAAAATATGATTGTAAAATTTTTATTAAAATACAAATTATTTTAGAAACATAACTTTTATTGTATGAGTAAACAAAAAGAAATCAATACAAAAAGTATATAAAAGTAGATATATCACACTTATTAAAAATAATGAAACACCATTTTTAAAAATAATTTCCAAATAAATGGGGAAAAAATGCGACAAAATACAAATAAATAAAATAAATTTGATCATTTAAGTTCTTATGCATATAAGACATTTGGATTATTGTTTTGTTTGACCATTCCTGGCTCATTGGATTTAACTATGACACGAAATCCGTTTTCGTCAGCTGTATATTCAACTTCTCTGTAAGTTCCATTGGTATCTCTGAATCCGTATTTACCTATAACTTGACCTTTTTCATTTGCGATTTCTTCACGATGTTGTGATGAGCCACTGTTGTCAGTCAAGTTGTAACCAAAAGTGTAGGGCTTGGGAATTTCAACAGATTCGTCATTCCTTAACTTACCTTTAAGAAAAAAGTAAGAAATTTTATATAAAGATTGAGTTTATACTTCAAAACTAGTTATATAATAAAGATGGTCTAGGGCAATTCTATGAAAAATATAACATCAGTCACACATAGAGATAATTCTGCTTCCACCAATATTTTCACTATCCTATTGAATAATAAAAATCACAGCAAATATTTCGTTAAATTTTCTATATGATGATACTGGTGGCAGAAAAAGAGGAAATATTATTTATTTATTTATTTATTATTATTATTATTATTATTGTGACTGATGTTAACTTCTTCCATGGAATCACCCGATATTATTTTACAAATTGGTTTAAACAACATACAAGAAAATTTGTAAATGCAGTGAAACAAAGTAAATATTCATAATTTTATTATTTTTAACAGTATGCGCAGACGCGATATTTCCCATTTTAAAACATGATGCAAGTAAATCCAATTACTGCTCATGTTGATCAGTTTAACCATATACGAAAATTTTTCATTTGAAGGAATATTGACTAAACACATATTGATTTATTGCTAATATTCATAAATATAAATCCATTTTCACTTACCTTGATATTTATCTGTATACTGTTTGCATCATCCTTTTTCTTTCTTTTTTTTTTTTTTTACATTAAAAATCAGATAATTCACGAACTATAAATTGTTTAACAACTCTTGAATTATCCGAGATATATTTTTATGTTCTTATGAATCACTGATAGAGAAATAATATATATAGTGCTGTCTTTTTCTTTCTTTCATTTATTTAATTAATATATCACTACCTTATGAGCAATATATGTTGCTTTTTAAAAAAATTACGATTACTTAAGAACAACCACACTACTTACTTACAATTACTTTCTTTTTACCGCTAGGAAAACCGCACGCCATACTTTCAAAACATAAAAAAAACTATGTAAAAAAGCTACTAATAGCTACTAACACTTACCCTTTTCGGCTACCGGAAAATATCAATAGAATTTTTTTTAATTTATTATTGTAGCAGTTTTCACTGATTAAATAAAATAAAAATTTCTATTAAAATTTTCGTGTTAGCCAAAAAGCATGAAAGTTGGCAACTATGGATAAGTAGAGAAAACAAAATACACAATATCTTTAGTCTGCAGATTGATAGTTATCAAATAGATTATTTGCCTCTCAATTTCGAGACTATGTAATTTTTAAAACTGTAATTATACTTTCAGATGTTAATTTTCAAACGTTGGAAAATAATAACCATTAAAATAGATTTCCTTACGCTCTTACACTTTCCTTGATCTTTCCAACTAGTTATTTTGTTATAATAGAAGCCTATTAATTTAAAAAGAAATTTATCGTTAAATAAAACACTGATAGAAGACCTCCTACATAAAAAAGGCGTGCCCGTACAAACCCTGTATAAACGATAAACAACACTTCGAAGTTTTTCAATAATTTTTTTTTTAAGCATACAATTTTTTTTTTATATCATTTCTCAATAGCTGATTTTTTAAGCACTAACAAAAACACCGTAGTAATAACTGTTAAAAAAATTTTAAATGAGGCAATAACAGAGCTGCCAACCTAATCTGGCAAATTGTAAGTACCGACCATTTTTCAACACCACTTATTTTTTAGAGTATTTGTTTTCTTAATTCATCGTAAATATATTTGAAGAGAATTACTCTAAAAATTAAGTGGTGTAGAAAAATGGGCGGTACTAACAATTTGCCGGATTAGGTTGGCAGCTCTGCAATAAGTACATGCCTGCCAACCTACTAATTAATATCCAGAAGATAGTCAGTACCTGCCTTTTTTTTTTTTTTTTAGTGTATTTTTCTTCTTATTTAACCGTAATTACATTTGAAGAAAATTTCTCTAAAAATAAAGTGGTGTGGAAAAAGGGGCGGGTTCTAAAAATCTTCTGGATATTAATTAGGATGTTGGCAGGGATATAATATATCCATTTGCACCAAAAAATACACCAAAGGAAAATTAATATTAGAAGAAAAAATTTTTATTTGGTTTCTAATATTTTTGTATATCAATAATTAGAGAATAATGGAATATATTTTATATTTAGTAACCAAACTTTAAAGTTATATTTTGATAAATTCTTGAAGTTCATTTCTTTTATGTTTCTCAACTCATCAATTTGCGTAATTTTTAGGAGATCTATAAAATTTAATTTATGTTATGTACTATATAAGGTCGCGGTAGCCAATTTGATAGACCACGGAGCTCTTAATTGGAAGATTGCGAGTTGGATACTCGAGCCGGCTGAAGACCGCTGTGTACACCAATAGCTGGTGGTGCATGTAAAATCAGTCGTGGCTGCAGTGGTCTCCATGTTCCGTCGTGGCTGCAGTAGTCTCCATGTCTCCACTTCAGCGTTTTAACAAAGCAGGAGAGCTATTCCCAATGAAAATTGTGATAGAATGTCCCCAGAACACCCCTAGAGGTGAATGAGGGAGAATCCCAGACCGTTGCCAATTCTACAATGTCTGGTTATAGTACGGCGTTAAAAACCTACTCCGCTAGTTACGATAAAAATGTTTAAAACTACCGTATTTTCCTGTGTATATTCTGCATATCAGATAAATCAGTTTTAAAACAGAAATTTTAATTAACAGACAAAACTGTATTTATACGAGGCGTTACTCTTCACAGGTATTACTTTACCTGTTCATTAAAATTTTTGGTATAAAACTGATTTATGTGACCTGCGGATTATAGCAGAAATATAAAGTATCTTTCAATACCTTTTAAACATTCGAAAGGCAGTAATGCTTTATATGCATCTATTTTAATTTCCAACTGCAAAAATTCATCCCGAAAATTTTCTTAAAAAATTCACTGCTATAACTTTGCAGAAAATATTCATTTATTACTTTTGTTCTAATCTTGTTCGAAAATTCTTGTGGATTTTGGTGTTAAATGAACTGAATTACCTTGGACTCTTAAAGGGTTAACCTGTTTGGAAAGTGCGTTTATGAATCTGTGTGTATAGTAAGTATAGAAGATTAATTGTAAGTGCATTAAAAACCTCATCTTTTCATATATATATATATGTATATATATATATATATATATATATATATATATATATATATTTATTTTTTTTTTTAAAGATTATTTCTTTGTTTTGTATTTTCTTTTGCTTAACGTTTACTTAAAAAAATTACATTTAGAAAAAGTGTAAAATAATGATAATAATAATAATAATAATAAAAACTAACTCAAATTAGTTCAAAAATGGTATGCTGCACATTAGAAAATGATTTGTTACACTATCCTATTTTAATATGTTTACAATAATAATAATAATAATAAATAATAAATAAATAAACAAACATTTTATGAATTGTGAGAATCACTAGAAAATGAAGCGAGTACACTGATTTAGAAGGAGATCTTTATTATGATACAATTAAAATAAACTTTTAATTAACAGTTAATTAATAAAATATGACATTTCAATACGAATTTAAGCACTTTTTCTTTTCTTTTAAAATTACGAAGAGTAACTATTTTTTAAATAAAAAAAATTGTGCCTTTCATCAATATTACTAATCTATATCATAAACCTTAATATGTATATATATATGTATGTATACAAATAATTAAATAATTGATTCATTAGCAATATCAAAATTTAAAATAAATTAATTTAAAATAAAAAAATAATAAATACAATTAAAAATTATTAAAAATATTAGTTTTAAAATAATAAATATTTCATTCATTAGCAATAATAAATACAAATATAATATGATTAACACCATATTAAAAGGGATTAATTTTATTGACAAAAATTTTGACATGAATAAAAATTAAATAAATTAGCATGAGCATTCAAACTTTACTTTGTATTACTAGTGAGTAACTAAAATATCGATTTTCATTGTACATATACATAAAATACCTAAAAGCTATCTTAAAATATGCATTGAAAGATGTTTTGAAAAATAAATAAACAAAATAAAGTGAAGAAGATTTAAAAGAGTCTCAGCACTAGGCATCAAGTATATGTTTTTCTTGTGCCATCACTTATGATTACTAATGCACTGGTGACTTAAATAAAGATGAACAAAATATTTCGCAAAAGCGCCAAATAGAGCTGTTCTGGTTCTTAGATAAAATTACCTGTCATATAATTCAATATAGCGTATCTTTTAAGACAATGGAATTACTTTTATTTACAGAATTTCTTGTCCAATGAACTAAAAATATTTTCTTTTTAAACTTTTAAGATAATAAAAAAAAATTTTTAACTTAGAAATGAGGTTTAGTTAATTTATTATCTGAAGTTGCAATAGAAAATTTGAATTTTTAAAATTTGCTTTCAAAGAAAAAAAAAAAAAAAATGATTAAAAACTGAAAATATTAATTTAACCACAAAAATAAAATAATAAAGGAATAAAATTTTTTTGATTAATTTCGCTAAAGAACTAAAAAGAAAAAAAAGAAGCAGAAAAATAGAAAAAAACGAGCAATTGTTAAGAATTATATTATTTAGTATTAATTATTAAATTTCCTGCGATTTCTTTTTCTTTTCGAATGATAAGATAATTAAAATATTTCCAGTTTCATTTATATATCATCAAACTTAAATAACCTTATTTTTTAATTAATCATAATTGCTAATATTTCAAAGAAACGTATTTAATTATTGATAACGATGAAAATCATGAAAAGTTAAATACTTCGAACCCTCAAAAAGAAAGAAAGAAAGTAAAAAAAAATCTTCCTGTTTTCATAGATTATAAACCGCATTCCTTGATACGTCCTTGGCCGCAGTTCCACTTTCCAATTGTACTTTCTCGCTACATCATTTAAGGAAATTGTACAGTTTCCAATAGCAAATATTCTACAGTAACAAACATGCCAACATTTTAATTTATTCTAGAGCACTGCTAGTCTCATTTTTTACACCACTTTGTTTACAGAGAAAAATTTTCCAATTATGATTAAATAATAATAATTAAAAAAAAAAAAAAAAAGAATGAATGAATGAAAGAAAAAAAACTTCTGTCTTTGACAGAATTTAATTTAGTTCGACAGGACTAGTTTATATATTGCAATCCTGTAACTTAAAAAAAAATGTTACTAGTCACCCTAGCTAATAACATATTCTCGATATTTCTCACACTTCAAACGCACATGTAACGGTTATTAAGTGAGAAATGTCGAGCTGGTTATCGGCAAGGGTGGCTCAGTGGAAGAGCATCCGCATGTTAAACGGAGGGCTTGGGTTCAATTCTTGGCTCTGGTATTTTTCACACAGTTGGCATTAAAAAATCAATCTTATTTTCCAAACTACTTAAAATGAATTTTCACGGTTGATGAGTTTATCAATAAAATTTCTAAATAGTTTAAGATAGTTTAAGAAATAAATAGTAAAACTGGATATTGGTGGGCATCCTGGCATTGGAAGTGTGAAAACGGAAAATCGTTGTCTGAAAGAAATAATCCTGTCGTACTCAAAAAATTGTGGAAAAAAAAAAAAAAAAAAAAAAAAGGCGGCTACTAAACAATTCTCCGGAATATATTATAAGTTTGGTGTGCTTTCAGTTATCCAGAAAAAACCTAAATAATATTTACCAGTTTCAAGGAATTCTAAAAGTATTTACAAAAAAAAAAAAAAAAACATTGATGAACGAAAATTATAAATACTTTTCAACTTCAATGAATTTATCGCAACTAAACATACTATTACTATACCATTTTTCCTTTGTAAATATATATATATATTAATGATAAAATAAAAAATAAGATTTTATAAGTTGGCATGAAAATAGTACATTTCATGCACATATTTTTTTTTTTTTTTTAAATGAATATACTCAGGAATAAAGATATTATATTTACCAGCTACTTTTGCATCAGAATTTATCACCATTGCTGCAAAACAGAACAAAAACACTGCAAACAAAGCCATAGTGTCTGATATAATGTAAGTAAGTTTTAGGAAGTGTGAATGTCTGAAAAATGGAGGGCAATATACTCTTATATACTTTTCTGACGGTTCCGCATCAGCTTAATTCATTTATGATATTTTGTGGGTTATACGGTTAGAAACACTTGAGTGGTAAGTTATAGCTTTTTGTATGATAAAATTTCATCGGAATAACCTCACGAACGTCCTTGACCGCAGTTCTACTTTGAAAGTCCTTTTATAAGTTATTGTTTGAAAGTCTCCCACAGAGGCATCACAAGTCAGGTTTAAAGTAGATTGCATAAATAATACTACCAATTTCATGCATGAAAACCACATGTTCCTTAATCTAAGGATTATGTATTTATTTGCTATATAATAAATGCACGAATATTAACACGCATGGGTTTCAGAAGAAAGTATGATAGTTGCGCACTTAATTTTATATCACATTCATAACATGTATTATTCAGATTTAGAGAAAAAAAGTTTTTTGCGTATTTATTTTGCATTTCAATGCATATTACGTAATTCATAAGTTTATGCCCGAATTACAAAAAAAAATTATTTTAAAATGATTTATAAAATTAAATTAAGTGCGCGTAATTACCGATTATTTGTGAAAAACTGTGATCCAATAGAACCATTAATGATGTCGTAACGTGCCTCTGCGGATTTAGATCAGAAATTCGAACAAAAAGATTTTTTTTTTTTTTTTACCATAAATTTCCGCTTATGAAAGAGAAATTAAAACTGGAGTGTAGTACGGCTACTATGTCACTATACACTCAGTTTTCCCGAATTATTTGTCGTCATGAATGAACTAAACACAATACTTGAGATAAAACAGTTTGTTTGATTAGTGATTAAGGAGTAATGCTTGCCTTTTTTGGTCAAAAACAGCTGCTGACAATAGATCCAGATGTTCCTTTGAATACATCAGTATGACTTCTTCTAGCCACTTCATCGGTTATCCCGAGACAACTCGGGTAGAGAACCTCTATGGTGAGAGACGAGAAATGGCGAAATTAAATTACGTCGCATACTCATAACAGACAATTTTTCTACCAAACTGGGGTTTGGTAAAAAAATTCGAACACTTCTTAGTTGAATATTAACAACAAAAAATTTACAGATAACGTTGTTTTTTGGTAATAATAATTTATTTCAACTACAGTTTTCAGTACAGTGATTTAAAGCCATTAAAAACACTTTTAAATGTGCATTAAAAAAAAAAAAAAAAAAACATTTTCAAACCAATCAGAAGCTGACTCGCTATTGAAGCCTCTCTCCTTCCATGCTCTCTAACATTCTCCACAGTTTCTTTCTAAAATCAGTTTTTGTCCTCTTTCTCGTAGCAAACATAATTCTTCACTCTCTACAAACTTAATAATCCTTTTCCTCAAGCCCTGTCTCAACAAGGGCCTTTTTCGTTATCCTTTTAATTGTCGAAATTCCTCGAAATGCAGTTTAAAAATTATTAGTGTGTTAATAATAAGATTTGATAAGTAAGGATCGATTTTTTTTTTTTTTTTTTTCCAAAGACATGATGAAGAATGATTTTACGAAATTAACTAATGGTATTTTAAAACGTTTCAAATTTGCATAACATCTTTTCTACAATTAATTAAAAACGCCATCTATCAGTAGAAATTTGAAATATTAATTACTTTCCGAACACTATAGTGAGGAAAGTATTGTAATCATGTCAAAAATCCGAATTCGAGATTTTGATGTTTCTATACGTTTTGAGGTCCCCTGAGTCCGTTTTCACTATTTTTACGATGATGTATGTATGTGTGTGTGTATGTGTGTATGTGTGTATGTGTGTATGTGTGTATGTTTGTGAACACGCTAGCGTCTAAAGGCTTTGTTCGATTAACCTGAAAGTTGGTACGTATATTATAAGTCACCATAGTACGAACCCTATAGATTTTGGTGAATCTAGCACTTATAGTTTTTTTACAGGGACACAAAGAAAAATTCTTTATCATTATGGCCTATGGGACCAAAATCTTAAAAGTGCGATAGCATCTAAACGCCTTATTCAATTGAGCAAAAATTTTATACCCATATTATAGGTCACAGATACTCAATCTGTATAGATTTTGGAGAATCTAGCACTTATAGTTTTTTTACAGGGACACAAAGAAAAATTCTTGATCATTAAGGCCAATGGGGCCAAATTTTTAAAAGTGTGATAGCGTCTAAACGCCTTATTAATCTGAGCAAAAAAATTGTACACATGTTATAGGTCGCATTTGCACCAACTGTATAGATTTTGGTGAATCTAGCACTACAGTTTTTTTACAGGGACACAAAGAAAAATTCTTTATCATTATGGCCTATGAGACCAAATTTTTAAAAGTGCGATAGCATCTAAACGCCTTTTTCAATTGAGCTGAAAATTTGTATGAATATTATAAATCACTGTTGCACTAACTATAAGCATTTTGGTGAATCTAGCATCTATAGATTTTTACAGGGACAAAACGAAAAATTCTTTATCATTATGATCTAAGGGCTCAAAGTTCAGTAGCGTTAAATAAAACCTCGTGTGATATATGGAGAAAAAAACACTCTATTATGGTTTTCTCTCTTTTGTTTGTTTAGCAATTCCTCTTTCTTTATTTTATCTACAAAACTGATAGTTACTCAATGTTCGGAAAGTCGAGTGGAGTCACTCCAGATTTTTTTTTATTGGAGATTTCTTTTCTGTATGGTTGATACAAGGCATACACGAAGCTTCAACGAAATACATTACTAGAGAGGATCTATGAAGGTCTTAAAAAGGTAACGTTAAGTATAACATTCCATAAAATGTAACGTCCGTCACAAAATAAAAAAAAAATAAATAATTTTAGAAAATCATATAGTTCAATTGATTTGCTTCTGCTTTAGATAATACCTTAAGAGTTATATCCTGAAACAATAGAAAAAGTTTCTATTGGTTAATTTTCTAAAATTAATTTATAAATTTTACAAAACTAATTTTTAAAGTCATGGAAATACGTGAAGACACAATTTGCATTTTTTCAAAAACTGGAGAAGGTATTTAACAATAATGAAAAATCATGCGGTACACATTGATTATTAATACTTTCCACATGTACGTAATTGTTGTATCGTATAAATTTCAATGCTCTTTGCCTACGTAATCACACAACCGACAGACAGTAGTTCTGAAAAGCATATAGATAGATTAACTGAATTCCTAATCATTCTTAAACATTGTTAGAACGTTTTAAAAATGCTTAACATAAAGGAAAAACATAGCATTTTTATTCTAATTGCAGCCCTTTATGTATCTGAATATTTTAGTGAAGCCCTGTAAATCTGAAGGTTATTAAAATCATATTCTATAAAAAAAAATAGTATTTTAGCATAATACAAATAAATGTCAATTTCTTTATGATTTTTAGAATAAAAAGTTCTTTAAATGTAATTTGTAAAAATGTCTGTCCTAAAATGAAATGCATTGGCATTTTTTTGGGTGTCTCTGTACACAAACTAGTTGCACAGGAGCTATTAATGCCATTTAAAATAGTGAACATTCCATAGTGAATTTGAATAATATATATATATATATATATATATATATATATATATATTTAAAAAATCTAAAAATATTTACGGACGTTGGAGGCGGACAGATAATAGTCGGATGATGTTATCTTTTCCTGTAAGAATAATTTTAATTTGGAATGGACCACATACATCATCCCACTTTTTTGCATAATAATGCATTTTTTGGCAAACTCCCCCCTCAGTCTCTTAGAAACTTTTGTAAGAGGCGGTCGTATCATAAGTTTCCCGTAATGAATTTTTTTCTCTCTTTGTAAAACACGTGAAAATGTTCGAATATTGCATCGTAAGTTTAATTTACGTTTAATTTCCGTAATGTTTTTTTTTTTTTTTTTTTAGAGCAAGTTTGCCTTATTATCATTTTCTTTTTCACGTACAGAAACAGAAGTTGGCCTACCTGTACAACCTTGTCATCCATATCTGCCAGGATTTTAAGAAAATTATAAATGACCATTCTTTATCTATTCAATTTTATCGCAATTTGACGTGCAGTAAGTCCTGAAAATTTAGAAGTAGAAACTTTTCCTTTCTCAAACTGCGAAAGTGTAGTACCTAGCGGCATGACTTAAAAAATAGAATACAACGTTCCCAATCGCCTACTAAGCATTTATATTATCTCAGAGTGTGTGCGCAGAAAAAAAAAAAAAAAAAAAAAAAAAAAAAAAACATGCACATTTTGCTTTTTTAGGACACATAAATAAAGTTGTTCTTATAATTTTGTACATATCATATGACTTTCTAAATCTAAAATACATTTTATGAATATGAATTTTCCATATATTTCCATAAAAAATTATTTAAAAAATGCTTCATGTATCATTGGCTTCTAACCATAAAATTTGCATAATTTTCCGAACAACTGTAGCCGGATTTGAGATTTTTTCCTTCTTCTTATAATTTTGAACACCACTGTAAATATGCAAATTTTCTCAACTCTAAGACAGTTATTTACAAATAAGATTTTAATGGCCCCCATCCTCTCAAAATGTAGAACCTGGATTGCTTTTTAAATTTATATTAAGAGTGGTTAATATTAATTCAAAATATTAATTATTTGGCAGTAGTCATATTAAGAGTAGTATCTTCAGATTAGGGGGGGGGAGGAGGAGGTTTTAAAATGAGTGCAAAAATTTCAGGATTTAAGCTCTCCCAGATATTTAATCTCCGCCTGACGTAATTCATCATCAGCAATCCTTATCTCTATATTTTGAAGTAGTATGTAACTCATATGCCTCTGCTGTACAGTCGACAGCAAAATTATTCGAGTGCTAGCAATAACTCCTTTATAATAAAAGTATACTTAATACTGCTTTGTTAAATAAATCGTTGTCGATTCATGTTCTTACTCACTAAGAACATGAATCGACAAGGACTTATTTAACAAAGCAGTAATAAGTGTACTTTTTTTTTACATAGGAATTATTGCTAGCTCTCGAATAATTTTGCTGCCAATAGTAGCTGTGGCTTTGCAGTGTCGGCGGAGGAAAATAATACAATCTATCTGTATGATAAAAAAAAAAAAAAAAGAATGCAAGAAACCGAGTTCCTCCCTGTTTATTTCCGTTACTGTGATGGATCAAAGTAAAACTACAGCATTTTAATTTATTTACAAATGTTTAATAAATTTCTATACAAAAATATACTGTCAATATGTTGAATAAAGATTATGATTGTTTTAAGCAATTATTTAGATTTATAAAATAGTTTAAAAACTTAGGATGCTTAATTTTGTATTTTTCAATTTAAAAAACTCGAATTAAAAAAAAAAAAAAAAGCATTGTGCCCATTTTGCTTTGACTCAATGTACGTAAATAATGAAGAAAATAGTCAGTGAAACTTGAATAAAGTTAAAAATAGTATAAATGTTTACTTTCTCCTATATACATAAGAAAATATTGGATTAATGAAAATTTTGACTTCCAGTTTTCGAGGAATATGCACGTTTTAAAACACTTGAATCCTTATTGGACAATTCTTTAAAAGGTCTATTCAGAAAAATTCTTTAGAACGTTCTAAATAAAATTATTTTTGAGCGTCTAATAAGATGTTTTATTTACGCGGAACACGGTGTATAAATGATCGCATACGTCATTAGATGTTCAAAGAATGTCCCGGTTCTACTTCAGGTAGACTGCACTGTATACTTGTATTCTAGTAAAGAAAAAATGGGTCGAGTACCAAACAATGTAGACCTTTGTCTATTGAATCGTGTACTGAGGTTCTTTACTTGTGTTTTATGTGAGTAATAAGTAGGTGCCAATCTTCCCCACATGTCATGTGCAAGACCGCATATTGTAGACCTTCACAAGAATATTTTTTTTCTGTTTCTTTTGTACATACGTTAAATTCCTTATATACCATTATAAATATAGAATGGATATAGTATCCATATAGTATCCATATAGTATCCATATAGTATCCATATTGTACATATGATTATTTAAACAGGTTTACTGGTTGATTTTAAATTATATATATATATATATATAAATATATATATTAATAAAAATTAACTATGCCTATCTCCCCCTCCCTGTCGACAATCACTTTATGTATATTAAAATAAGAAATAATTCATTTGGTATCAGTTTGAAGCATAACTATAACAATTCCTAGGTCAATATGTTAAAGCTTTTTTTTTTTTTTTTTTGCCTTAAGAACAGAACTTTTAATTCTATGATAAAACAACAAGAAATCAATTTAAAAAATGTATAAAAGTAGATAGATTAACATACCTTTCACTGATATTAAAGGAGTTAATCACGTGATTTGTTATACATACAAATATTTGTCTTGGGTTTGTCGAATACAGCTGTAATGAGCTTGATAATAGTTTGAGTTTAGGGCTTTTTGTAGTGAAAATTGTAGTGATTGGACTTATCTGCAGTAAACTTCACATTCGGTAATAATCCTTTATCCCATGATTGCAAAATATGCCTGAAATTGGGTTTATTTGGAAATGGATATAACCAATTTAATGAAAATTCGGTGTTAAGGATTTTTTTTTGGCATGCAAAATCGATTGGACGTATTCTAATCGCCAGGAAAAATCTTGCTCACTGTTAACTTTCATCCGCCCTTTCCAAAATAGTGAAGAAATTGTGTTTACACGAAAATGTACATAACGATTTGGAGGAATGTTTGGGGTTAAGCGCTTTTTGGGGTGCAAAGTCGATTTTAATTTCCTGATCTTCAGGAAATTTCACGTTCGTTGTTAACCCTTCATGCACCGTTTGCAAAATATGGTAGATATTGTGTTTACTCGGAAATATATATAACAATTAGGATGTAAATTTGGGTTTAAGTGATTTAAGGGGTAAAAAACGTTTGGAATTATCCTCATTTCCAGGAAAATTCCCATTCGTTGTTAACCCTTCATCCACAGTTTGCAATATATGGTAGAAAGTGGATTTACTCAGAAATTGATATAATGATTTTAATAAAAACTTAGGGTTAAAGGTTTTTTAAGAAGACAAACTCAAACTCATCGAACTTTTCCTCATCTTTAGTAAAATTAGAGTTCATGGTTAACCCTCACTCAACCATTTGTAAAATATGACAAAAACCTGTTTTTATTATTATTATTATTATTATTATTATTATTGATTTAGCGATTTTGGTAAAAACTTAGGGTTAAGGGTTTCTTGAGATGATAAACTTATCTTATAGTGCAGAAAATTAGCGTTCATTGTTAATACTCAATCCATCCCTTGAAAAATATGGCAGAAACTTGGTTTACTTTTAAATTGCTGAAATGATTTTAATAAATATTTAACAGAGTGTCGACAGTCGCATTTTTTTCCCTGATTCTTCTACCAGTATGTTTATATAATAATTTTTTTACTTAATTAATCGTATACACTTACTACACAAATTCAGAAAGAAAAATACTGGTGGAAGAATCCAGGAAAACATTTTGACTATCGACACCCTGTTTAAGGTTTTTGATAACAGTTCAACCTTTCTTCTCTCGAGAATGGCTCAAATAATTTTGATAAAAACTTAGAAATAAGAGTTTTTTGAGACGAGAAACCCATCGGACTTAGGTTCGTCTTCAAGAAAATTAGCGTTAATAGTTGATCTTTAGTCCTCTAGTTGCAAATTATGACAGAAATTTGGTTATCACGGAGATGTATCTAACGATTTTATTAAAAACTTAGAGTTGAGGATTTTTGAGATGACAAATCCATTTGAATTATCTTCATCTGTAAAAAGATTAGAATTCACTTTTAACCTTATTCTATCCGTTGCAAAACATGGCAGTGACTTGGCTCTCTGGAAAAAGTCGTTATTGATTTGGAAAAGAAATTCAATGTTAAGGGTTTGTTTAGATAAAAAACTCATCTGACTGATCCTCATCTTCCCGAAAATTAGCGTTCACTGTGAACCCTTACTCCACATTTTGCAACATATGTCAGAAATTACGTTTACACATAAATGCATTTCCCTATTTTAATAAAAACTCAGTTTAAAGGATTTTTCAAATGACAAAACTATCTGATTTTCTTCAGAAAAATTGGCGTTCACTGCCGACCCCGACACCGTTAGTTGCAAAATATGGCAGAAACTTGGTTTTCTTGTGAATAGAGGAAGCAATTTTGATAAAATCAAAACTGAGATACGGCATTTCGATCTGTAATACCCTCATCTTCAAGATAATTAGAGTTCGTTCGGGAAAATTATGACACAAACATGGTTTTCTTAGAAATCGCTGGAATGATTAAAAAAAAAAAAAAAAATTAAGGTTAGAGGTTTTTTTTTTTTTTTAGATGAAAAACCGATCTGAATTATCTTTTTCTTCAGGAAAATTTATCTTCAAAGAAGTTGCTGGTTTCTCGTGCTTTACCTGGAATAAAATATAGCAGAAACCTGGTTTTCTAGGAAACTGCTTGAACGATTTTGATAAAAATTAATAGTTGGGAGTTTGAGATGATAATTCGATTTGATTTGCTTTCATGCCCAGAAAAATTAGCTTTTATTGGTAAACCATGGTCTGATCCGGGCGAACAAATAAGAAATATACTTTCGAAAACAAATCACTGAATTTACAGTACGAATAATAAACACAATGAGACCGAGTGAACTTGGTCATCCATGTAATATTTAAAAATGATGACACATTACGAGGGTTGCCTTTTATGTTTTACAAACGACCAATAGAAGGCGCTACTGAAATTTGTCTTCAGGATATTTGTAAAATTCATATTTTTTTTTTTCTTTTTTTTTTTTTTTTAAGTTGAAATTAGTGGCATCTTAGAAATCGTCTGCGTATTTTGTTTACAGTGAGTGTTTAAAAGTAGCAAGTGAGTGAAAAAAATGGAAGTAACTCGTGACAGTTTTCGTTGGATAATTTTTTATGATTTTAAGAAAGGCCTCACTCGACAAAATGCATAGTATCGCTTCGTGAAATTTTTGGTAATGAAGCACCATCAGAAAAGACTGTTTACAATTGTTTGCAGAATTTCGTCGTGGCCGTGTGTCCCTCAATGATGAATCTCGTGAAGGACGACCAAAATCGGTAGTGATTCCAAACAACATCGATGCTGTGCGCAAGATGATTGAAGAAGATCGACATGTCACGTATTGTGAGACAGAAGCATCCTTGGCATATCACAGACTGCAATACACTCGATTTTGCACGAACATTTAGCTGTTAAAAAGATTTGTTCCAGATGGATTCCGCACAATTTGACAGAAGCTCAAAAAGAGGCTCGTATAAATTGGTGAAAGGAAATGCTAAAAAAATTCAAATTGGGAACAGCAAAATTCGTATACAACACATCGTTACAGGTGAAGAAACTTGGATATATTCGTATGAGCCGGAAACTAAACAACAATCCAATGTTTGGGGGTTTCCGGATGAACCGAATCCTAGAAAAGTTGTTCGTTCATGAAGCAGTTCCAAGAAAATGATTATTTGTTTCTTCGGCCTTACAGGACATATCGCAACCATTCCTTTAGAGAATCGAAAAACTGATAACGTTAAATGGTATAAAGAAATTTGTTTGCCAGAGGTCATCAACGAAATCAGGAAAAACAACAAAAATCGCCGCATCATTCTTCATCACAACAACACCAGCTCCCACACAGCACGTGAAACAATTGATTATTTGAAGGGTAAGAATATCGAATTAATGTCTCATTGCCCATATTCTCCTGATTTGTCGCCTAACGACTTTTTCTTGTTCCTTTATGTCAAACAGAAAATGCGTGGGGAGCGATTTTCATCACCTCAAATGCCTTCCAAAACCACGTTTCTGAGATATCAACTTCAGAGTGGAAAAACTGTTTCAAGAATTGATTTGAATGGATGGAAAAGTATATAAATCTTAAAGGCGAATATTTCGAAAAGCAATAAAACAGGTTGTTCCCAAAAAATTCATTTTCTTCCTACTTTTTGTAGAAACTTAAAAGGCAACCCTCGTATACTTTAAAGTAATTTCTAAAGAGAATAAAATATGACACATTTATATAAATGAAATAAATTTAATCAATTAAGTTCTTATGCGTACAGTGCATTTATATTAATGTTTTGTTGAACCATTCCTGGCTATCTGGAAACTCTCGCAGCAAATCCACTTGGATCAGCTATAAAAGCATATTTTCTGCCTTCACGTATATCTCCGGGATCGACTTCTGTTCCACTTGCGTTTTGAAGAAGTTGTGATGAATCCTTGTTGTCTGTGTCGAATGCATAAGAATATGTATTGCCATTTTCAGTGGATTCGTCATCCCTTAAATTAGCTTTAAGAAAAATAAGAAATTTTAAAAAACATTTAGGTTTATACTACAAAACTAACTGCATAATAAAGATTATTATATTTTACAAATTTAACTTAAACAGAACTCAAGCACATTTGTAAATGCAATGAAATAAAATAAAAATTCAGAATTTTTTATTGTTATTATTGTTATCCCTATGTTCGTTTTTACCTTTTTAGAACATGACTCAATCAAATCCAGCTAACCCATGTTAATAAACTTAACAATTTATGAAAACTTTCTACTTTACCATTGCATAAAGGACCGTACACTGTCAAATATCTCAAAAAGTACTGGGCGAATCATCTTGAAACATTAGGAGTGTAAAGAAAATTTTATAATTCATATATTTCAGCGAAAGCTGTGCTCCTAAAGTTAAAAGGGAACCAGTAAAAAATTAATGATAATACAAAACATTTGAGACCACCCTGTAAAAAAAGTAATGCTGGATTTGTGTTGTAGCGGTGTTATATGACCATGGTGATTCTGTTAATAATCTCTATTCATTGGTATGAGATTAGTACGGATATTCCTATAGGTTTTTTTTATTAAATTGGGGATTTTTTCCTACTTTTTTTATTAACACTTTCCAAAAAGGTTGAAAAGTGTTAATGACTTCGGTTTGTCTGCCTGTCTATCTTACCGCTTTCTAACACACGTACATATTCATGGAATATTTTGAAACTGATATATGTTATTCGAGTTCACTATCGGTTGTTCCCTATTAAAAATGGAGTAAATACAACTACCGGTTTGTGTACAAGGACACCCGAAAGTATTCCTAAGCATTGCGTTCTTTGAGAGGTATTTTTATAAATTATATTTTAATAACTTTATTTTGCAGAAATCTTAATGAAATTGAAATATGTTATTCATATCCACAAAAGAACGTTTTCTATAGAATATAGTATGATTAGCAATAAGATTTACAGGACTACACAAAAATATATCAGTTACATTAAGGGTTATTATTAGAAATTTGCTGGAATTACATTTTCATTTACATTAAGCAATTTAACACTTTCAATAAATTTTTAAGTGTGAATATGATTTAAATTAATGTATCTGTCTGTCCGACTGTCCATCTGTTTATCTGTCAATTTGACCGTCTCCAGCGTCCGTAAATATTTTCAGAATTTCTTAAAAATGATATATGTTATTCAAGTTCACTATGGCATGTTCCCTATTTAAAATGGCATTAATAGGTCCTGTACAACTGGTTTGTGTACAGGGACACCCAAAAATTGATAATGCATTGGATTTTAGGAGAAACATTTTTATAAATCACATTTAAACAATTTTCTACTGCAAAAATCATAAAGAAATTGACATTTATTTGTATTATGCTAAAATAATATTTTTTATAGAATATGACATTTTAACGTTCAGATTTACAGGGCTACACTAAATTATTTAGAAACATTAAGGGCTGCTTTCCATTTGTGTTAAGCAATTTTAAGACTTTTCACCAATTTTTAAGTGTGATTACGAATTCAATTAATATATTTGCCTCATTTTCTGTCTTTGTGTGTTTCTGTTGTCTGATGAAGTTGGCAAAGAACATTGAAGGATATACAATACAACGATTACGTACATTTGGAAAGTGTTAATATCCAATGCAAACCGAATGATTTTTCGTTCTTGTTTGTAACATGCAGGGATTTCGAACCATGCAACGTCCATTTTTGAAAAGTTGACATACTGCAGTAGAAACAATCTACTGAATCAAAAAAAAAAAAAAAAAAAAAAAAAATTAAATATGAATATTTTTACTGAATAATTCCTAACTATACGCATGCACTTACTTTACCGGGTTTTTTTTTTTTTTTTTTTCGTAATTTATTAGCCAAATGTATTAAGTTACTTATGAAAAAATCTCAAGTAAATATTTTTGAAATTCGAATAGCTGTACTCTCTAATATCAACTCAACTTCAGTCACTCTGAGAAATCAGCAAAACTTTAGGGGGGGGGGGAGGCGTAATTAATCATATTTATTTCGAACTATCGTATATTATAATTCCCAATAATGACCGGATAACCCGTGAAATAAAAGTACGATTATTCTGAGATCACAAAGTCAGCTCATAGTCAGATAAAAGGAAGGTGACTGCTTGTAAAATCCTCATATGATCTCAAGCAGTCGAAATGAGTGTGAAGTGAGATTTATGTGAAACCGAAAGGAAAATGATTATTGTAGCTCGTCGTTTTGGTATTGTGGTTTGAGAAATTTCACTCAAGTTTCACAGATTTAATAGTTAAATGGAAGCGATAGGGAATCACAAATCCGCAATCTCGATGACGGAAACCAAGCAAATGGTCTGAGAGAGACCGGCGTTATATGAAACGCTTTGAAAAGTGAAACAGGCAAAAATTGTTTGGACATTATAGCCGCACAGTTTCGATTAGCATATGGGAATTATAGCAGTAACAAGAAAATTTGACGACATCTGTTCTCTTCGGATTCCATGCGCGAGTTTGAGCCCTAAAGTCTATGATAGTAAAAAAGAAAACACGCCGACGATTAGAAAACAATGCCGGTGGCAACAAAGCAATGAAAGTGCATCATTTAGAGTGATGAATCATGATACAGGTTCTTTCATTCTGACGGATGCGTCTGGATCTGTAGAATGCCAGGTGATTGCTACTTACCGCAATGTAAATACTATCTATGAAATTTGGAAGGGGATGAATCATGCTGTGGTTCTCTTTTCCTTGGTTTGGACTTGGTTTATTAGTTTTACTAAAAAGAATACTGAATACCGAAGCCCATAAAGGAATTCTGGATAACTATGCGCTTCCTAACCTTTGGCAGCAATTTATGTTCTAGCATGATAGGTAATGCAAGAGCCCATAAAGCACACTAAATTACAGAATGGTTTGAGGAGGCGGGGTTACACAGCTCGAATAGGTAGTACAAAGCATTGATATCAATCCTATTGAACATCTGGAATAAGTTAGAATGCTGTTTGATCGCCCGAACACAACGCCCCACCATTAAAACTGAACTTTTGTCTTCATTACAGGCAAAATGAAAAACAATTCCTGTCTAACTCTACCGAAAACTAGTTGAAAGTTTTTCTAGAAGCGTCCAAACGCTCATCAGAGGAAAAGGTGGATCTACAGCATATTAATTTTATATTAGCGTTAGTAGAAATTGATAATGGGATTCGATCATTAACAGCAATATGATTACGTTAACTGAAAATAAATATGCTTGTTTGTTTGTTTGTTTATTTATAACACATATACATCAAATTTGTATCCTTGACTCGAAGTCCGCTAAAATATGCTTAAAACCCCTAAAATTTTGCTGTTTTTTGAGAGCGACTGAAATTGAGTTAATTCTACCCGTACAACTTTTTGAATTTCAAAGATAGTTACTCGAAGTTTTTTCATAAGTAGCTCAATACATTTGGCTAATAAATTATCTAAAAAAAAAAAATCTAGTTAAAATTAGTACGTGCGTAGTTAAAAATTATTTATCAGATATTTAATATTTTTATTTTCTGATTGTTTCTACTGCAATCTGCCAACTTTTCAAGAAAATGACATTGCATTGATTCGAACAACCTGCAAGTTATAAATAAACAACATACGAAAAAGTGACCAATTTAAAGTAATAAATCTAATATCTGCATGAATGTACGTGCCAGTCTCATACAAATGAATATAGAAAATTACAATAAAATACACGTCACAGTCGTATGACACCGTTACAACGTAATTAAAATACGTATTTTACATTAAAATCCCATAAGCCATCTTACCTCCAAACATACCGCCATCTTATGTAAGATTGGGGTAAGATATCAAGAAGAAAGCGTTAAGGAAAACTTTTATTTCAAAGTTTTTATAATATTTTTTATATTAGATAACTTTTAGTATGTATCCAAAAGTATAAGTTTTCACAAGAGATCAATAAATAACAAATATAACCAACAGAAGATTTTTCACAAATTTTAAACAAAAACTACGGCGTCTTTCCCCAATCTGCCGTAAATTAGTATGAGTGTTATAACATTTTATTTTTTATTTGCTCATGAATAACCGAAATATCGCTTCATATCCATTTTCATTTTTCATATACATAAAACATACGAAAGCTCTCTCAAAACGTGCATTGATAAGTAGATTGGGTTTAACGTCACACTAATGCTGCGCTATTGGGCAATTGGCGACGGTCTGGGACTCAACCCTAAGGATGGTACGGAGACATTTCACCACAATTTTGATCCTCCACGGAGGGGATGGCTCCCCCGCTTCGGTGACCCCCAGATGTATAATTTGGATGGGAAAATGGAGGACTTTAAGGCCACGACGGATTTTATGTGCACCAGCTACCATTCGTGCACAGGACGGTCTTTGGACGGCTCGAATATCGAACCCGCAACCTTCCAATTACGAGCTCGGTGCTCTACCGATCGCGGCCTAAACGTGCATTGAAATGCGTATTAAAAATGTTTTTGAAGAAAATTTAACTTAGTCTTAGCACTAGGCAATAGGCATCAAGTATAACAAGCAGTGTTACCAAATTTATGAAGATTTTTATTCAATAATCACCAATAATTTTGAGGAGTGATTTTTGATATAAATGATAGACGATTAATCTTCGATGTGATTAGTCAAACATTTCAATTAAAAATTAATTTTCAAATATTGAATAAAAAAGTCCCTGAAATTGTCAACACTGATAACACGTTTTTCTCGTTTTATGATTAAAGGTATTTTTATTATTAAGTATTATTATTACCTCGTTTCATCGTTATATTGTTATGATAACTAATGCACTAGTAGTTCGAATAAAGATGAACGGCATATTTCAAATTTAATGCAAGTGTCAAATGGATTGGTACTTGTTCTTAGATAAATTTACCTATCGTACAATTCAATATAACTAATTTTATAACAATTAAATTACTTGTACTTCCCCAATTTCTTTTTCAATAAACTAAAAAAATATATACATGTTCTTTAATTTTGAAGTTAATAAAATATATGTTTAAGTCAGAAATTATATGCAGTTTAGTTAACTTTTAATCTCAAGTTGCAATACCATGATTGAATTTTGAAAAAAAAAAGTTTTCAAAGAAACAAGTTCCCTTCTTCATGCATTAGTTTAAGCTTGAAAAGAAAGTTAATAAATTCATTAAAAATATTTTATTAAGCTTGAATTTATTTCTTCAGAAAACTTAAATATATATATATATATATATTTAAAGAAACATTTGTTTTAATTGATAAAATAGAAAAATCAGAAAATGAGCAATTTTTAAACCCTGTTTTTACTGTAATAAGCAGTTTTACGAAATTCGCTCATTTTCACACACACACACACACACAAAAAAAAAGACTAAATAAAAAGGATATCAGAAAAATATCGCAGCACTTCCTTTGTCAATCGTACATTACATACAAAAATTATACCAATAAATTCACTTAATTCTTAAATATTGAATAAAATAGTGAACTTTTGCAAATTAAATAATCTGGTGTGGCATTAAACCAGACTTTCTGTCACCTTGCTATTCAGTACTATAAAATATATTGCAGATTAAGGGGTAAGATAACAAGTACATAAACCTATGTTAAAAAGAATTCAAACACGGTTTAGGAATAGTTTATTTGACAAATAAATCTCTGTGAGGGCCCGCTTCAATCGCCGTTTGAATATAGTTTCTACGTTTATATAGAATTGAAGAATCTTCATCAGCCATTTCAAGTAGCAACCTCGTATGAACTTCTAAATATATTTGAATTACCTGCAATTATTTGTTTTTATGTTACGCTGATAACAGATATACACAAAGATCAACTACTAATTAAGTATTCAGAGAACCTAAAAATGCGTAATCATACAAAAATTTAACTTAAAAAAATACTTTATTTACCGTATGGGTATGAGGAATTAATTTTCCTTCCTGTACATGCTAAAATATAGTAAAGCACATGAACCAATTGCATTGAATAAAAAAAATGTTTTGGTAAAATATTGGTGGTATAATATGTCTTCTATAACTTATGAACACACCAGTTTGTGTACTTAAATATAGTCTTATTTTAATAACTTACAGCACAACCTGAAATGGGTTGGGGACAAAATCTCGTGGGACAAAATCTCGCGAGGACAAAATATCGCCGACGTAAATGAATACAAAGCAAAAATGAGTTGGTAATTGTTAGTAATGATGTATAAAATTTCATGACAACATATACCTTAGTCAGAGCACTGACATTCTGACAAACCTACAACAAAAATTGTTATAAATTTTACTTAAAATAATTTAAAGACCATATTTATTAAATTTTGTCAAGATTAGTCATAATGAATTCAATCGTGCTTATCAATTTTAGAATTTTTAATTCAAGTTTGTGAACAGTGTTCAGCTTTAATGTCATCAGTGATGTACACGATTTTTAAAATGTATTTTGAATAGGGAAAAGCAAAAGATAAAATAACTTAAAAATAAACATAGATAAAATAATGAAATTCAACTCCATGATTTATTTAATTATTTATTTTAATTAATTAATTAATATTTATAAGGCCATGTAGCAGCCATCAGAGATCCCACGTGACACAAAATCAAATTTTCAAATAGACCATACTATTTTTTTGACGCGATATTTTGTCCGGCGAGATTTTGTCCCGCGATATTATGTCCGGATCCCACCTGAAATGCCCTTCCAACAATTTTCAACTACAGTCCCATTATATACTAATTTTGTTGAATAGCCCTGTAAACGAATAACGAAGTGTTTTCGTACCATAAATTACGCAAAATATGCTCTTTTGCATATAAGAAATATATGCTCATTTCACTTTGTTCAGGGTTACATATAGATATTAAAGTGTGGCTGCAAAAAATTTCGTCCATAGACATAATGTATTTGAATTCTCTTAGATGTCTCTGTACACGAACCATTTGTATGATCTCAACGTTTAGAGTATAATTCCTATATGATACAGATTTAAAACACCGAGTTTGGAATTCCTGCTACTATTTTTGTTTATTTTATTCTTAATATAGCTGGTAACAGACACACACACACACACACACACACAGACGTGCACACAGGCCAGCTGCTAAAAACCTTATTTTCAGATTCAGGCGATCTCAAAACGTATAAATATAACAAAAATTAGCAATTGGCATATACCCTTGTTTAGGTACCGGATGATCAAAAGGTCACAGTAAATATATGTAAATATATATATTATTCAACAAGTATTGACTATGGCACTATGTGCTTTTTACCGAAATGCGCAAAAAAGCATGGGGTTATTTTTATAATCAGAAAAAAATTGAAGATTTTTGCCTTTGAAGATTTAGACCAGAAATTTGAATATTAATAAGAAAGTTAAACTTACTTCGTTTTTTTTAATCTCCTGTTTCATTTCGCTTCCGTGGAAGATCAAAATTGTGATGGCATGTCTCCGGACCACCTCTAGGGGTGTGTCCCAGACCGTCGCCAATTGTCCATCTGCGCAGCACTAGTGCGACGTAAAACCCAACCACCCAACCACCCTGTTTCATTTCTGAATTAAAATTGGGATGTAGTGTAAGGTGACCATATGTCCTCGAAATTCAAGGAGAGTTCTGTATTTTGAAGTAGTTTTGGAAAATTAAAGCAAGGTAATTATTTATCATAATTATTACATTTAATCTTAATTTTTTAGCATAAACTATACATTCATAGTTGGGTTAATGTAATATTTTTAATGTTAATATACTTTAAAGGTACTCTAATATGGTCACTATAGAGTAGAGCGGCTACTACATCAGTATTACATTCAGACATTCAAACAGTTTTCCCAAATTTTTTGCTGTCACGAACGAACTAAACACAATCCTCCAGTTAAACTAGTTTATTTGATTAGTGAAGAAAGAGTAATTTAGTCCTCAGAAACCTAGTATGAAACAACTGTTCGATTTAGGAAGGATAGCATATATTTTCACTCTTAAAAAAAAAAAAAAAAAAAAAAAAAAAGAGCTATACGCATAAACAACTATAAGGGGAAAACAAACAACTTTAATCTAATAAACCTAATACAACGTTAGAGCTGCAACCTTTTAAATTTATTCCATAATATTGTTAGCACCAGCCTTTTTTTTACACCACTTTCTTCGTGAAATAATTTCTTCAATATGAAATTTCAATTCAATAAGAAGAAAATTATTCTTCTGAAAAAGTAGTTTAAAAAAAGGCGGTTTCTAATAAGTACGTAAATAAACAGATAAAAATTTAAATAAAAACTGATTTATGCAGAGAATTTAGTAAAATAGACATGTTATTAAATTAATTTATAAATGATCCAGAATATTCTTTAAAACAACTGTTTCTTATGTAAAAGTTACCTACGTATTAATGGTGAAAATAATAACATATATCTAGGTATTCTAAGATGATTGAGGTTATTATTATCATTATTATCATTTATTTTTTTATTCATATGAATAAGCGTAATATTAGGCTCTCTAATAAGTTACAGACATTTAAAAGAATGTGAGATCTTAACAAAGTTTATCGAAGACGGGAATTTTAAGACATAGAATAAAATAATTATAATATATAGCAGAGGGATTTCAGATATAGTAAATCGAATTTAACAATAGAAATTATCGTCAAATTTCTAGTTTTACTGAAATTAGGAAAAGACAATAATTTCATTTTGCTTTAATCACCAGATCCTAAAATATATAACATTTTGTGTTATAAAAATACTCTTTTTAATGAGTATGTTTCCAGATTAAATTTAAAATAATTAAATATTCGATTTATTAATATATAACGATTATATTGATCATTTTAACGATTATAATGTTAAATTTATTAAATTAAATGTTCAGTAGCACATGAAAATGAAATTAAAAATAGCGCGCGTATAACTTAATTAACACATACTTTAGAATCGTTAGCAGTATTAACATAAAATTAGCCATTAGATGAAAAATTTATTTCGAAATACAAGCTAAAAATGCACTTTTAATAATTCTTCTAATTTTATTTCAAAAATAAAAGAGTGACAGAAAGTTGAATAATATATCCCTCGGTCTTATATTTGCACAAAAGGACTGATATCTGAAAATAAGCTGATATATGATATTTCCTCCTCTTTCAATTTGAAAATGAAAGAAAACTCTTCTAAAACATAAAAAGTTAATATTTCTGTATTAATCTCATGAAGGAAAGTGATAAATATTTTATGATTTCTACATGTCATTCTCTTCCAATAGATTTTAAGATATTACTTGCGTCTTCAAGAATGCCTAGATGAAAATGATCTTGCCAACGCCCATGAATTGTTATAAATAAAAGATATATACCTCCTAAGGTACTAAAAAATTTTTTTATCCAATTTCATAGATGTTCTCCGAACTTTCATAGATGCTCTCTAGAATATTAGTTCGTTTTCCAATTAGCTATTATTTATAATATTAAAAAGGTTACTGAATTACATCTTGTATTTACAACTTTTTATTTTATTTTATTTTATTATTATTATTTTTTAACATATCGATATGTATCTAAATATTACGTAGATAAATGTTTCTGAATTTCTATAATACCATTAATGGTAATTGTTAGTGGTAAATTACACTGCTTTGAAAAAAAAAAAAAAAATAGAGATCTGATACCATTTTTGCTGATTCTTATTTAAAATGACCTCCTGAATCCGAATATGACTCCCATTTTGCCCAGGCACCCACCGTTTTCTAGATAAACCACACCCTCTCTCAATTTTTTCCCCTGTTTGATAATTTTATGGCCATGAATTTGATTTGAAGAATGAAAAATAATTTATTTAACACCTAAAACCAAAAAAAAAATAAAGTTTTAAAAATAACATTAATAACCGATTAAAAAAAATATAAGATATGTAATGTATAATTTCAGTGGCAAATCCCTCTTTCCCCCCCCCCCCCCCCAAAAAAAAAAAATAAAATAAAATAAATAAATAAATAAATAAATAAATAAAAATAAAATAAATTAATTAATTAATTAATAAAATAAAATATAAATAAATAAATAAATAAATAATTCCCTTTTCACAAATGTCCATGTTTTAGAATTTTCCAACTCTGTAGCCTCTCAGAAGACATTTAACGGTTAAAATAATCCTCCACCCTCCTAAAAATCAAATTTATAGCCATAAAATAACCGAAAAATAATAAAAATAGGGGGCCATTCCTAAAAAACAATGGGTGATAGGGCAAATGGGCTTCATATTCAGATTCAGGAGGGGATTTTACATAAGAATTTGCTGAAATGGTGTCAGAGGCAATTTTCATGCCGAGCAGTGTTATTAGTGGTAAAATTGCAGTAAAAAAAAAAAAAAAAAAAAAAAAAAAAAGATATTTCTGTTACAAAAAGTGCACGAATTGCAGAGCAAATCTTAAAATAAAACTTGAAACATCCAATTTATAATATTCAGAAGCATTTTCTTTAATTTGTTTTTTCAACTTACACATTCAAAATTTAAATTAATAAATTTAATGTATATAGTTTTATTTTATTTATTTATTTTTTAATTCTACGGCAGTTGTAAATTTTCTCAATGAATGTCGTTCTTCATGAATTCAATATTATATTTAAAAACTCGACAATAAATGAAGTATATTATTTTAAGACTTGTTGGAATAATATAAGAGGAGATGACATGTCCGGAAAAACATGAAGCCAAAATCCGAACCACAGAAAGCCATTAAGTAACACAGTTATATAAGAAATTCCGCATTGTTATTGTGAAACTATGTAACATGGATCATTCAAGGTGAAAATCATAGTAACTGTAGCATAGCTGCCAACATTTCTAACTTTTAATCAGATTTATCACCAGTATTTTTTAAAAGGATTATGCATACCTGCCAACATTTTAATTAATATTTCGCAGTACTGTTAGTAACCGCTTTTTTTTTTTTTTTTTTTTTTTTTCCCACACCAATCTTTTTTTTTTTTTTTTTTTTTTTGAGTGGCTTTTCTTTTTATGTAATCGTAATTACCTTTGAATAGGAATATGTCACATATATTTTCGACGATTAGATAAGCTGAAAACATTAATAATTTTTTTTTCGGTATTAAGTCTCTTTTGAAAAATGGGAGACCTGGCACCTACATTCGGCAGCAAAATTATCCAAGCGCTAGCAATAATTCCTATGTAAAAAATTCACACTTGATACTGTTTTGTTAAATAAATCCTTATCGAATCTTGTTCTTAGTCAGTCACAAGAACATGGTTCGATAAGGATTTATTTAATAAAACAGTATTAAGTGTACTCTTTTATATAGGAATTATTGCTAGTGCTCAAATAATTTTCCTGCCGACTGTATGCTACAGGTCTCAAAGCTGTCAAACAAATAAAATAACATAGTACTATGCAATGTTTTGGTAGACTAAATATGGCTTCTGCGGTAGCCTCGGCTGCTATTGTGGCAACCACCTTGAATAGACAACAGTTAACTTCATTTGCCCTGCATGCTGATACGCCGTATGCCAATTCCTTTTATATCATTCCTTCAAGTTTTAACATACTTACCTATACTGGATGGTGAATTTTGAGGACGGCAATTCACAGAAATATAATCTGAAACAAATAAATGTATAAATGAAACAAAATTACAAACTTTAACTAAGATATGAGAGACAGATAATCAAGTACATGCCCATATGTGTAAAGAAATACCGCTTTTTTTTTATTTTATTTTATTTTTTTTTTTTACTAGGGTAGGTGCTCCAGTGATTGGCCTGCTCCAGTAATTGACATCTATCCTGAAATAAATAAATAAGAAAAATAATAAAATCATATATTTTACATATAAGAATTTTAACATTTTATGTCAAACACTGGAGCATAGGGTGCTAATAACTGGTAAAATGAATAACTAGCAGTGCCAAACACTGGAACATAGGGGGCCAATTACTGATAAAATGAAAAACTGGCAGTGTCAATTACTGGAACATTGAGTGGGTGTCAAATAAAAATTCATAAAAAAAAATAATTATTATTATTGTTATCAAATGTATATATTTTAACATATATGCGGTTCTGAATGTCTTTCATAATATAGGTACTAACTTAAGATTTCTAAAAATATTTTCTGCTGACTAGAACATTAAAAACATCAGAGGTTGCTCTAAAAGTGTCAATCACTGGTGCACTTACCCAAGTGTACACTTTTATTATCTAACTTCTACTTCGATTAATTTTTTTTTTTTTTATACACTATCCAATAAAGATGAAAAATGTTGATACTTTGGGTTCTTCTACCTCTATTTCTCCATGCTCTTATTTTCTTAAATATTTTTAGAATTTCTTTAAACTATTATAATTTATTCATGTTTAATATGACATGTTCTCTATTAACCTTTTACCGTTCGTTGTTTCGCCCTAAAACCAAATATTTACCAACAAACTTTTTAAGTAACAATTTTTAAATATTTTTCTTTGTTTGAATCAATTTTTTAACTTTTATTCCTGTCATGTTTATTAGATAGTAGCACTACTCTAAAATTTAACAAATAATGTTTCAGAGAAAGCCATATGCAGAAGTCACTGTACATTTCTTAAATTCCACTAGTTTTTAAAATTTAAAAATATTATTAATTTTAAATAATTGGATATGGACTTACTACTACAATTCTTCTAAATTACAAATTATAACTTTGAAACCTTGTGTTAGAAAAAAATTGTAAAATCTTTGGTTTCGCGAGAAAATTAAACTCTAGTAACGGTTGAATTATTTCAGATGAAACAGTGAAAGGATCTATAGATATTGGGAAGAATTACATTTATAGTATTTATAATTTTTATTTATATTATTTATTTCATAATAAGGGAACGAAGTATTTATTTTTTCTTTGAATATATTGATGTTTTTTATTGTGTGTATATATATATTTTTTTTTAAGTTTCTTGAACTGTGCAATATGAACGTATATATAGCACGAACAAGTGTATGTGAGAACATGTATACATAATTTTATATATTCTCTCTTATTAATATATATATTATAAATGACTTACATTTACTAAATAAACTATCTTTCTGAAAATGACCGGATACATTCGATTTCAGACGTTTTGTTAGATACCTAAAGAAGTACTGGACGAATCCTCTTGAAACTTCAGGAGTATACAGGACAAGTTATATCTCATATATTTCAGTAAAAGTTTTGCTCCAAAACAACAAGAGGATCAGTAAAAAAATTAAAGATAAAGGAAAACGTTTGGAACCACCTTGTAAAAAGGAATGCTTAAAAGCGTTCTGGCTATAAAATGTGATTATGAGGTTTTTTGTTATATGTATGTACTTTTAAGAAACTACTACATATATTAGTAGAGATACAACGGTTTATTTAAAAAAATGAAAAAAAAAGTCACTCTTATAAAAGTTATCTCAAGTTATTAAACTCAGTCATAGTCTCAAGTTATTAAACTCAAAGCAAAGCCCTTTTTGGGAAACTTGACATACTACGTTAGACTCAGCAGACTGCAATCAGAAGGAAAAATATTAAATATCTAATGATATGTATGCATTTTTACAAAATAATTTTTAACTACGCATGCGCAAGCTTTAGCGAAATTTCATTTTCATAATTTAATAGCCAAAAATATTGAGCAACTTATATGAAAATTCAAAAAGAAAAAAAAAAAAAAAAAAAAAAAAAATCGTGTAAATTCAAAAAGTTGTGTGCGATAGAATGAGCTGAATTTCAGTTCCTCTCAAAAATAGGGAAAATGATAAGGGGGTTTTATCAATAGTTATTTAGAATCAACGAACATTATGTTACCATTGATTGAATTAAAATAAAAATGTAAGTAAACCCCTTATAGCTTATTTTTATTTTTAATTTAATTTATTTAATTATTTATTTATTATAGAGGAATTGGATATCAGTTCATTTTATAGCGTCCATTTTGAAATTATGCGATATTTGTTTGGGGTTTTCCTATGAGTAACTCAATACTTTTAGCTATTAAATTATGCAAATGAAATTTTGCTAGAGCTTGCGCATATGTAGTTAAAAATTATTTAGTTAAAATGCTCACATTTCATCAACTATTTAATATTCTGATTGAAATATGCTGTGTTTAATGTAGTATGTCAAATTTTCTGAAAATGGCTTTGTGCTGGGTTTAATATCCTGAGTGTTAAAATTAGAAATGTGGCATTTTTTTGCCAAGGTCGAAATTTTTTTTAGATCCCGGTCTAATGAACTTTAGTGTTCAAAGAATGACCGTAGAGCAACAACTCGAACCCTGAAAGCATATTTGAATACCTTTATGTTAATATATATATTGAAATTAGTATACATTATTAAGTAGCACAAAAGCATTTTTTTTTTCCAAAATAATCGCGTGACTAGCATTAACGTTTCCTTTAACACACCGCACATCAGAATAACATTTTGGAAAGTGCATTAGAAAAATATGCACTGACTATCATTGGAACAATACCAAGAGACTGACACCAATAAAATTAAAAATTAAATTAACATAAACTAAATGTATGGAAGTCGGAGAAGGACAGCTACAAAATGAGACATTATAGTCTTTGATTGGGCACGGAAATCAGCCTAGTTTTACATACAGCACAGAACGTTTCAGTTATGTTGCAAAAAGCTTATAATCTTTCATTATCGCAACACATTTCAACATGCTTTCCATATCTTACTGAAACGTTTACCATTTTCTATGTTCTATCTGCTAAGTGACAGAAACTTTTCGTTGCATATCCGATCTTTTTTTAGGATTATGGACATTTGATTTTAATCTGAAACCTAAGTGAACGTTTCGAAACGTTTCTGCATTTTTTGCGTTTTGGTATTATATGATTATTACGTTCCTGGAAAATTTTGTGCTGCTAGAGTTATTTCTCTTACCATTAACATAACGTAACTAAATATAATATAAGTTTAAATAACCGATTTTATTAAGTAAAACAGTTAAAGAAAATAGTTTTAATTGATCTAGCACAATTTATTCAAAATCTAATAACTCAGTACAAAAGTTGAAACTCACCAATGCGATAGTAAAGAACGGCCACAACGAAAAACAAAGACAGCGACAGCTTCATGTCTAATAGCATAAATGAGAACAGCAACGAATAATTCGATTCGAAAAAAAAAATTCGAAGTTATATATAGTGCAAGATATCTACAAGATCTTTGAAAATCGAGCGAAAAAAAGTTCATTTGTAACTGTTTTTCTCAGATATTGCATGATTAAGAGGTTTTTAAAAATAATATTTCTAATTATTCTAAGATTCGATCAGAGGTGATTGTTAAAAAAATATGATTTATCAGTGAAGGTGCATGAATATCTTTCAATGAAAGTAAATATTCTGGCGTGGCACATGCGTTACTTTCTCTTGCCCTGCATTTGAATAGTAGAAATATTTAATAACAGCCGTACATTCAGCTCCCTTGTTTAATACAAATGAAATATATTGTACTGATAGTTTTCCTAACCATAATGTCGCTTACAATGAAAGTCTCCTTAAAGCGCATATTCATAATATTCTAAAAAATATTCTACTGACACTAGTAACTTATGTAATATAAGAATAGTCTAATATCAAATTATACCTTAAATCTATGAGATAAAACAGCTGACTACTTTTCACAGACTGAGAAAAAATATACTGCCTTCATCTAGAATGAATAAGTGGTTATTTTCTAAATCCCTAAACTAGAAATATAGATTTTCGAGCTATGCGCATAAGGCACGCCAATAAACTGAAAAGACAAAAATCACCGAGAATTTCTAGTCTACACATTTCTAGATGGGTGAAACAATATTCTGAATATTCTGAATCTTTTTTATTGCGAGAAATTCTCACCTGATTTTCTAGAATTGGGTCATAAACCAAGATTATAGTTGTTGAAACCGCCTCTTCCATATTCACATATATTTGCAGACATTTGTACATAACTTTGCCCACGATAATACAGTACGACGCAAAAGTTTAGACAATGACATTATTCAGTTTTAAAATTTAGAATTATGACGTCAGAATTACAAAAACCTGTAAACATATTCAAAATCTGTTTTAGAATGCTATAATCAAAAGACAGTCGTTTGATTTGCTATAATTTTGATTTTTTTGATAAAAATAAAAATTTGCTTGTCGCGAAAGTTTAGACACGATTAAGAATTTCTGTGAATATTTGCTTGCATATGCAAATTTTAAATCTATGATGTCACAGATTTTGAGTACTTAAGTTCTGCAAACGATAACGTCTCGCAGTCGACATGCCGCGAGCTAAAAAAATTCAAGGGAATGAGGTTTCAAGGATTTGGCAGATGAAAGCTGAAGGAAAGAGCGTTTCAGAAATTTTGGCTATTATTAATAGATCTAAGAAATCCATGTATCGAGTTTTATTGCGTGGTTGTGAATATGAAGCAAAATGTTGATCTGGGAGGCCACGTGTGAGAAATATGCAAGAGGATTGCCTGATACAACGACTAGCGAGTACCCAACAAATGAGTGTACGTGGAGTTCAAAGGTCATCGGGACACTCTGTATCAAAGGATGCGATTCGTAGATGAATTGTGGAAAATGAACAACAGTTTATAACAAAATGAAAAAGAAACCAACTCTGAAGCCACATCATAAGTTACAAAGAATGTTGTGGGCTCGAAAGCATATGTCGTATGGCTAATGGCAATCAGTTATATTTAGCGATGAAAAAAAGTGTAATCTGGATGGTCCAGATGCCTGGTCATTGTATTGGCATGATTGCGGAGGGAACCTCTAGGTTTTTTCAGTCGCAGATAAGGAGGGGGCTCTGTGATGATTTGGGCAGCCTTTTGCTATAATGGTCAAGTATCTCTGACCTTTACCAGTGGTCGTCAAACATCACAGCATTATACAAAGACATTACAAAAAAACATAATGTCATTTGTTGAGCTTCTAGGTGGCTCTCAATGGGAATTTCAACAAGACAATGCTTCGATTCACACTGAAAAAAATGCAGAATCTTGGTTTAATTCTCGTAATATATAAGAGTTCTCGACTGGCCAGCATGTAACACAGATCATAACCGTACAGGGAATCTTTGGGGCATCATGTGTAGCAAAGTTTATAGCAATGGTAGACAATACTCTTCTGTACAGGAACTCAAGACGTCTATATAGGATGCATGGTACGACATCTTTCCCCAAACTATGCAAGATTTAGTTTCTTCGATGGAATCTCGTATATATGAAGTAATACAGAAGCACGGATGCACAATCAGGTTTTAAAAATTGTTTATTTTGATTTTATTTAATTTTTGTCTAAACTTTTGAGACAGTATTATACTTTTGTTACCATTTAATTACTTGCAATATCCACAGTTCCACTTTTCATTGTTATAAATATTGTTTATATGCACAGCACATTACATTCAAACTGCGTTAGGAAAATTGATTAAATATTTTTCGAAGTCTGTATGAATTTCTTCATTGTCTAAACTTTTGCTTCGTACTGTATAGGCAAACGCGCTAGAATTCTAATAGGGGTTTCAAGAACTCGCTTTGAAAGGGGACTAGAACTTATAAGGATGACATGAAACTATTTTTCTAGAGCCACAATTTAGATTCTAGATGTCAATTACAGAATCTTTTCTCAGTGTATAAGCTTGTATAATACACCTAAGGGAAATGTTGTTGGCATTATGTTTCTTTTTATATTTCTTTTTCTTTTTCTTTTTTTTTTTTTTAATCGCATATTAACTAATGTTTACAATTCAGTCACATACGGGTAAGTTACACGTATATTTGTTTTTTAATTAATAATTGAAAAAAATTTCCATTTCGTAAGTTGCAGTTATTAATTTACAATTTTAGTTAACTTTTAAGATAATACATTAAAATATGTAAATTTAAATTTATTTTAATTTTCAGTTTAAATTAAGGCTTTGGAAATTAAAACGTAAGTATTGTTGAGATATATATTTAAAATACCGTTCATTTTGTATATTAATTCAAATTATGAACAATTATAACTATTTAAAAGGTATCTTAATTTCTTTTTTCAGTGTAAATTATCATGCTGCTTCCAACACTTATTTATTGATCCTCATTTACTATATTTTGTAAAATTATGAATATTTTCATTAAAAAAAATCCTTAATGAATGAATTAACACAACAACTATAAAATTAGGAGCATTTTATAAATTTCAACATTTTCTTCTTTTTTTACTTTTAACGTCACCCCCCCCCCCCACGCACACACACACGAATTATTAAACAACATCAACGACAATATATATTATCTTTTATTTTTTATTTTATTTTTGACACTTTCCAACAAGGTTGAAAAGTGTTAATGACTTCGGTTTGTCTGTCTGTCCGCACTCAAACTTCCGTAAATACTCATGAAATTTCTTGAAACTGATATATGTTATTTCAGTTCAATATCCAATGTTCCCTATTGAAAATGGAGTACGCACCTCTACTTTTTTATGTACAGGAACACCCGAAAGTATTCCAAACCATTGTATTCTATGAGAGGTATTTCTATAAACCATATTTTAATAACTTTTCTTCACACAAATCTTAATGAAATTGAAATATGTTGTTTAAATTCATTATCGGATATTATCCATTAAAAATTAAGTAAATACTATTACTGATTTGTATACAGGCACACCCGAAACTATTCCAAAGCATTGCGTTCTATGAGAGGTATTCCTCAAAATGAACTTTACTTTGCACAAATCTTAATATGGTTAAAATATGTTATGCATATGCACAAAAGAATGTTTTTCGTAGAATACGCAGTATGATTAGCATTAGATATACAGGGCCATACTAAAATATTCAGTTACATTAAAGAGTATTATTGGAAATTTGCTGGCATTGCATTTGCGTTTATATTAGACGTTTTTATCACTTTCTAAATGATTTTAACACTTTCCAAGAAGGTTGAAGTGATAATGACTTCGGTTTGTTTGTCTGTCTGTCCGTCAGTCCTTCTGTCTGTCTTTCCGCACTCTAACACCCGTAAATATTCATGAAATTTCTTGAAACTGATATACGTTATTCAAATTCACTATCGGATGTTGCCTATTGAAAATGAAGTGAATTCCTCCACTGGTTTGTGTACAGGGACACCCGAAAGCAATCCAAAGCATTGTGTTCTATGAGAAGTATTCCTATAAAGCATATTTTAATGCCTTTACTTTACATAAATCTTAATGAAATTGAAATCTGTTGTTTAAGTTCACTATCGGTTGTTCCCCATTGAAAATGGAGTAAATACAATCGCTGGTTTGTATACAGGGACATCCGAAAGTATTCCACAGAATTGCGCTCTAAGAGAGGTATTTCTCTAAACCATATTTTAATAACTTTGCACAAATATTAAGAAAATTAAAATATGTTATTCATATATGTAGAAAAGAATGCTTTCCATAGAATACAGTATGATTCACTTTCTAAATGTTTTTAGCACTTTTCAAGAAGGCTGAAAATGTTAATGTCTGTTTGTCTGTCCACGCTCTAATTCCCGCAAATATTCCTGGAATTTATTTAAACTGATATATGTTATTCAAATTGTTTATCGGATGTTCTCTATTGAAAATGAAGTGAATACATCTACTGGTTTGTGTACAGAGACACCAGAAAACATTTTAAAGCATTGTGTTCCATGGGAGATATTTTTATGAACATGAAGTATGTTTTAATTCCTTTATTTTATACAAATTTTAATGGAATTGAAATATATTATTCAGGTTCATTATCAGATGTTTGCTGTACAAAATGGAGTGTAAATACCATCACTGGTTTGTGTACATGGACATTAAATTTAATGTATGCCTAACAATTGTAACTCTTTATAATTTTCTTTAAAAATGGTTTTTATTTAAGTTAAGTTTCTTTAAACTAATTTAGCACGTATAATTGAATTATTTTATTTATTTATTTATTTTTATTATTACTTTTTGGGGGGATGGAGGGGGGGGGGTAAATTTCATCCAAACCGCACAATAAATGTTAATTACTGGAAAGTTGTATTATTTCCAATATTAATCTTTCATTGCCAAAAAGGTTGGTTTCGTTGCAGATCTGAAACGAATCGGTTTGTAAGTTAAAACTTTTCGTTTCCAAAACAAATCGATCCTTTTCAGAAAATGAAACGGTACGTCCCCCCCCCTTTTTTTTTTTTTTTTTTTTTTTTTTTTTTTTAAGTGTATGTAAATGGCAAATTTCAATGTTAAATTGAAATATTTAATCAATTTTGTTGGTAGCAATTCCTCCCTATTACACCTCCAAACGTTCTACATTAGATTTAGATCTGGATTACACTGTTAAAAATAAAATGCTACGTTTCAACAGAAAAATGGTTCCAATTTAATTGTAACCAATCTTTTGGTGCTAATTTTCACTATTAACAGTGCCATTTCAGTAATAAGCACTATTTAAAAGAAACTAAACCACAGTACCGAAATAATGATTGCGGTTAAAGTGGAACAGTTTTTTTTTTTTTTTTTTTTTTTTTTTTTTTAATATAACGTTTCATTTTATTTTTAACAGTGTACAAACCGTCTAAGCTAGTATGGGAACCTTCAAATTACTCTTTTGTACTATTTGTAGAAGTATTTGGTGCATTATTTTCTTGAAAGTTATATATCAAACCTGAAATTTTTTAACATTCGTTAAGAAATGTAATCTAACAAATTAATGTACATATATCTGACCCCAAACGTTCTACATCAGATTTAGGTCTGGACTTCACTGTTAAAAATAAAATGTTACGTTCCAACAGGAAAATGGTTCCAGTTCTACTGCAATCAATATTTTGATGCTAATTTTCAGCATTTAAACAGTGCTATTTTAGTAATAAGCGCTATTTAAATGGGGAAACAAAGTACCGAAATACTGATTGCAGCCAAACTAAAGCTTTTTTTTTTTTTTTTAATGAAACGCTCCATTTTATTTTTAACACTGTATAAGCCATCCAAACGAGTATAGGCACCTTATTACCTTCGAACTACATTTTTTTCTATGTTTTGTAGAGGTATTTGGTGCATTATTTTCTTGAAAGTTATATTTTAAACTTGAAAATTTTGAACATTTGTTGAAAAACGCAATACAATTAATTAACAAACATGTTTTGATAGCCATCTGAAAAACGCAATATTCAGCTAAATTATAGAAAAAAAGTAGCCCAAATCGTAAGAGAGCCTATTCTTTGCTGTTGATTGGAAAATACGTATTTTTCCTGCAGAAGAGCTCCTGCTAATATGATTGTATGCAGTTTGGACCATCCAAATTAAACTTATTTTTATCAGTTTAAAAATTTTTAGATAATGTTTTTTTTTTTTTTTTTTTTTTTACTTTTACAGATATTTCTCTGCAAACGTAATGCGAGGGTTTTTTTTTTTTATGGTCAAGTGTTAAAAGCGGACGCCGACGGGATTTTACAAACCTAAGGATTTTCTATATTTTAATTTCTATTCTTATAATCCATACTGATGCTGTCGTTATCCATCTTCCAAATTATTTTTCTGTCAGTATTTTATTTTCTACTATGCGAACAATCAAAAGTCCGGACCGTTTCAAAGTGATTTTCGGGCTTCCTGTTGATTTTGCAGTACTTTATGCGATTGAATTTTGTAGATAATAAAAAAAATGTCAGGCTTCAAGCGCAGAGCTGCCAACCTAATCCGGCAAATTGTTAGTAACACCCATTTTTCTAAAACACTTAATTTTTAGAGTAATTCTCTTCAAATATATTTACGATGAATTAAGAAAACAAATACTCTAAAAATTAAGTGTTGTAGAAAAATGGGCGGTACTAACAATTTGCCGGATTAGGTTGGCAGCTCTGCAAGCGTTTTGTTTTATCGGCAATTTTTAGTACGAGGCACCCATTGTTCTTATACGCTAAAATTTGGCCTCTTTTTACACCAATGAACATTTAACCTCTCTCCGTCTTCTAAGTGCTTTTTGAACTGAAAGAATGCAAGCACAAAGACTTTTAAATGCTTTGCTGAATCATATATAAGCAGCGTTGCCAGATATGGCGGATTTTTTAATCAATAATCGCCAATAAGTTTGAGGAGTGATATTTGATACACATAATAGACTATCAATCTTTAAAGAGTTATGCAAACGCTACAATTAAAAATTCTTGGTGATTATTGAATAAAAAATCCGCCAGATCTGGCAACACTGTATCAGGGTTGCCAAATTTGGCCTTTTTTTTTATTCAATAGTCTCCAATAATTTTTATTTGTAACGTTTGGCTAATCACTTCGAAGATTGATAGTTTATTACGTATGCCAAATTTCACTTCTCAAAATTATTGGTGACTATTGAATAAAAAAAAAGGCCAAATTTGGCAACCCTGCACTGTATAGAAGGGACAAAAACACGAATCAGGAGCCGTAGTATTGCAGTTCTTATCATTTTGCTGCTGCGTAAACTAAACAAGATGCATATTTAAATATATTTTTAAAAAGTATATTTGCAATTTTTATTTTTATAATATTAAGTACAGTATCATGAATTTCATTTTAACAAAAATAATTATCAATTTGCATATTACAGTTATTTCTGTTGTTTATATGTAATTATCCTTTTGCAGCATGCTGAATTTAATCTTTCTCCAAATTTATAAACTGAGTAGCCCCATTATTATGACCACCTCGCACTGTTCTCACTGGCCTTCAACTTCTACAACCTCTATTGAACGTGGTACAGTTCACAGAGTTCTCAGATGTGATATTAGACGTTTTTTGGTAAGATTTGCTGCAATTTTCGGCGCTGTTATAGTTCTGTTTTCTGTTACACTGCAGTTTATTACGTTTCGCACGATCATTCACAATTTACCCTTTCAGACCCAGGCTTTTGCCTGACACTCCAGTCTTGATTCTATTTTAATACAGCTGCTCGTAAACATATGACAAATGTGGCAGTTTCGCTAATACTGTCTCTATACGTGCGAGTGCGAGATCTTATTATCACCCTCACTTTCAAAGTTCGTAAAATCACGTTTTCTCCCCATATATTCACTAGTAATTCAGATGATCATAATGTAGTGACTGCACAGTGTATATATATATGATTTATTAGCTTAATAATAACGTGCATTTCTTCATGAATATTAGCTTTCTTTACCCAATAGGATAAATTGACATAAAACTATCCAAAATTTACATCAAATAGCGACTACGTATCACTGATAAAATATCTAAACTATTTTGTGTACACACGTTTTTGATTCTATGCGCCAAATCTTTTACTTAATTCATGCTTTTAAGCATTTTAATATTAAATGTTCATTTCATTATATTGAATGTAGTGTATCAATGTTAAAATACACTAGAAGGAAATGCATCCAAGTACTTTGTGTGCCCTTGTATTCGTGAATACTCTATACGCCGAAAACAAGATAATTCCATGTAGCCTCTTCCCAATTTCAGGTCAATTGGATGTTTTCCTTTTTTTTTTTACTTTATAAAAAGTAGTTTCTCAGAGGAAGAAAAAATGATTGTTAAAAAAATAAAAATAAAAATAAAAATAAAAAAATGTTCTCAATGTCAGCTAAAAACCGGCTGAGAGTTCTGAAATATATATGAGATTTACTAATTTAATTTACATTTTACAATAATTAGGATTTATATTTTGGCAAAATTTAAATAACATTTTTTAGATAGAATGATCTTATTAACTTCAATAAGAATGAAAAGAGATCTGGCCCAGGAATCGAACCTTAGCCCCTGGCATAACGCCTCAACGCTATGCTATTCCGGGACCAAGCTTAAAAAAATTCCGAAAGGTCACTGAACTCTCTTTGTTGAGACATGTTTTACACACACACACACACACACAAAAAAAAAAAAAAAAAAAAAAAAAACTGGGAATTTTGAAAGATAAAAAAGGAGGGAGGGCGTGTTAAATCTGGGAATTTTCAAGTTTAAACCATATATAAGACCCGATTTAGATCAGTTTAAAACGGGATCGGGCATTTTGGAAATTTTCATGGAGAGAAATAATGCCAAATATTTACATTTACTTCACTTCTTTTAAGTGTGCTAATAATTTATTTTATTGTTGTATTTCAATTTTACTCATTTAAACTGAAGTAAAATTGAAATTTTACTCATTTAAATTGAAGTAAAATCGAAAACTTCGTAACTATTTGTTGCAGAAAACTGACCAAAATAAAATGCTTAAATTATTCATTCAAATAAATAATGAAGCTATACCACCTATTAACTTTCTAAATTACCATAAAAAATTATAATACATTGAAATAAAATAATGAAAAAATATAATGAAAGTTAAAATTTTATAGTTATAATTCGTAGAAATTATCTGTTAAAGAGCATGATCAGCAAAATTGAATATTTGCCTTGTGATTGTTAAATGTTGCCGCCAATAATTTAATTGAGGAATTAAATAAGTAGATAAAATATTCAATAGTGTTAACCATTTACAATTTATCTAATATTTTTCGTCTATTAATATTTCTGCAATTTTGATTGAACTTTACAATTAATTCTGGGCATATTAATGAACACAAGTTATTTTCAATCAATTTTGTTACTTCTGACGACGCATTCAAAATTACCTTTTTAAAAGACTTGATTTGTTGCCGCGTTTAAGCCGATTTTTCTTCCACTGTTCACATAGCTAGTTCAGATTCACAAAGTTTTCATGCCTGCTTATGTATGCCGCGACAAAGTTAACAAAAATAAAAGCAAAAATAAAATAAAATAAAACTGGTTGATTTGAGATTGTTTACAAATATTTAGAAGTTACTGTAGTTGTGTACTTTTTACTGTAATTTTTGGTAAAGTTTAGCTGTTAGACACACGCACACGCTCACAAATATAAATACTTCTCTTTTTTATGCATTTTAACATCGTTACAGTATATTCAACTTAATGAATTTAACATGTATTATTAAAATTTTCAGAATTTTGATTTCTATAGAAAATAGTGTGTATACATTTAAGGTTTTACATGGTTAAAAAAAAAAGGGGGAAATAAAAGCGTATTTTCAACAATATTTAATATTTTTCAAGATATTTAATAAAAACTGAAAAGTGCCCCCTTTTAAATGCCCTCCTTCCCCCTTGCTCACTCCCCACGGGCGGGGACTTTTAGTATGTTGTTCAGGACGCTCTCGGCTATGACTGTGCCAAATTTTAAAACTACACGATATTTTTTCTTTTTTTCCTATTTTGTCTGGACTATATCATATTGTAGCTCCCTATTCTAAAATTCCATCAGTGGGAGAGTGACATCACAAGAATGATGCGTTTTCGTAGAGCATCCTCTAAGAAGACTGGGAGAGAATAGAAAAAGGGATTAGTAAAATGGAGACGAAGGAAGATGCTGGCTGCGACAGAAACTTAAAAAACATCTCTTCCTTCCATTAAGCAGTAACGGAAAATGAAGTACATTATTTCACGGAATTATCTACCGATAAAAAAGTCACAGTGTACCCTTTGTTAAAAAGAGTGAGACTACCTTCAAATGCTGGCTTAAACCACGGAAAGTGCCGGATTCGACCCTAGGTCGCTCTCGTCGACCTAGTCCTACCACGTTTTCCGTATTTTTCTCCGAAACTCGCGTAAAGTCGGGCTAAGACCCCTAGAAAGCCCCCCCCCCCACACACACACACACGGAGAGCATTCCACCTGTAGGCCTAGGACCCTAGTACAGCTAATCGGCCTTAACCCACGCAACAACAAAAACAACAGTTGATTTAAGCCAGGTGAACTCTATGCATTTATTTATTTATAGAAGTTTAAAATAAATTTAAATATTATATGCAGTACAGGGAAAATATAGGAAAACAATGGATGTTAGTAACTTTTGATATCAGTTGACATTGTTGGTAGTTGGTTATATATAATCTCAAAATACCAGATATGTCAGAAAAAATAAATAAAAATCGTCAGAATGAAACTATAAATATCGAATACAAAATGATGACAAGATTTTTCCAAGTCATTTTTTATAATGTCGTGAGATTTGATCAAAGATGACTATTCTTAAAAAAAAAATAAAAAAAAACTTGTTTTGTGCGTGTGGAAAAAAATGGGCAATAATAGTGATTTTTCATTTTGAAAACAACATTTCATGCCGATATTACAGGTTTTGCATAATAAATACACATTAAATTCATGGATCTACAGATCAAAAACTTTTGTATGACTCCTTAGTCAGCACTGTTCATTTTTATTTATACTATGTATTAGATTACATTAACGCGTTCAATAAGGAGATACATTTCTATACTGAATATTTGTTTTCTTTATCTAACGGTAGCACAATAACAAATATACCCATAATACAAAACATGTATGATTATTTTTTTTTTAATAAACGCATTATTGTTTCTATGGAAAGTATTTTCTTCAGAAACGCTGATTTTAAACATAACTTTCTAATGTATATTAATTTCATAAAGCTGAAAGCATTGTAACGACTATGCGTACATACATAACGACAGGAATGATTTTGTATTCTCCTGGACCTGTCCACTAATTATTAAAGAGTTGCATGGATTTCGAAGGCTAAAAAAAAGCATATTTTCTCAAAAATTTTTAATATAATAATAATGAAAAATTATACAAAATTTTGAGCGTATAATACATTTAAATAATACTTTATAAAATTTTTATAAAAATTTTTTGGAAAATTCAGCCAGTGGATCCTAGTTTTCGGAGACCCTTCAGAAAAACGATGGATAAGCTTTCTCAAAAACTAATACGCCGATTTTATTGAAATTTTTTAAACTTCTTCAAAATAGAATTGACTAGTGATTGAAAAAAGGATTTTTCTTTTTTTTTTCGATTATATGCAGTTAGTTGTGTACTTTTTACTGTAGTTTTGGTGTAGTCTTAGTTGTTAGACACAAACAAAAGTATTTCAATACTTTTCTTTTTTTGTGCATTTTAACCTCGTTATAGTACATTCAACTTGATGAAATTAACATGTATATTATTAAAATTCATAAGGGGTTACGCGATTTTTTTTTCTAAAGCATATTTTCTTTGTTTTTTAATACAATAAATAATTTTTTATTCAGAATATTAATCATATAAAAGGACAACATTTATATAATATTTCATAAAATGTTCTGGAAATTTCAGTCGGTGAGTCTGAAATACTCACTACTAGTCAAATCGATTTTGAAGAAATGTGCAAAATTTCAATAAAATCGCTGCATCAGTTTTTGAGAAATCGTGTCCACCACTTTTCTGAAGGATCTCCAAGCTGCTGAATTTTCCTAAAAAAAAAAAAAAATGAAAATTTTGTTAATCTTGAAAACTATAGGATTTAGAAAAAAAAAAAAAAAATCTCAATTACAAAACTAATTTACGTAAAATTTCATTTTCTATATTCAGCTCTTTATACCTTGATCAAGTGGCTGTAATTTTGCGGTTGTTCGTTTTTGGCAAACATTTTAACTGAAATGTTCTACATTGTCAAAATGAGCGCTAAAGTTATCAAAGATCAACCTGATATTTCGCCCTTCCCTTTTAAATTTTTTGTTTATTAGCTGAACAAATCTGTAGTAATTCACACTTTTTTCAAGGAATTATATTACTGATAATGTTTCTAATCGTTTAAAATAGTAAAGGTTTGCAGTTTTTCCGACGACTAACGTAATTGGTTGTCTTGATCACCAGAAAATTTAGTGATTTTATATTTAAATTTCTCAAAAAATGTACCTTCCAAAATAAAGCAGTTTTATCGGCATTGAAGATACCTACTGCAGCTTATTTTATTTATTTATTTACTTTATTTACTTTATTTATTTATTTTTTATTAAATTCTAGTTTGTTCGTTGTAAAATCTTTTGTTGATTCATCATTTACTGGAGCCTTTTCACATCAAGTTTTCATTTCAATAGAACATAAAATATCTTTTATGCCCAAAGCATCAGAGAAAAGTCATGCATTTTCTCCTCTAAAAATTGATCCGGAAATAAGAAAATTATGACTTTGCGGTTCATGCATCTACCTAATCAATCCTGTTTTTACTTATCATTGTTAGTAGAAATTTTCACTAACTTTTGGTTTGTCTAAAATTTATTTAGCATACAAGTTATCTGTATTTTTTTAAATCATTAATGCAATGCTGATGTCAATATCGTATTTAACAGTTATTTCCCTCTTTTTAAAATTTTCTGAAATATGCATCATTTAATGTATTGAAGTTTTTTTTTTTTTTTTTTTCAAACTCAAATATTGTTAAAATTTGCCACTCAATTTCAACAACGATATTATCTATCTCTAGAAGAATTTACAAGGGTAAATGGGAAATCGAAGTGTCAGCTTGTAAAAGTGATTTCATCCGCGAGAATAGGTTTCTGAGCACCAAAATAGGCTATATTTGTAAATAAAGCTGTTTTTTTCTATAACACATTTATAATTAAAAGTTAAATAATTATGAAATTTTACCTTGTTTTTTAAGTCTGAAGGTCATTTACAATAGCTCTTTTTAGAATTTTCTAATGCTTAGTTGAATTTTTATTTTAATATTGTAAACTTTTTGTATTAATTCATTTTAAAAGCTCTGCAGTGAAAAAAACATTAGAGTTCCTATTTGATTTGACGGGGAAAGAGGAAACAATTCATGTTAAAAGTAATTCACTTTTTTTTTTTTTTTTTTTTTTTTTTTTTTTAACAATAAATCAATATTTCGTTTTTGTTTTGAATAGTGAAATTTACACTTTTATTCTCTTCCACAAACTGAATATTTAACCAATTGAGAATTCTATTACGATTCTTCATACAATATGGTCCTTTGGTATAAATACTTTTTTTTTTTCTAGGCAAAACACTTTACACATTTGCCAGTTTTCTCGATTTTTAACACCACTATTTAAAATATTTTTATTATTATTATTATTATTAATGAGAATTCCTCAGTTACGTTATACGTAAACAGCTGTTTCGAAATGCTTGTGTTAAAAATTCGGGAGAGTTCGCAGTAATAATTTAAGCGTAAAAGCACTTTCACTTCCAAAATGCATTATTCTATTTTATACAGAAAACTACTTTTTACGAGAAATATTATGTATCCAATCAAATGCTTTTCAGAGAAAAATGATTTTGCAATTCTTAGCATCAGTTTTAGTCCTCAAAAAAAAGAAGAAAAAAAATTCAAAGATTGCTGTATGCAATTGTATTGGTAAGTTTTACTGACAGGGAAACAAAATAAATAAATACATCAATTAAAAATTTAAAATGTTAACCGCAAAAAGTATTGTATTGCCCTTTACCCTGGTCAGAGAATTTTTTATCGTTATTGTATCAAATCAAAATGATGCAGAGCTTTTATAACATCAGAAAAAAAATAAGCGAAAGCCAAAAACTTAAAATAAATAAATAAATAAATCCAGTTTCTGCTGTGATATAATACATACAGTCAGTGCTGCCAGATTGAGGAAAATTTTTATTCAATATCCACTACTAAATTTTACTTGTGACGGTTACCTAATTACACCGTAGATTTCTTTGTATATAAAAATCACTATATGTACAGACCATAGAAACCGGGATAGTTAAATGGGTCGTTGTTGAGCAAATTTGGCGCTGCAAATAAATCGCTGAGTAATTCATCTGTTTATTTTTAATCTGTGTGCGTTGTTTCTTTTACGCTGCACTTCCGCCTAGGTTTTTTTTTTTTTGCCTGATGAATGGTCGTGCTATTATTTTGACAAGAAACAATTATTACGAGTTGGTGATTTTTATGTACAAATGGTGATTTTTATATACAATTTTTTATTTATTTATTACTTTTCAACACCGTACGCCAAGTGTATTTTTTACTACTAATTATGGCTTGTGTTTGAACTCCCCCAATTCCTATACCGTCATTAATAGCTTTTGAAAATAACGGAGGATAAAATATGTACAAAAAAAATCTTAGAAAATGAAGAAATAAAATAATACTTTTCTCACTACGAAAGAAAACCTCTTTTTCTAAAAATAAAATTTGTATATTTGCCCCTTTACTGCATTTCCGTAAATAAATAGAGATTATCCATTTTAAATATGTAAAGAGGTATTTCCCCAAAATATTCCGTCATTTTCTGCTTAGTGTGACATGAGTACTTTTGAGACTTTTAACCAAAACACTGAAAGTGGGAGAAAGTGATAAATTATTTTATGCAACTGACATAAATATGATTTATAGTCATACTTGCCCAATTCAAAAAACTATTGTATTTGTGCACATTTGTGGCATTTAAATTACTATTCAGTTTGTTTAGTTAAGGTGTTTCACAATAATTTATTATGTATGCAATAATTTTTACTTGTCTTATCATATTTTAACTACTATATTTATATTTCCACAATGGTAAGTAAAATATCACCTTATTAGTACGTTTTCGAACAAAATGTTTAATTTAGAATTAAAATTGTTAAGTTCTCCTATTACATTAAAAAAGTACATAGATTATATCACATAAATATGAGATATGAAATATTAAAGAATAAAAACCTGATGGACTTGTAAATGTTGCACAGGAAAACTGTAAAAATTATATTCTATCCGTTTAACTTAAAAATAATAATAACAATAAGATAAATAAGATTATTATTATTATTGTTGTTTTTGTTATTGTTATTGTTGTTTTTCTAAAAGGATTGTGATAGGTGTGTAAATACTTATCTAGCGTCAAGTCTCCTTTAAATATTCTGCAAAGATATGTATTGCAGAGAAAGGAAAATTTAGTAATATATTATTATTTTAGAACAGGAGTAGGTTTTCATCATTCATGCAAATGTTGTATGGAAAAGGAGTAGCTTTTCATTATTCATGCGAATATTGTGTGGAAAAGGAGTAGGTTTTCATTACTAAGGCAAATAGTGTATGAAAACAAACGAAATTTACATAAATAAGAAATAAAAAATTAAAATTAAAATCAACAGTTTTAACGAAATTTTAAAAGCGTATGTATATAAAAATATATATCATAGTGTACAGTCAGTAACAAAAGTCTCCGAACACTAGCAAAAATTCCTATATAAAAAAAGTAGAGTTAATACTGTTTCGTTAAATAAATCCTTGTCGAATCATGTTCTTAGTCAGTCTAAGAACATGATTCGACAAGGATTTATTTAACAAAACTGTATTAAGTGTAATTTTTTTATATAGGAATTTGTGCTAGTGTTCGGAGACTTTTATTACCGACTGTATATATATATATATATGTATATATATGTATATATGAAAGGGGGAGGAGGTGAGGGGGTGTTAAGAATAAATACATACAAAATTGAGCGTTACTAAACTACATTTTTATAGAACTTCTTACATGCTTTCAATGTAATTAAACTATAATAAATGAATTAGGGTTTAAATGAAAACTGCTAACCCATATTGAATATTTACCCTTTATTTCTGAAAAAGAAAATAAGTATATTTCTCCCCTTCTTAAAACAGAACATTTCTTATGATGAGAGTAGAGACAGAAGTATTTTAAGATGCTTCTCTTGGTGAATGAACCAGAAAGAAATCAACATTACGAAAAGTTTAATATGTGGTAGCAAAGTGCATCCAGCCTTGCAACTGTGGAAGAATGCCTTTTCACAGTATGTTCACACCTACAATCTTGATGATGAGTGACGAAAATCTTTTGTGATACCGATGATTATGTTCTTATATTATGATGTAATTAAAAAAATAATTATACAAAATATTCATTACATAGAGTTATTGAGTATTAAAACCCTTTTGAAAGGGTTGATTTTTAGCTACATTTTTAAATGAAATTTAAACAAAATTTAAATAATGAATTAAAAGGCTGGTTATCAGTCAGATTCACTCTTTTTTTTCCCTTCCTATGTAATCCTATGGGATTTTTGTTGCTTCGTATTCTAAGATTCTAAGACGGAAGGTGGCCGCTCACCACTATGCAGCGGTTTTGAGCGATTTCAACCTATAGAGAGGGGCTCCGATGGCACTGTGGTGATTCAAAAGAGCCCGTGTCTAAAGGTTAAACCTCCTCCGTTGTTTATTGCATAAACAGAAAAAAAGAAAAAAAAAAAAAAAAAAAAAAGGTTACAGAGGTCGCCAAAGCGGAGCTTTCACACGACAGAGGGCAACAAGGAACAAGAATATGAAAAGAAAAACGGAGCCTTGATCCCTCGCATGGAAAACCTTGTGAAGAAAAATTGTATGGCCCTCCAAGAGAAAAGTTGGTAACTGCCTTGGAAGATTGAAAAATTAGTCGGTCAAATTGGAAAGATGCATTAAGAAGTTATAGATTCTGGTTAGTTTCTGACGTAGGGGAAGCCGGGTAACGATATTAAAAAGCCAGTCGTTAGGTTTATTAGGTGGGTTAAGGATACGCCAATCAAGTGTTGCTTCGTATTATAAGGATATCTCATTCAAAAATTAAGTTTTTCGAATTCTGTTTTTTGAATTCCACTCTTTGAATAATCGACTTTTATATTAGTGGCCATTCTCTCTCTCTCTCTCTCTCTCTCTTTTTTTTTTTTATTTAAATATTCCGTTTCATAACATAAACCCGGAGCTCCAATTTTCAATTTTGAAAAGAAATATTTAAATTTATTTATTCTTTATAAATTTTCTATATAAATTTATTTTTCCTTAATTATTATTATTTTTATTGCTTACTAGGATAAAAGTCGACATTTTCAAAGAGTGGAATTCAAAGAACAGGATTCAAAAATTTTAGTTTTTGAATGAGATATCGTTATAATACGAAGTAACAAAAATCCCACAGGATTATATGGGACCACTTTGAAATCTTAATTTTTTGTTTGTCAAAAAAATCTACTACTTTTTTTAAACCCAAAGTTATGTAACGTTAACATAATCATAATATTTGTGACATTCGATGGTCAAAAGATGGCACCATCGACACACCGCAAATCACAGCACATACGCGAGAAATGTTGTATTTTTGGTCCACTAATAACAGCATGTTACGCTAATGTGCTGTAATTTTGGTAGAAACATATCGAATAAAAATCAGCTCTAAAAGTAGCAGATACAAAGCAAATGAAATTTGGTTCATCTCATTCAAAACAACAAGAAATAATGATAAGATGTAAAAAAAGTTCGCCCTGTTTAAGTTAAATTGATCTCTTTTTCCAACTGCTCACTTGGAATTTTAGTATTTCAAGCAATAATGCTAGAGAATTGTAAAAACCATCCCTGAACGCGTCGCGAATATATGCAGGAATATGAAAACTTATTTTTAGAGATTCAATCTGCTAATGCTACTGTGTTCATCACTGGTACATTTATCGTACCACTGGTACATTTGCCGTAAACACTTTTTTTTCCATCATAAAATTAAAAATTAAAGATCTTAAGATTTCTCTAACGTGAATAATTATATTTTAAAAGAAATTTGAACGAAAAGGTCCTTGAAAAAATTGCATCTGGATTTTTTATTAAGAGTGATACAGTATTCACTAACTTTACTTTATTGAAAATCATTGTTAGCAAAAATTTTAGGGATATCCAGAGTTGCCAAATTTACGAATTTTAATAAAACAATAATTTTTAATAGGAATATACGCAATATTTAATAACGAAAATTCTGCGAGTAATTTATTCGAACATAACTTTTCAGAAATGGTGGTATTTAAATTTCGTAACAATAGCAACTACACTGTAAAAAATTTTTTGAAACGGATAAATTCGTTTTGGGAACGAAAAGCTTTCTTCAACTTTTTTCACTGCTATCATTTTTGTTAATGAAAGATTTCCAAAAGGTCTCTTTCATTAACAAAAATGATACTTTCTTTGCACATCTAAAATGGATCGTATTACAAATTAAAAATTTTCGTTCTCAAAACGAATCGATTTTTTTTTCAGAAAAGGCAACTTTAAAGGTTTTTTTTTATTTTTTAACCCTTTCCCCGCTTATCCCGAGCTCAATTCGGGCAGGCGAACAAACAATGGTGCAAGAGTTTCAGTGTGAAGACGGAACACTGACACCAGCATTCTTTATCAATAATTTCTATCATATTTGTGCTGTAATTTATTGTGATAGAAATTATTTATGAAGAATACTGGTGTCAGTACTCCTTTTTAAGACGGAAACTATTGACCCCCAGCGAATAAATTGCGCCGGCAAGGGGTTAAACACTGTATGGTATGTCCATACTTAATTCTTTTTAGAAATGTTTTCATTACTCCTAGATCTTTCCCTTACTTGAGTGGATGAAATCTGGTCCTTTCCTCTACATAAAATGTCCAGTTGTTTTTATTGCAATATATTTTCGTCTTCCAGCAAATGGATGCTTTTGTCTGTATGACACCGTCTGTCAAATCTTAGCGACCGAGTACTACACCTCTCAAACAAAAGTCAAAGCGATGTTCTTATATTCTTTAAATGATTGTATGAAGGAAAGTTTAGCATATATATAATGCATCTAAGCCGCGTAACGAAAGTCTGTCAGACGCATGTATTAATGAAAGTTACTCAGATAGAATTTTTCAATCTATTAAAAAAATAATAATACATAATCTCATCTTATGATTGAAAAGTCCGCCCTTAGTTTCTAATATGCTGTCAGTCCTAAGATTTAACCCTTTCAGGGGCAATGAATTTAAGATCATTTAAAATCAAGTGCCACCAGAGTTAGAGAACAAGATTAGAAGAAAAGTAATAAATTAATGTTTTCGAATAAGGTAAAAAAGTAAAAAATTATAAAAAAATTCTGGGATGAATATTTGCAGTTGTGAACTGAAATTATGTGGTATAAAATATATACCACCGCCCCTGAAAGTGTTAAAGATTGGACGAGCTTTTTCAGACCTGTGACAGGATAATTGTTCCAAGTGTGTGAGGTCGAGACTGTAGAAGGTCACAACAGAATTAAGCAAAGTATTCAGTTGGGATGGTTAAATCGCTTCGGCGCCAGTGACTCGGCGAAATTTTAGGTCGGATTAGTTTTGTGTCGACATGGTGCTGCAACGAAGGAATTAAGTTGCGAGATGTAGATGAATAGGAAGCGATTATAAAAGTTTGGTTGAAATGAAGAGAAGGGAAGTTGGTGGAAAGTGGAATAAGATGGAGATGGTTTTCGTAAAAGGTGTGGTGTAGGTGTCCGACGTCTGTCTACGACAAAGTTTAAGGCTTAGAGCCTAAAGAAAGTTATATTTCGATAAAGGAGATTGAGTTTCACTTAAGTTAAGCAGTTTAATGTGTGTTGTTATGCTTCGGTGCTAGTACTCGTGAATGGAAAATTGAATCAGCCGGGAATCCGCTGATCTAATTGGAGTCACGGTATTTGAATAAAGGAGTGCATCCGTCTCTACAACTTCTACTGTTTCTGGGGTGAGATATTTCAAATTACCTAAATTAGTTATTATATTCATTTGCTAAAATATTTAATTCTGCTGACTGAGCTACATATTCCAGACCAATCCTCCCATTATTCTGGTTGAATAAACTCTTAGTTTTATTTTATATATCTGAGTCTCTGTGCTTCTTATACCTAATACTTAAGTTAACTAAGTTAAGATGGGGTCTACGTCAACGCAAACCTTACAAGTGTTTTGAAATCTTGCCGTTAATTCCCCCATTGTTTTTGGAATTGGTTCTTTGGTAACAGGATTCGTGATAGACAAAAATTTTCAAGTGGATTCAAATCGGGTGAATTACCCGGCCATTTTGAACCCTTTCCCAATAACGTGAATTCCACTTGCATTCATTAATTATAAGGATCTCTTTGCAGTACGGGGTAGCGCCATCTTATATCATGACTCTTATATCTTTTGTTTCTTCTTGGGAACAGGACTCTATTGTCCAGAGCATCTAAAGAAATAGGTAAATTTACATTTTTGTTATACTGATCATTAACGTTTTGCCCTGGACAAACAATATGCAGTCTTGTTATACCGTTTCCACAAATACTGCCAGCAATCATGACTTTGATAGAGAATTTTGGAGGTACTTCATCTTTGTTTTCAGTTCAGAAGTATTTATTTTTTCTTTTACTTTTTATATTTATTTCCAGTCAAGTTTCATCAGTAAATAAGATGTGGAATCTCTTCTTTTCCCCTCTTGGTCCAGAAGTCAAATATACTTGATTTTTAATTAATTTAGAAAATTTAACCCTGTCTGTTATATTTTGTTGCTGATAATAATAGACGAATCGTAGTTTTGAAGACCATTTTTTTTAACCCCAGTTAGTGGATTTCATATATTTGTTAAATGCAGTATGGCTTATTTTCTTGCCTAATACAAATGTCTGAGACAAAACAATTAGAAGTGTCTTAGAAACTTTCGTTACATGGTTTATGTTGCGTGTTATATACATTTTGAATTAAATGTTTATGTGTATTGTATTTATTATAAGATGCATGCAAGTACATAGAGTTTACATGCATGCATACGTGTGTGTATACGTGATGGGAATCATGCATTAATTGACCTAATTTATTAACTTATTGATTCGTTAAGTTAATATTAAATACATAATTAAAACATATTTTATTTTAGTTACCCTGTCGTGTAAATATAGCATTATGACAGATTTCATAGTCGAAATTGTATTTACATCGCTATGAATTTTTCCACATTTCATGAAAAACAATAAATTTGATTAACAACTGTTAACCATTAAAAGTAAGAACTTCCAATATTCTACCTTAAATGCTTTTATCGTTGTAGCTGCTTTTTACTTCTGTAGATCATTTTGAAATTTGAGAAGTAGATAAAAAATCATATTGAGAAAAAAATTTCCTATCCATAGAACGTGAATAGGAAGATCTGAAAAATTTAGTGAATTCATGTGTTTTTATGCCTAAAGAGCTGCAATGTAGTTTGTCTTAAACATAGTTATTTAAAAAACAACCTGGAAAAGAAGTACACTGTCTAAAAAATGGAGAGACATTGTGGTTTTTGATCGATATTCAGGATAAATAAGAATTTTCGGGGCTTTTACATTATCCACAGACATAATATGCTGCAAGAAATCAATTCACACTAGATGAAAAAAAAAAATGCATTTATTGTGTTTTTTGGTACAAAACGCACAATTTGTGAATTAAAAAAAAATCCACCAAGACTGTGTAGGTTTTGTTCGATATTCAGGATAAGTTAGAGTTTTAGTTTTAGGGGCTTTTACATTATCCACAGACGTAATGTGCTATAAAAAATTAATTCATATATATATATATATATATTTAAAAAAAAAAAAAAAAAAAAAAAAAAATGCATTTTTTTATTATTGTTATTGGTATAAAACGAATAATACGCAGTTTGTGCATTAAAAAAAAAAATCATGGTTTTTGTTTGATATTCAAGATAAATTAGAGTTTTAAGGGCTGTTACATTGTCCACAGACACAGTGTGCTATAAGAAATGAAGCCACACATGGATTTAAAAAAAAAAAAAAAAAAAAAAAAAAAAGAATTTTACTGCGTTTTTTGGTAGAAAGCCAATAATACAATATCTGTGCATTTCAGAAAGAACACCAAAATTGTGTAATTTCTTGACAATAAAGATATGGTATTCCCTGACGGACCGCAAAGTTGAATACTCATTAGACATGGAGAGTTTCAGGTTATCCATAAGGGATTGCAATATTCCTTCCCTCTCCTACTGTCAGAATAACCTCTGAAGTTAGGGGAAGCTCAGTATCACTTCAGGACCTCCTTCTTCTAAAAAAAACTTTTTTTTCTATACCTACAAAAACATGACTAAATACTGCGAATTTTTTTTCGAAAAGTGACTTAACGTAATTCAGATTACACTTCCCTTATTTTGAAATATAAAGTTTATCTTTATCCAGAGCTGCCAACCTAATCCGGCAAATTGTTAGTACCGCCCATTTTTCTACACCACTTAATTTTTAAAGTATTTGTTTTCTTAATTCATCGTAAATATATTTGAAGAGAATTACTCTAAAAATTAAGTGGTGTAGAAAAATGGGCGGTACTAACAATTTGCGATTAGGTTGGCAGCTCTGTTTATCTACATCAAAATCCGCACATATTACTTGTTAGATTCGGAAGAAAAAATTCTTAAAATCTTACAGCCTATTTAAAATAAAAATAGTTAAATATTATGAAAGCGTTGTAACCAACTTGAAGTAAATTTTCCCATACACATATTTTAACCATGCTGAAAAACACCTACACCCCGCGACAAAAAGATAGGTACAAAGGGTTTTTTTATTTATTTTTTTTTTATTTATTTTTTTTTTTTCATAAAATAACATTATCTAAATTGTGCTTATCATTTATTATTATCATAAAATAACACTATTCCCGGACTAATTTTTGTTTTAAGACTAATTTAGAAAAATTTTAAGACTAAAATTTTTCTAATTTAAGACTACACACCGCGACAAAAAGATAGGAACAAAGGTTTTTTTTTTTTTTTTTTTTTTTTCTTTCTTAATTTTTTGAATATGGTTATTTTGAATATGAATATTTTGAATATGAATATTTTGAATATGATTCAAATATTTAATATGTTTTTGATATGATAATATTTTGTTATGATAGTAAATGATCAGCACAATTTAGATAATGTTATTTTATGAAAAATTAAAAAAAAAAAACCTTTGTTCCTATCTTTTTGTCGCGGAGTGTAGTCTTAAATTAGTAAAAATTTAGTCTTAAAACTTTATAAATCAGTCTTAAAACAAAAATTAGCCCGGGAATAGTGTTATTTTATGATAATAATAAATGATAAGCACAATTTAGATAATGTTATTTTATGAAAAATCAAAGAAAAAACCCCTTGTACCTATCTTTTTGTCGCGGGGTGTAGGTGTTTTTCAGCATGGTTAAAATATGTGTATGGGAAAATTTACTTCAAATTGGTTACAACGCTTTCATTTTAAAATAATAATAATAACAGCAAATTAAAACCGAAAAAAATTAAAAAATTAAAATAGCTATAGAATTGTTGATCGGTTAATTAAAAAAAATATATTATTCATTGAGTCGATTTTATATAATTTTCTGACGGAATCAACCATTCTATGTTTTCTACTATGCATTTCGGGACGCAGGAGTCCCCCAAAATAGTATACATGTATAATTTGCTTTAAAAAAAAAAAAAAAAAAAAAAAAAAAAAAAAAAATTTCAAGTTGCAATGTTAAAATTCAGGATATGAATTTGGAACTATGTCTTTCAATTTGGCGTCCTTGTTAAATTTTAGAGGAGAAACTTGTATTCTTCGATCCTTTTTTGTAGGAGGCCTGCCTGCTCCTCCAGAACAGATTCTTTCAGCCATGGAAACGTTTGCATGTGTGTGGGGGGATGGCGGGGGAAGTTAGACGGGCAGAAATTTGTCCGCCTGGTATGTCCGAAACATGCTAAAAGAATGCTTATTATATCCTCACACCCACATCATGGTAAACAAAGTTTTGTTTGAAGTCAGATTATTTTATTATTATTTCTTTTATGGCATTAATTACGCGTTTGAAGTCCCCAGAATTTGAAAATCAAGTTTTTAGCGGTTGATATGGGTATGTGTCTTTTATCAACATAACTTAAAAACAAATAATAGCAGGAAATTGAAATTTGGTATTTTGAAAATCAAAATACCAAGGCTGGTCAGTTTCAAGGAGTGGTGTGTATGGAAATTGTCTAAATATTTTGGTATAAATTTTTAATATAATAACAGTCTTAAATTGTTTATAAATGTAGGGACTCCATTCAAACGGGGGTGAGGTTGAGAGAGGCTGTATAACTCTTTACGCAGAAATATATGTCAAATAAAACTCTTTCTAAAACTATTTTGAATTATGTCTAAGTATATTCATATACAGTACTTGTTATCATACCCCTTTATCTCCATTCAAACGGGGGTGAGGTTGAGAGAGGCTGTATAACTCTTTACGCAGAAATATATGTCAAATAAAACTCTTTCTAAAACTATTTTGAATTATGTCTAAGTATATTCATATACAGTACTTGTTATCATACCCCTTTATCAGTAATCTGTCTTTATACAATAGTATTCAAATGTAGGGTTAGAAAAAGTTGCATGCGTGACACCAGATTATTATTTTTTTTTTTTTTTTTTTTTTTTTTGAAGAAGAAGAAGATTTTTATGTTATGCATTTAGATAGCTAGTATATGTGGTAGTTAATATGTACACTATTAATTATTTTTATTTTCATATAAAAAGGTTTTGATAATAAATTTTCATTACATAGATAAATTAACATTTGATAGAAATAATATTTTTCTTTTTTCAATTATGATGTAAAATAAAAGTTCCAAATATATTTTTGTTCAAAATTGATCTTGCTTGGTTAAAATGTTAGCAAAATTTTGTAATGGCGTTATGATATATTGTGTATGTGTATACAGAAAAGAAAAATGAATTATATAAAAAGAAAACATTTATTTCCTTCATCTAAAAATAACAAAGTAAGAAGATAAGAATTCATTGGCAGTTTTTCATATAAATTAGGTTAAACTAACGGAAGATAGTTTCCATACACAAACAGCACCGTCAGGTCCACCTGTTGATACGAGGTATTGGTCATCAGCGAAGAAACAGACGGCATTTACATCAGTGCTACATTGTTTCTCTTCGTAATATGCAGCCTGAAATACAGAAAATAATCTATGTATTTAGATGCTAAGACAAATAAAATCGAAAGTTACTTTCAGTACAATTAAAAAAAGATAGTTTTCATCATAAATGTACCTTGACATGCTTAAGGGCCCTCTTCACTCACCGCCGCCGGAAGCCCGAGCCAATGTTTTTCTATGGGAAAATTTTCTTTACAAATAACTTATTAACTAATACATATTTTTAAATTCTGTTTTCACATTCTGAAAGTTCCCAGCTGTTAAATTGACGCACCTTTTTCTAAAAAACTATTTTTTTAATTTTTTATATTTTATTTTGAAGGTGCAAAATACGAATTTTCAATATGTGAATTTTTTTTCATTTTGCAATTTCGAAATAAAATATTAAAAATTTAAAAAAAATACATTTTTAAAAAAGGTCCGTCAATTTAACAGTTGGGAATTTTCTGAATGTGAAAACAGAATTTAAAAATATGTATTAGTTAATAAGTTATTTGTAAAGAAAATTTCCCCATAGAATAGCATTGGCTCGAGCTTCCGGCGACGGTGAGTGAAGAGGGCCGTTAAGGAATATAAACAGAATAATATTAATCATAACATAAATGTAGATAATTTTATGATGAGTATTTCTTCTAATAGCAGTACCAAGAAAGAAAATAGTAAAAATGCAAGAAATTTCTCTCACAGATTAAAAAAAAAAAAAAAAAAAAAAAAACTTAAAAACAGAAGAAATAAAATTAGGAAAGGACATTGCTTTTTATAAAGTATTTCAAACTTAGAGTCTCGATTTTTTGATAAACATTGCGAAATAAAGTACCATATGGTTTGCTGTAATCAGACCTGCCAAAATTCCTAATTTATTCAGTAGTATTGTTAGTATCTGTCTTTGTTTTTCACACCACATGTTTTGTGGAGTAATTTTTTCCAATATGTAATTACGATTAAATACGAAAGAATTTAATCTTTAAAAAAAAAAAAAAAAAAAAAAAAAAAAAAGTGGTTTGAATAAAGACCAGTTCTAATCCTTACAGCCATTTACATCCATAAGACATAAACGCGTATAAAAGTTTAAAAAATGATCCATTAAACTTCTATAAATATCCTACAGATATCTATTAGCACGACAAATGTCACTCTTTTTTAAATCCATTAGATGTCTGTTACATATCCAATAAATCTCCAAATATCCAATAACTGGACTTGTTAGATCTAACAGATATTGAAAATATCTAAATCTTGTTTTGATCTAACTTGCTACATCTATTAGACATCGAAAAAGGCACGTCTAAATTTCGTCTATATTTAAACATCTAATAGATATCTATAATTAGTACAGAATATCCAGGACTTTTAATGGACATTCTTTAGATATTTTGTACCTTTTATAGATCATTGGATGTAATTTAGATATCCAATGGATATCAGTGGCAGTATGGGAACAATACTATAGAATAAGTACAAAAAGTTTAAAAGGTATAGCTATGATGAATAAATAATTGTTTTTCAAAAAGTAAAAATTTCGATTTATGTCATAATTCATAATAACGTTGAATAGGTGTATCCGACTGTTTCTTATTATATTTGCTCAATGGTATAATGATTACGCGATTAATAAGATTACTCGTATACAATGTATGAATTCGAATGTTAAAAAAACTATCGTTTTGTATAATTTTAATGCGTAATATCGTATTAGAAAGAAATTCTAGGTATATGGAATGAAAATAGGTTCAAGGAAAAATCAATGATATCATAGATCTAAAAATGGTCAAAAGGATATAAAGAAAAATGAACAAATTTTTCGCTATTTAATACATTTTAAACTGCATCACAGCTACTTCATGTGAAGTAAATGGATTTAAAATGTAAAGTATAAAGGACTAACAAAGTAGTAAAGAACAGACGAAAACTGAAATAGTGACACAAAACAAAGAATTTAAAAATAGAGGAAAAATACTTATTGCATGTATAATATTAAAAACAAGCGAAGGACGACTGCACCTCCCCATATTTATTTATTAAACTTATTTTCACAAAAAAAAAATACTTTTCAAGAAGGCGAGAATTAATTAATTTCATTCTCTCTTTTATAAAAATAAATAGAGAAAGTCAGAAATAGATTTTTTGTAATTTTACCAGGGATAAAAGCGTTTCACTTTTTTTTTTTTTTTTTTTTTTTTTTTGCGCCACCAGTATTTTTTTACAAAAATATCTAACCTATAAAATCACAAAAATAACTGTAAAAATATGATAAAAATTTCTGTATAAAAATACTGGTGGTAGAAAACCGGAACTCTTTCATCCCTGATTTACCCCGCATTCAAAATAAAGGTAGTAATGTTTATAATGAGTCTTTATAATGTAGTAAGGTTTAGATGCATAGTGATAGTAATGAATAATCAATGCATAGTAAAATTTATAATGAGTCTTAAATGTTTCTTGACCAATGACGTATGATATTTCCACCATAGATATGTACCATTTAGATGATTAAACTCTCTAAGCCTTTTTTTTTTTTTTTTTGTGCATAATCGTTACCATAAAATGACACTGACAATTTGTGCATTCGATGTGATTTAAAATGAACCTTCAATGAATCATACAGGAGATCTAGATCAAAAGAAATTTTGTGTCATTTTTTTAAAGGCATTACTGAAATTGTCGTTCACATAAAAATATTTTAACAACTATGATAAACTTATTGATCCAGATGCAATCCATCTTAAATGTTTAGCTTGGGTGACTGGTGATCGCGTGATAGTCTATATTTTATATACAATTGAAGCCATTAAAAAAGTCAAATTTTCTTATCTTCTAACCTATTAACAGTTATGCCACCTTTTACAAAATAAAAGTGCATGACTGAGTTCTTTGTATAAGGAATGTATAATGGTAACTATCGGAGAGTCAAATAAGAATAATGATTACATTTTCTACATCCTTGTACAAGCAACTGTGCTTTATATCCCAAAAGAATAAAGAATTCGTTTTATAAAGAATATGAAAGAGGTCATGATAGTTATTTTTTTACCAATGAAAAGTATATACATGGCTTAGTGGAAAAATATTGAAATGTGAATTTACGCATACTTGAGAGAAAAGGTGAAATTTCGTAAAGCAAAATCTTTTTCTATTTCTGTACAAATACTAGTAACATTCATTTTATTTAAAACCTATCCTAGAATTATATGGTGCTCAGTCTTCTAACAGCGGGTAACCTTCTTGCCGCTGGCCGTCAGAATGATATATCAAAGTATATCATTCCCTGGGACCCATATTGTGGACAGATGAATCATCTTTCTCTCGAAACAAGCATGTTACTTTTACATAATTGACATGATTTTGCAAGATCATCATTTTGTAAGAGCTCATTATTTTGTCTCAAAGTTTCACAGATGCAATTCAGCCTAATTATTTCACTTTGAATAGGCAGCGACTGCTTGATAATCCCTGAGTGATGCTTCACGAACATTTCACAGGCAATACATATTGGGAATTTGTAAAGCACGTTGCCTAACATGATTATTTCTGCTCTTTCAAAATATGTACTTATTTTGTGTTTAACCCCTTCCGTATCAGCATATGTATATAAAGATTACATGCAAAACTAGTTTTTCAGAAACATAGCTATACACAATCATATATAACCAGCTATACACAAACACATATTTCAGCAATACCATTTTCAGCGACAGCGATAGAATAGTGAATGGACATGGATGCATACGTGGATCCACTGGTACGTAAGGAGTTAAGTCTTTCAGAATCTTCCCATTTTTTGTTCTGACTTGACATATATCCTGTAATTTGATAAAACTTAGGCCATCGCTATAGTGTTTGATCTATATTTACAAGGATTAGTCTATCGATTTTCTCCCTTTCAGTTGGCAGATCAGATGAAATTCACCCTATAAATGTTAACATTTGCGTATAATTAATACTATCGTTGTTAGTATTTACAGAGTACTCAAACAGATGAATTTTGCTCATAGCTTAAAATTTAAAGCTACATATAAAATATCAAAATGCTTATTAGAGTGTAAATTTTAAATCTAGATCAAAATAAAAATTTCCACAGTGGTTAATTTGGATCTAACTGTACCAATTCTTCTCTTTTTTTTAATTTTCTTTGTACGCATCATGAACCTTTTATGCTTGAAAAAAAATATATACTTGAAGATTTAAAAAAAAAATATTACTGTATAATTTTATATAAAAAATAAATAAATAAAATAAAGAAGTAGAAGCAAAATGGTGCTTTTGGAAAAAAAAATTATGTTAAAATTTAAACTATGTGGTAAAGTGTGTTAAAATTATGTGTTACGTGTATTTGGGGGGAAAAAATGCTAAAGGCAGAAGTAACTGAATTCTTGAAAAATCTTTAAAATTCCTCTTAAAGAACTAGCTAAATGAAGATTCTTAGACAACTAGCTAATGAAATCCCTGAAGTCAATAAATAATCAGCAAACAATAAGTTTTCTAAAGCACATTTATCATCAGCATTTCTCATCATTCTCTGACTGCACTGAAAAAAAAAAAATCTGTGATTGACAACTAGAAAATACATCGCGGCTATAGTAAAAATAGTTCCATTTCATCCTCATAAATTCCAGTTCCTTTAGCTAGCGAGTTCTAGATACCCCTATTAAAATTCTTGAGCGTTTTCCTATAATATCGTGGTCAAACTTTTATAATAATCTTTGCAAATAAATGCGAACACAAAAGGAGAATTTTAGTAACTATAATTCTAATTTACGAATCAATTCTAGAAATCAAAACGAGAATTTCTAGCAATACAAAGGTTTCAAAATATGATAAAACCAGATAAAAAAAACAAATAAGTACAAATAAAATTTGCACAAAGATTTTAAAAAAGACTTGCTTCTACATTCAAGGTTGTAGGACGTCGTTTGCATTTAATAAAAAAAGGGTACAGTCGGAAACAAAAGTGTCCGAACACTAGCAAAAGTTCCTATATAAAAAAAAGTAGAGTTACTGTTTTGTTAAATACATCCTTGTCGAATCATGTTCTTAGTCAGTCTAAGAACATGATTCGACAAGGATTTATTTAACAAAACAGTATTAACTCTTCTTTTTTTATATAGGAATTTTTGCTACTGTTCGGACACTTTTGTTACCGACTGTATGTCATTTTGAGGTTTATTTGAGTTGAGTGGGTTTTACGTCGCACTAGTGTTACACGATGGGTAATTTGCAATTTTCTGGGATTCACCCCTAAGGGTGGTCTGGAAACATGCCATCACAATTTTGATTCTCCACTGAGGGGATGCCCCCGTCCTGGTGACCTCCAGAGGTATACGTACAGTCAGTAACAAAAGTATCCGAACACTAGCAAAAATTCCTATATAAAGAAAGTAGAGTTAATACTGTTTTGTTAAATAATCCTTGTTGAATCATGTTCTTAGTCAGTCTAAGAACATGATTCGACAAGGATTTATTTTACAAAACAGTATTAACTCTACTTTTTTTATATAAGAATTTTTGCTAGTTTTCGGACACTTTTGTTACCGATGACATTTTGAAATCGACACACAAAATTTTGTGGTATATTAAGCTTTCTTTAATTTACAAGATCATTTTGGTAAACGTTGTCCATAACTTTTATTTTCAAAATTTAATTTAATTTCAATTTTTAATTCAATGTTTATTTTCAATCCAACTAACTTTTTCACTGGTGCTTGGATATCGGAAGAGCCGAATGAAACCATTCTTATCACCAGCAGCTAATAAATCTTTAGAGTTTGACACATGACAGCACACATGTACGGCGTCTGGTATATGTTGATTATTCCACATACCTAGAAACAAGAAGAAATAGCATTAAAAATGCAACATGATTAGCACAATATACCCCCAAAATCATGAAACACTTTCTGCAGTTGATGGTAGTGTATGTTTTTTTTAATAGATGGTTGGAATTTGGCAACTAAGTTACTAGAATATGGTTTTTGTTTGATAATAAATCTGTGTCGACTTTATAATAATAATAATAATAAACTGATTTTGTATATAATACCTTTGACAATGATAATATATTTAACACGGTTCATACTACACTGAGGTTCATAATTATAAGGACAAGCATTAACTTCAAATATGTCAATAAAAATTCAAAAAATAGTTACTTTTTCTAAATCACATTTAAAATTAGAACAGTAAAATAAATTTTATCAAAAACTAATTTAAAATAAAAATAGATCTAAATAAATCAAACAAGCATGAAGTATGCTAGTTCACAATTATAAAGACACAAAGACTATCTGACGCTTAAAAGACATTTTAAAAAATGACTAATAATCTGTTGCACTACCATTTCTTTGTACCATGTTGTCTGGCATATTTTTTACTAGATCTTCTAAGTAATTTAAATCTAATTCATTCCATACATAATAAATAGAGTTAACAAGATCTTCTAAAGTTAAATATTTCTTCCCATTGGTGGTCAATTCACAACATTTACTTTATTTTGTTCAAACCACTATTTTGAATCCTTAGATGTATGGGAAGATGAAGTTTAAACCTCCTATAGGATAACCGTATGCTAACAGCTGCTGTCCTCATACTTCTATATACATTTTAGAGTTCATAGTTTTTGAAATCAATAGTAAATCAGTTTTTCCGCTTGCAAAAATCCCCCTCCCTCAAAAATAAACAAATAATAACAAAGCCTCCTTTAAAACGACGACTTTTTCTCTCCTTAAATCATGCCAGTAATGACTAAAACTGTCAGATCTGTCTAAGTTGAAGCGTTTTTCATTTAAAAAAAAAAAAATTGACAATTTTCCAATTCATATTCTCCTGCATCCATTTAATAACGGTTTCTTTATGTAAGATTCTACAACATTTTGTTAAACGCGGTTTTCTATTGATTTTTACAAATTTGGTGAAATAATTATTGAGAACACTTAAAACAGTTGATTTTGAAATATTTTTATGATACTCAATTGCAATTTGCCGAGTCAGATTAGCAAGATGAACAAAAGGAATTTTATCGTGTGAAGTTATCTTGGATTTTGCTCCTGATCTTTTTTTTTTTTTTTTTTTTTTTTTTTTTAACGTATTCAGCTATTTTCTTTTTAATGCATTTTTAAGAGCACATTTAGGTCTTTTTATCTTTTCAGAAATATTTTCAGTTAACAAACCTTTACCACGTAAATTCAATGTTTTTCTAATTTCGATTTCGTTTAACTCAGTTTCACGCCCAGATGTAGAAAATCATTACAAGGCCAATAAAATGTACACATTTAAGTCAAAATCTTAACATTCAAGTGGTTTATTCTGAATATTACATTGCAGTTAGTAATTTGTCATCTCACCTTTACATTTTATTACCATCTGCAGCCGTTTAGGCATGGATCTATGGCTACATCTGGCTACATCTAGAATGATCTGCCAGATCTATGGCTACATCAATCATAGAGTCCCATTGTCTAGCAGAGTTAAAGCAGGGTATTTATGTTCCATTTTAAGCTTAATACGACCCATTGTGTGAAGTGGGAATACCGATGTAGGTTCTCAAACTTTTAACAAATGAACGAAATACTGGCTGGCGGGAGCAAGAGCCTTACTCTAAAAGTCCACGAGGCGAATTGAGTGTTGATAGTATAGGGAAAGGTCGCCTGTGATCGACTAACACCACGAGTCATCACTGGGGTTCGACACATTTCTACAGCGGGAACGGCAATTGACATGTAAAGTTTTTTTTTTTTTTTTTTTTTTTTTCCGCTCAAGTGTAAAGATTTTTTTTTCCCCCCGCTCAAGTGTAAAGATTTTTTTTTTTTTTTTTTTTTTTTTTTGCCGACACGGTAGTCTACTGGCATTAGTTTTAAAAAATACCTATTAATCTACTGTTCTTATAATTATGAGAACTAATATAATAGGCATTTCATTTTTAATATCATTTATTTTTCCTAAAATGAACAATTTTTAAAGTTACCGTATTTTCCACAAGTCAGATTAGGGTTGAACATCAGAAAATTTAGCTGACAAAGCTATGTACAGTCATAAAAAAAAAAAAAATCAAATCATCACCTCCCGGCTAATTTTGACGTAAATTAGTATAGAAACATACAGCTGGTGTCAATCGATAAGTAATAACGCGTAGTTTATAACGGTATAATTAGATTTTGTTTAGGGGTCGTCTACATATTAAAACTGGCAACAACTTACTTTTTTTCTAGTAACAACCTCCATTTTTGAAAAATTTTTGGGGTTATTTGGATCAAATCAGCCCGGAAAATGATATAGTTTATATATTTCTCTCAATTTTACATAGAGTTATAAATTTGTCAAAATATGGGAATGCTAATGTCGAATGAATGTGACAAACATTAATTCATGTCTACCCGAAAAATTATTATATTCAAATTTCGTCTTTTTTTATGCGTTAGAATGAAGTGACCCAAACATATTCCATGCATATTTTTAATTAAAAAACATTTTTTGAATTCTGAAAATTATTAATAAATCCATACTACAAAAAATTATGAATTATGACTAATGTTAATGGTTGCATGAATAGAAAATAGCATCATCAAAAATAAGCGTTTCCAAATTTACAGCTCATCCCTATCATTATTTTTCGAGTTGCAGTGATATTTCAATTTTTATTGCTCTTAGGGGGCTGTCACCTGTTATCATTTGTATCATCCAAAACATTGCACGCACATTATTTAAAATAGTTATTCAAGTAAGTTTAGATGCACATATCATTTCTTAATCAGCATTACTTTAGTTTATTTCATATTGAAAATTATCACACTTTCTTTTCCGATTATTCCATTAATGGACATAATATATTTCTATGCGAGATCTTTATTTATTTATTTATTTTTAATGTTAGGATGAACCCCTAATACATTTTCGTTTGTAACTATATCAAGAATTATTAAAAATATATAATATATACCTTTTTCCGAACCGCCATGACCTCAGGAATTTGAATATGAAGTCAAAAATAGGTTATACTATGTTGCAAATATTAATATGTAGACGACTTTCTAAGCAAAATTTAACTATTGCGTTAAACCTAGACGTTATTACCAATCCATTGGCTTCAGCTGCGTGTTTCTACGATAATTTATGGTGAAATTAGTTGGGGGGGGGGGGAGGATTTTTTTTTTTTTATGACTGTACAAGGTACTAAAAAATACCATTTTACAAAATAAAATTTCTGGTGAACAGGTATTTCTGACATACGTATTATATGCAAGAAAATATGGTATATATTTTCTCAAATAATAATAACGTAATCTGTTAGTGCGTAAGAACAAAAATCATAATTAAATTGATTTTTGATGAACAATACAGTTATTAAACACATTCATTATTAATAAAATATGATCCTTATAAGTTTTTAAACTGATATTGTAACGGTGGAGATCATTTCTAGAAGTTATTTTTTAAGGTAAATGAATATTTATGACACAAATATATAGTGTAAATTTCAAGAAGGTGTGAATAAACCATAGAATTATGAGCACATTGTAAGTAAAAAATGGCAAATATTATAGATAAATTAACATTATTTTTGTGTAAAATTTAGAATGATTAATGCAAAAGGCACTGTAAAATAATAAATAAAAAACAAGTAAAATTAAAAAAAATTAAAGATATACATGGCTGTTAACTTCATGACAGAAAACACTAGATATTTGTGAGCAATTTTCTACAGCAAATTTTGCGGTGATTAAAAAATTCCAATGCAGTAAAAGAGTTGATAAATTAATGAATTATTGTATATCTAAAAAATTTCAATTGAAAATTTTATTCAAAATCAGAATTTAAAATTTTTTATTAAAAATTAGCATTTAAATTTACTGAAAATTAAGTATACAGTCGCTTTTTATTTAATGAATTTGACATTCCACAGAATTATAAATGACCTTTTTTTTTTTTAAATGTTGCTGATAAGTATTTCAAAAGTTAATAAGAATAATATTGCATAATACTGAGTCTAACCTGTGTTTCACTTAAGTATCAGAATAAAAAAATATTAAATTAAGAAAAAATAATTAATTCCAAGTGAATATGAGATTTAATATCGTGAATAAAATACTAATCAAAAACTCATAAAGATACATTCAAGGGTTGGACTAATAACTTGATGTCCTTCTCTACACCTAAACTGAATGGTACCCACATATCTCGTTACCACTTGACAGACATTAAAGTTTTCACCAACAAATGAAATCCGATAAACTTTACTTACCAAAGAAGTCGTACACTAATTAATTGATTGTGGTTAAGTCTCCATTTTTGATATATTAATAAATTAAAATCTTACCTTTCTGAGTCTGAAACCGGAAATAAGGCATATTTTCCTAATAATGTATACATTTTAGCTATCAGTAAACCAAAATACTACATTTACCAATCTCATGTGGAGCTCACATTGAGATGATGGTAAAAATTACAACCTGCAGTAGAATCCTTCCGAATTATTTATCTTTATAAGAGACACTGAAAATAACAATCGCAAAAGCATAATAATCAGCAATAAAGGGAGAAAAAATTCCCATAGGTTTATGCAATTACAGATTTCACTGTAAAAGAATTTGTGTAATATTATACAACAATATTTAGGCAGCTTACTGTGCAGAGGAATACCACAACCGTGAAGAGAAATGTTACCGTAGCATAACGTGTAAGGTTACACAGTTACAGCTGGTAACAGAGCTGTCAACCTAATCCGGCAAATTGTTAGTACCGCCCCTTTTTCTCCACCACTTAATTTTTAGAGTATTTTTCTTCTTAATTCCTCACATTTGAAGATAATAGCTCTAAAAATTAAGTGATGCAGAAAAATAGGCGATACTAACAATTTGCCGGATTAGGTTGGCAGCTCTGTGGTAACATTTCTCTGCATAGTTGTGGCAAGTAGGCTGCCTCAATATTGTTGTGTAATATAATAAAAAAAAAATTATAGTGTTGCCAACTTTTATTATTTTTTCCGGGGCATTTTTAGCCCTGATTTTATTTCATACCACTTTATTAATAGAATAATTTTCTCCAATGAATAACAGCGATAAAATAAGAAAAAAAAAAAGACTCTTAAAAAAGTGGTATGGAAAAAAGGCGGAGCTAAAAATGCTCCGAAATAAATTAGAATAATTCATAACTCTGCAATTAATCGAAATAGTCTTTGAAGATAAATTTAATAAACTGAATAAAGCGGATGAAACAATACGTATCTGTTGAACCTACTTCAGATCATAGTGCTCAACTGAATAATGCATAAACATAGATTTGAATATTTTATCGAAAATTTTGAACTAGTTTAATAAAACATAAATATTATTTTATTTATTTTTCTAATTGTAAAATTACTCCAAAATACAAGCAAATTCAGATTTCAATAAATCAATTTCACTGGCATGTGTTATCGAACCTAAGCCTACAAATTAAAAAAAATTACATTTTTACAAAACATACTAATCTGAAATATATTTAGTTGTTTATCAGCAAATGTTTTTATTTTTATTTATATGGAATGATTTTTCTGAAATTTCCTATCGAGATTAAATTTAAGGTAATATTTTACCTATGAAAAATATATAAATTCTCTTTAAGTTTAATTCAGCGTTAAGTTTTAGTTTTAGTTAAATATTTATCAACCAATTTTATCGATCATATATAATTTATCAATTCCCAGAGCTGTCAACCTAATCCGGCAAACTGTTAGTACCGCCCCTTTTTCTACACCAGTCAATTATTAGAGTTTTTTTCTTCTTAATTCATCGCAAATATATTTGAAGAAAATTACTTTAAAAATTAAGTGGTGTAGGAAAAGGGGCGGTACTAACAATTTGCCGGATTAGGTTGGCAGCTCTGAATTCCTTTCATTTAGCTTTAAATTTAAAGTTGAAATAAGTGAAATGCTTTATTTTTTAAAGGATCTAAATCTGGATATCACGAACAATTTGAAAAGTGTGTCCTAATTTTGGACATAGCTGTAGCTTATTTTATTAGACCTTATAAAGAAAGAGAGAGAGAGAAAACACAAACCATTGATTTTGTACCCAAGAGTGCAATTTGGTTTATACCATTCTAGTTCTTTCAATAGAGAAACTGAATGTACTTTTTCTCTTCTTTTCAAGTCCCCTGTAAACAAATTAAAAAAGTAAGTTCAACACATTTCACTATAGAAAACTTATTCGGTTTTTCTAAAACACATTCAAACATATCATTTAAAAATTCAAAAGTTAATTTACTAAAAACACTGAAAGCAAACTTACTGTTTTTATGAAGAAAATATAAATGAAAATAATAAGTTTTAAGCATTCTTAAAGAACTTAACCCTTCATCTACCGACAGTAATTTAAAATATCATTAGTTTAAAAAGAGTATAAAATCGAATTTATGGAAAAAATGTCAAAAATATTTATAAGAATAGAACGAATATACCTCATTTTAATGTCACTAGAAGGCACTAGACGCTAGATGTCGCCGTTTTTGTTCAAGATAGGATTTTATAGAGTGCTGTCAGCGTTTTTGCTTAGCATTTTTCACGATCACGTGTCTTATAACACTGCTCGGCATGAAAATTGCCCCCAACACCATTTTTGCAAATTCTTATGTAAAATGACCTCCTGAATCCGAATATGATCCCCATTTTGCCGTATAACCCACCGTTTTTTAGGAGATGTGCCCCCCTATTTTTATCACTTTTCGGTAATTTTTTGGCTATAAGTTTGATTTTTAGGAGGGGAGATTATTATTTTAATTGTTAAATATCTTCTGAGGGGCTACAGAGTTTGAAAATTCTAAAACTTGAACATTTACGACAAGGGGAAAATTTAGGGGGGGGGGGATTTATCACTGAAATTATGTATTACATTTCTTATATTTGTATAATCTATTACTAATGTTATTTATTAAACATTATATTTTTTGTTTTTAAGGGTTAAATTAATTCTTTTTAATTCTCCAAATCAAATTCATGGCCATAAAATTACCGAACAGTGATAAAAATCGGAGGGAGGGGATGTTGTCCCGAGAAAACGGTGGGTGACTGAGCAAAATGGTAGTCATATTCGGATTCAGGAGGTCATTTTGTATAAGAATCAGCAAGAATGGTATCAGGGGTCGAATTTATTTATTTTATTTTTATTTTTATTTTTATTTTATTTATTTATTTATTTTATTTATTTATTTATTTTTTTTTTTGCAGCGCAGTGTAATTCCTATATTACCTCAAGATTCTGACATCAATCTTAACAAAAATATAAGGAAAAAAAAAATTTTTTTTTTTTTTTTTTTTTTTTTTTTTTTTAAGGTCTTAATATCTTTTTCGTTCTTGTATCAATAGTACACTAAAATACCACCTAACTAAATCCTCATTAATTTCTATGATGAGGTGATATGCATATTTTTTATTGCATATATCTTTGAATTGACTATATATATATATATATGCTTTAAATACCATTTTTGTATTTTTATAATGCAGTAGATAAAGGGTTAACTTAAAAAAATATATATTTATAGTTTTTTAATACTTTCTGCATTTTAAACAAATTTATAAATACCAGGCTCAACAGGAATAAAACTTTAACGAGTTCTACATACAAAAAGATATATTATATATACATATATATATATATATATGTATTAATTTCTTTCTTTAATATTAAAAGTAAATCAATTATCAAATTTGAAAAAGAGAAAATGAGAGAACAAGTGTTTTAATCAATAGTAAAATGGAATGTCGAAAAATGTATTTGAAATGAGGTAAAAAATATAGAAACATCATTATCACAGATCATTAAAAATTTAATTAATTTTCCGTGTCGGTAAAATGTCATCAATATATGGTTGCATTAACACAACATTATATGGCTACACATTGTTTCATGTAAACATGTTGGAATTTCAGTTTAGACAATTTTAATTTTATAGAATTTGAAATTTCCCATTTTGTTGACAATTAGGGAGTAACCTTTAAATATAAATATTTGTTACCAGAAGTACATTAAATTCTAGATAAAAACGATAAACTTTTCAGGATCTTCGAAAGTACATGTAAAACAACAATTTTAATAAATATATAGTAAAAAAAAATATTTTAAGGTTATAAAAAAAATCTCAAAATTAACAGAGCATGTAATACACTCACAAACGATAAAACTAGTGCATTTACAGATCAAGGATCCTACTAATGACCGAGAGGCTTTACTCTCAAATATGGTAGACGGGAGCTGCTAAGCTCGATTCTAGATCGTGATATAGGCCCAACCATTCGTAGTTTTCCGTGATTTTCTCTGATACTCGCGTAATACTGGCTAGGACCCTTTTGAAAAAACCCAACGGAGGGCATCCCGCCTAGGCCCAAGACCCTTCGCGTTGTTATTCGGACTCTAAGGCTACACACGAACCAGATTCACCCTTTCTTCCTTCCTATGTTATCATATGGGTTTGCAGCTTTATATTATAAAGATATCTTGTTCAAAAATGAAATTTTTTAAATTCCACTCTTCTTGAACATGCCATTTTTTGTCTTAGTGTGCGATTTTTTCAAAAGTAAATTCAAACATTTCCTTTATAGATAAAATTATAGTCCTAAGTTTACTTAATAGAATAATAGGTTTAGATTTATTTATTTATTTTATTATTATTATTATTATTATTTATTTATTTTTATTTATTTATTTATTTTTTTTTTTTTTGAAAAAATTGCATACTGAAATAAAGGGTGACATGTTCAAAAAGTGAAATTTAAATGTGAGTATTCGAAAACTTCATTTTTGAATGCGGTCTCTAAAACGCAAAATGGTATCCCAATTCTTTTGGTCAACGACAACATACATCGATAATGTGTCAGCCAATGTTTTGCGGATGGTGGGCGGTTGTGAAAAGATGAAATGTCAGGCACAATTCATTGTTTTTCGTTGTTGTTGGATAGAAAAAAACGCCCCCTGTCACTTATAATTTCTTACGCAGTATCTTGCTTTAGGATGAATTCTTCAACCATAAATTTGACAATTTCAGTAGCTTCAGTAGCTTCAGTAATAGGTTATGTCTTTGTAATGGTATATCTCGTCAGATAATCGGTGCAAAAAATTATTCATCTGTTGCGGCTTCGGGTAACTGGAAAGCGTCCAAGTAGGTCTATTCCGATTTTAGCAAATGGTGCGTCAGGAGACTTTATCGGTTGTAGTCATTCTGGTGGCAATTAAGGCAAAGTTTTTCTTCTTTGACATTTACGGCAGTGAGACACATATCGACGTACGCACCCATATAGTCCTGGACAACAGTACGACTTCCGTATCCTGTCGTATGTTTCGGCAAGTCCGAGATGACCGGCGGTTGGAAAATCATGAAGACTCCTTAGAATATCATGGAGGAGTTGTTTCGCAGTTCCATTTAAATTTACTTTCAACACACAACTTTCTGAGGCGGTTGCGGGCTTTACGCATGCTGCTTTGAATATTGGTCCATTTTTAGAAAACATAGGTTCATTTAATTGCCTGCTTAGTTTTACAGAGATGACGGAGAAATCGGCACTTGAATCAATAAGAGCTCTTACACTTTGTCCATTTACTGCAACCTGGTTCTTTTTCAATTTAGTCGTAGTATACGTTTCAGGACTTTCTGCAGTTGCGGCCTTACCTTCTGCACAGGTCGCCTGAATTAGTTTTCCGCGCCAAGTCAGTGCGGAGAGCGACTGGAGCGGCGTTCAAGTGATTGCGACTGTCGGCGTTTAAACGAGCGACCAGAATAGGGTGAGCTACTTCTAAAACTGGTAGAGCTGGACTGTACGTAGTTGTCATCAAAAATGTTTAGGGACACATTGTCTATGTCTCTTCGAAATCTAGGTACCCTAGAATTTCATGCAAATATCTGTCGCCTTTCTCTACAGTATTTCAGCACTTGTCCTGCACATCAGCAATGATAACAGATTGGTACATTAGCGGTAGTTCTCCATGGGTCTGTTTTACGTTGGTAAAAAGTGTTATTTCTGGTTCCGTGTCTTGGCTGAGGTCTAACTGAAACTGACTGTTGAGGCGTGATATTGTGTCTTCTTTGCTCCATGAGAGGAGCCAAAGCTTCCTCCATGACTTCCTCTTGGACAACCGAGACAATGTCCATTGCAGATTCAGATTCGTTGTCTCGGCAGATTCAATTACCGGACGAAACTTTTGAAGCTCTTAACTCGTAATACTGTGTATGAGGGACGTCACCGATGTCCATTTCAAATGACATAGTAGAAACGTTAGATAATCTCTGGAATCTTGGTCGATTGACCCGCGTTCGTGGAAGGCTTTCTATCTGACGGCAGCATTTCGAAAGCTCTTTCCCTATTTGTTAATCTTAGGTCAACAGGATCTGGTATAGTTTCTTCGCAACACCTTTCATGAGATGAGCCAGTTTTTCTTCTTCTTTCATAGAAGGGTTGACATTTCAGCATAGACACGTAACATCAAATGTCTATCCAACTTGCAGTTGCTTCTCAACTTGTTATACGTCATCTGTTCGGGAAAATGTGTTCTATCGTGTATTCAGGAATACACTCCAATTAGCAATGGTATCCTCGTTGTTACCAACCCCTGCCTAGCTCTTCCGGCAAGGTAGAAAATTACGATTACCAGGCACATTTGCTCGTCCCAGCTGTTGTAGGTGGCAATACATTGAAAGTACTTCAGTCACCTGCTACCATCTTGTTGGCCATACCCGGAAAAGATGCATGGATTTCTAGATAGCTGATACATACTTGCCAACATCCTAATTAATATTCCATAGTGTTGTTAGGCCCGCCCTTTTTTTCACACTAGTAAATTTTTATAGTAATATTCTCCAAACGCAATTACGATTAAATAAGTAGAAAAATACTCTAAAAAGATACTGGTGTGAAAAAGAAGGCGAAGCTAACAATACTACAGAATATTAATTAGTATGTTGGCAAGTAAGCTGCTACGTCAGGATTGGTACTGTGGCAAAGTTGGGCTTTTGCTCAGTTTCATCCGGCGTCCTTCTTGAACTTCTATTTGGATTGGGGAGGCTCTCAAACTACGAAGGTAGTTCTTGAACCGATTAATTCTACGTAGCTCTTCCGTTATGCGTTGTACGTATCGTTACCCGGAGCCTCCACCAAACTGTGAAGTAGATTATATGAGTGCAGACATAAATAGCTATTTTGGGGGAAATACTAAAGGCGAGATAACACAAAGAACGTTAAGCTAAGCTCGTGACCTTATTTTTCAACTAAACTAAATGCTACACTGTAAAAAATATGTCCTATTTGCTAACAGAAATTTTCTGTAATTACAAAAAATACGTTCTCACAACGTAATTTTTTCGTAAATTACGAATATTTTCTCAAATTACAGAGAATTTCTGGCAGCAAATAGGACATTTTTTTACACTGTACATCAGTTTATATACAGTTAATGGACTTCCTCGAACAGGATATTCCAGAATTCGAATGTTCTAAAAATTGAAAAACATTAATGGAGTAATTAGCATAAAAACATAATGAATAATTGAGAAAGAAACATAAGGTACATTTAAACATAAACCAATTTTAAGCAACTTGCTTCGACAGGGCTCGAGCCCACAACATTTGGTTTCGAAGCCCGATGCTTTACCTCTGAAACACGGTGTTCACAAACAAATGAAACAAGTTTCTTCATAATATTAATGAAACATGAAAATATTATAAATTTTACTTCAAAATAGCCGTGATAGTCGTATGATTAATATTTATTAATGAGCGCAAAAAATATAAGCTACAAAGATTTTAGTCTAAAACCAAAATTGAATTATTTAAAAAATAAAAGGAAAGGAAAGGATAAAGAAGGCAGTTAATTATTGTAAATAAATGTAGAATTCCTTTTTGTTATATTTTAACTATTGTTAAAATATATATAAAAAAAAGTTGTATATCATTTTAACAAGTCAATTCAAATTTGCACAAATGACTACTAATAAACTAAACTTTATAATATAATATACTCACAAAAAGCAATATCGTGGTAATCATTATCTGTAAACACAGCTTGTATGTATTCGCCATCTATGGACCAGTCAAGCATTAATATTGGTACATTACCCTAAAATTATTTTTTAAAAAATTAACACACAAAATATTTTAAATCAGAACAAGTAAATAATAATAATAATAATAATAATAATAATAATAATAATATACACTCTGCAAACGATTAGTTTTTTTTTTTTTTTTTTTCCAGTTTAAAACCTTATCTCTCGATGGAATGTTTTCAAGCATTGGGTATTTAAAGAACTGGGTCTTTCTCATGTTTTCCAGTAAAGATTTGTTTAAGACAACATTTAAGGGACCGGTAATAAATTGAGCAAAATCAATAATGTTTGTGATCACCTTGTATCGTTAAGTGAACGAAATGATCTGTAACTTTAGGATATGTTAATATAGATCCATATCAATTTGTGAATGAATTTGTGTGACGATAGCATATAAAATATCGGAGATATAAGCATTTATTTTACAACTCCAAAAAAAAATTAGTATGTTTTTTATTTATAATATACAGAGTTTTTAACGAAAATTATTCCCGCTTTCAGATAAGTTGAAAAAACAATTTTCAAACAATATACTGCAATCAGAATACAAATTTCTTAAATATCTCATGAAATATGAGCATTTTTATGAAAAACGTTTTCACTGCGCAATAGTGAAAGACAGAAATATATTCATTACATAGGTTGAAAGCTAGATATCTTGGGCAACTTTTGTCAAAAGTGCATTTGAATAGAGTAAAAATTAAGTAAATTATCCGAAAAAGAACGAGCTAGATTTTAGATATTTTCTAAAGAGTTGAAATTTCATAAAGGGCTTTTCACATGCCGCGTAATTAATTTAAAGATCCAATTATTTTAATCACTTAGCAAAAGTTTTTTTTTTTTTTTTTTTTTTAATCTCACAAATCTTAGTAAATAAACAAAAATATGTTAGAGTTACAAGCTTATAAGGGGTTTTCACAAAAAGGTACTTTTGAAGCATGGTTGAAATGATTGGATCTTCAAATTAATTACGCGGCATGTGAAAAACCCCAAAGGAAATTTCAACTCTTGGAAAATATCTAAAATCTAGCTCGTTCTTTTTTGGATAATTTTCTTAATTTTTACTCTCTTCAAATGCACTTTTGACAAATGCTGCCCAACATATCTGGCTTTCAACCTATGCATTTTTTTTCCTTTCACGCATGCGCAGTAAAAACGTTTTTCATAAAAATGCTCATATTTTATGAAATATTTAGGATATTTGTATTCCGATTGCAGTATATTGTTCAAAAAGTGGTTTTTTCAATTCATCTGAAAGTGGGAATAATTTTCGTTTACAACTCTGTATATTATAAATGAAAAATATGCTGTTTTTTTTTTTTTTTTTTTTTTAAGGTTTTAAAATTAATGCTTATATCTCCGTTATTTAATAAGCTATCGTCACACAAATTGTACTGAGTTTATTCACATAACCTAAAGTTACAGATCATTTCGTTCACTTAACGATACAGGGCGATTACAAATATTAGTGATTTTGTTCAATTTGTTACCGGCCCCCTAAATGTTGTTTTAAACCAATCTTCACTGAGAAACATGAGGAAGACCCAGTCCTTTAAATACCCAATGTCTGAAAACATTTCAACGAGAGATAAGTTTTTAAATTGAAAAAAACTGATCATTTGCAAATCTTGCTAAACTTTTAGCAGGAGTGTAGCTGAAAAACAAAATTTAAATCACCCGATTCAACACTAAATTTTCTTCGATATAGCAGATGATTGCACAGTTAATACTTTCAAGTATTACCTTTATTTTACCTAAAAGAAACAAATCAGAGTGAACTGGTACGTTTTTCTTGTTATTTACTCATATTATTTGACAGTAAAAAACATTTTGCGTAATATTACGCTATATATATATATATATATATATATATATATATATTACTTTAATATTTTCAGCTCAAATTGGTCCTTTTAAAAGAAGTAGCTTTCCAGTAAAAAATCTCACCAGAAATTATTTTAATAAATGTGTTTTGTATGGATGAACTAGAAAGAATTCTGCGTTCAAGTTACATAACAGGCTAAAATTACGAAATCCTAAATAAATTTAATAACTTCTTTTTTCCATTATTTAGTGATTAAATAATGGAAATTTCGAAAGATCCCAAATCTGTTTATTTGATTTTTGTTAATAATGAGATGAATATATTCTGTTTTTCAAGTCAATAGTTAACGAAAATACTTTTGAAAATTCTGTTGTTGAAAATGGGAAAGCGTCTTAAAGTGATTAATTAGAAAATGAAGAATTTTAAAGTATTTAATTTAAGAATAAATTAGCAGCTATTCAGCACTGATGTAGCAATTAAAAGAAACGTCGAATGCTATTATATCTCTACGAGGCAGTTACATATTCCTAAAAAGGTCTGTTCAAATTATACTTCTTGGATCTGTTGATGAGGAGCCCAAATCAACAGTGATTTGAAAATGTGTTTTCAAAAATTTGCGCGACATCAGGCAATGATGTGCGACTAACAACACAAAATATTTCAGGAACGATATAATTAAATAATATCTAAACATTGTTACTATCGTAGAAACGTTTCAAAACTCTGCTTTCAGTTGCGTTTAAAAATGTGGAACTATGCACGATCCTAACAAGCAAATTAATTTTGCTTGCTACTATAATGAAAGATTGTAACGTTTTTGCAACCTAACTGAAACATTTTGTGCTGTGGGGTTAATATACATTACTCCGATTTTTAAGGCTGGGCTAATAATATATATATCTTTTTTTCCTTTTATAAATGTCATTCAGATTTTCTAAACCATGGCTTCGGCATTTCAAAAACAAACATCAGATCGTTGGCAATAAGAAAAATACCTCAAAATTTCGAAATAGAATCATATTACAAGTTCTTCCAAAGTAAACTGAAATGGTGATATTATTATTATTATTAAAGATTCGCAAGAAGCAGATTTTCCATAGTGATTTATCGAGCTTTAATAAATATTCATTCCATAAGAATACTTGATTTCGTAAAGCTTAAAAGCATTGCACGATCTAACTCACGCCATAACACTTTCAGAAACTGTAATGCCTACATTCAGTCAATATCTATCACCGTCATTTATTGCATTTACTGAATCATAAAGACTCTGTAACTCAACTTAAGCAGAAAAAGTTTCAAACTAAAAATATTTATATATCGTTGCAGTAAAATGGGGGGTGGGGGGGATGGAATGAAATGAGATTGCATGGGTCGTGTATCATGGATATTTATCGAGGGGAAAAAATGCATGAACATATGATACAATAAGACGACTGAATTGTTTTCCAGTTCTATAAATTTAAAAATAACGTAAAATAAAATGTGTATAAACCATAAAGAAATAAAAAATTCTTGATGTATTCATTCCAAGATAGCTGATTTTTTATTTTTAGGAAAATCAAATGCGGGTTTTTCAATTTTCAAATTATGAATAAAAAGCAATAGATTTTTAGGAAAATTATATTATAAGAATTCTGTGTATAACGTTTTGACATAAAAAGTACTAAAATTTTCTTATTTTTATGAGCATTTCTTGCTTATAATCTGTGATGGCAAGTCCATTAGTTATCTTTTGTTATTTGAGTTTCATTAAAATATTTCTTTACAAAAAAAAGAAGTTTTTTTTCTTTTTTTTTTTTTTTTTTTTAACGACAGGAAAAAAATATTGTAATTTAATTACTAAAAGCTAGTAAACCCTCTTTATGCTGAAAATTATGGATTATAATATCTTTCTTCTTTCTGTGATTGATGTTGTGGTTGTGTGGATTAAAGCCGATTGACTACGTTACAGTTTCTCCTAAGCTTGGGTGGAATGTACTCCTCTGCGGGAGTCATTTTAAGGGATTTTAGCCCGTATTTAAGCGAGTTTAGGAGAAAACTCCAAAAACTCCAAACGGCTAGGCCGTCGAACGCAACATAAACTCGGACCTGGCACTCCTCGTTTTCCAGCTTTAAGATCGGAATCATAAAATTCTTACATGGTATATATATATATATATATTTGGATGAGTTTTTTTCTACATTCCTTTAAGTTGAAAAATATTTCATTTTTAAATACTAAAAAATGTTTCTCAATGAATCAATTTAATTCTATTTTCATTTTTAAACGCAATCATATTTTCTTTTTCAACCAATTGGTGACAAAGGAATTACAACAGATTTAAATCAAAATACCATGGACAAAATACTAAAATTTATTTTAAATAGGGAAAAAAAAAACTATTTTTTATGAAGATTTATAAAATTTTGACTGGTTAATAAAAAATCTATTTCTTAATTGTGTTTGACTCACTGGTAACACAAAATCAATTTTGTACATGTAACCATTGCTATGAGTTTGGAAGAGATACAGATTTCCATCAGCACATCCCACTGCAAGAGTGTCACCGTCTGCAAGGAAAAAACATTTATAATAAGAATATTTTTAATATGAAGCAAAATCAAAATCTATTTAATACATTTTAATTGCATAGAGGAATATCAAATTACATGCAAATTTGAATTTTATATATACACACCTATTTTTCATTCTGTTACCTTAAATATTTTTGTTTTTCAAACCGCAAAATAGGCAGCATAGTTACCAACTTTCGTGATTTTGGTGTTGTTGTAGGGCCGATTTCCTACTTTAAGTACCTAGGGCTTGGATCACAAACTTCTATGGAGAAAACCATGTAAAACTCCCAGCTAGTCTGTCGAAAGTTCGAACACGGCCCTTGCCATTTGCCAGTTTTGAGAGTAGGACCTCTCGACTTCTGGTTGGACATTTTTATTTTTGTCAGACTATTACAGATATTACATGTTCTTTCACCTAAAAATCTTTAATTCAAGATTAGTAAACTTCGCTTTGACCATTCGTATAAAATTTTGTCAAAGTATTACTATTTGAACTATTTAAAAGGTAGTAACACATACACATAAAAATAATATAATAATAATACCTATCTTGCATGCGGAGTTTTCCTGATTTTGTAATCTTAAAAGTTGCAAAACATTTTTCTTAAGATTTTAAATCACATGAAATGAAATAATAAATAAGGTTGGTTGGTTTGCCGCGCTACATTTATTTTTTGAACACTATGTGAGACCGGGACCTACGGCTTAAAGTGGATTCCCAACCATTATAAACATCCATTTCTGAATCGGGATTCGAACCCTACTCCTGAAAACCTGAGCACTAATCCTTCGGCCACTAGATGGGCTGGAATAACAGGCAAATTGGAAATCAACATATAACACAATAGGCAAGAACAGAGTTAAATACGTAAAATATACTGATATTTTATTAAAAATTTCATAAATGTCTACAAAGTAAAATAATCTTTTAAAATATTTTTGTCATATAAGTTATTAGAGGGATGAAAGTTCTGCATTTTCTTTTTTTTTTTTTTTTTACGAAAACGAAATCCTACATTCACACCAGACTAAACTTTTCATTTAAATACATTTCTATTAACACACAGATAATGTGTTAAAATAAATGTACTTAAATGAGCAGTTTATTAGGGTGTAAATGTAGTATTTCGTTTTCATTAAAAAAGAATAAAAAAATATAAAAATAAAATAAATAAAAATAAATAAAAATAAATAAATAAAAGTGAAATTTCTATCCCTGTTATTAGAAACTATGAAATAATTTAAAAATATTCGAAAAAAAAAATTTCTTTCTAAAATTGAATAAGGAATCAAACATAATTCCTCCCTTTAATCCTCACGGAAAATTATAAATAATTAATCGAAGTAAAAAATAAACTTAAAATATGATTTATTATTTTTAAATTTATTTTGCATATTTTTCATGCGGCTATTATATTTGATATTTTTCAATACATCCGGTTAACCATTAATTCCAAAACAAGTATCTAAGTTAAGATTTACACTCAACAATTTTAGAAAGACGTGAATTCTAAATACAGCTAGAAACGATTTATTCTATTATCTATTAGATATATTCATCGTATACCTGAAAATAAATATTTATCTTCTTTCACATCCTTATAATGTATAATATTATAATCCTTCTATTTGAAGCCAATGTTATAAATATAATCTCTATAAATAGACGAACATTTAACAAACTTACTCTCATTAGACAGTCGAGTTATTGACTTGCATTAATGATGTTCAAATAAACATTAGGAATTAGATATAGGTTTGAAAGGAAATCAATTTGCCGCAACAATTGTTGCCACCAACAAAAGAAACTCATTTAGAAAATTTCAATGAATAACTAATGTTTTCGAGCGAACTACCCCTTACGTTAAAATAAATATATTGATCGGAACAACTAACTATTTAGAAAGTTTTCACTTTAGAAAAGAGCAGTTTTTGAAAGTAATGTTCTTCTAATTGTATAATTTAGTGAAATAAATAGCAATTATAAATTTATTGCAAAAAGAAAATATTTAATTCAAATCAACTATATATATATATATATATATGTGTGTGTGTGTGTGTGTTTTAAATAGACACTAAATAGCTTGCAAACTAAAACAATATAAAGGGATTATTGGGCTTTATTAATGTATTTTTAAACTTAAGTGAAGAATAATAATTCTCATATTTAGAATATAACTCATAGAAAATTTAAAATTTTAAAAAATAACAGAGACTATTGTTTTTAAAAGTACAATTTTTTGGAACAATAATTTGTATCTCGCATATTGAAAGATTTATGGCATACAGATTTATTAATCTTTTCTTATGTCATAACGGCACATTGTCGTGGCAGTGGTGACGTGGCTTAAGGCCGATTGACTACTCTAGGGTCGTAGACCTAGGTCCTAGATGGAGTGCCTTGCGTGAAGGTCTTTCTAAGGGATCCTAGCCAGTATTTACGCGAGTTTCGGAGAAAAACACGAAAAACTCCGAAAAGCTAGGTCGATGAGCGCGGCCAGGGATCGAACCCGGTACTTCCCGTACCGGGAATTTTGACACGGCACATTTTCATAGTGAATACTCTATAACAATATTTCAGTCCTCTTTAAATTTATGTATAGTGCTAGTAATATACTCGTTAAATAAATTCTATCGGTTCGTCTTTGGAATGATCATATTTTAAGAGACATTTCACATACTGACAAATTTCTTTTAAAATAACCTATGTAATAAAAATCCTAAGAGCTGGAAAATCGGCATATTTTTCAAAAGCTTTAGTCAAAAACACAATATTTTCATTTTCCAGGGGAATTTTTTCAAAAGCAATATTATCAAAAATAAAATAAAATAAGATTCTTTCATGAACATAATTTAGGACACGAGCTCTATTTTAGACATAAAATTTTTCTTTTTATATACTGATAAACTTTTAGACTGACAGCCAACTCTGTCCATTTTCTGACACCACTATTCCAATACAAAAGTTTTTGCTTTATTTAGTAACGAAAAATCTGCAATTAAATTAAATGAAGATAACTATACTAAAGAACCCCCCCCCCCTCCGATACGGAGGACATCCTACCAAGACTCTTATGTCTTCGTATGGACAACTGGCCTAAAACCACACACCACATCACCACCTGAACTTAAGAAGGATGGATTAAAAATAGAAGTTTATTGCTGCAACTATGCAGATCGTCTTAACTCGCTAAAACTCGTGTATTATTAATATTATTCAAAGTCATAAGGTATGTGTTTAATGTTTATTGGTTTCCACTATCTTTTAATAACAATTTCCCATAATTAGCAGAATTCTATTTTGATAACGTTAGTCTTAATATGAAATTTAAATTCATTATTTGTAAATATTACAGATAAAAAAAAATATGTTGCTTATACCATCTGCATAAGAATACTAAATAATATAACATGACATTAACACTTTACTTTTTTTTTTTTTAAAGAAAAAATATATATATTTAACTACTCTATTATAAGTAAATGAGCATTATAGAAAGCAACGTCAATTATTTATTGAATTTTTTAAAAATCCAATTGAATTTTTCTAAAGAATTTCATTACGGGGTTATCTCATATCAAAACTGACGCAAAGAATGTAATAGTAATTTTATACGATTAAAATAATTCTACACAATATGCCTAAATAAACATTTTCATGAAGCTCCTGTGACTAGCTATAGAATTATTGTTTAAAGCTAAATCCAAACTTGAATGTTATATACTTAAAGTTGTAGACATTATTGAACGCTTTAGCAATTACACACACGCATACATAAAAATAAAATAAGATAAATAAAAATTGTTAAAAATGAACTACTTAAAACTGAGAAAATGAGCCTCCTCTTACTTTTTGAGAATATTTTTCTTAAAAACGAAGAGATGCATACTTAAATGCGAAAGCCGTTGGTTTCTCAAAAATGTAATATTAGTATAAATAAGTATATTACTAATAATTTTATTTCATGAAAGACATTACTATAAGTTACAACATTACCATCTTATTTCACACTTTTCATTTTCTCAAAAATGAGAAACAAATCTTCTCACGTTTGTCAAAATTAAGAAGATATTTTATTCAAAAATGAGAAAAAGAAAAAATTCTTAAAAATGAGAAGTTTCTACTCGGAGCTATTATAAGAACTGAAACTTCTCAAAAGTGAGAAGATTCTGCTTATTTTTGAGAAGTGTATTGTAATAGTGCAGCATGGCAGAAATAAAGAATATATTTATGTTCAACCAAGAAAAAAGAAAAAAATATATATTTGGTGTCCCCAGAGAAGAAAATCAATCACAATGAAGAATTGATGAATGAAAATTGGACGTAATCAGATATAATATTCTCATAAATGAATATTTATATCTACTCAAAAGTAGGGAAGCAATATTCTCATTCCAAACCGTACATTATCACAATTGAATACATATGTTTACTCAAATATGAGAAAATAATCTTCTCATTTATTAAAATATCTTCTCAAATATCAATATTACCATCTCATTTCACTTCTTGCCTTTTACCAAAATGAAAAAAAAAAAATCTTTTTTTTTTTTTTTTTTTTTTTGGTCAAAATTAAGAAGATATTTTATTCGAAAAGGCGAAAAAAAAATTCTTAAAAATGAGGAGAAGTTCCTACTTGGAGCTATTATAAGAAATGAAACTTCTCAAAAATGATAAGATTCTGATTAATTTTGAGAAGTGTGTTTTAACAATGAAAAAAAGAAAAGAAAGAAGGAAAGAAAAAAAAAAGAATCATGCTATGTATTAGAGAGCTATTTTCTTCCACAACGTTTATTAATTAAAACGAATCAATAAATTCACTACACATTAACTATAAACATCAACTATACACAAAAACTATAACTACATCAATATATTCAATACACATTCAACAATTGGAATAAAACTATACGTCCTCCGGGGCGGGGGGGGGGGGAGTAAAAGAAAAAGGAAAAAAAAAAGGAAGAAAGCATGTACAGTAAATTTAATTTGTCTTGCACGATAAAAAGTAAATAATAGTTGAAGAAAAAAGGTGGGAGTAGTATAAGAGAATTTGGGATGTCGCTCTACGGTCTTCGCATAATAACGCTCTTTAGACCAGAACCTACGACTTAAAAAGGATTCCAAAGATCCATGTCTGAATAGGGATTCACTCCCGGCACCTAACAACTGAAGACCATGGCGCAAACCATTAGGCTACGAAATAGGCTGATAGTACAAGGGAAAAAAAGAACACGGTTTTTTTTCAGAAGATATACATAGCAAAAAAAAAAAAATAAATAAATAAATAAATAAGAAGAAGAAAAGAAAAGAAATACTGAGATTTTGAAAGATTTGCGTTTTTTTTTTTTTTTTTTTTTTTTTTTTTCTTTGACCTTTCCTAACTCGAGGGTATTGTAACTGTATAAAGAAAAGATAAACAGCTCACTAAAATATTTTGTATTTAACTGATTTAACTTAATAAAAAAAAATTACTTGAAATCAATTTGGAAGTTAGCTACTTTCTGGCTTAAAAAGTACAGTATGTTCCAGTACCATACCTAGTGAATTTCAAGGAAAGAGTTTGAAAGTGAGATTTTAAATAATTTTTAAGCATTTATTTAGTTGCTTGTTAAAACTTTTTTTTTTTTTTTTTAACGTTTTATTTGATGATATTGAAAACAGAAAACCTTACCTTAAAGAATTTATGAATGTGTTAAAATATAAATTCACATAACGATTCGGCCAATTGCAAAATTAAGCAAGTATTATTTCAAATTACAGAACAACTAGTTAGCCATTAATGTAAATATCTTCGTTTCAATCGTGAGAAATATTTCTTCAGATTCAGTTCTATGAACCACTTTTTTACTTTCCGAACACTATAGTGAGGAAAGTATTGTAATCATGTCAAAAATCCGAATTCGAGATTTTGATGTTTCTATACGTTTCGAGGTCCAACGAGACCATTTTCACTATTTTTACGATGATGTATGTATGTGTGTGTGTATGTATGTGTGTATGTATGTGTGTATGTATGTGTGTATGTATGTGTGTATGTCTGTGAGTGAACACACTAGCGTCTAAACGCTTTGTTCGAATAAGCTGAAAGTTGGTACGTATATTGTAAGTCACCATAGTACGAACCCTATAGATTTTGGTGAATCTAGCACTTATAGTTTTTTTACAGGGACACAAAGAAAAATTCTTTATCATTATGGCCAAGGGACCAAAATCTTAAAAGTGCGATAGCATCTAAACGCCTTATTCAATTGAGCAAAAACTTTATACACACATTATAGGTCACAGATACTCAATCTGTATAGATTTTGGAGAATCTAGCACTTAAAGTTTTTTACAGGGACACAAAGAAAAATTCTTTGCCAAATTTTTAAAAGTGTGATAGCGTCTAAACGCCTTATTAATCTGAGCAAAGAATTTGTACACATGTTATAGGTCACATTTGAACCAACTGTATAGATTTTGGTGAATCTAGCACTTACAGTTTTTTTACAGGGACACAAAGAAAAATTCTTTATCATTATGGCTTATGAGACCAAATTTTTAAAAGTGCAAGCATCTAAACGCCTTATTCAATTGAGCTGAAAATTTGTATGAATATTATAAATCACTGTTGCACTAACTATAAGCATTTTGGTGAATTGTGGCCACCACGAGACTTTCTTCTATATTTTCCTATACAAATTCACTCAGTAACAATAATTAAAAAAAAAAAAAAAAAAAAAGTGGGACTTTGACAAAATTTTGGGTAAAATGTGAAAATGTGTTTAAGTTTGTCAGAATTTATAGATTTTTACAGGGACACAACGAAAAATTCTTTATCATTATGATCTAAGGGCTCAAAGTTCAGTAGCGTTAAATAAAACCTCGTGTGATATATGGAGAAAAATACTCAAACACTCTGCTATGGTTTTCTCTCTTTTGTTTGTTTAGCAACTCCTCTTTCTTTATTTTATCTACAAAACTGTTAGTTACTCAATGTTCGGAAAGTCGAGTGGAGTCACTCCAGATTTTTTATGTTATCGCATGAGCAATCACTCATGAAAATACGCTGCATTACAATTTGGGTGTCAGCTATCCCCGAAAATGTGTCATCATACTAGTAAAATATTGTTTTCTTTACTATTTTCATTAAATATGTCTTAAAACGCCTTAAGCAAATGGATGAAATTATTGATTTAAAATAATGATAAAATAATTTATGAATCACAACGGTGATTTATTTATTTTATCATTATTATTTTATTTTATTTTATTTATTTATTTAAGTAGCCGATCTATCCTTACTTTTGATCAAATTATCGCTTTATATATGTTTCACAAAAGAAAGTAACGTTAATTAATACTATTTTCTTATAACAGTAAATAAATCCTTCTATTTTCTTGGTTACATAAGAATATAAATATGAAAATGAAAAAAATCTTATACAAAAACTTGATTTCTTGTAAACATAAAAGGTACTTTAAATATTTTTGTTGTGGAAATATCGACCGAAATTCAGTAGATTTCGACATTTTCTGCAGAATATCAGCATTCACCATTGATGTATATCCGAAATATCTGCTAACTATCATTATTCTAACTTACACATGTAAATATTGATATTCATCATGCATTGATGGTGAAAGTTGAAAAATAATTTTGTTACGATAAGGCAAACGCAACTTTTTAGGAAAGAAAACTAAACGAGTGATGGTGTTGAACAGGCATTACCGGATGGGTGGAAATACTCTTTTACTAGTGGAGTGTCTGATATAAATCTTATGTTTAGTTTACCTGTGGGGCTAATTGGCATAGTTAGGTATGGGGCCAGTTGGCATAGCTATAACGCAACTTTGTCATTGCTTGGCTTTCCTAAATGATGTACAAAGGCTGAAGAACCTCTCCGAGATGAAGAGTTCCATCGTCAAACTACTGCAGAGATGATGGTAAGGGTTTTCATTCGACAGTTCCTACGAACCCCGGAGAACCCCAAAAAGATGCCGAAATGTCAAATAAAACAAGATCAATAACAAGTCCTCCGTAAAATAAAGGACCTCCTAACCACCCTGAATAAAAATAAATGACCGTTTTGGTGAAATAGAAATCCTGTCAGTAACTTAGGAAAATTGACGAAACCGATGGCAATGAGATTGCCATGTCCACCATAGCCAAAAAGGGGGGAAATGGAGAAGGCCAGAAGAGAATGATTAATTTTGTGCAATCTAAAACTGAGAAAAAATTAAACCTTACAACTTGTTCAAATAAATGAGTGTAGAACTCCTGCATTTACAGTTAATTTCAATTTGAATAACTATAGATAGCTATAAAACAAAGCTGAATTTGTTTTAGTTAATGAATTCATTATTTGTTCATACATTTAAGCAGAAATTTTCGGTCAAATATTATTAAAATAAAATGTTTGGTAAAATAAAACATTTTTCTTGAAATATGCTGTGCTCTGACTAAATATCCCTAGCAATATCACGTTATGCCAGCTCACCCCTTCGGGTAAGCCAACTAATTCCGTGTGCAGGTTTAGTTGGCATAGTTACAAACTTTTAGGAAAAGTGTTTTGGGGGTCGTTTAAACAAGTATTTAATTGATGGGTCTTAAATGGTTTTGTAATAAAAACGTTAAGCTTTCCGAAGCATTCATCAAACTTCTCTCAATATTTCACCAAATAATAATAATTAAAATAATAATGGATAAAATAAAATAAATAAAATAAAATATATAAATATATAAATAAATAAATAATAAAAACCAAAATCTATGCCAACTAACGATCTGAACGTGACGATACGAACAATCTACGATCAGAACGTGAAAATACAATTAAAAAAAATAAATGAAACTGTAAGTTTTTAAATTTATTATAAAGTATTCCAAATATCAATATTAGACAAAGCCAGCAAATCTTTAAAGACAACAAACAATTCTATCTTATTTCTGAGAGTTAAATTTTTACTCATGAGTAGAACATTTTTTATATTTTATATTTCTCAGTTTTTTGGTATTGTTTGAGGACCAAACGATTTCTAGTGTAAAGAAGCGCTCTGTATTCCTTCAAGCAATTAAATAATTAAAAACAAGAAGTTTTAGTGTAGGAAATTCTTAAATATGATTTTTTTTTCAATACAAGTGGGTATCACTTTTATGTATAACAGTATAAACAAATGTTTGAGTTTTCATCGGTGTATTTTATAATGTCCACATTATCTAATTTCGGGTTATAACCGTAACATATATATCATGATTTTTATAAGTATATAGAAAACTACAGCTATTTATCACATTGTAGTTCATTACAAAATCCAATAAATATTGAAAAGCAACATGATAAATATCAATTATATCAATTGGTCAGTTTTGAATTTAAATTTTTAATATTTATTTGATTATAATTAACTGAAATGTAAGTCATGAAACGTCGGCTAAAAAAAATGTTTTATTGAAAAAACAAGAATAACCTACTTTATGAATAAATATTCACTTCCTTCACAATTTATATCCTGTTAGCCATATTCTTTACTCGTGTCACTGTGAAAGTCTGGATGTCTTCTTTTTGGAAATAATGAATTACGTCAATGTAAACCATGTTACATAAATAAAAATTAAATTAAATTAAATAAGTTCACAAATTTTAGGAATGAGATTTATCTAAATTTCTGTGTTTACTTGTTCGAAAACTTATATTACCCTACTTCTAATAAATTATTCTAAAATATCTAGCCCTACGGGTGAGCCACAGACCATCGATATTGTCCATTGCATAGCTCTGGTGCGACATAAAACCCACTCAACTCAACTTCTAAAATATCTAAAAAATGAAAAATTACCTGGTGAATATTTGAGACTATACAACGGGCTGTTGGTGACAGGAAGCGTTGTTACATGCAAACCATCTTCCATATTTAAAAAAGTGACATCGCCATGCTCATCTCCGACCGCAACAATGCTACCATGAGGATGGATTGTTACAGAATAACATTCACACTGAAATCAGAAGATAAGATTAGAAATTACCATACATGACAATTTGTGCCTCATAACGAATTTATATATATATGTGTGTGTGTGTGTAGAATTATATGTAATCTTGATATTTCATAACTTCTCTACAAGTTCGTATCAATTAAACAGCCATTTCATATCTCCTACATATTACAAATGTAAACATTACAAATGTAAAGTTTCAAATATAAATTTTTCTGGCGTGAAAAAAAATTTCAGCATTCATTTTACAACACATTTTTAAATATAAATATATATAATAGAGTGCAAATTTAGTTAATGGTAAAATTTATAGGCCAGGCTTCCAGTTGAAAAAAAAAAAATTGCGAAGATAATATATGTACATAAAACAAAATTTTGACTGCAAATTCAATTTGCGAGCGTAAAACTTTTATGTTACGAAATGGATCAAATATAAGCAACAGTTTAAAACATTACTAACTAAAATGATACCATTGTTATTTTGCTATATCTCTCTTTTTCAACACTCCATTCTCTTAGAAATTTGTGAGTAAATTTGTCTACTCAAAAAAAGAACGCAATACATTAAGCTGAATTTGAATGGAATTTCTGGGAGTAAATCACATTTTAATACAATCAACCTTTTCTACTGTCATCTAAAGTGAGTGCTTTACAATTAAATCAATTATAGATGAAGGTCGTTTATTTTTATTTGATGCAAGCAAACGGGTGCAATTTAAGTGTTATCTAAGCCATATAATAAATAAAGCATTATTTGCTTTTGTTACAAATCATACTTTAAGTATTGCTTTTTTTTTTAATATTAAGGACTTTTGATAAATAAATAATTAAAATGTCAAAGTTAAAAAAAATTGATAAATATAACAAACATTTTAGTGGAACTGGCAAAATATAATTCTTTTTTTTTTTTTTTTTTGAAAGAATTAGTGCTAGTAATATATAGCTAAAAATAAGAAGCAAAAAACTTTTACTATTGTCCTTTTTAAAGAAATATATAAAATATAAACATGGGTGCAAGAGTTTCCGTCTCAAGACAGAAAGCTTACACCAGTGTATTTTTATCAATAATTTGTATCATATTTGTGGTTTAATTTGTTGCGATTGAGCATAATAGAAATTATTGATAACGAGTGCTGGTGACAGTCTTTTATTTTGAGACTCAAATCCTTGCACCTCTGAATATAAAGTTAAAAAAGAATGCGTCTATTTAATTTGTAAATTCATTTAAGTATAAAGATATCTTATATTGTTTATATATTCAGTAAAATTTAACACGTATAAAGGTTTCAAAAAGTTAGTTATAAAACTTTACTAGCAAATGAAATCGAAATGATTATTACACACCTAAACCAATGGTTCTTAATTTTTTTCAAGTCGGGCACATTTAAAATTCTACAAGTAAATATATGCGAACTATATATAAATTTTTGATAAATATGTTATAATAACTAAATATTTGAAAAGCAAATGCTCTTTCCTCGTTAATACGTCATTACATAAAATAAAAAATCACCTCTCTTCACACTTACTAATTCAAGTTGAAAATCTAAATTCATCTAATTAAGTCGGATGTTGAAAATAGTAGTTACTATATTTCCAAGTAAGCTGTGGTTTAACTTTCTTACTGGCACTTAACATTTGTCCACTACCAACATGGAGCCGTTCAGCATAATGTTTCTTTTTGACAAATCTATACATATTATGTGTGTGTATTTAGCTAAAGATAAGTCATATGCACATAATATGGACAAGATTAAGTCACTGCTTTTTAGCAAGAAAACTGCTGTTAATTCACATAATAATAATGTGATTGATAAAAAGAGCTATATGTACGTAACTGAATGGTATTATACAATAATAATATTTATTTTTATATCTATGTTTTTCTGGTATCCACAGGGCACACACGGAAACGTTTTTAGGGCGTATCAGTGTGTCCTGGCGCATTCTTTGAGAGCTACTGCCCTAGACCAACTAGCCACATACTGTTTTTTGATCTCGTAGTTATTCAAGAAATCTTGCTACCTTAACTGGAACAGCTTAATTGGTTTCCTAAAAGAATTTATTTGTAGCGAACTCATTTGTAAATTAGGTTAAAATTTGTGTTTGCTAAAGGGTATTTGTTTTCAAGCATTTCCCCCTATGTTTGAATAATAGTACTAATATTTTAAGATTTATTGGATTCTCTTAATTTATTTTACATATTAAACAAGTAAAAATTTATCAATAATATTATTTGGTTCGTTTAAGATTGATTAGGAATATCTAACTAACCACTTTAAGTATGAAATCGTAAATCGGTAGTAGTGCATTCGCCTGTCACGCGAACGATCCAGGTTCGATACCGACCGGAGGTAAAATACAATGTGATTGTGTTGCCGTATGCGCTTTTTTTTTTCTTTAGATAAAAAAACAATTTTACTCAAATCTGGTTAAATTTTGCTGGAAAGTGATTTGTTTCAAACAATTCATGTCTGAATTGCTTGCCGGCGAATGAGTGAAATGTGACTCAAATTACGGCTTCAGTATTGAGAGAGCATGAATTTTCCAACAAATTGTGAATATTATTATTCCTGCACGATGAAAAAAATTTCGAAAGTATATGAAGCCGAAGAGCCCAAATTCATTTACTTTTCCATCAGACGAAAGCCTTTCTTTTTTTAACTCTTCTTCGAAGAAACCAAACAACTGATAGTCCGAAGCGGTTATGTTTGGACTTTAAGAAACACATTAGAATATTGTCCATTACAGTTTCTTTAACTTTCCTGGTGTTACACCAGTTGTGTATGGTCTTGCTTATCTTGGATAAGAAGAACTTTGTGAATAGGAATGGAACATTTTTTAGAACGATGTACTTCTTTAATATTCTCCAAACGTTCACAGCAGTATAACTAATAGTTCAAAGTTTACAAGGAAACAGACATACACAATATCATGTGAATCTCTAAAAATAACAATAAAAGTAAGAATTTTTCAAACAGATAACTGAGTGTTTACTTTTAGTGAACCATTTTCACTTTTTGTGAAGCATTCCATATTACAAAGCTTTGTCTAAAGGATATGCACACAACATTCATCACAGATTAAAATTCGCATCAAATGTTCTTTTTCTTCATAGATATTCGAATGACTTAAAATTTCTGTTATCCTAATATTCTGATTTGCATTCATAACTTGACGCACTAATCTTTATATGATATTCAAAAATTATTTCTTAGTGGTAAATTGCACATTTTCATAAGTTATGCCTATTTTATTCTTAATTTCCTCAACAGTTACGTGTCGTTTATCAAGAACAATGTAACGAATCTGTCGTGTTATCACTTCAGTTAATCATTTCTCTGGTGACAATTATGAGGCAAATTTTCAAATTCTTCATTGCCACTTTTAAAAACTTTATGCTATTTACGCGCTTAAGACCTCGAGAAAATGTCATTATGTCATCGTATGTCATTCAATCTCTTCCTACATAGGTGTTTAGTTTTAAAACAGTTTAAGCTTTAAAATATCGCAAAGCTATTGTAAAATGAAAGGGTATATTACTATTGCTTTCATTCTTTACAGTATTCGAAATATTTCTGGTACAACAGTTTATATAATTACCGTATTTATTAATATTCTTTTTGTATATACAAAAAGAGATAGAAAAACTTACATCACTTTGCACTTTCCAAACTAAACTGTTCACTTCCCATTTACAAATATACCTGTCAAGCCCAGCTGTTACAAAACAAGGTCTATCGGGATGGCAGGCTAAAGCTCTCACATCATCACAATGTCCCTAAAAAAAATTATATACACACCACTTTATTTTCACAAGACACATGCAGAACTCACATTATATTTCTTAATTTAAAAGATTCTATGTATAATATTAATAATTCTATATTACATTCTAATCCAATGATCCGTGGACCACTAAAGTTCCGCGATAAAATTTTAGTGGTCCGCAGAAAAATCTTGATATTATTTGCATTTTTCAACATTTCCATAGAAATTATACTGATTTTAATTTCAAGATTTTTTTTTTTTTTTTATCACTCATACTCACAACATTAAACTTCATAATTTTGTGGATGAGAGAGGATAAATGGAATAATCTTTTATCAGAAAATTGTAATTGTAAGTATCAAACAGAATTATCGCTTTATTTCTGTTTCTGCATTTGATCCTTAGTTTAGGAATTGATTTAAATTGACTTTTAAATTTATTAAAATATTTTAATTCTTCAATAGTTTAAAATGTATGTGAAAAATGTAATTCCCCATTACATTTTAATAATCTAACAATGTAATATACATATCGCTAGAATTAGTGTATGGAATTTATATATGGAATTTAGCAATTTATCATCGAAGTTAAATCTTTCGTCTGGTCAGATTTTGTGAGATTTTGAAAGCAATAAAAAGGTGTTCATGTTCTTCCCTTTGTCGTATTACATTCAAACAAGCTAAGCAGTAAGTATAGTTCTTATTACTATTTAGGTATTTATGTTTATCTCATAAAAATAAGCGTTTGTAGGTTTGAAATGGCTTTATTTCAGGTTTATAAAATGGGTGTTCTCTGATTTTTATTCTAGAAATATATTTACGTTTCTTAACCAATAATATCCGAGGGATTTTAAATCATAAATTTAGTAGTCTGTAGGATTTTGAATTGTAAACTTAGTGGTCAGTGGAATTTTAAATTGTAAATTAAGCGGTCAGTGAGATCAAAAAGGTTGGCGATCGCTGTTCTAAACTATTATTTAAGAATATCTAAAGAAAATAATAAATGTATTTTACAGTAGCTAATCATAAAAATCACTACGTTAAAACAGATTTTGAGAAGTAAAATCATATTGCAACACCGATAGTAAATTTAATTAAGAAAATTTTAATTACGTATAAATTGACCGGGTATTGAATCTCAATCCTTGGCATAAAATACTAATGCTTCAATTACACAGCTATTCCGCTCAACACTGATCGACCACGTTAGCTCAGTCGTAGAGTATTGGTACATTAAGACAATGAGTTAAATTCAGGGGGTCGTACTCCCAACCCTTTTATCAGGACACTTCCGGGGCTGAAAATTTTTTGTCTTTTATATACTACTATTTTCCTACAGAAACCTTTATCGTATTTTTACAGCAATGTATATTGTGATTAAATAAGAATTAAATAGGATAAAAATTGTAGTAGAAAATAGTTGTCGAAAATAAGGCAGAAATTTCTCTATCTTGAAAGTGACCTGAAAAAGTATGCCGAGCACCCCTGCCTAAATTCGATTCCTAGCGTGGTAATTTTTCGTTCTTGTTGGAGTTAGTTCTGTGTTTTTGTCAAAGATGTGTAGTTGTTCGAAGTTACAGCTTCCTAATTATATACAGAACGTTTATTTCCAATTAAAATGTAAAATACATAACATACATATATATCAAGACTGCAATCAAAAAATATTTTAAAAAAAATTGCATATTAAACAGCTATACGCCCTAATGTTGAAAAAACTCTTATATTAAAAAAAGAAAGAAAAAGACTTACATGGACGACTGGGTTTAATGCCCATATAACAGAACCTTCAAATATAACATTTTTATTTGTTCCAACATATACTTCCCATTCTGAAGTTACTGTTTTCTGAGGACAGAGAGACATCACACCTCCGGATCCAGTAGGAAGCTAATAATACATAAAAAGAAATTAGAATCATGAAGATGTAGAAAACAAAGCAATATATATTTAGAATCTAAAGTAAAGAAGAAAATAAATGATTATTACATACAAAGTGTGATCGTAATTAAACTTGGCCTATTCAGAGCACTCTGTAGCTGTAATTAAAATGCGGGTTAATTCGAAATATTGTCAATAGACATTTCAAAGGATGCGCTAAAAGATCCTGGGAAAAAGAAAAAGGTTAAAAAAAATTTTAATTTTCTGTTATGCGACGGATTACCGTCAGAATGTTTGAAAAGATTTGTACTATACACTATGTGGTCTATTTTAACATTTTCAAACATTATGGTGTTTAAAACTGTTATTTTTACATTTTGAAGCATTATGACAGTAAAAAAAAAAAAAAAAAAAAAAAGATAATTGGCACTGCAAAGTGAAAGACCGTATAATATTGAATGTCCAGACAGACTAGCGATCTGCTTTTGGACACTCTATTCATCGACTTTACATTTTACAGTTTATTGATGGAGCCCACATTAAACGATATGCTTTACATAGCTAAACAGTTTGTAACAAATAAGTCTGTAATAAATAAAGATTTTTGTATTGAAATTTGTAGCTCGTTTGTATTGCGATGTAATGCACCCCCAAGCGTATTTTTTTTTTATTTATTTATTTTATTTTTTTTAAGCGCATCTTTTGAATTGTCTATCCACAATATTTTGACTTAATACGGCTTTTAGTTATAGCCACAGAGTGCTCTAAATAGGCCAAGTTTAATTACGATCACACTGCATATATGCACTTCTCGTGATTTCTATGTAATGAACCCCAAAGCGGAAGTTTTTATTATTATTATTATTTAGCGCATTCTTTGAATTATCTGTCCAAATTTTATATTCTATACAGATTTTAGTTACAGCTACAGAGTGCTTTAAATAGGCCGAGTTTAATTACGATAACCCTGCATAAATGCAATTCTCATGATTTAAAAATATCATTATACCTTCAAAATACACAAGCCTTTGACAAACCTTAACTCGTGTATACTTCTTTTTTCAATGTAATATTATTTTCGTATTTAAGCATTCAGTATTTTAATATTTCACGTCATTGATATTAATCTAACATAATTAAATATTAAGTTGAATTCCAATAAAAATAATAATAAAAATAATTAATATAAATATATAAATATAAGTAGCCATCTATAAAAATGTTTATGAAATGTGAAGTTCTACATTATTTAAATAAAAAAATATAATAATAATTTTTAAAAGGAAGCGCTGTGTTGCTTGTTGAATTTAGAAAACTAAATTCGACAAGCAACATTCGCAAGCCAATTTAATAATTGATACTTTCTCTTACCCATGTAAATGGTAGAGAAAGTTTTGTTTTGGGTCAAATTTTCAAAATTGAGTTTTTCTTATATTTACACATTTTGAGGTCCCCTGAATCCAAAAATCATGTTTTTAGCGGTTGGTCTGTGTGTCTGTTATCAGCATACCTCAAGAATAAATAATAGTAGAAAGTCCAAACTTGGTAATGTGTATCATATAGGGATACTACACTAAACCTTCTCTTGAGATCAAGCAAACGGTTCGTGTACAGGGACACCCAAGAGAATTCAAATGCATTACGCCTATGAGGGAAATTGTAGGTAAGTAGAGTTAAAAATCTATAGGCTGTACTAAACTAAATGAAACGAATATATATTTTTTGTATGCTATAGGGCTACACAAAAGAACTAGATTCTAGTGCAACAATACTTAAAAACTGATGGAAATGTTCCTCATAGCCATATGGATAATAATGTATTTTTTTAAGCTAAATATTAATTGCTTAGTTTTTTGTATATTTATGCGTTTTGAGGCTTTCTGAATACCGAAGTCAAGTTTTTAACGCTTGATCTTTGTCTGTGTCACTTAGAGTAAATTAAAACAAATAATATTAGGCGCTATTTTGAAGTTAATTCGTTTGTTACTAGAAAAGTTTGATCAAGATTGATAAGTTTAATGTTGCGTGTGAAAGTTGTCTGTGTAATTTTAAATGAACTTTTGAATTTAATAACTGATTTGAATTCTATATGAGTGCAGTTACAATAATGAAACGGGGTGGGGAGGGGGGGCGGTAGTACTCTTCACACAGAATCATTTGTCAAATAAAGCTGTTCCAAAGCTTAATTTGAATTGTTTTAACATAGGTTTACATTACAGTACTCGTTATCGTACCTCTTAATCTCCAATCACCATTTATAGTATTAAATTTCAGGGTAAGAAAAAGTCGTGTGGTGATACACCAGATTATTTTTTAAATGTTTATGTATATAAAGAGACAGCGGACTTTTATTCAAGCATTCATATGTTATGCTATAAATATATGTTATAAATAAACAAAGAAACAAAAAATAAAGTGACAGAAAATAAATTTTAAGTATATCCAAAATAAACTATTTCGGAGTTTATTTTTTATATTAATAATAGAATCATATTGTCTCCTCATGAAAATCAATTTAATATAAATTATTATTATTATTATTATTATGCGGCATTAAATCCACTCAACTTCAAAATCATCGTTCGTGTTTTTCTAGATTTCTTCCGCGGAGGTTCAAAATTGCGAAGTCATGTCTTCTAGCCACTACTAAGGATGTATTCCAGAACATCGCCAATTGCCCACTGCATTGCACTATAAAAACTTTAAAACCCACTAAACTTCAACTTTCTTTTTCTCCTTTCCCATGGACCATGGAATAGTTGATTCACACATGATTTGCGTTGCCCATCGTCTAATGAGAGGAATGTGATCCAGTTGGATTGGCTGAGCGATTTTTGCGCAAATACTCTAATTTTGATCTTAAAGAAACAGCTCTGTGTTTTAATATACAGGTTCTGCCAAATGTCCCACTCGACCCCTGGTATCTTGGAAGCGCGGCGGAATTTCTGAAAACTGTGAAACACGTGTCCAGTCAATTTCAGGAGGATTTCGTTTAATTAAAAAATTATGTCTGGAGGGAGAACAGGAGGGTCGTTAGGGAGATGAATTTTAAAATTTCGAATGGAAAGAGGGTCTTTGAATATCTCGATTGAGAGGTCTTTTCAAAACAAACATTTTTGGCAAAATAATGCTTTGTCCTACTATGCTATTTCAGGAACTTATGACGGATTAAAGTTTTCGTTTAATGTTTCAACCCCCCCCCCCTCCTGGTCTCACTGAATCTTGAGAAAACTCTGAAAATTCTGAAAACTGTAATAAACCGCTTAATCAGTTTGAGGGAGACTTTATTTTGTTTTAAAAAATGGATGGGGAAAGGGAAATAGGGGAGGCAAAAATTCAGAGTCGTTCCCCACGATTAAAAAAATAAATAAATAAAAATACATTCATAAACTTCTTAAAAATTATCATAAGGCTTTTTCCAGTGATTACCTTTAGAAGACCTTTTAAAGAGATGGCAAACTCTTAGCATTTTAAATTTCAAATTAAACCTCCTTAGATGCACCCTATACCCCCAACATCCCAATTTTATAAAATCAAGCGAGGTTGCCCTTAGATTCAATGAATACCTTCTTTACAGTACTCAAATATCCGACGTGATCTTGAAATACAGATAAGAGGGTGGAGATTTTTTGCAGTATATTTAATCAGATATATATATATATAAAATGGTAAGACAAAACATATTTCAAAGAATATTTGTTTTGAGAAAACCTTTCTAACGAATTAACAAGGAACTTCTTCCTGTTTGATATTTAAAAGTTGAACCCCCTGAATTCCCCCTATTTCCCCCATTTTTTTAAACCAAATGAAGCCTTCCTCAAACTAATTAAGTGCTTTTTTACAGTTTTCAGAATTTCCAAAGTTTTCTCAAGTTTCATTAGGAAAGAGGAAGGTAGAACTATAAACGGAAAATTTAATCCGTCATAACTTCCTAAAAAATCATAGTAGAAAAAACTTCTTTTGCCAAAATGTTTGTCTTCAAAAGTCCTTTCCATCGAGCTATTAAAATACCATCCTTCCTATTTCAAATTTAAAAGTCTCCTCCCCCCCCCCCCCCCATATCCACCCAGACCAATTTTTTTTTTTTAAGTTAAACGAAATCCCCTTGAAATTGATTGGACACGTGTTTTACAGCTTTCAGAAATTCCGACACGTTCACAAGATACAGGTGGTAGGGTGGGACTTTCGGCAACCCTGTATAAGATGTGTGTAAGACCAAAATATTTTCGACCAAAGATATTTTAACAGAAATTTATTTTATTTATTTATTTATTTATTTTTAATGTACACCTCATTTATTTTTGGTATACTTTTTGACCTATCAAATTAGCAGTTTTATGTTTCAGATACGTGGCCTCGAGGTGATAAACAAATATTCCGTACTGCTGTCCGTAACTTTTTTGTCTTTATTATAAAATATTCCCACAATTTTAGATTTAAACTTAAGGAGCAACTGTTAGACGATTAGAGCTAAACCAAATCAGTGAAAGAGTAGTTGATATTCTAAAAACCAAATTCCTTCATTGACTCTTTTAAGGCTGTATTCACCAGTAACTTCAACTCCCGGTTGAACACGAAAACTTGAGAAACGTATAAAAGCAAGGTACAACTTTTGAGCAAAATTTGACGCATTGCTTCTGCCATCTAGCAGCATTGCTATTTTCAGATTTTTTAACTGAAAATAACCAATCAAATATTATATGAAATCTTCGACACTAGACGGAAGAAGCAGTGTGCCAAATTTCGTTGGAAAGCTGCACGCTGGCTTTACATGCTTTTCAAGTTTTGTGTTGAACCGGGAGTTGAAGTTAATGGAGAATACGGCCGTTAGAAATCCCATTTTTCTTGAACGGCTATTGGTTTGGTCCTACATCTTTAAATAAAGTAAAACAAAACAAAATAAGCTTTTTGTAAAGAGGATTGTTTTCTGCAGAATGTGAAACACTGTTTTATTGAAAATAATAAGATTTTATTTTTCAATATACCGGGTGATCCAAAAGTCAGGACAAACTTTAAAAATGAATAATTCGAAAACGAATCAAGATACAAAGATACGGTTTGCACCAAACGGATGGAAAAGAAGCCGGGTTTTGTGTGGTTACGAAAAAAATAATAGTTCTGAAGGCGACCAACAGATGGCGATGTCGGATTTCTGATGTAGGATTATGAAAAGCAACAAACGATATAAAAAGGAACAACTACAGCAGGTAATGGTAGTCGAAGCTTATATGCATCGAAATATCGCATTCTCAGTCGCTACTTTAATCACGCATGGCCTCCAAGATCTCCCGATCTGACACCCTGTGACTTTTACCTGTGGGGATTCTTAAAGTCAAAAGTGTACCGCGACCAACCGGCATCATTAGCAGCACTGAAAGATGCCCTCCGCAAAATGTGTCTGCCATAATGCAAGAAGTGCTACTAAATGCTGCGAACGATGTGGTGAATTGTCTCACATCTGCACTTCTGAATGATGGACATTGAACAGTTACTGTAGTATTACTAATTAACTGTAATTAAGCTGACATGTAAGTTGGCAACTTTTTTTTTTCATTTGTAAATCATCTTTTGGTGAAAACACTATAGCGTCATCTGTTGGTCGCCAACAGAACTATTTTTTTTTTCTTTGCCACACAAAACCCGGTTTCTTTTTCATTCGTTTGGTGCAAACCGTACCTTTGTATCTTGATTCGTTTTCGAATTATTCATTTTTAAAGTTTGTCCTGACTTTTGGATCACCCGGTATATACAAATATTTTATTTTTATTGTTAAACATGTTTCTAACAATAATAAAAAATGTTAATCTTTTTTTAATTAATTTTAATGATAAATTAACATTTAATTTTGATTTAAAGAAAGTTGTTTGCTTAATAAATAAAATCATTAATGCCGAGTAAATTTATTATAAGGTAAATGTGTTTGTCGAGTAAATTTGTCATAATAAAAATGTAATAATATTATAAGTAAATCTCAAAATTGAATTTGCATTATTTTAAACTAGCAGGCTACGCCCGCTTCACTGGTTACTAAATTTAAATGAATTTTTAAAAGAACTGAATCACTATTTATTTTTTATATCACATTTTGGGCTTTGTGACATAGTTAAAAATTCCTTTTAAGGTCAAAAATTCAAAATAACATAAATTAAATTAAATTAAATATTTCTTCCGTTTTGCATTCGTTTTGCAACAATGTTCTATGGTCTTATGTGAATGATTCTCAAGAAAGAATCAACAGTTGCTTACAAATTTAACGGATTATGTATGGGAAATAAGTAGGCTGTAATTTAAAAATTGCAGTTCTTAGAACTTCAAAACTGATAATTTTTAAAAAATTGTGCATTATTCTTTAATTTTAGACTGTTTTTTGTTTAATATTAGACTTTTAAGATAAAAGCAATAAAATGATATCGCGTTGTGAAACTTTGCAACGTAATATCTTTAAATCTAATAACTTGATTCGCATAGTGTCCGCACAAAAAATAAAACAGTTTTTAGAGCTCTTTTAAAAAAGTATAACATCTATGCAGTATCTTTTAAAATAATTCATCAGTTTTTACGGAAAAAAAAATGGCCGACTTTCATTACCAAAGTAGTTAAATCTAAACCAATCAGAAATAGGTGTGGTCTGCCCGGATGTGTTCCGCCGACAAACTCTTTGTTTTATTTATATAGATCTATGCAATATTGAAAAATTAAATAAAATACAGGGAAATTTTCGATATAACATAATGACATGACGTCAATTTTTAAGAAGTAAAGCTACTGGACATATGTATGCTCTTTAACATTAATGAACGAAGGTTAAAGTATTTTGACTGAGATTTTTTTTTTTCATATTTCGCGTTCAGCACCTGAAATTTAACAATTTGTTTATGGCTTTTTTGTTGCGACTTAGCAGTTAAAAAATTTGCCAGTTACTAATGAACAATGTAAACTAATTTCTGTAATTTTTTCGAACCAACCTACATTAGCCTTGAAAGAATTTCTTAAATACTCTTTTACCAAAAAAGATGAAAAATAGTTAAGTATTTATTTTTAAATTATATACATTTATGAAAGACCATCGTACCACGGAATTTGCAAGATTAGCAAATTTTTTCGTTGTATCCCAGACGTGGATTTCTCCTTCTTCATCATTTGAACTGCTACCTGATATTAAAACACCCTCAGGTAACGAAAGTAGAGCTGTTACTTCTCCCTAGAAAAATAAATAAAAAAAAAAAAATAATAATTAAAAAAATCTGAGTTAAAGTAAGTTTGTATTCTACAAATATATTGAAATAATCATTTACAAAAATAACTACATATAAAAAGAAATATTTTGCCAATGCAAAATTTTTATGCAAAAACGCTTTTAATAATTTCTCTTAAGTAGGGTTCACTTTAACATAACGACAATATTCGCCAAGTCACCAACAAATGTCGCGAAAAGCACACACAGAGGTGACACAGATTTCACCTAAAATATGTTTATAAACCTATTTTGTTATATTTTCTATTCATATTTTTAAAACACCGAAACAAATACGAGGAGTATCCGAATAGTACGTTCTATTTGTATTTTATGAGACAGTATCTCTAAGATCACACTTTTGCACTGTTAAAAATAGGTTCTTAAAAATAAGTATATATTGTCTCAAAATAGCCCCGAAACAATATATACTTAAATTTGAAAACCCATATACTCATTTTTGAGTATATTGACATGCTCAAAAATGGGGTTGACCAATAAGAATCCCAATATCCCCATGTTTGACATGTCAATGTACTCAAAAATGAGTACACGGGTTTTCAAATTTAAGTATATATTGTTTCGAGGCTATTTTGAGACAATATATACTTATTTTTAAGAACCTATTTTTTACAGCGTGCGGAACTTACCCTGATTACTGAGGAGGAGTTGATGCCATTTTAAGTTAGCTGAGTATTAAGTATGCTTCATGATACGTGATTGAAATAGCAAAAAACATTTGATAATTCCTCCGCTCTATAATTCGTTTTCGAAATGCGCAGAACACCACCAAATATGCGAGGTATACGTGGAAAATGTGATAACTGATTCAGTGCTGGTGAAATAGAGGTGAATCAATTCGATGAAGACGTGATAAAGTGACGATTGAGGTGGGCGTACATCTTTGATTAATGAACTTGTTTGTTCCAAGTGACTTTCATCTTTTTTGAAAATAATATTATTACTGGATGGAAAGAAATTCAACTATCACGATGAGATCAAAGAATATATTGTTACTTGGTTGACATCCTAAGCGGCATCTTTCTATGAAGAAGGTATACAAAAATGTGTGCAACGCTAAAACAAATGCATAAAATTCAAAATAATAATCTAACTTTTAAAAACTTTTGCACATTAAACGATTTTTCAGAATATGTGCTTATTTATTTATTTTTTTTTTAATAGTCAAATTAAAATTATTTTCCAGATACGCCTAATACATTTTGATGATTTCGAAATTGTTCAAAAATTCTTTTTGTTTTACATCGAAATATACGCATAAACAAGCTTCTAACTCCATTTTTCGATGTTCACTAAGTAAACGTCGTTAATAGCTCAAGAGTTGAGTGAGTCTACTACATTTCTTTGTTACTTTCAGACTACTCACGTGCTTACATTTTTTTTTTGACCTATTAAAGTATGACACTTAATTATTTTTACCTGAAACAATTTTGTGCTTTTGCAATTTATGGGGTTAACTTACTTTCATTATTTTTCAAGACCAGTTTTTCTGTATTTTACTATAATACAAATTGTTAAAATACCGTTTCGAATAATTTATATTTTTTAAATTAATTACTGGAATTAAACGTTCCTACCTTTGCGGAAATTAGTATTCATAAAACAGAAACACGTAGATGAATCAGCATTTAAAATGAGATATTTATTTATAATGAAAGACATAAAATCACAATGTAACAAAAACATTAATAACATGACAAACGTTTCGGCTGTAAATTAGTTTTCGTCAATGTCTAAATGCTGCAAGCACAACAATTCTTCCTGTAGCGATTAGACATTGATTAGGGTTGATTTACAGCCGAAACGTTTATCATGTTATTAATGTTAGTTACATTGGGATTTGATATACTTTCTTCTTTATTTTTTTTTTTTTTTACAAATTAAATGACAGAAAATCAAGTGAAGGACAATGGAACAAATACAGTTCTTGTATTGAAAATTTAAAAAATTAATTATTCTTGACAGAAGAATCTAGAGAGCAGTCCACGTGCCTTTAAAATTACTGAATCACGAAAATTATTATATCATGTAACCAAAATTCCATAGAAAACGGCTATTTTAATAATATATATATTTAATACGTAGTCAGTCTACTAAAATCTGTTAAATTTAAACTGCATGAATTGTAATAAATCCATGATGTGAAATTATAGCAATTTTCTATAAATCCAAACATATAATAAATGAGAAACACTAATATTATTTTGTTAATAAATAATTAAATCCACTGATTCAAATGCATACAGACAGATAAAAAATATTTTTCTTAGTTGAATAATTTTTATATCAAATCTCGACCAGTATATGTTATCCGCCACTTACTTCGTGAGCTTTAAATTCCTTTTGAAGAAAAAATATTTTTGATGTGTCTTCACTCGGCGCCCAAACCGTGATGAATCCTCGAGAATTTCCTGTTACAAGTCGACCATCAGAAATGAATTCCATTGATAAGAAACTAGTTCCTGAACGACCCTGTAAATATGAAACAAACAGATAAATTACACTGGAAAAAAAAAAAAATCGAGATCTGCTACCATTCTTGCTAATTCTTATGTAAAATAACCTCCTGAATCTGAATATGACTCCCATTTTTCCCAGTCACCCACCGTTTTCTAGATACACCAGCCCCACCCTTAATTTCTTTCCCTGTTCAATAATTTTATGACCATGAATTTAATTTGAAGAATGAAAAAGAATTAATTTAACACCTAAAAACAAAAAAATATAAAGTTTAAAATATAACATTAATAACAGATTTAAAAAATATAAGATATGTAATGCATAATTTCAGTGGCAAATCCCCCCCCCCCGCAAAATTTTTCCCTTGTCGCAAAAGTCCATGTTTTAGAATTTTTCAACTCTGTTGCCCCTCAGAAGATATTTAACGGTTAAAATAATCCTCCCCCCCCCTCCTAAAAATCAAATTTATAGCCATAAAATCACCGAAAAATGATAAAAATAGGGGCCATTCCTAAAAAATGGTGGGTGATAGGGTAAAATGGGCGTCGTATTCGGATTCAGGAGGTCATTTTGCATAAGAATATGCTGAAATGGTGTCAGAGGCAATTTTCATACCGATCAGTGTTATCACAAAAAGAGTTTTTTTTTTTTTTTTTTTTTTTTGGGGGGGGGGGGGGGGATTTTCATTTCTCAATAGGCAAAACCCGTGTTACACCCATTTTTGCACGGAATTTTCCCAATACATCTAGGGGAAATTTCTTTTTTAATGATATAATAAAAGTTAATTTACGAGACATCCCTCGTATTTTTGCTGTCAGGAATATCCCGAAATTTAAAATGATTTTTTTTTTTCTTTTTTTTTAGAGCAGATTTACATCCTACTTTGCAAAACATTTTAATAAAAATTTGCAAATGTTTAAAGAACAATATTAAAAGGTGTGAATTTTATAATATATCTGAGCAAAATTTTAATCGAGGCACAAAAATATTTTTTTTTTCTCTAGTATATCATTCAATGAACCAAAATTTCAAAGCCTTTTACAGAAGAAAATTATTCCTATTAACATTTAAAATCAATAGTTTGTTAATTAGATGAAGGGGAGTAATGTATGGGCCATTAGAATATAAAACAGTACTCGTATAAAATGATTTTTGTGATACCAACAAATGGAGCTACTTTTTATGAAACATATAAAACTTCCATTTGTTAGTAAAAAGCCATTTTTTCAGTAAAGTAAAGACAGGAGTATCAAAAATCTGTTTCAAAAGTAAGTCTTTCCTTTTTTCTGTGTTATTCACTGATACGTATTTACTATTTCACAACAAACTATAACTCTTTGCAAGTCCGTTATATGTTTACAAATGTTACTATATGAATATTTTGTTGTACAGAAACATGACTATTTGAAAATTATAGGTGGAGCTGAATGGGTTATATTGTACGGTTACAGCCAAATCCCATGTAAATCTATGGGGAAATGTACTCAATTATTATTCTCTATGCAACGTTTCTCTATACAACGTCTTTAACAATTATATACGTTTGCCAAAAATTGATTTTATTTTTATTTTATTTTTATTTTTTTTATTTTGAAGTTGTAAAATGCGAGATTTCGCAGTAAAATAAAATATGAAAAATATGAAAAAAAAAACAATTTTCGGAAAAAACAAAGACTAATAAATTTAACGGGGATGAATTTTCGGAATGTGAAAACAAAATTTAAAAATATGTATTATGCAATGGATAACAATTGGGCATATTTCCCCATAGGTTAACTTGGGGTTTTGATGATTTTGACGCTCTCTGATAGGGATCTTTAAATTTATTTCCATGGAAATACTTACAGCTGATAGAGGATCCTGTCGCGTAAGAGTTCCGTTATCTTCTTTCAACCAAAAAGCCAAGTGTTGTCTTCCGTAAGTCACCAAAATGTTATCTTCTATAGGATGAAAAGCACCACCCAAGACAGACTGTCCCGTCTAAAAAAGTTAAAAATCAAATAAAAAATTAACAGTAACCAATAACAGAATGTCTTTCATCATTGTAAATTTCATGTTCTAATCCAGGCATCAAAAAATTATAAGAATAATTCAAAATAATATTACACATACAGTAAGAACATGATTCGACAAGGATTTATTTAACAAAACAGTATTAACTCTACTTTTTTTATATAGGAATTCTTGCTAGTGTTTGGATACTTTTGTTACCGATTGTACTTTTAGAGCTACATCACAAACAATATTAAAATTTCTGAAATTTGACATACACATTTTTGAAAATCCTTGCTTTTGGAAATTTAGATATTTTTGCAATCTAGCCTTATTAAAAATCTCAGAAGCCACATTCTTATCTTATACATCTGATTAGGGATTCGTAATAGTAAATAGGGCTTGAAATATCTCTAACAGTAGGCTGTAAAAGTAGGATGTAGTAAACTAACAGTAGAGATGTTATACGTGTTTTATACTAAAGAAATACGTCACAAACAATATTGATATTTCTTAAATTTGAATGCACAATTTTGAAAAAATTTGCTTCAGAAATTTAGACTTAAAATTTTTTGCAATCTAACCTACTTAAATTCTTACAAGCCGAGTTTTTCTTTCGCATTTGATAGTAAATTAGGGATTCTCAATGACAAATAGTGTTTGAAAAGTCTCTTATTATGAAAGTACAGATGTCGTATTTTACACTGAGAAAAAATTCTGTAACTGACATCTAGAATCTAAATTGTGGTTCTAGAAAAAATAGTTCCATATCATCCTTCTAAAGTCTAGTCCCCTTTGAAAGCGAGTTCTAGAAACCCCTATTAGAATTCTAGAGAGTTTGTCTATATTATCGAGGTCAAACCTATTTGAAAATATATCCAAATAAATGCGAACACAAGAGGCGGGTTTCAGCAACTATAATCTTGATGTATGACCCAATTCTAGATAATCAGGCGAGAATTTCTCGCCATACAAAAGATTCAGAAAATTCAGGGTATTCAGAATATTGTTTCACCATCTAAAAATGTGTAGACTCGAAATTCTCGATCATTTCGTCTATTCAGTTTATTGGCGTTACTTCTGCGCATAGTTCGGAAATCTATATTTCTAGTTAAGGGATTTAAAAAATGGTCATTTATTCATTCTAAATGAACGCGGTATATTTTTTTTTCTCAGTGTATACAACCATAGCCTCCTAAACTAGATGCCTTCCACGTGGCTCGGAAACTTGAGCGGTAGACAGCGCCACCTGGTACAGATTGCGCGACTTTTTTATTCAACTGTCACCAATACTTTTAAGAAGTAATATATGATATATATAATCGACGTTTCTTCGATTCTATTCGCCTTTTATGTACAGTCGGTAGCAAAAGTATCCGAACACCAGCAAAAATTCCTATATAAAAAAAGTAGAGTTAATACGGTTTTGTTAAAAAAATCCTTGTCGAATCATGTTCTTAGACTGACTAAGAACGTGATTCGACAAGGATTTATTTAACAAAACAGTATTAACTCTACTTTTTTTTACATAGGAATTTTTGCTAGTGTTCGGATATTTTTGTTACCGACTGTATATCAAACCCCACTTTTAAAAATTTTTGGTGGCTGTTGAATAAAAATTTCGCGCAATCTGTACCAAGTGGCGCTGTCTACCGCTTGAAGTGTTGCCAAGTTTCCAAGCCACGCGGAAGGCCTCTAGTTTAGGAAGCTATGATACAACACTTAAAAAAAAATAATAATAACAGCCAATTAAACGCCATTATAATGATAATAATTTATATCCTATAAAGATGAGGAAAGAAATCTATAGTCTTATCGTTATATCAGATTCTGTAGTAAAACTGTTCCCTGTATTCTTCTGGAAAATCATACTATAAGATAAATTTCTTTTTGAAAATTGTCATTATGAATAAAGAATAACCTGGTAAACAGTACTTGATTTAAACTGCAATCAGTCATTATAGTTTACTTGTGTTTTTAAATTACATTAACATAAAAAGAAAAAAAAAATCATTCAAATATTAAAAAACTATGTTAAAAGTGAACGTATTTGGCTAAAACAAGACATTTACAATCAGATTTATAAAAGTATGCTTAAGCTTTACACGTATGGCGTAACGTAAGTGTAATTTCATCATATTAAACCCTGGTATATAACAAAATATGAACACATTATGAACCACAGAATAATAAATGGTTAAGCTAATTAATTTAAAGATAAATGAGGTATACTTATCATATGAAAAGCTTTATTACGTAAATAACTTTAAACTTATTCAAACCTCAAATCATTATTAGGATAATTTGACATTTCTATAAATTAAAATGCAATTTTTGATGTGAAAATCAATCAGCCTGATAAAATACTTAATTATTTAAATTTTTGCCTTCATAATAATTTTGTATACCTAATAGTTGCTTTCAGCTTTCCTCTAAATATCACGCTGAAGTCATGAAGACACTATTATTTTTACTCTGCAAGGGAATAGATTAAATCGAGTAGTAGCTCATATTTAATGTGCTTCTTAGAAGTCCTGGTAAGCGCAGAATTTGTTCCCCGTAGGCATCCCTAAGTGCATGTAATGATGATAATGATGATGATAGTAGCTTAAAAATTTCTAAGCGACATTCTGTAGACTCCAGTTATAAGGATCTCTCTCATTCGTTCGACAAAAAAGTCATTATAATAAGCTATCATTAGAATTTTTTTTTAAAGTTTTATTCCAATTTATCTTACAAATAATAATAATAATAAAAATAATAATAATAATAATAATAAATAAATAAATAAATAAATAAATAAATAAATAAATAAATAAATAAAAGAGTTCAAGGAATCGACAACTGATTTTAATTTCAAATATTGTTTGTTTTGTTTTAAATAAAATAATTCGCCGGTACTATACCACTAAAGCTTAAAAAAGAAAAAAACATTAAAATACAAATTTTCTAAAAATAAATAAATAAATAAATAAATAAAAATGGTACTGACGACATTTAAAAAAAAAATAATAAAATTCAGATGTTTCTAGGAAATTCCTAGACTGACATATAATTTATTTCCTTTTAAAATAATGGTATCTTTCTTTGTTTTTCACGTAACACTGCTCATACATCCGAAAATATAATTTTCTAGAAAATTACGAAAGTGTGCTACAAGCAAACAAGCATGATTAATGATTTGAAAATTTTACAATTAATAAACTCTTTTGTTGTGTATCTGAGGTCTAAATATATTTGCTCATACTTACTTTTTTCAAACCTTTATACTTACAATGACACAGTTTTGTAATGTATGTAATGTATGTATTTTAACGTGTACGTGTGTACTGTAACTGTAAAAACAGAACATAAAAATAATGCAATTTAATGTATCTCTTCCTAAATATCAGACGGAGGGCACTCCCCCTCAGGTCTAGGACCCTAGTGCTGTCAATCGGCCTTATTCCTCACAACTCACAATTACCGCTGTTTCATCACCACAATGTGACTTGGTGTACTTTCAGAAACTGCAATAATAAAATACGCTAATTATTCAATTCTGTTAATCTTTACGCAGTGCATTTAAGATTTAATAAAACTATAAACAAACAGTATAAGGGAGTTGGGTTTGATGGTGAGCATAGAATCTAAAGGCACGGATGCATGACCAATCTGTCTATCAAAAAAAAAAAAAAAAAAAAAAAAAATCATTTGAATAACTGGTGGACACTAGCTTCAAAATGAGTAACTGCCTCTTTTTCATAGTAAACAACACTGTCGATAAGGGAATCTGAGGCTGCTTAAATTTCTGAATTTGCAAATTCCTTTTGCACGTGTCCACTTGATAATCCATGAAGACAAGCATAAACGCCGACTTTTAATTTTACTGTTTAAAGTATCATTTGAAATTATAGAGAAAAAACTGGAATTAAAACTTGTTTTTTAAAAGTGTATAGAGTCTATTTAACTAACATGTATAAAATTCTCAATTAATTTAAATCTACAAAAATTTACTTTTACTACGTTAATTTAATTCCAGGCACACTGTACTAGGAAAAGACATAGTCATAATGAGTGAGTCTTTCCAACACTTTACATCAATGAATCATAGCCTCCTAAACTAGATGCCTGTCGCGTGGCTCGAAAACTTAGCAACATTTGAAACGGTAGACAGCGCCACCTGGTACAGATTGAGCGAAGTTTTTATTCAACAGCCACCAAAAATTTTTTAAAGTGGGATATGACATACAAAAGGCGAATAGAATCGAAGAAACGTCGGTTATGTAAATCATATATCACTTCTTCTGCACCAGGTGGCGCTGTCTACCGCTTCAATTCTTTCCAAGTTTCCGAGCCACGCGACAGGCACCTAGTTTAGAAGGCTATGAATGAATAGAGAAAGAAAATTATTATTTTTAAGTCTTTAAAATACCCTAAATGATTTCTTAGATTCAAGCTATCTCCCCCCCCCCCCAAAAAAAAAAAAAAAAAAAAAAAAAAAAAAAAAAGTGTACAAAACTTTAAACGGATTGTTATGCTGAAATGTATTTTCTGTATTCGCTATATTAAATTAACATAAAAAAAAAATCCATGAAGAAGTAGATTCGGACGCTATAAAGAGATGATCAGTATAATTAAAGTCATTTTATTGAACATCTGAAATACTTTATTATTTCATGAATATAAATTGGAATCTCTTAAACTGCTAAAACCTATAATTTTCAGTAAGAATTAGAAAAAATAAAAGTTCAACTGCTTAGTATTATTATAACAAAACACATACAATCATTTCTATTTATTTTCTTGATAAAACTTTTTTAAATTAACTAAACAATAAAAAGATTATTTTATGGAAAACTGACCGTAACTCGTGTGATTTCCATGTCATTTTGCCAGTCCCACAAAGATAAAGACGTATCTTGAAGACCTTCTAAGAGCATCATAATAGATCCCTAAAAAATTTAAATTTCATTAAAACGCCAATAATTTAGATCATATTTGAATAACGTGCATTTGTATATAAATCTAAAAAAAAAAAAAATTAATACGTAAAATAAATAAATAATTGCAAAAATCATGGAAAGAAATTATTCAAAAATCAATGATTCAAAAAATATATGTATATTGTTCTGAGCATTTTGAAATTCTCTTCATTTCACTCATAAATTCAAAAGAAAAAGGTAAACTTGAATTAAATGTATTATAAAAAAAAAAAAAAAAAAAAAGTTAACTATAGAAAAAAGTTGTGATGTTGCAACATTTTCGGTACAATTCATTTACAAAATAAAATAATTAATTTAATATTTCATTAACAAATTATTGCAATAAAAGTTATAAGCAAATCTTTAGAGCAATAGCCACAGTCTTAGCGTTTAAAAATTGTACTGAAAATGTATAATTGTACACATTGTATAATTATGTGCTTTGCAATGATAATTACAGCTCACTGAATGAATCAATACTTTCCTGACAGTCATAAAGTTCAGTGTTAAAACTTAATGCAAGAAGGACTTGTTGCAACAACACGGCAGATAAAGTAAAAAGTACAAAATATACACGCACAACTTAATTATAAAGCAGCTTCCTTATTTTCAAATAAAACATCATACATCATAGTATAAAATAACATCAATATTTTTGTTTTATTTTGTTATTACCCTGAAGGTGAATTTATGCATGTTATAATGAAAAAAAAAATATGAAACATATTCCTTGTTCCTGTAAACAATCCACTGTAAATAGTTTTGTTAACTTGAAATCATTTTGTATATTCAATACCATATTCCGAAATGTAGAAGCGAAATTCGCTGAAAATCTACGAATTACAATATAATGACAAATGAAGATAATTTCAGATACTATTTTATTTGCATTATTATTATTATTATTATTTTGTATAACAGAGTAAAAATCTCTTTTTCTAAATTATGCATACTCCTTCTGATATTTGGAGTCTTACCAATAAAGACAATAGTAATATTCCATTCCAAAGTTTAAAAGCAATTACACCGCTAAATATTTGAAATAAAAACGTAAATGTAAGCATCAAAACATTAATAATAATAATAACCACTTATCAGTTATTATCGTGCGGTAGAATCACCAAAAATTGAAAAAAGTCTCAAGAATTATTTCAAGTCAAAATAATAACACGGCCGCTCAACAGGCGAAAAAAGTATGCGAGAGTGCAACAATTTGAGCGAATACATTTCATTGCTATTTTTTGCATTTATGGTGTTTGCTTACTACATATTTTTGTTTATCATCTTTCAAAACCAGTTTTTTCTTTCTTTGTTTCTTTTTAAGTAGTTTATTGTGGAGGCAATGAATGATATACTATTTCCTCCTGAAAAATCAAAGGTTATCCAACTGTATATAATGCTATTTGTTACCGTCAATATTAAAATTTATGCCTGCATTCTATGCAAAGTTACAAAAAATAATTTTCTTTTTAATTTTTTATGTCACGTCAAGATATGCTGAAACAATTATTCTGGCAGCCGGGCAGCATCCGGGGTTGCAAAATAACATCCTATCATTAAAAAAAAAAAAAAAAAAAAAAAAAAAACTATATTTTGTTACCGATAAAATACCTTTATAAGACTTTCAAATCAATTTATAAAATTAAAAAAAAAAAGAAGAAGAAGAAGAACAGAAAGAAAGAAAAAGAAGAAAAAAGTTTAAAAATTTATGCGAAGCACATTTATCAAAAATTTTAACATGCATACCTTAATAGAAAATCATACATTTATTCATTAAATCCTTAAATATATGAAACTTCTTTATACATTCATGATGTATTTAAGAATCTTTTATGTTTTAAAGTATTAAAATCACTTAACGAAAAAGTCTAGTCAACAAATAATTACAGTTTTAATTTAATTTGTTGAAAAGATTTCTTTTCAATATTTATTTGAAACTAATTAAATAGATAAGCAGATGTTGAAACAAAAATTATGATATGAATTTAAAACTACCTCCCAGGAAAACACTGCTCCAATTATATCACTTTCTAATCTTCCTTGTCCTATCACAGCTAATGTTGTCAAATTGTCAGCTCTCCATACACGAATGTGAGCCTAGAAATAAATAAATGTATGTATATATAATAAACAAGATAGTATTTTATTTATTTTTTATCAAACAAATCCTAAGTTAATCCTAAGCTTCGCGGAGGATCAAAATTGTGATGGCATGTTTCGGGACCACCCATAGGGATGTGTCCCGACCACCGCCAACTACTCAAGCACTAGTGCGACATAAAAACTCACTCAACCTAAAAACTTTCATTCTTGCATAGCTATTCAAATGAACGCAGACGAAAAAAAAATGTAAGTATTATCACAATATATTTTTTATGTTACGTCAAGATAAGCTGAAACAATGATTATGGTACCAAGGCAGTAACCGGGATTTTAAAAACGTCTGCATATAGTGAATAGTTATTCTGAATGGAAATGTAGATAATGGCTTTAAGTATACATTGTAAACCCGTCAAAAATTGATTTAAGTTAGTAATGTACAGATTCTCATCAAATCCCTTACTTTTATAAAATATACTTCTAGTAAAATTATAATGTATCCTATCTTTTACTGTTTTTATCGGGGAAAAAAAAAACAAGAAAGAAAAATCATGCAGTACGCATTGATTAGTAACACTTTCCAACTCTACGTAATTGTTGTATCGAATAACTTTTATTATTCTTTGCCTACGTTATCACACAACAGACAGAAGGACTGAAAAATATACAGATAGACTAATTGATTTTAAAATTGCTCTTAGGCATTTTGGAAAGGGTTAAAAAGGCTTAACGCAAAAAAAAAATGCAGCCATTAGATTATAATTACAGCTTTTGATCTCTCTGAATATTTTAGTGTAGCCCTGTAAATCAGAAAGTTAATCATATCATACAATTTTTAATAAAATCACACAATCAACTGTGGAAGAAAATCATATTTATTGAAATTTAATTTTTCCGACTGAGTGAAAATAATGCCTGGAGAATGACATACAATACCTCTCATAGAACACAATGCTTTGAAATACTTTGGGGTGTCCCTGTACACAAACCAGTAGAGGTATAAACTCCATTTTCTATAGGGAACGTCCGACAGTGAACTTGAATAACATATTTCAATTTCATTAAGATATATCTACAATAAAGATATGAAAATATGGTTTATAGAAATACCTCTCATAGAACACAATGCTTTGGAATACTTTCGGGTGTCCCTGTACACAAACCAGTAGAGGTATAGACTCCATTTTCAATAGGGACCGTCCGATAGTGAACTTGAGTAACATATATCAGTTTCAAGAAATTCCATAAATATTTACGGGAGTTAGAGCACGGACAGACAGACAGACAGACAGACGGACAGACAGACAGACAGACAGACAAACCGAAGTCATAAACACTTTTCAACCTTGTTGGAAAGTGTTAAAAGAAAAAAAGAGCAATAGATGACGAAATGACATCCTATCGTTATTAAATATATATATATATATATATATATATATATATATATATCGAAGCAGGTCGTTTCGACGCCGACGGTTCGACGCCAACGGTTCGACGCCAACGTTTCGACGCGGGGGCAGTTCGACGCCGTACGTTTCGACGCGGGGTCAGTTCGACGCCACATTTTTTTTTTTTTTTTTTTTTTTTTTTTTCGTATTTTTATTTATTTTTAGAATAAATATGCAATATGCCTGATATAATATATATATATTTTATATTATATATATGAAGCGTGATTCAAATAAATAAGTAATATGACTGATTTTTATTTATTGAATTAGCGATTGTTTGCATGCATATTTGAAATAAATATATGTGTATATGTGTAAAAGTGTTCTAGATTTTTTTTTTTTTTTTTTTTTTGTGTGTGTGTGTGTCCCAGATTAGTGAGAAGCCCCCACGCCAACTTTAAGGCCCCGGGACATGAGGGGGTTTTTATTTTTTTATATATTTGTTTATTTCACAAAACAGCATTAAAAAGGCAAAATACAGAAATGGTAAATTAACATATGGTTACAAAGAAGTTATATTGCAGACAAATATAATTACAGATAAATAAGATTACACATAAATAAGATTACAGATAAATAAGGTTACACATAAATATGATTACAACACAGAACTGTTATTATACTAATCCATTGCAAAATTATGCGCCACACCTTTCAGGTATTCTATTATTTCTCGATTTTCAAAATCTTCAACTATTACTTTATTTCTCATATCAACTCGCAGATACTTATTCCACTTGTGCGGCGGTTCATCTCTACTTACAAATTATATTATATATATGAAGCGTGATTCAAATAAATAGTAGAAATAAATAGAGTATCATAGCACTGATTAATTGTTTTTTGAACACGTTTGAGACCATCTATGAATTTCCATAATGTGGGGTGTGAAACACCAAATTCGGCCTGCAGACGTCTGTGCGCTGCGTCCGCGAAATTATTGGTGCGTCCTTCGTTATTTAATGTTCTAGCATAACATGACCACATTTCTGGTTTAAAAGTAGGACGACAGCGACGACTATTTCTCTGAATCCTTCCAACGTCATAATCTTCAGAGTAATCTAAAATTGGGTTTAACTGATTAGGTAAATTCTCAGTCAAAACTTCTAAAGCATTTTCATGTTCTTCGATAGGCACAAAACTTAACGCAGGAATCATACGTGCATAGAGAGCAAATTCAGCATCGGTATTTGAATCACGCTTTATATATATAACATATAATATATATATATATATATATTATATCAGCCATATCGCATTTATTTGAATGATGATGGAAACTTATTCTAAAAATAAATAAAAATACGAAAAAAAAGTATGGCGTCGAACTGACCCCGCGTCGAAACGTTGGCGTCGAACCGTTGGCGTCGAAACGTTGGCGTCGAACTGACCTGTACCGGTTGTCACCAGAGACAACCGCTCAGCTCACAAGTCTGAACATAAATTGACTAATTCGAGAATGGGTCTTCTCTTTTTTATAATCTTGCCAACAAAAGGATAGGCCCGAGAAATCTATAGATCATGCTGGGGAAAAAAAAAAAAAAGGCTAACTCCGTTCTAAATCGAAATAGCGCTTCTAGATTTTTGTATTCTTAAACTACCATTTTTTGCCTAATTTGGTAGCTAAAATAGGCAAGACACCAAGAATGTCGAGAAGGTCGATCACTGAAGAGGGCAACATGCCGCTTTTATTTTTATTGTGCTTTTAAATGTATTTTCACTGCTGTAATAAAGGAGAAAAGTTATTTTCTTTGTAAAGTTAAAATAAAAAGTTATGAATCATTGAAATATTAAGAAAGTTAAATGGCATAAAATACATTGTGATAATAGTTTTCCATAAAGTAATAAATATCCTCATCAAAGTAAACTCGAATTAAAACACACTTTTAGTTTTAATCAATGCTTTACAGAACAAAAATTACATCATTAACAATACCCATCAACAGTGTCTAAGTATTCCTCAAAATTGTTAAGCAGATAACCCTATATCTTTATTAGTATGATGGAATATGTTTAGATAATAACTTGCTTTTTTTTCATATATTAATGAGTAATTGTAATAATTCACTGGAAGGATTCAGCTTCTCAATTTCAATTTGTTCGAAATCTTTCTAATTTAAATATCAGTGTAACTACACTGAGAAAAAATCTGTTAAAAAATAGAAGGTTTCTGCAAATAGAAAATTTTCTACATAAAATTTACGTTTTCTAAAATTACAGAAATTTTGTTTAAAAATGTATCTCAATCTGTCAGAAGAAACATTTTTTTCTGTAACCAGATAAAATCTATAACCATTGATACAGATTTCATCTGGCGATTACATATCTTTTTCCTGTTTTGCGTACGGAAAATTGGTATCAAAACAGGATTGAGAAGTGCAAGTAGCAGAATAAATTGCACTTCCATGACTGAAATGTAATATTGCAGGCTCCTCTCGTTTGATCCTGGCTACTAGAACTGAAGAATTTTATGTAATGTGAGAACTTTTACGGTGTGCACTTACGAAAATAATAATAATAATAATAATAAAATATCTTTTATATGAATAGTCTCTGTATTATGCTGTTACTGAAAATTTTTCTCAACGTATTTTTGCATAGAATACAGCTATTTTCAGGAAACTTTGATGCCAGAAATTTTCTGTAATGTAACAGGATTTATTTATTTATTTATTTAATTTACAGTGTAATTAAAACAATGAAGATATTCACTTTCCTGATTAAAAATAAAACTGAAGAAATCACCAAAACTTTATTTTGATTTTTATGTTAAATGCCAGGAATTTTATTTATTATCAGTAATTTTATTTTGTATTTGTTCCGGTAAATCAATATCCTGATATACTTTTCTTAATTATTCACATATGTACGCTAATAAAAAAAATAATAATAAATGTATTATTATTAAAATATGAATACTATTATTTAATATGCGCTTTTAAAAATCTGTAATCGGGAGCTTTTAGGGCATTTTAGGGTTTTCTTTCGAAATCTCATTCAAAATAACTCCACATACAAGATTTCCGCATAAACCAATTATAAAGAAATCCTGTACAGAGTTTTAACATGAAAATGAAAAACAAATACACTAATAAATGTACTCCAGCAAAAATATGTGTTTATTATTGTCAGTTTATCAATTATTTTCGTCATATTATCAATAACGCATCCAGATCCTAAAATGAGGGGATCACATCAATGTTTATTATTGTGCTCATAAAATAAAAAAATAAAAACTGTAAAGAAATATTTTTATTTTCAGAAATACACGAATAATAAAAATAAAAGTATTGCATGGCAAACTGTAGTCGCGTGCAAACTTATAAGTTACCATACTTTATCTTAAAATTTCCACGAAAGGTATTGAAAAATGGAAGTACTAGAGTCATTATACGATTCTAAATAATAAAAGAAAAAAAGAAAAAAAAAGGAATTATCGATAAAATTGGCTTGAACTTTCATTGTGCCCGGAAAATTCATTCATTGAACTTTATCGACTTCAAATCGAATGATAAAAACGCGAAAAAGTAATCAATAAAAAAAAGAGAGTTTTTTTTTTTTTTTTTTTTTTTTATGTACAATTTCGGAAGCATTGAAATGTCAAGTTTCAATATGTCATTCATATCACTTCATAAATGAAACTTCGCACGCACATTTCATTACTATAATGTATAAAAAAATACTTTTTTTTTCTAGTACCTATTATAATATTTTATCAATATATAGAATTAAAAAACACGTGTGTCTAGTGTGATCGCACACTAAACAATTACTCAAAAACGAAATTCGATTAATAAAAAGTACTTTACTTAAAATTAAATTACATTCATCATTGGGTATTGACGTTAGGGTTAAGGCCAATTGACTGCGCTAGGGTCCAACGCTTGGGAGGAAGTACCCTCCATGGAGGTATTTCTAAGGAGTTTTGGACCGTATTTACGCAAATTTCGGAAAAAACCAAGGAAAACTCCGAACGGCTAGGCCGATGAGTGCGACCTGCGATCGAACCCGGAAACTCACCTCTACCAACTTTGAGCAGAATCTCTCAGCCACTAGTGGGGCAAATTTATAAGTGAGATTTTTACGATTGTAATTCTCATTTGACAGCGATTTAATTTAATATTAATTATTATTATTATTTTAATAGTACTTGGTATGCCCAATTAATTTTCATCATGGTGATTTTTCCTACTTATAATCAGCTTTTGGTAAATGTTAAATTCTACCAAAAACCTTCAATTAATTTTTTGACGAATTCAGTATTTTATTTTATTTATTGATTTATTATTTTATGCAAACTTTAAAATAAGTGTCCTGCATTAAAAAACGCAGTTTATTTCGGCATAGTTTCAAATAAAAAAGATTTACTAGTTTTGCAGATATTTCTTTTTTTATAAAATTCAATATATTTTTTCATTTTTATATAACAATACTGTTTTATTTGAAATAAATATTTTTTTTATTTTTACCTTCAATAAAAATTGCAAAATAGTAGTACAGTGTTTCTATATATTTTTCTCTCATTAAGCATTCTAATCGTAAAAAATAATAACAACGAACTTAATAAAAACAAATGAAAATATACCAGAAAAAAATACAGCCCATTCCCAAACAAAAAAACGGGGCTAGTTGGCAAAGATTTTTTTTTCTATACTTCGAGAAATTCTGATTAATGCATCGGAAAGATTAACTTTTTGACAAAAAATAATGCATGACCCATCAATTAAGTACTTCTTTAAACTACCCCAAAACACTTTTCCTAAAAATTTGTAACTATGCCAACTGTATATGTTGGTATACCCAGTGGGGTAAGTTGGCATAACGCGATATGTACACTCAGGCAGAACACAGAAAATTGCAAGGAAAAACATTTTATACTACCAAAATATTTTGTTTTATTATTATTTAAGCAAAAATTTCTGCTTAAATCTATGAACAAATAATAAAATTCTCAAGTAAAATAAATTCTGCTTAGTATTACCGCTACCTAGTTATTCAAATAGAATTAACTCAATGTTTGAATTCAAACCCGAATGTATCGGTTGTGCGCACGTTTATTTGAATAGGTTGGTTGAAATTTTGCACAATATTGCTTTGATTGTACAAAATTAAATCATTCTCGTCTAGTCATCTCCACTTCCCCCCTTTTTAACCATGGTGGACATGCTAATCTCATTGCCATCGGTTTTGTCAAATTTCCTAAGGTACTCGCGGGATTGGTATTTCACTAAAATAAATTCGTTTATTTTGTATTCAGGATGATCAGGATTGATTTTATGGAGGATTCGTTGTTGGTCATGTTTTATCCGACCCTTAAGGAACTTTTTGAGGTTCTATGGTGTTTACAGGAACTGTCGAATGAAAACCCTCGTCATCGTCTTGGCAGAAGGCTGAGTGTGAAAACTCTTCGTCTTGGAGAGGTTCTTCAGCCTTTGAACTATAATTAAAGAAAGTCAAGCTAGGCCATAGCTATGCAAACTGACCTGACCTTATACCGAATTATACCAACTGGCCTCACAGGGATACCAAACATAAAATAGATACAATAAATCCCCAAAATCAGAAATAAAAGATTATGATACATGTATACAATTAGCCATTTTTTCAAAAACTGCCATCAACAGCGCCTCAATTTTCTCTACAGATTCACCAGACAAAAAAAAAAAAATATTTGATGAAAAAATTCACTCACCAGCCAGAAAAACAATGAAACAGAGATTTTCCTTCATGATGCTTTCAAGCAGACTGAATTTACGGTGCATGGTGCACTTATACATAAACTCTCCACTAGTGAAATGACAGCGCTCTATCTACTGTGACAGCAAATAGAAGCTGAGTGCCAACTAGCCTCTTATTTAAACTCACCCAGGCCTCCCCTAACACATATCTTTTATTTCCGAAAATAAAAATTGAAATAATATTTTAAAAAGTTATTTTTTTTTATTTCATAAAATTTCAAGCAATAATATATACAAATATATTAAAGTGTAATTGTATATTATACATTTTTGAACTTGTAAGAGTGCAATAACTAATCGCACCTTTACCTTTTAACAATTTACGGTCACAGCGAGAATTTTTTATTACGAATTAAATTAATATATATTTTCAGTTCCCATACAAACTATTTTTTCTGACCTCTGTTAACCAAAGCCATATTTGAGCATGAAATATAAGAAAGAATCTTTTTAAAATAGAACTTAGCTTTCGTTAGATTAAATACGAAAATTGTAAGTGCAAAACTGCATTATAATTCAAACAAATAAACAATAAGTTTTTTTTTTTTTTTTTTTTCACTATATTTAGAAAAGTCGGTTTCAGAGTAAACAAAATTTTTGTTACTATCGTAACTAATTTACCTGAAAATGACATTAAGAACTTTTTACCAAGCAAGTAATTCGAAATGAGCTCAATTATTTATCGTTACAAAAATTATGTACAACCTCATTACTGTATTCTTTTCAACACTACAGTCATTTGCAAAGCAGCATTAACTAAGGTTTATGACAGATTGCTCAGGTTGAATCATTATTCACTTATGCACATGCAAACTGGTAATTATAAAATACATAAAAATTCTTCACCGTACCTACTAAACTAACCAAAATTAATCATGCTCCAAAACAAAACATATTTTGTTTTCAACTTCAGATAGATGTGACTAATACAAATGACTTAGTTTATAAATTTTAACAATTAAAATAACATTGGACGCTGTAGAAATGTAACCACATTGTATTTTATTACTAAGGGTTTCCATTGATTATTTGATGAAGAAATATGAACGAACACCGAAAAGGAAATTTTAACATATTTGATTAAACAGCATTCAACTCTTTATTAGACGTTAGACAATGGCAACAAAATGGCAGCGATAAAAGAATTTGATGAAAGTTATTCAAATGATAAGTAGAAGAGAAGGATTGTAAAAGTAAGTACAAAGTAGTAAAAATAAAATTAGCTGCGCAGACCGCCCATACAGTGTGATGGTTAATGTCCCTGACTCCCACATGGTAAGACCCGAGTTCGAATCCCGGAAGGCATGGATATTTAGCTCTGTGCTATCTCTGTTAGGGGTAGAAACGGCCGCCCATTGGGTGCTCATTCACAAATGTCCATCAATTCGGCTGCACCGTGCAAAAAAAAAAAAAAAAAAAAAAAGAAGTGCAAAAAATTATAATTAATTAAAACCTGCAAAGTTGTTTGAGTACTTGAAATGGCACTGCATAACAAAACTTTAGAAAAAAAATTGAAATTAATGCATGTTAATTTCTACTATAAAATAAGTGATATCAATTTTCACAAAAACAGATATAATTAATACATACATTAATTCATTTGTTTTTTATTATAGCTAAATGCACACAAAATATAAGTAAATGATATTATCGCTTCAAAAAGATTAAAAAGAAATTTCTGCCATTTTCATGTTGATACCACTGTTGGGTAATATATATATATATATATATATATATATATATAGAGAGAGAGAGAGAGAGAGATAGATAGATATTAAATTTTAGTTCCATTAAAAATCGAGACAATATACATTAAAAAATATACAATTTGAAACATTAAAACACATAAAACACGAATTTAAACGTAAAAAAAGAGATCTGTTGTTCATCTCAGCGTTTACTTTTTGATGTTTTTACTGATGAGGAGCCTGTAAAAGGCTCGAAACATGAGGATAAACGAATAAAAAAAAAAAAAAAAAAAAAAAAAAATTACGGTAAATTTCAAAAAAGAAAAGTGCTTCAAATAATCTCTTTAGTATACTTAAACTTAAATTAAAATAATAGTTTTATTTAAACAGCAATATCCTCAGCAAATGAAACATGCATATATTGTTTGCATAAACTCAACTGAATTTGGGGTATTGCTCTAAGGTCGTTTTTGCACATTAAGGCTCATTAGCACCTATGATTTAAAGTGGATTCCAAACCACTACAAACATCCATGTACGAACCGGGATTCGAACCCGGAACCTGGCAACTGAAGACCAGAGAGCTAATTATTCAGCCACCAAATGGACATAAATTCAACTGGAAGTGTAGAAGGTAATTTCTAGCTGTCAACATGAGAAGCTTTGTAATCGGATTCAACTCAATATAGCTCTAGACAGTAAATAAACGGGAGTTCATCTAGAATTCATTATGATTTCTCAATTACATTTCTATGTGATAAACATTAGCTCGTGTATGCATATGTATTATCTTACCTACTGTATATAAAAACAACTTTCCTACAAAAAGTTTAATAGCTACAAACAATTTAAATTATTAATCAAATTTCAAATACTCGTGATAATTAATTCTGAAAACCTGTAAGTACGCAATTAAAAAACATTGGCTATTTTAATAGATTTTAGCAAAATTAATAGTTTAAAAAATGTAAAATACTATTAATGAACTACAAATTTTTAAATGTATCAACAATATAAGTGTAAAGCATGCTTCATAAATCCCCGTCACGATGCATAAGTAAATATAGCTAAATATAGCTACGAACCATTCGATTAAACTAGCTTTCAAAGAAAATACACCTAATTAAAATTAGCTCACCCATTTATGAGCTACGATGTCACAGACAGAGGCTTCAAACTTCAAACATTATGCTTTGTTGTCTTTATAAACGTTGTTTTTTATCAATAAAAATGCAGTATCTTAATAGATTTTCATCAAACACAGCTAAGAACCATCCCATTTAAGCCAGTATAATAATAACATTAATAATAAAATAACAGTAATAATAATAAACCACATTAAAATCAGTCCATTCGTTTAGGAACTACAATAGCACAGACAGATATACATACAAATACACAAACAGACTGGCAAACGCTATAAATTTACAACACCCCTCTTTTAGCGTCGGGGGCTATAAACTTGTAGGAAACGCAATGCATCTCGAAAATACTAATTCTTCTTTGCGGAATATATATATATATATATATATCATCATAATCGTCATCAATTTCAGCCTTTATCAATCCACTGCGGGATGAAGGCCTCTCCTAGGTGATTCCAATTTGCCCCGTTTTCTGCAATTCTTCTCCATTCTGCTTCTCCGAACTTGACATCGACACTATGGTCTCTTCCTTACTCTTTTCTTATATCTCGGTATCCAAAATCGGACTTTAGTGGTCCATCTATCATCGTTTTTCTGGCAAGGTGCCCAGTTCAGCTCTATTTTAAATTCTTTACTCTACTAATGACATCAGTAATTTTGGTTTGCTACTTAATCCATGTGCTTCGATTTCTGTCTCTTTAGGGAAATTCTAGCATGAATCCCTCCATGCTTTTCTGAGTTGTTTGAAGCTCTTGTACAATTTTACACGTTAATGCCTAAGTTTCTGAAGCATAAATAAATACAGGCAAAAAACACTGATCAAAAACTTTTCTTTTCAAACACATTGGAAGGTATCTTTTGAATATAACGCTATTTCATTCGAATTAACCCTTTAAAAAAGTTAATAACACAAAAAGTTTAAGAAATAACTTTTTCTCTTAATTCTAATGTACATATTAATGGCAACATGTACCGATAATGTGTTTAACGATTTTAATTTCCACACAATTATCGGGCATAAAGAAAAAGAAATCCAATTTTACGCAGATATTTCCATGAAATTTCAAATTACATTGTTAGCAACTGAAAAGCAAACTCCAAATGAAAATACTCAACATTATTGATCAAAGAAAAAAAAAATAATAATTTAGGTCATCCGTCAGACAGAGGTGTCGGCTAATGACAGATTTGAAAAATTATCACCCCGCAAAATTAGAAATACAGTTAATTTCCCTTATTTTGAAAGCTCATTATCACTTAAATATGAACATATTATTCACTGGCAAAATGCCAAGCGAAAATATTTTTATTCATTATTTTCTTTCTGTTAACATTGTGAAAGAATTTTTCTTACCTGGATGTTTCGTACGGATGAGGACATTTTGCTAAATGGTTACCACTGCTGGAAATTTCATTATTCGTTTCATTAATTTAGATAAACATATAATACTAACAACATGCGTATAAATTGTAAAAGTTAAGTACTCTTTAAGTGATTAAGAATTAGCTAAAAGTTTAGTGTTCTAAATCCTTTAAAGCAAAGCAGAAATACTACAAAATTTGTTGAATAAAAGCAAATTACACACACACATATGTATGTATGTATGTATATATATATATATATATATATATATATATATATATATATATATATTTGCAAGAATATTATATCTAATTATTAATTTTAAAAAATAAATTAGTTATTAATATCTTTATTTTAACATTTGATTTATTATTACATTAAGTGGTTGTAAAACTATTTATTTTTTTAGTTCATATCAATTAAATAGTGGGTACGATTTGAAATAACTTTAACTTCTATTTTCACTGAAAAAATATTTTTAAATTGTTATGTTAACGGATCTTAGTTCATTTATTATTTTTGTAATTGGATGATATTTCTTCTTCCTGTAAGTAAGTAATTTATCTTTTAAGTTTCATTTTATCTTCCTAAAAATTTTTTGATTACCCAAATGGGCAGTACTAGTGCGATGTTAAACCCAACCAAACAACTAACCTAAAAATTTTAGATCAAATATATTTTGCAATCCTGTTTAATTGGTTTCGTTCTGTTTAAGTGAATTGGGCATTAATATGTGTAATTTTTTGGCTATATGTTTACAAATATACAGAAAGGCTATGCATTGAGGTAAAAAAAAAAAAAAAAAAAAGATATTTGGACCTTAAAAACGTGTAAAAATGTATTTACTTTTCCTGTTCCTTATATATTTTCACACTGAAAAAAAATAAATACTGCCTTTATCTAGAACAAATAAGTAGTCATTTTCTGAATCCCTAAACTAGAAATGCAGATTTCTGAGCTATGCGTATAAGGTAAACAAATAACCTGGATAATTGAAATGATCGAGAATTTCTAGTCTACACTTTTCTAGATGGTGAAACAATATTATGAATATTATAAATATTGTGAATCCTTTGTATTGAGAGAAATTCTCTCTTGATTTCCTAGAACTGGGTCCTAAAACAAAATTATAGTTACTAAAACTCGCCTCTTGTGTTCGCATTTATTTTCAGATATTTTTAAATGAGACTGACCACGATAATATAGGAAAACGCTCTAGAATTCTGACAGGGATTTTTAGAACTCGCTAGGAAAGGGACATGGAACTACTTTTACTAGAGCCACAACTTAGTTTCTAGATGTCAGTCACATATATATATATATATTGGGTGGGCAGATGTTTGATTACGGAGGTGGGGTGGTGTTGTAAGGCTGGATGGTTGGGTGGGTTTGTGAAATGAAATTAAAAAAAAAAAAAAAAAAAAAAAAAAAAGTAGAAGGCTTGTTGCATTTGCTTTGTATTACTATGCATGCTTTCATTTTCCATTAAAATTTCAGTTTTTTCCTTAATGAGTTGTCAACTATATTTAATGTTCTAATTATACTGTTAAACACAATGTGAATAAACAGTTAATTTCATTGTGGCTTCATGGTTTCATTGTCGTTCATCTGCTTTGAAATTTGCATTTTTAAATCCATATGGTTCCTGTTTCTGGTTGTGGCAGGCTGGGGGAGTGTTGCCGGCATAAAACTAGTGTAACCCCACAGGCAAGTCACAAGTCTTGCCGCCTGCCTCCTTCTTCCTATCTTGTGTTTCTTGGGTTGTTTTTTCATTAATTTTGATAGGTTTATGGTTTTAAGTTAAGATTTGTTGTTTTACTTCATTGATTCGTTTGTTTTGCAGGCTGTTAATTGGTGAATCTGGTTTCTTTGCATTGGTGTATTTCGTCCACTGGTGATTTTTTTTTTTTTTTTTTTTTTTTGTCTTGTTGGTCATTGGTGTTTCAGTGATCTTGTATCTGTTGCTTGGCTTCTACTATGCTTAATAGATCATCTTTATTATATTTACATTTAAAATTAAACCTGCTGCAATTGCGCATAAATTTTGAATGTATTTTGTATTTTGTGTTTAATAAAACTTATTGCTTTATGTCATTTAAATTATCTAATGTATGAATTTCATATATTTAGATTTGTCTTAAATTGGCATTAACACTATTTTTTGTATTATACACTTTGTATAAAGCTGCATTTGCGCTCTTACAATTTGTATTATTTCTGTAATTTCTCTAATTTTTTCAATATGTTATTTATTGATTTAAAATTTATATTATATTATGATTCTTGTAGTGTTGTGAAGTTTTGCGACAGTATTATGTCACTGGCCCTGGATCCTTTATAACTAACTGTATAGTTGGCAACTTACTTTAATAATTTATTCTTTAATTAGATAAATATCTTTATTTAAAAAAAAAAAAAAAAAATATATATATATATATATATATGTTGTGTATGTATAGTCGAATATTTAATTCTAATTATTATTTAGCATTTTGTGCCTGACATTTTGTGAATTGTGATGGTTAGTTTCTTACTTTACTTTCAAAAAATGGGCGGAATTTAATTTGTAATTTGAACCAAATCAAAAATGGGCGGAATTTAATTTGTAATTGGAACCAAATCAATAGATTAGGTCAAAGGAGGTTTAGTGTAAATATGTACATATTATTTAATTATTATTATTATTATTATTGTTTTTTTTTTTTTAGTTCTCTCTTCACTTTTCATTAATCCAGATATTTATTAATCAAGAATCAATTTAATTAAGTAATTGAATTTGGTATAGCCCACTTTCGATAAAACTAATGTAAATACTTACTTGCCTTGTGATTTTTCATATACAAAAACATTTTTTCTCTATGACTCTGCTTAGTAAATTTTTAGATCCTGGCAAGAAATACTTTGCTTCACAGCAGTATTGTGCCCGGTACAAGGATATTTATAGGGATATCCTTGGATCGACATCCAGTTACCTATCATCTCCTCCTCCTTTACTTCAATTTAGAACATGCGGTTCTAATAGATGTAAAACTTGCCCTATGGCCTCTCACACACAATTGAATAATAATCAATCTTTGGTTCCATTTTGTCAGGCATACAATGTTATCTATAAAATCAGTTGTGGTCATTGTAAACTTAGTTATATTGGTGAAACTTCAACTCCTCTACATTTACGCATTAATCAGCATCGATCAGATTCTAAAAACCTTTCAGCTGCACCTTCTAAATCAACTATAGAATTACAACACTTCAAATCACATAATTTTAATTCATGTACCATAGAGATTGTAAAAATTCAGAAAAATAAAAGTGAGCGTCTATTTCTTGAATCAAAATTTATGCAATATTATAATACAATTTATCCATATGGCCTAAATTCCGAATACTTTAGTAAAACTATTAAAGCATATTCTAACATCAACCCTCTACATGATTATTCGACTATTTATGCACAACTCAATCACAAAATTAACAATAAAACTTCTAGAACTAAACGAGGTAGTAAAAAAACAGATTTAATCTTTTCTAAAAGTGCCATTATTAAACTCATTTCAGATCTACAGACTAATTACTTATCTAACTATAACTGGTTCATTATTCGAAAATTTATTTTTGCAATTAAAAAGAAATATTTAGTAAACTTTCTGAATGTCTTTCAAAGCCAATCCTATAATAAACATTTTTCTGACATTTTTTATGATATTATAATGTACAAAATCAAACAATTTAATTTAAAAATTAATAAAAAGCCCAACAAATTTAAAACAAATACTCAATTAATTGTGAATTTTACAAATCAAATATTGAACAGTATTAACATTACGTCTATCATTAATGACAAAGAATGTATGTTTCCGATTAAAGATTTAAATCTATCTCGTACCTTCAAATATCCTCTTCCTCTTGGAAGAAAGATATTCAATTATAATTCTGTTTCTAAGTCTACCTCTTTTACTAACACTGTAACCTGTAAATGCAATGATCCTTCTTTCTCAAAATTTATTGACAGAGACCATGGACATATTATCACAGGTAATCTCAATATTATTGACAATTATCAATTAAAAAAATTCATGAAATTTGGCACCAAATTTAGACTTCCAGTTAAAACTAGCATTCCACAAATCTTACAACAGTTTTCTTATGACCTAGATTTATTTATTTATAAAATATCTATTACTCATAATAAACCTATTGCCTACTTCACTCAATGGAAAGTTTTAGTGTTACAAAAAATCAAAAATGCATTATTTATCAATTCTTCAAATCTGGTGTTATTTAAAAAATATGTACTTCTTAACTCAATCAAATCACTACAGGATGACTATGTGATCACTTATGTTGACAAATCACCTAATAATTATGCCATTATTTGTAAATCCTACTATCTCTCTATTTTAAACTCTTCAATCAATAATAGTAACATCTTCAGTTTAACTAATAATAACCTTATTATTAATAATCGAAAAATACATAATTACTATAAACTACTTCAACTTCCCTTCAATAACTTTAATTATCCTTATATAGTTCTCATCCCTAAGTTTCACAAATCTCCAATTAAATTTCGCACTGTCACTGTTGGGTGTAACACTTATAACAACAATGCTAATAAAGCTCTACTGGATATTCTAAAGCAAATTTACAAATGTACTTGCAAAGTTGATAATTTACACTGTCTTAAAAATAGCTTTCAATTAATTCAATACATCAAATCGCTCGATTCAATAGACAATATTATGACTTTTGACTTTCAGGATCTTTTCAATAATATTGAGTTATCAGATCTTAGTAATATCATTTACAGTCTTTTTCAAGAATATAAAGCTCAAATTAATCTTCCTTACAATTTTAAAGAAGAAAAATTTAAAACACTTCTTAACTTTGTTATCCATAATAATTATATCTTCCACAACAACGATATCTATTTGCAACAATTAGGCATTCCACAAGGAGGTTGTAGCTCCAGTATTTTGGCAGATCTCTATCTTTATTATTATGAAAAGCAAATTTGCAATGATGATGTTCGATTTTATCGTTACATCGATGATATTATTGTATTTTATCTCAACAAGAACTCAGAAAATGGTTTTTCCTTCAATTATCCACCTAATTTAAAGCTAACTCAAAATACTCTGACTAATCAATCTATTAACTTTTTAGATCTCAAAATAATCATCGATGGTAATAAACTTTACACAGATATCTATGACAAACGGCAAGATTTTTGTTTTAATGTAAACTTATTTACACATTTTAATTCATGTCTGCATCTTTCGGTATTTAGAAACATCATCATTAACCATTTATTTCGAATTAATAATTTATGCTCTGCAAAGTTTAAAAACAAGAATATTAATAAACTGATCACAGCCACTGCTAAAATGGGTTTTCCTAAAAACTTTGTATTTTCTATTTTATATCCTTAACCATGTCTCTGTCAGTACAAAAAAAAAAAAAAAAAAAAAAAAAAAAAAGCTGTGTACACTCTTGTGTATATCAACAAAAAAATTATAAAATAATAAAAGACAATAAAAAAGGTGGCGGTTGGGTGGGCAGATGTTTGATTACGGAGGTGGGGTGGTGTTGTAAGGCTGGATGGTTGGGTGGGTTTGTGAAATGAAATTAAAAAAAAAAAAAAAAAAAAAAAGTAGAAGGCTTGTTGCATTTGCTTTGTATTACTATGCATGCTTTCATTTTCCATTAAAATTTCAGTTTTTTCCTTAATGAGTTGTCAACTATATTTAATGTTCTAATTATACTGTTAAACACAATGTGAATAAACAGTTAATTTCATTGTGGCTTCATGGTTTCATTGTCGTTCATCTGCTTTGAAATTTGCATTTTTAAATCCATATGGTTCCTGTTTCTGGTTGTGGCAGGCTGGGGGAGTGTTGCCGGCATAAAACTAGTGTAACCCCACAGGCAAGTCACAAGTCTTGCCGCCTGCCTCCTTCTTCCTATCTTGTGTTTCTTGGGTTGTTTTTTCATTAATTTTGATAGGTTTATGGTTTTAAGTTAAGATTTGTTGTTTTACTTCATTGATTCGTTTGTTTTGCAGGCTGTTAATTGGTGAATCTGGTTTCTTTGCATTGGTGTATTTCGTCCACTGGTGATTTTTTTTTTTTTTTTTTTTTTTTGTCTTGTTGGTCATTGGTGTTTCAGTGATCTTGTATCTGTTGCTTGGCTTCTACTATGCTTAATAGATCATCTTTATTATATATATATATATATATAATATATATTTAAATAAAGACAAATGATGACATGAAAGTGAAATGTAACAAACAACAAGAAAACTTATCAAACAATGTTAATAAACAAGAAAATTAGTTAAAGTTAAACACTATTTAAGCCAGAAAATTAAATTATGCTGTGCCAATCTCTTCAGCAGGTGGGAACACAGCTATTAAAAACTATGTAGTACTAGCAGGTTTCAAAAGATATGCAGGCTAGCATACTCCAAATGTAATTCAAACTGAATTCAAACTGAATAGTAATGAAAAACTTAAATTTGTAAAACAGTATTTCTATTTCTTGAAAATTAAATATTGAGTTTTGAAAACCAAAAATATTTCTATTTATTAAAATTAAATATTGAAAATCATAGGTTACAGCCAACAAAAAACGAAATAGCTGTAAGGAATAAACTTTTATATATATAGATTTTAATATGAAAATGCTAGCCACACATACTCCCACTCGAACCTGCCAGAAAAAGATGAAAAACTTACCACCTGCAAGAAACAATAACTGCAACTTAATATATATATATTTTCCTTTCAGTAGTAAGATTGATGGAAGATTGTTGAAGTAATAATGGAATGAATTATAACACACGTGAAGATCGTGAAAATTGCCAAGCAAAAACAGCAAGAGCACTCTATAAAATCTTTTCTTGAACAAAAACGACTACATTTAGCGTCTAGTGCCTTCTAGTGAGATTGAAGAGAGGAATATGCGATCTGTTCTTACGAATACATCTTTGACATTTCTTCCATAAATTCCATTTTATATGCTTTTTAAACTGATAGTACTTTAAAGTAACGTCGTTAGATAAAGGGTTAATAATTAATTTATTGGTATAAATTATATAAATTGTGAATAACACGTTTTTAGCAGCTTGCAGCAAAATGCACCGAAAAGTGGTGTTCAAAAAATAAAGGAGAAAACACCACGAATTACAAACACACACAACAATTGTTTCAGATTGAATTAGCGCACTCCTTCATGAAACCAAAAAAAAAAAAAAGGCACGAGTACTGTGTGAAAGAAACAACGCAATGTAGCAGTCTAAAAGTATAACTTAAAAACACTGGTACAAAACTTTGAAAAGAAAAAATTTGGGGCTCGACTAAAGAGATATTAATTGTTTTTACCAAGCAAACAACGAAAATTGGAGTTAGACATTTGTTTCAAGTATATAATTTACGATTTCTAACAGTTTTTCTTTTTCTTTTCTTTATTTTTTTTTCTATTGATATTTTTGATTATAAAATACATTTGTTTATAATAAATAAATAAATATATATATATATATATATATATATATATATATATATATATATATATATATATATATATATATATATATATATATATATATATATATATATATATATATATATATATATATAATCACAATCAAGCAAATATATTGCTGTTACGTAGTTTTGTGATAGCGGATTTAATAAAAAACCGTATTTGTCTGAATCACTATTTGCAAAAGCAATGTTTTGAAATAATTTTCTTCGACGACTATGGCAATTGACAGTAAATGGTGATTTTAAAATACGGATTGTACGAAGGGATGGATATTATACTGTTAAACATTTTTATTTCCTAGGTATTAAGAACGTTAAAACAATGATCCCTAAAAATTACTATTACAAAAATAAAGTTGATCAATAACATAACTATTATTTCAATTCAAATCTGCCATGCAATAATCAGTTATCTTACCTGAGCTTTACTTTCGATACCAGAGCCTTGGCCAGTTGCTATGACATCATCATGAGTATGTAATGCCATGCTATAAAATCCATCATAAACAATTAAAAAGAATACATGTACCACAGTTAATTAAGTATTTATAAATTACACACTTAATTAATTTGAAAAATTCTTACAAAATATACCTGTAAGTCTAATGATTCTCTAAGCATGTATATGCGTACCATAATTAAAAAAAAAAAAAAAAAAAAAAAAAAACATGAATGCAAAAAAGTTTAATATAACTTGAAAATTCAAAGACTAAATATACCATAAATTTACTAACTCCGGGATGCACAACCAAGGAAATCTTTTACAGCAAACCACCATGTAAATTATATCTCATTATATAAATTATTGTTCATGTAAAGTAGATAATGCAAGTATAAAATTCCTCTGATATGTAGCAAACATTATTTTTACTTTAAAACTCTGTAAAACGAAAAGCGTGGAATGAAAAATTTCAAAGCTTGGAATTATCATAAGAAAAATACATCTATTTGATATGCTAAAGTATATGTTGTAGCTTCCATACATGATTTCAATGACCATGAATGTGAGTCCAATATAGATTATTGAGTTTTCATAGAGAAAAGTTTTGTTAGACATTTTTTGTTACACTTTTTGCAAAATTATTAGAGGTTGCGTTACTAAGAAGTACAGTAGCATAGCATCACACAAAGGTTTGCATACATTCGCAATACTATAATTTGAATCGGGCTACATACGAAAAATGTAGAAGTAAAAAGCAGAAATTTCATTTTTCCATATTTTTACATCAGTTTTTTTTAGAATTTGAATGAAAATTTGCATTTTTCATGAGATTTGGAACCAAAATTACTAATTGCCTGAGATTTCAGATTTTCCAGGTTTTCCTTGTTCAATATGAACAATGTAATAGTATTTAATTCTCTTTCTTGCCATTTAGAGCATGGAACCACGACCCTCTTATTGCATATTGGTAATTCTAATTTCGTTCTGAATTAGGTTGACTACTATATATATATATATATATATATATAAATTGACGACACTTAGGCACCCACTGAAGTTGTGTAAATTTTCAATATGGCTATTTTTCAAAAGAATTCGTAAATTCCTTTAAAAAGAATGGTTGAAACACAGATCTGTGATAATTTAAAACAAAGTTATTAATGTTTTTTTTTTTTTTTTTTTTTTTTTTTTAAGAAAACAAAATCTTAGGAAGGAGGGAAGAGCATTTTCTCAGATGTCATTTGCAGAACACAAAATTGACTTTCTTAAGACATTTAGTGTTATATATCTCCGATATGAAAATCGTCTGCATTCATCCTGGAAAATATTTTTAAAAAATAGTAATTTTAATAAATCAGTTTAATAGTAATTTTAATAAATAATAATTTGAATAATTTTCATGGAAAAATATAGAAGAAAGTTTTGTGATGGCCACAACATACTAGTTAGGTTTAGAATCTGATCAAAACTATGGTGAACTTTATTTTGAGAATACATTGAAAGACCATAGTCCAGTATTATTTTAGGCGCATAAATTTCAATATTATTTTAGATACTTAAATTTGTTTCAGAAACTACAATGTATTTATCATTTAATATTCCTCTTAAGTATTACAACTTTGTTCCTTTTTACTTTTGAACAAAACATCCTCTATTAATTTCAGTTTTAAACGCAGCATCGATCTCATGTTATCTTTTTATAGGCTATAATAAAAAATTACGAGTTCCGCTGTATTTACTGATGCCAACACGCAAATGTAATGTAGGTCGAAAGTTTCTACTAGATAATAGATTCGGAAATTACATGTAAGGGAAATTCATAAAAATAAAGTTCATCCTGTTCGTAGTTCTAAAATAAAATTGATCTACTCTCACAAGAAATTTATTACCTCACTAAGAAGTCTTTTATAATTCAATGAATAAATCAAATTTCTCGTGATAAGCAACACTTTAAAATTACAAATCAGGGAGATACTTACTGTTTAAATGAATAATTTTCTCTTAAAAAGAAATAAAAACCTGAGAATTCGTGCTCAGTTGACAATTACTAAAATCATGTTAAAAAATTTTTTGGAAAAAGGCAATTATTTTTTAATTTAAGTATTAGAGGTAAAATTTCTGTAGTGAAACATTATAGTATCGATCTAAGAATTAAAAAAAAATTAAAGCATAAGATTTGATCGAATTCGATGCAAAAACTTACAACTTTTAATTTGACATGTCTAAATCATTGAATTTTTTTTTTTTTTTTTTTTTTTTAATGATTTAAAATTTAGTTCTATCAAATACTAAATAATAAATAGGCAGACAGAATAGCTATGTTTCTGTATTTGAAATAAGTTCTTAATTTGTTTGTACTTTTAGCAGTAAATTTTCTGTAAAATCATATGAGAAACTGTAAGAGGTGCTTAATATTCTTTAATAACGATCACATGTTATAAAAAGAATTTTACTCTTCTTTTAACCTAGCAGAAAGCACATACCATGAAAAAAAAAGACTAAATAATAATTTTAAATAAATTTATTGAATGTAATAAAAATTATTTTAATTTAATTAATTTATAAATAATAAAAATTTATTAAATCATAGAAATAGATTTGAAAAATAAAGTGCTTTTTTTCCTTCCTTGTCACTTATTTAATATTTTTTAGCTTTTGCATGTCGCTTACATTTTGAGACTTTTGTCCTTTTTACGTTATTTTTAAGAATTTCCGATTTTTAAATTGTTAAAAAAAATTACATTTTTTTTAATGTACTTTTAACATATTACCATAATACATGATAACATTACCCCCAATTTATATTGTGATTTAAGATGAATGGAAATAATACACACACACACACACACACAAAAAAAAAAAGAAAAGAAAAAAAAAAGCAAATATTTAGACCTTTTGCGAGGGTTGAAGATGATATATAAAATAATAATAATAATTTCCAAAAATGTTGATATGTCCCAGACACGATTATTGATAGGAACCCAATTTCAATAAGAAGAATATAGCTTTTTTTTTTTTTTTTTTTTTTTTGCTTTACCCTATTTAGTCTCTATAATAAGTGACTTGTTTGATATTTAGAATAGTCTCATATGACACGTCTTCAGAATACAAAGAATATTTCAGAAATTTTTCCATAGAAAAAAATCTGCCAAAATTCTGCTTTTTTAAAATCGAGTGAGTGATTTAGTAATCGACAAGCAAAATCGACGAAAAGAAGGAAAACTTAAGTTAGATCTATTTATAATCAGCAGTCATTTATCATTCCTTTGCGAGTGATTAGATAAAATCAATGGTTTTATATTAGAAGTATATAAGTACAAAACGATAATAATTCGATTTCAAGACAATTGAACTGACTATCAAAATCAGCTTCTTAAAAAAAAAAAAAAAAAAATCCTAAGTAAAAATCCATGTATTTAATT